>CM040623.1:17259962-17282901 GCA_022817965.1 Solanum lycopersicoides
TAGCTAAGAATGGAATCTGGTGTCAAACCCTACTACGATGGAGGGTGTTGTACTTGCCAATTGTTGAATTAGGACACAACCCAAGTTAGGAACATGGTTAAAGAATATGAAGGGTTTCTTTGTACTCTAGTCTCCTCATACATCTAGGGCCACTCCCCAAGCATACTCACTAGATTCTTTTCACAACCCAAAACCATACCCTAGAAGATAGGGTACAATCTTGGATTGTAACCGGCATCGTCGAACTCTCGGAGTTCTAAGACAAGCCTCTTTCATATCTTTCATTGCATATACATAGTGAAAAGTAGTGCGGAATTAAAACTTTTTGTAAAACAATATAAAAGTCTTTAAACTCTTTCATATAAGTAGAAATTAGGAAAACACTAAGTCTCGATCATGATCTTTAGACACGACAATAGTTGGGACACGGACCATACGAATTGAAAACATACTACTAGTAGTCTATTACAAAACTTCATAAAAGAAACATAAATGACATATATGCCTTCGAGTCAAATGAGGACATACTTCAACTTCTCTTGAACGGTCTTCTAAGTCCAAGTCTTCTTCTCCAAAGCTCCTCACCTACCAAGAACTATAGATAGAAAATAAAGCATGGAATTAGGACAACCACATGTACTAAGTATGGCTATATGCATAAAAATCATGAAAATGGACTTTATTGGAAATATGCATCTTTTCATTTTATAAATCATAGTTTAATCATGAGAACATCAATTAGCAATTAAGAAACACATAAGATCACAATTAACCAAAAATACCATTTTAAAGCTCACTTTACAGTGAAGCACTTCACTGTGTCACTGTACAGTGAAGGCACTTCACTGTACAGTGAAGGCACTTACAGTGAAGGCACTGTACAGTGAAGGCACTTCACTGTTACAGTTAAGTCCTAGCCTTCCCTTTTAACATCTTCTAGCATGTAATTCCCTAACTTAAAGTCATCCTAAGATTCACTTAAGTCACACAAAGAGAGACCGCCCATACACACTCTCTAGATGTGCCTAAACGACCCTTAAGATTACCTACAATGTGTCACATACACACTTGGAAAACAATCATAAACATCAAGGTAAGATTCATCTACTAAAGGTCATTTCCAAGGTTCACTTGAGTGAGTGTGGAGTGACCGCCCATAAAATCTCTATCACACACACACAATAGATACTATAGACAACCTAAAATAGAATCATTCTCACTAAACACACCAACACTTAGATGATAGGACACTCTCCTTCCAAAGGCTATCAAAAGACCTACTTAAGTAAATCAAGAAGATAACGTCCATAGTGACCTCTTCAAGATTACCTAAATAGTCCTCCTTAAGACTACCTAAGGCTTAGATCATTCCAACAAGATTAACCAACTTCCCTAACTAGAGTCATCCTCAAGACTTCCAAAGATAAGACATGAAGAGATCATCGTTCCATGCCCTCCTCACACTTTAGCTAAGGAATGCTTAAGCCACTTTAGATTAGGTACTCATTCATTTACATAGTTACTAACATAGGTCATTAGTTCATTAAGACTCATACATCACATAAGACACTCACGTAATGCATCACATAAGACACTCACATAATGGTCTTGGACAAGACCTAGGAAATTTCACATAACACCTTCAAAGCCTATTGTGCAATGTCCAGATAGCGTCCCATACCACCACCTAAACCTCTTAAACTTATCTAATGCTAATAGGTATTCCAACATGATGAGAATAGGCAATAACCGACATAGACCATGGTAGCAAGACATGGAATCCGGAGTTCTATCCTACTCCGATGAGGTTGTTCTACTTTCCAATGGTAGAACTTGGACACATCCCATGTAGGCACATGGTTAAGGAATATGAAGGGATTCTTTTTATTCTAGTCTCATACTTAACTATAACTACTTCCCTTGCCATACTCACTCGGTGCTAGCCTTCTTTCTCATAGAATAATTCATACATTAGGTTTACATAAAAGGGTTCCATATCTAGTTCATAACCCAATTACATTTACCCTACCAAGGAAGGTCCACTAGGGCTACCTCACAATGGTGATAAGTAGCTCATGATGACTTTCCTAAGTGTTAATATGATGTCGTTCCATCCAACTAACCTTAAGTCCATCATTCCTTTACTTTGAAGGATACCATTACGGCTTACACTTCAATCAATCTTAACCTTCCCCTTAAGTCAAGGTTTGCACATAAGAGACTCTCATAACATCATTTAAAGTAACATGTCATTCATACATTCAAGACTAAGAGTTATAACACCCTAAATAAATACATCACATATCCATAATCGTATATACATCAAGCAAGAGATACAAGTCAACCAAGACAAGACATCACATACTTCACTTTTAACACATAATACAAGTCATTCTAGAAACACCTCAAAACAACCTAACATCTTCAAGTCACCCTATATATCATCATAACATCATTAATATACTCCACATAGACTTATAAAGTCAAGTAGGAATAACCAAGACTTAACCTAATACTACAGTCATAATGTCAAGTCAAAGTCTAACATGATCACTTAAGGCAACATAACTAGAAGAATACATACATGACTATATAACTTCACATGTAGATAGGTAATGTCATGCTTCACATAATCAAACTACAAAATAGCCACATAACTTCAAGTAGTTGCCAATAAGGTCATGCTCATAATATTGCATAAAGTAACGCCGACAAGGCCACGTCAATTGCAAGTAAAACACATAACACCGCCACCATAATTGGACCACACCAAGCACAATAGAATCGAAGTATAATTAATATAAAGTAAATGAAAATGGGGCAGCATACCTTCATCCCCTCATCCACACTTCAATTCAATGCCAAATTAACCAATTCATTATCACAAGGCCCTTACCCATGGCCATGAACAATAATTCAAAGCAATAACCATAAAACTCAATGAATATACATCAATTCAATCTAGGTTTAAAAATCTAAGATCAATTAGATGTCAATTGAATACAATTCTTATATCATTAGAAAGCCCATAAGAAACTACATAACAATTCATCAATATTAGCTTAATATCAAGTAACCCAATAAGTAATCAAAACTAGGGTTCATCAATTCACATGGGTTCATAGGTAATTTATGCTAAAATCATCAATACAATATCAATTAGATCATAATTCAATGTTTAGAAATCATTTATGCAAGAACCCATGGTAGAATCCCGAAATTGGACAATTCACTTTAGAAAACTTTGAAAACATCTTTGAAAGTTGGGCTCCTTGATGAAACGAGTTTCAAGGATCAAAAGCCATACCTCAAGGATGATAATTCTTCACTTTGATGAAGAATACCCCTTCAAAACTCCACACCAAACTGATCCTTCAATTTGGACTTTAATGGAGTCTTTGGGATTTCTAAGGGACTTTGGGGTTTTGATTTTAGAAGAATGAATTATTCTAAGTGTTAAACACTTATATACTAATTTAAAATACCCAAAAGACCCTTAATAAGCCTCCTAAACTCTTATTTGGAAGTGGGGTGAGTTTACCAATTCACCCCTGACTTGGCAGAAAAATCTGCGCAGGAGACCAAGCTCACGACGCCTGCCTTGTGACGGGGCGTAACAGCCTCAACGGGCCGTCACAAGCCACCGTCGCTAGATTCAGTGGCTGCCCAAGGCTCCACTCTTCACCCTTGGCCATCTCTCCCACGACGAGACCCAATGACAGGGTGTCACAGCCACTACTAGCCGTTCACTGCTCCGTCACCAAGGCTACCTAGGACTGCCTGCACATCAGACTTTTGGGTCCTTCCTCAAAGACCCTTAGATGGTCCTTGGGGATTATTTACCGGACGTTTCGAACCCAAAAATGATCGTCTATAAGTTTAACACCTCTCACATAAATTTCATACAAAACGAACACATAAAACTTGACGAAACACGCCTAGACGTACAAGGTCGACTCAAGGCATATCTTTCAAACGCCTTGGACGTTCTTGATCGATTGACCTCCAAACTTCACAAAACTTTAACCACTGCCTATACATGCTATATTAACTCTATTAAGAACCTTAAAACACCTTGAAACACACATAAACACATATAACCACATTTTAGACATTTTAGTGACTTAGTCGTCAAACGTCTTAGTCGTCCCTTGACGTTTGACTTCCAGCACACCTAATACCTTGGATACTTCCTCTATACCGTATATTAAACATATTTAGGACCTTATAACATAAATACCAACATGTTAGGATCTAGTTAATCTATGCCATTTTCGAGGTCTTACAATCTCCCCTACTTGGTCAACATTCGTCCTCGAATGACACTTGCCACTCTCCGAACACTTCCAAGATTAGACATTCAACTAGCAGCACATAACCAAACCATATAGCACATATCTAAGAAGAAATCATCAACTTCACATAGTCTAGATATTCGCAACACAACAAGAAACTAGAAAACAATTCTATAACCCATTATGCTACAAAACTCACATGCTTCAATCCAAATAGCAAAAACTTATTTTATATTCAACACTCATATACATCAGTTCTAACCACATTACCAAAATTTTATAGCAACGAATCAAATAGTCATTTTAACCAAATTTTTACAGTGAGCAGTTTAACAAGCTATAGTGATTTTGCCAAATTTTAAAAAATGCAACTTTTTGGCAATTCATGATATAAACATGCTAATATGCAAAGTAACATCATATAAACACATCTTACAACATGCTCATAACTCTATAAAACACACAATGCAAGAAGTCAATGAAATTCAATTTCAACCAAACTCCTAAACATCATGTACATGCAATACTTCTAGCATAATTCTAACCATACTCACCCACATAGAAGGAACTAAAATCATAACAAAAGAAAGAGAACTTACCAACATCATCATCACCCTCATTCTCATCCGGATTCTCAACTCTAGTACGGAGTGCATAGAAACGTCTCTTAATTGGAGCATCTTCCTTTGGAACACTAGGAGCAACTTGCTTACCCTCTCTACCTCTAGAAGCAATCGTAGGACAATCCCTAGCCTTATGTACTTCCTTACCACAACCAAAGCAATTCCCGGTAGCCAATAGACACTCAGCATAGTGTTTCTTGCCACAATTGGCACAAGTAGGTTTGCCATCCTTGGAACTACCTCCTTTCTCAAGCCTCGTCTTATCCCTCCTAGGCTCTTCTTGAGATTGAACTCTTTTCTTGAACCTAGGTATCTCTTGATCACTAGCAACACTCCTTTTCAAACTTCTAGCCATCCTCCTAAGTTTAGACTCCTCAATAGATTGTGCATACACCATGAGTCTAGATAGGGTAATATCATCATGAAGCATAGCGGTACGACATTCTTCATTCACCAAGTCGGCTACTCTGGTACAAAAGCGACTCATTTCATCTCTTGGATTGGACACAAGAGAAGGAGCATACCTAGACAATGTTGAGAATTTCAAAGAGTACTCCTCAACACTCATATTGCCTTGCTTGAGATTAATAAAATCCTCCACCTTGAATTCTCTCCTCTCTCGGGGAAAGTACTTGCCAAGAAAAGCTCCCTTAAACTCTTCCCACTCAATAAGACCCGAATCCTCCGGCCTATTGTCCTTCCATTAAGTATACCAAATTTGAGAAACATCTCTCAATTGATAAGAATCCAACTCCGCCTTCTCCCTAGATGTAACCCCCATAGCACTCAAAATTTTGTACACACCATCAAGAATTCTTGGGGATCCTCATTCACCTTAGAGCCAAGAAAGATTGGAGGATTCAACCTCACAAAGTCTCTCAACCTAGATGACATAGTGCTCGCCATAGCATTAACCCTAGGCATCATGTTCAAGTTAGCTTGAGACGTTACGGCTTGGGCTAAAGCAAGCAAAGCCTCTCCGATCACCCTATTAGACAACTTCGGCACCTCATCACCTCCTCCTACATTAGGAGCATGATCACCTTGAGGAGGTACTTCAGCACCTTGAGCACCTTGAGCACCTTGAAGAACTTTCTTATCTTGCTCAACTTGGGGAAGAACTTTCTCATTACCCCTTCCCTCTTCCATCCTTCTAGCGGCCATCCTTCTAGTATTCATCTCCTAGAAAACAACAAAACACATTTAGAAGGATACTCATAACATAACTCTACTGCACGAACATAGGAGTAGAAATGAGGGGAAACACTATCGTCCTATAGCCTCTCGCCCATAGATGTGTCGCGACTCACACTGATGGTCAAGACTCTACTAGACGTGACTTGATGAGACTTTTTGATTCCTAAAACCACTTTCACCAACCTATGCTATGTTACCAAGCTTGTCACAACCCAAAACCATACCCTAGAAGATAGGGTACAATCTTGAATTGTAACCGGCGTCGTCGCACTCTCGGAGTTCTAAGACAACCCTCTTTCATATCATTCATTGCATATACATAGTGAAAAGTAGTGCGGAATTAAAACTTTTCGTAAAAAAATATATAAGTCTTTAAACTCTTTCATATAAGTAGAAATTAGGAAAACACTAAGTCTCGATCATCATCTTAAGACACGACAATACTTGGGACACGGCCCATACGAATTCAAAACATACTACTAGTAGTCTATTACAAAACTTCATAAAAGAAACATAAAATAATATATATTCCCTCGAGTCAAATGAGGACATACTTCAACTTCTCTTGAACGATATTCTATGTACAAGTCTTCTTCTCCAAAGCTCCTCACCTACCAAGAACTATAGATAGAAAATAAAGCATGGAATTAGTACAACCACATGTACTAAGTATGGCTATATGCATAAAAATCATGAAATTGAACTTTATTGGAAATATGCATATTTTCATTTTATAAATCATAGTTTAATCATGAGAACATCAATTAGCAATTAAGAAACACATAAGATCACAATTAACCAAAAATACCATTTTAAAGCTCACTTTACAGTGAGTTCACTTCACTATACAGCGAAGTCCCTTCACTGTTACAGTGAAGTCCTAGCCTTCCCTTTTAACATCTTCTAGCATGTAATTCCCTCACTTAAAGACATCCTAAGATTCACTTAAGTCACACAAAGAGAGACCGCCCATACATCCTCTCTAGATGTGCCTAAACGACCCTTAAGATTACCTACAATGAGTCACATACACAATTAGAAAACAATCATAAACATCAAGGTAAGATTCATCTACTAAAGGTCATTTCCAAGGTTCACTTGAGTGAGTGTGGAGTGACCACCCATACAATCTCTATCAAGCACACAAGAGATCCTATAGACTATCTAAAATAGAATCATTCTCACTAAACACACCAACACTTAGATGATAGGACACTCTCCTTCAAAGGCTATCAAAAGACCTACTTAAGTAAATCAAGAAGATAACGTCCATAGTGACCTCTTCAAGATTACCTAAATAGTCCTTAAGACTACCTAAGGCTTAGATCATGTCAACAAGATTAACCAACTTCCCTAACTAGAGTCATCCTCAAGACTTCCAAAGATAAGACATGAAGAGATCATCCTTCCATGCCCTCCTCACACTTTAGTTAAGGAATGCTTAAGCCACTTTAGATTAGGTACTCATTCATTTACATAGTTACTAACATAGGTCATTAGTTCGTTAGTTCATTAAGACTCATACATCACATAAGACACTCATGTAATGCATCACATAAGACACTCACATAATGGTCATGGACAAGACCTAGGAAATTCCACATAACACCTTCAAAGCCTATTGTGCAATGTCTAGATAGCGTCCCATACCACCACCTAAACCTCTTAAACTTATCTAATGCTAATAGGTATTCCACATTATGAGAATAGGCAATAACCGACATAGACCATGGTGGCAAGACATGGAATCCGGAGTTCTATCCTACTCCGATGAGGTTGTTCTACTTGCCAATGGTAGAACTTGGACACATCCCATGTAGGCACATGGTTAGGGAATATGAAGGGAGTCTTTGTATTCTAATCTCATACTTAACTAGAACTACTTCCCTTGCCATACTCACTCGGTGCTAGCCTTCTTTATCATAGAATATTTCATACATAGGTTTACATAAAAGGGTTCCATATCTAGTTCATAACCCAATTACTTTTACCCTACCTAGGAAGGTCCGCTAAGGCTACCTCACAATGGCGATAAGAAGCTCATGATGACTTTACTAAGTGTTAATATGATGTCATTCCATCCAACTAACCTTAAGTCCATCATTCCTTTACTTTGAAGGATACCATTACGGCTTACACTTCAATCAATCTTAACCTTCCCCTTAAGTCAAGGTTTGCACATAAGAGACTCTCATAACATCATTTAAAGTCACATGTCATTCATACATTCATGACTAAGAGTTATAACACCCTAAATCAAGACATCACATATCCATAATCATATATACATCAAGCAAGAGATACAAGTCAACCAAGACAAGACATCACATACTTCACTTTTAACACATAATACAAGTCATTCTAGAAACACCTCTAAAGCAACCTAACATCTTCAACTCACCCTATATATCATCATAACATCATTAATATACTCCACATAGACTCATAGAGTCAAGTAGGAATAACCAAGACTTAACCTAACACTACACTCATAATGTCAAGTCAAAGTCTAACATGATCACTTAAGGTAACATAACTAGAAGAATACATACATGACTATATAACTTCACATGTAGATAGGTAATGTCATGCTTCACATAATCAAACTACACAAATATCCACATAACTTCAAGTAGTTGTCAATAAGGCCATGCTCATAATATTGCATAAAGTAATGCCGACAAGGCCATGTCAATTGCAAGTAAAACACATAACACCGCCACCATAAGTGGACCATACCAAGCACAATAGAATCGAAGTATAATTAATATCAAGGTAAAGAAAATGGGGCAGCATACCTTCATCCCCTCATCCACACTTCAATTCAATCTCAAATCAACCAATTCAATATCACAAGGCCCTTACCCATGGCCATGAACAATAATTCAAAGCAATAACCATAAAACCCAATGAATTACATAAATTCAATATAGGTTTAACAATCTAAGATCAACTAGATATCAATTGAATACAATTCTTATATCATTAGAAAACCCATAAGAAACTACATAACAATTCATCAATATTAGCTTAATATCAAGTTACCCAATAAGTAGTCAAAACTAGGGTTCATCAATTCACATGGGTTCATAGGTAATTTATGCTAAAATCATTAATACAATATCAATTAGATCATAATTCAATGTTTAGAAATCATTTATGCAAGAACCCATGGTAGAATCCCGAAATTGGACAATTCACTTTAGAAAACTTTGAAAACATCTTTGAAAGTTGGGCTCCTTGATGAAACGAGTTTCAAGGATCAAAAGACATACCTCAAGGATGATATTTCTTCACTTATATGAAGAATTCCCCTTCAAAACGCCACACCAAGCTGATCTTTCAATTTGGACTTCAATGGAGTCTTTGGGATTTCTAGGGACTTTGGGGTTTTGATTTTAGAAGAATGAATTATTCTGAGTGTTAAACACTTATATACTCATTCAAAATACCCAAAAGACCCTTAATAAACCTCCTAAACTCTTATTTGGAAGTGGGGTGAATTGGCAGAAAAATCTGCGAAGGATACCAAGCTCAGGACGCCTGCCTTGTGACGGGGCGTCACAACCTCAATGGGCCATCACAAACCACCGTCGCTGGCTACACTGGCTGCCCAAGGCTCCACTCTTCACCCTTGGACATCTCTCCCACGACGAGACCCCATGACGGGGCGTCACAGCCACTACTGGCCGTTGACTGCTCCGTCACCAAGGCTGCCTGGGACTGCCTGCACATCAGACTTTTGGGTCCTTCCTCAAGGACCCTTAGATGGTCCTTGGGGATAATTTCCCGGACGTTTCCAACCCAAAAATTATTTTCTATAAGTTTAACACCTCTCACATAACTTTCATACAAAACGAACACATAAAACTCGACGAAACACGCCTAGACGTACAAGGTCGACTCAAGGCATATCTTTCAAACGCTTTGGACGTTCATGGTCGATTGACCTCCAAACTTCACAAAACTGTAACCACTGCGTATACATGCTATATTAAATCTATTAAGAACCTTAAAACACCTTTAAACACACATAAACACATATAACCACATTTTAGACATTTTGGTGACTTAGTCGTCAAACATCTTAGTCGTCCCTTGACGTTTGACTTCCAGCACACCTAATACCTTGGATACTGCCTCTATACAATACATTAAACATATTAAGGACCTTAGAACATCAAGAATAACATGTTAGGCTCTAGTTAACCTATGTCATTTTCTAGGTCTTACAATGCTAGTCTTTGTTTTCATAGAGTAATTCAATAATGGAGAATATGAAGATATACCATGTCTTGTTCATAACCAAATCATAATACACCTTAGAAAATGGGGTCCACTATGGATTCCTTACAATGGTTACAAAGATAACTCGATGACATTCCAAAGGATGATTTCATGCCGTTCCATTTAACCAACCCTAAGTCCATCATTCACACGAGAAGGATGTCATTACTGCTTTCAACTTCAAGGATATCATAATATTCTTTCTAAAAGGGTCCACATGAATGACCCTCTTTGCTATATTTAAGAATGTTCCATTCATACATATACATTCATGACAAAGGTACTTTAGCCCACTAAGTCAAGGATTCATATTCACATTCTTCATGTATCAAGTAAGGGACATAGGTCTACCTAAACAAGACACACTAAATTATTATCTTATCACATGTTCAATTTCATTCATGTAGCACATAGGGTCAACTAAATATACTTGCAAGTCGCCCTTGTAAAACTTCAAAAATCCAAGACATGTTCTAGAGCCTAAAATAAGTGTCCTAAGGTCTAGACACTGTTTTAAGGTCCGTTATAATGATTTTAAGTCATTTAGGAAGTCTAGAAACCAAAACGTCTGAGAATATCCATGACGTCCGGAAACTAGTTTAATGAGGTACTAGCGTGCCTTAGCCAATTTGACTAGCTTTTAGAAGTCGGAAAATGATAAAAATTGGTGGAAGGGTGTCTAACTGTGTTTAAGTTGATTCATGGTCAAAAATTCAGGGTACGACTACCCAAGGACCAACCAAGGGCCCTTGAGGAGGACCCTTGCAAGAGTGGGAAAAAGTTGTCAAAAGACAATGTCACCAACGGATGCCACAGACGGGCCGTTGGTGAATCAACGGGGCGTCGATGCCACCGTTGATGGTCACTTAGCCAAAATCCCTGAGGGTTCATTTTGCATAGTCTTTGAACTTACCTATGGATGTGTTGCACGGAAGGAGGGACTGGTTGTCGATGGACCAACGGTCCGTCGATCGTGGTCTCGTCGATGGGGTCTATGTTATGCTGCACGTTTTGACTTGTTCCTTTTAATTAGTTGACTTAGTTAGGAAGTTAATTAGGTGTTAGGGAAAGACTAATTAAGTGAGTTAACCCCCTATATAAAGTCCTAACCTAATTAAGAATAACTAAACTCTCATAACTTACAAACCCAAAACTCTCTTCCTTCTCTCTTATGCATAGTACAATCACATGTACTAAGTATTTATGCATAAAAATCATGAAAAACGGACATTTATTTGAAATATGCATCTTTTCACTTAAATATCATAATATCATCATAAGAACAATATTTATCAACTTAGAATCACATAAGAAAACATTTAAACCAAATATCACAATTTAATGAGCCACTTTACGGTAACCCATATTCACTGTATAGTGAACAGCTTCACTGTTACAGTGAAGTGCTTTCCCTTCCCTTTTAATACTTCCTAGCATGTAGTCTTCTCACTAAAAGCTATCCTAAGGTTAACTTAAGTCACATAAAGAGAGAAAGCCCATACACACTCTCTAAATGTGCCTAAACGATCCTCGAGGATACTCATAATGAGACACATACACACTTACAGTACAACAACATACAAGACATACAAAATATGACAATCTCACCTACCAAGGTTATCAAAAGACTTACTAAAGTACTCCTAGAAGAGAACGCCCATACACCCTCTTCAAGGTTACCTAAATAATCCTTAAGACTTCCTAAGTTTAGATCATGTAAAACACAACAACCAACTTCCCTAACTAGAGTCATTCTCAAGACTTTCATAGATAAGACATGAATAGATCATCCCATATGCCCTCTTCACACTTTAGCTAAGGAATCCTTAAGTCACTTTAAATTTGGTACTCATTCATTTACATACCATCTATCATTAAGTCATTATCTCATTAGTTCATTAAGACACATTCATTACATAAAGTACATTCAAGTAATGGTCTTGGAGAAGACCTAGGGACTCTTACTAACACCTTCAAAGCCTATTGTGCAATGTCTAGATAGCGTCCCATACCACCACCTAAACTTCATAGAACTTCTCTAATGCTAATAGGTATCCCATATGATGGGAATAGGCAATAACCGACATAGACCATGGTAGAAAAACATGGAATCCGGAGTTCTATCCTACTTTTATAAGGTTGTTCTACTTACCAATGGTAGAACTTTGACAAATCTCATGTAGGCACATGGTTAAGGAATATGAATGGCATGCTTTGTAATCTAGTATCATTCTTTAACTAGAACTACTTCCCTTACCATACTCACTCGTTGCTAGCCTTCGTTCTCATAGATTAAATCATATTAAGGTTCATACAAAAGGGTTCCATATCAAGTTCATAACCCAATTACATTTACCCTACCAATGAAAGGTCCACTAGGGCTACCTCACTATGGAGGCAAGAATCTCATCATGACTTTCCTTAGGATTGATATGATGTCGTTCCAGCCAATCAACCTTAAGTCCATCATTCATTACATAAAGGATACCATTATGACTTTCGACTTCAAGTTTCATGACCTTACCTTCTAGGTTCAAGGTTTCACATAAAGGACCCTCTTATCATCATTCAAGGTCTCACATCATTCATTCATTAAATACTAAGACACTTTATATTCCTAAGTCAAGACATAACATATTCACATTCATACAAGCATCAAGTAAGGGACACAAGTCTACCTAAACAAGACACACTATACTTCACTTTAGCACATATTCCATGTTATTCTAGAAGCACATAAGGACAACCATTATCATCATTAAGTCACCCTATACAATACTATATCACCATTATACACTTCACATAGCCAATTATGAACAATCATGCATTCAACTCTAAGACAACACACACGACAAAGTCCTAGTCTAACATGATCACTTAAATAGCATCAATAGAAGAACACATAATATCACATTACTTCACATATAGCTTTATGTGATCATACATCACATAATCAACTACACAAATAGTCATATTACTTCAAGTAGTGCCGACAAGGCCATGATCATCAATATAGTTAAAATAACGCTAACAAGGCCACATCAATTCACATAACACCGCCACCATAAGTGGACAAAACAAATCACAACATAATTAAAGTCTAATTAACATTAATTAAAGGGAATTAGGGAAGCGTACCACCACTTCATCCTCAATACTTCAATCCAATGTCAAATCATCCAATTCAATATCATAAGACCCTTACCCATGGCCATGAACATCAATTTAATACATAAACTATAATACTCAATGAATCTAAGCCAATTAAAATATATATTTATCAATCTACGACCAATTAGATATCAATTAAATACAATTCTTACATCATTAGATAGCCCATAAGAAACTACACATTAATTCATAAACATTAGACCAATATCAAGTAATCATAAATTAGTCAAAAACTAGGGTTCATCAATTACATGGGTTCATAGGTTAATTAAGTTAAAATCATCTTAATAACAAAAATTCAATAACTAAACAATGATTAAAAACCTTTAATGCAAGAACCCATGGTAGATCATGAAATAGGTCAAGTTCAACTTTGAAAACTTTAGAAAACATCATTGAAAGTTGGGCTCCTTGATGAAACGAGTTTCAAGGATCAAAAACCATACCTCAAAAATTCTAATCCTCCAATTTGATAAAGAATCATCACTCAAATGTCCAATCTAAGCTCTTCCTTGAGTTTTAGCTTTAATGGAGTCTTAGGGAATTTCTAAGGGATTTTGGGGTTTCGATTTTGAAGAATGAAATCTTCTAATTTTTTAAGGCTTATAAACACATTTAAAATACCCAAAAGACCCTTAGGGAACCGCCAAACCATATATTTTTAAGTGGGGTAAAATACAGCATCACCCCTCAACTTAATAGTGCCTGCGTAAGAACACAGACTAATCGACGGTTGCCCATTGACGGGGCGTCAGTCTACACACGGACTATCCTGTCCTCCGTCGATGGGTTCAGAGAATGGAAAATGAGATCTTAGCTCCCCAGTATAAGTAACAAATGAGGAAATGCGACCAAAGGGGTGTCAACTGACCCACTGGGCGTCGATTGCCTCCGTTGGTTGGGACTGTCTAGGCAGTTTTGAGCATCAACTTGGGTCCTTCTTCAAGGACCCTTGGATGGTCCTTGGGGATACTTTACTATATGTTTCCAACCAAAACATGCTCTTATATGATTTTAGAACCTCTCACATGAATTTCACCCAAACCAAACACGTAAAACATAATGAAACACTCCTAGACACATAAGGTCATTTCAAGGCACATCTTTCGAACGTCATGGACGTTATTGAGCGTTTGACCTCCAAACTTCACGAAAATTGACACACTGCCTATATACATCATATTAACTCATTTAAGGACCTATATACATCATATTAACTGCCTATATACATCATTGTACTCCCCTAAACGGCTTTCTCTTTTGCCTACCGGTTTCCACTTTAGGATGGCATAGTCTGGGCTTACCTACTCTCAGAATATTTCCATAGCAAACCTTCTAAAGATGATCATTATAACATTATTAAAACATAATAAATACTTATAATCAAAAAGAGATTATTAGGAATAAATTAATTTAGCTACTCATGAATTTTAATGAGTATACCTGTTCTTGTAGATGTTTATCTGATTGGTTTTCCATAACTTATATTTTATTTACTATCTAGCTCTGATACCAATTTAGGGGGTTGGAAGCGAAATTGAGAGAATTGTATGTAGAAAGAAGTGAAGAGAGAAAGTGATGATTTATTTATGTAGGCAAATGCCTCCTTTTATACAAGTTCCTAACGACCTTTCATCCTTATCAAAAGGTGATTGGCCTTTACTATTTACACAGTAACTTGACTCTTACTATTTACACAGTTATGTAGAAAGAAGTGAAGAGAGAAAGTGATGATTTATTTATGTAGGCAAATGCCTCCTTTATACAAGTTCCTAAAGACCTTTCATCCTTATCAAAAGGTGATTGGCCTTTACTATTTACACAGTAACTTGACTCTTACTATTTACACAGTTACTTGACTCTTACTATTTACACAGTTACTTGACTCTTACTATTTACACAGTTACTTGACTCTTACTATTTACACAGTTACTTGACTCTTACTATTCATGAATTATTACAAAACTACAAAACAAACTACTATTCATGAATAGTAATTCATGAATTATTACTACAAAACAAAACAATCCTATCTACATTATATTTTTCTTTTACAAATTTTTCAAAGATTCTTTATCTCTTTGTCGGCCATATGTCCATATCTTCTTGTATCTTTTTCTTCATCCTTATCTCTTTCATCTTTATTCCAAATCAACGTCTGGAATAATATTATCTTCTCCATTGCATTTTGAACATTGATGATCAGGGTATTTATGTCCAATTAACATGCAATATCTAGTCAATAAATCATCTGAAATAAATTGTTTCTTTAAGGCTCTTGTTGTAGGTTGTTCTTCTGGCTTTAATAATGATAAAATCCATCTCTGAACTTCATCCATATCTGCTTTTCTTAATTCCCTTGAGTTTGAATATATCATAACTTGGTCTCTTGCATAATAACTCCAAATAGCATTGCCATTTAAATAATTGTTAGCTAGTTCTTGTATAATTGTTGATATACCAATTATTCTTTTATTTGCATAAAAGTTTGGTATTTCTACCTTTGGTATTTCAGTTTGTCTTTCTATATCTTCTGGTATTATCATATCTTTGGTTAAACCTATCTTTATAACTTGAATTGGTGACTTGATTTCTTCATATAATATCTCAGCCGGTGCTGTATAAAATTTAATATAAAATAAATTTCCTTTAGTAACTCTCTTGTATATGATGAATGCTTTGTATAATTCTGGTATTCCACTTATTTCTTCTCCATCATATGTGTATACGGTACTGAGTAATCCATAACTGTAACACGTTTTAACTAATTTTGAACTAGTTTTAGGTTGTGCAATCAATCTATTATATCCTTGTAGTTTTTGGGTTATATAATCTTCATTTGGATTTTTGGTTTGTGAGGATCTAGGGTTTAAATTTAAAAATGTTTGGATTTTATAGATGTTTTCAATGTATGATTGGGTAATGTAATTATATCTTTTCTTATCACTTTGTATACTAACTGCATATGTAGAGGTTTGTGGGGTTGGAGTATTTATTATTTGGATTTTTGGAATAAATGGTTTTGCAAATAGGCTATTTAGGTTTGTATTTCTTGGAGTAGTTTTTTCCATAGCTCCTGTGCTTGTACCTGCAACTGATAATTTGTTAATGTTTTGAGTTTTTAGGTGTTTCTCAACGTCACCTCTTAGCTCTGGCCTTTTACCGTCTGCCTCACGACGTAGCTCCGCATTTTTAGAGTCATGCTGCTGACTACTAACTGTCTCTTTAAGTACTTGTACTTCTGTTTCTATTTTCTCCATCTTTTGACAAAGATTTGTCATCATAGCTAATATTTCCTTCATTGTATCTTTTTCTTGAGAGATAGTCTGCAATAATATTCTTATCAGTCTTAATTATCTCAATTGTAAATGTAAAATTTAGTATATTTAATACTAATCTCCTTATTTCTTTTGTCGTGACTGAATCATCTATCTTTCTTGTTATCCACCATTTTACTTGTGTGTTATCTGTTCTTACAATGAATTTATTATAAACAATATATGGTTCAAATGCTAATAAACATTTATATAATGCTAATAATTCTTTTCTATTTATTTCCCATTTGATTTGTGCTTCTTATAAGATCTGAATAATATCTACAGTGATGTTCTATTTTTTCATTTTCATATTTATATTTTAAAACTCCTCCATAACTATGATTACTTGAATCTGGTTCAACTATATAAATAAATATTTTATTTTCATCAGGAAAATAGAGTTTTGGTAATTTCTTACATAAATTCTTAATATTTCTTATATGCTCTTTATCTTTATTATCAAAATGATACTCAACATCTTTTTTAAGTTTTCTATGTAGTGGTTTTAAATATTCTGCTAATTTTGGTATATATTCTCTTACTTGATTTACTAATCCTAAAAAGGATTGTAATTTCTTTTTTGTATCTATATCTTCATCAATATTAATTATTTTTTGTACTATATGTGTCTGCATTTTTATACCATTTTTATCTATTTGTATTCCTAGAAATTCTATCTGTGATTTCATAATTTCTGCTTTCTTTTTGCTTAAACTTATACCTGATTGTTTAATTATATGTATAAATTTTTCTAATAATTTAATATGTTCATCTTGTGTTCTTGAATATAATAATATATCATCTATATAGACAATGCAATTTTCTAGCTGATTAAAATAGTTATCCATAAAATGTTGGTATCTACCTGGTGCATTTTTATATCCAAATGGTAAAACATTCCATTCATAGAAACCTTGTGGTACTGTGAATGCTGTTAATTGTTTAGATTCTTCTTCTAATTTTAAATGATAAAATCCTGATTTACAGTCAAATTTGCTAAAATAATTATATCCTTGTATCTGTCTTATTTTTAGTATTTTATTTGGTATTGGATAATTATAAGTTTTAGTTTTAGCATTTAGATTACGATAATCTATAACCATTCTACTTTTACCTCTTTTTTGTTCACTATGTTTATTTACTATAAATGCTGGACTTGTATGTTTACTATTACTTTCTTGTATATAATTATTCTTTAATAATTCATCTATATGCATTTTAAATTCATTTAAATCATCAAAATTATATTTTAATGGTTTTTGAGTTATTATACTATTTTCATCTATTAATTCAATTTTTACTTTTGTCTTTGTTTATCCCATCCTTCTAATGGATTTTCACTATATAATAATTCTAATTGTTCATTTATTATTTTAACCTTATCTATTGTAAATATGATAATTTCTAATTGGTTTATTTGTTTACTATTTATATTTTCCATTTCTTGATTTATTTTTTCACTTCCTTTATCCAGTCTTTAGGTTTTCTTTGTTTATTATTTACTCTTTTTGCTCCTATTTTATATCCACATGGTGTAGTAAACCACCAATGAGTTTTAGTTATTATATGAGGATATAGTTTATCTAAAAATGGCATTCCTAACAACATATCTTTTGTTGTAAATTCAAAATTATACATTTCTTCTATTGTTAAAATTTTATCCCATATTTGTATTTTTATATTTTTTGCTTTATATGTAATCATACTACTTTCATTATTAAATCCTGTTACTACCATAGGTGTTTTTAATTTTTCCCATTTATCTTGTGGTAAATAATTATATTTACATATATTTGTCTCTGCTCCTGTATCTATCATAGGTGTATAATATCTGTTGTGATATCCTTCTACAATAATTTTTGCAAGTATGTATATCTTCATTAATCATTTTGTTCTTTTTATAATTATTTTCTTATTTTGACATGTTATGATTAATTGTTCATTTTCTATTTTATATGGTTTAAATTCATCTAACCATTTTATTCCTAGAGTAATATTTTGATTTCCTTGGTAAATTTTAAATGGTATTATTAATAATATTCCTCCTATAATTATTTCTTTTTCTACTATTTCTTCATTTGTAGTTACTATTTCACTAGGTAATCTAGGGCATACATGTCCTGTTTTTACAATTTCTGTATCTAAAACCAATTCTCTAATTATGTAATTATCTTCTTGTCCTGTATTTATTAATATCCTATAACTTTTTTCATTAATTATTCCAGTTATAAAATAATGATTTGTTGTTTCTTCTTCTATATCTAATATTTTAGGAATTTCATATTTTCTTTTGGATGTACTAGCTCTTGATGAAGTAGTTCTAGTTAAACTATTTGGTATGTTTGAAGTACTTAATCTTTCTTTTACTATTTCTAAGTCTTCTTCCATGTCTAGCTCTTTATAACTATAATCATTATTATCTATTATTGTTATTATTTGGTCAAAAGGATTTTCTATTTTTATTCTATCAATTTTATTTTTTGCCATTACTTTATGTTTTGTTGTTAATATATATAAATTTTTACATCTTGCTGTAAATATTTTACTTCCTGGTGCTAATTCTATTCCTGATAATTTCCAATATAATACTAATGATTTATCTATATTTCTATCTGTTAATGCTATTGAGTAATTTGCACTTATTATAAATTTAAATTTTTGGTATATTAAATTTCCTTTTACTGCACTGATTACACTTTTTTCTATAGGGTGTATTATTCTATCATCTGCTAAATATATTTCAATAGGTGTATCTATTCCTTCTCTAAAACATGCTTTTATTAATATTTCTGTTCCTCCTAAATGTACATATTTTATAGGTGTTTTAGCTTTTATTTCTTGTATTTCTTGATTTATCATTCTTTTGTTTAATATAGGTATTTGTGCTTTTCCTTTTGTATATTTACAGTCTACAATATGTTCTTTTTGACTAACTACATAATATTCTTCTTTATTTCTTTTAAACCAATTTTTTAAAGTAGGTATTTCTAGTACTTTTTCTACACTTAAATCTAATTCTTTATTTTTTATTTGTTGAAAAATTGTATTATCAAATATAATTTTCTGTTCTACTGATTCTTCATTTTGGTATTCTTCTTTAGATATTATTTTTATATTTTCTTCAGTCATTATATTTCATCATTTATTATTTTATTATCTAATTCCATATTTATTTCTATATCTTCGGATTCAATGTCAGATAATTCATATATACTATCATTTTCACTTAATTCATAATCTATATAATCTATCTGCATATATTTTTCATCATCCATAATTATTTCTGCAATTTGTTTACCTTTTATATTTTTAGGTAATTTACAATCTCTAGCTAAATGTCCTAACTTTCCACAATTGTAACAAGTACAATCTGATAATTTTCTTCTTGGTCTATATGGTCTTTTTATTTTATAATTTTTTACATAATATCTTTTTCTTGGATTTTTATATTTATACCTTGTTTTGGTTTTTCTATAATTTTTTTATTTTCTAGGTTTTTTTTAATATTTATCTTTACAACCAAATTGTGGTGCTATCTTGTTTTTACAACATGCTAGATTTTTAATTAATACTTTTTCCATTTTTTTTTTCTTTTTGGTTTCACATAATTGTATAAACCATTGTTGTAAGAATTTTATTCTAGCTCCTAAAGTATCTGTTATTCCTTCATTATGCCAATCTTTAATTATATTAGTACTAAATGGTTCTGGTAATTTTGTAAAATATTGTTGTCTTATTTCTTTTGCTTCATCTATATTATATTTTGCTTTGTAATAATATTCTTTAAATGCACATGTATATTCTTCTATGTAACACATATTACATATTGCTAATTTTGACATTAGTTGTCTATTTATTATTTTTTCTTTATTTTGTTCTTGTATGTCTGTAGTCATACCTCCAAATTCATTTCTTATTGCTAATTCATATTTATCTAATATTTCTATATTAGATGTTGCTGTAGATCCATCTATTTTCTTATCACTTCTAAGTGTTGCTATACTTTCTGATGGTAAATTTTCTATCCATAATTTTGTTGTTCCTACAAATGTTCTTTCTATATATCCTGGTGTATCTTTTACTGCTATTTTATTATCAACTAATTGTTTAGATAAATTTCCTACCCATAATAAGATTACCTTGTTTATATCTATAACACAGTCTAAATCTAAAAAGTTATTTTGTTCCATTATTGATCTAGGTATCCATTTTTTATTTAATCTACTATTCCATATTGCATTTGCTCTATCTGATCTTTCATAACTTTCTGTATAATAGTTTGGTGTTGATCTTCTGGGATTACTTCTTCTAGGACTAGTTCTAGGACTATTATCTGGAGTTTTAACTCTTGATGTTCCTGGTTTATTTATATCTCCTGTATTTATTTCTAATTTCTTTAGTTTATCTACTTGTTCTAAGATTTCTGTGTATGTTTCACTTATATCACTTATTTCTGAATTTTGATCATCTATTGTATTTATTTCATTTATTTCTTCATTAATGTCATTTATTTCAAGATTTTCTTTTTCATTTAATATTTGTTTCATTTTATATATTTCATTGGTTAATTCATCTTCTTTTTCTTTTTCTTTTTCCCTTTGTTTTTCTTTTTGTTTGTTTTCATATAATCTTTTTAACTCAGCTAATTCTTTTTCTAATTCACTTATTTTTGTATTTTTTGTTTCTTCTATCTTTTGTACTTCTTGTTTTGCTTGTATTTTTATTTTTTCAATTTCTTTAGCTTTATCTATTTCTTCATTTTCTTTTGTTATTCTTATCATAGCTGTTAAACTATCTTCTAATTTTGCCGTTTCCTTTTCTAACATTAAATATAATTTATCTCCTATTTTTTTATATCTTCGTCCTAAGTTTGAAAATACTATTTTTATTATTAATCCTTCTTGATTTTCATAAGTTTTTTCATCTACTGCAAATTCTTCTTTATTCATTATTATTATTATAATATATATCATGTTGTAATTTATATTCTAGGCAATTTATTTGTATTTCTAACTTAAATAAAGCTCTTCTTTGTATTAATATCACTTTACCACTTACTCCTGCAAATATATTGTCTTCTATCATTTGTTTTTTAAATTCATATTCATATCTTTTTTCATTTATTTTATCTATCAGTTGTTGTTTATATATTTCTCTGTCCATATTGTTTTTTCAAATAACAAATATATTTATATTCTGTTTTAGAAATTAGATCTATCAACAAATTTTCTTTATTAGTATCTTTTTTAGTAATCTTTAATAATTCATATTTCATCTTTTTTAGTAATCTTTAATAATTCATATTTCATATATAGTTTTTTTAATTTTTATTTATCTTTCTTATTTTTCTTTCTATCTTAATACTTGATTTATTTTCATTATTTTTCATATTTTAAGAAAATATTTGTTCATAATATTCTTTTTTAAGTAGGTTTAATCTTTGTATTTCCTTAGCGTTAGTTTCTATATATTCTAAATATTCTTCCTGTGATGACCCAGAGGTCATTTTTGGAAATTTTAAATATTTGTTTAACTTGAGTCAAATAATTGATGGATAATTGTAGATAAATGACTTAATTGTTAGTTAATGGGCTAAAGTGATAATTTATTTAAGACCCTATACCATTTAGTCTATATTCAATAAAAATAAGTGAGTTAAATTTATCACTTTTAGTACATAATTAATTGAGAAAAGAAGTAAAAAGGGGAAAAAGGAGCGGACAAGGGTTTTGGCATCGCAGGTTGCGAACTGCATTCAGGTGAGATTTCAAATCAAAACTTTTGATTTCGTGATGAATTGTAATCATGAGGCAATTCATATATTTTCTAACGTGAGGATAAAGAGTAGCATATTGGAATTTTTTTTAGAAGTTATTGTTGTTACACGCGACTTCTTGGAAATTGGGGGACAAGTTTCGTGGGTAATTGTTTGGGGTAATTAGTGGAATGGTTATAAGGTAGTCATAAGGTGATATTGGGGTGTTTGGATCACGTTTGAAAGGGTTGCAAATTTCTCCAAAAGGGTGAATGATGTTACTGCCTTTAATTG
>CM040623.1:17283901-17335558 GCA_022817965.1 Solanum lycopersicoides
CACATAAGGACAACCATTATCATCATTAAGTCACCCTATACAATACTATATCACCATTATACACTTCACATAGCCAATTATGAACAATCATGCATTCAACTCTAAGACAACACACACGACAAAGTCCTAGTCTAACATGATCACTTAAATAGCATCAATAGAAGACACATAATATCACATTACTTCACATATAGCTTTATGTGATCATACATCACATAATCAACTACACAAATAGTCATATTACTTCAAGTAGTGCGACAAGGCCATGATCATCAATATAGTTAAAATAACGCTAACAAGGCCACATCAATTCACATAACACCGCCACCATAAGTGGACAAAACAAATCACAACATAATTAAAGTCTAATTAACATTAATTAAAGGGAATTAGGGAAGCGTACCACCACTTCATCCTCAATACTTCAATCCAATGTCAAATCATCCAATTCAATATCATAAGACCCTTACCCATGGCCATGAACATCAATTTAATACATAAACTATAATACTCAATGAATCTAAGCCAATTAAAATATATATTTATCAATCTACGACCAATTAGATATCAATTAAATACAATTCTTACATCATTAGATAGCCCATAAGAAACTACACATTAATTCATAAACATTAGACCAATATCAAGTAATCATAAATTAGTCAAAAACTAGGGTTCATCAATTACATGGGTTCATAGGTTAATTAAGTTAAAATCATCTTAATAACAAAAATTCAATAACTAAACAATGATTAAAAACCTTTAATGCAAGAACCCATGGTAGATCATGAAATAGGTCAAGTTCAACTTTGAAAACTTTAGAAAACATCATTGAAAGTTGGGCTCCTTGATGAAACGAGTTTCAAGGATCAAAAACCATACCTCAAAAATTCTAATCCTCCAATTTGATAAAGAATCATCACTCAAATGTCCAATCTAAGCTCTTCCTTGAGTTTTAGCTTTAATGGAGTCTTAGGGAATTTCTAAGGGATTTTGGGGTTTCGATTTTGAAGAATGAAATCTTCTAATTTTTTAAGGCTTATAAACACATTTAAAATACCCAAAAGACCCTTAGGGAACCGCCAAACCATATATTTTTAAGTGGGGTAAAATACAGCATCACCCCTCAACTTAATAGTGCCTGCGTAAGAACACAGACTAATCGACGGTTGCCCATTGACGGGGCGTCAGTCTACACACGGACTATCCTGTCCTCCGTCGATGGGTTCAGAGAATGGAAAATGAGATCTTAGCTCCCCAGTATAAGTAACAAATGAGGAAATGCGACCAAAGGGGTGTCAACTGACCCACTGGGCGTCGATTGCCTCCGTTGGTTGGGACTGTCTAGGCAGTTTTGAGCATCAACTTGGGTCCTTCTTCAAGGACCCTTGGATGGTCCTTGGGATACTTTACTATATGTTTCCAACCAAAACATGCTCTTATATGATTTTAGAACCTCTCACATGAATTTCACCCAAACCAAACACGTAAAACATAATGAAACACTCCTAGACACATAAGGTCATTTCAAGGCACATCTTTCGAACGTCATGGACGTTATTGAGCGTTTGACCTCCAAACTTCACGAAAATTGACACACTGCCTATATACATCATATTAACTCATTTAAGGACCTATATACATCATATTAACTGCCTATATACATCATTGTACTCCCCTAAACGGCTTTCTCTTTTGCCTACCGGTTTCCACTTTAGGATGGCATAGTCTGGGCTTACCTACTCTCAGAATATTTCCATAGCAAACCTTCTAAAGATGATCATTATAACATTATTAAAACATAATAAATACTTATAATCAAAAAGAGATTATTAGGAATAAATTAATTTAGCTACTCATGAATTTTAATGAGTATACCTGTTCTTGTAGATGTTTATCTGATTGGTTTTCCATAACTTATATTTTATTTACTATCTAGCTCTGATACCAATTTAGGGGGTTGGAAGAGAAATTGAGAGAATTGTATGTAGAAAGAAGTGAAGAGAGAAAGTGATGATTTATTTATGTAGGCAAATGCCTCCTTTTATACAAGTTCCTAACGACCTTTCATCCTTATCAAAAGGTGATTGGCCTTTACTATTTACACAGTAACTTGACTCTTACTATTTACACAGTTATGTAGAAAGAAGTGAAGAGAGAAAGTGATGATTTATTTATGTAGGCAAATGCCTCCTTTATACAAGTTCCTAAAGACCTTTCATCCTTATCAAAAGGTGATTGGCCTTTACTATTTACACAGTAACTTGACTCTTACTATTTACACAGTTACTTGACTCTTACTATTTACACAGTTACTTGACTCTTACTATTTACACAGTTACTTGACTCTTACTATTTACACAGTTACTTGACTCTTACTATTCATGAATTATTACAAAACTACAAAACAAACTACTATTCATGAATAGTAATTCATGAATTATTACTACAAAACAAAACAATCCTATCTACATTATATTTTTCTTTTACAAATTTTTCAAAGATTCTTTATCTCTTTGTCGGCCATATGTCCATATCTTCTTGTATCTTTTTCTTCATCCTTATCTCTTTCATCTTTATTCCAAATCAACGTCTGGAATAATATTATCTTCTCCATTGCATTTTGAACATTGATGATCAGGGTATTTATGTCCAATTAACATGCAATATCTAGTCAATAAATCATCTGAAATAAATTGTTTCTTTAAGGCTCTTGTTGTAGGTTGTTCTTCTGGCTTTAATAATGATAAAATCCATCTCTGAACTTCATCCATATCTGCTTTTCTTAATTCCCTTGAGTTTGAATATATCATAACTTGGTCTCTTGCATAATAACTCCAAATAGCATTGCCATTTAAATAATTGTTAGCTAGTTCTTGTATAATTGTTGATATACCAATTATTCTTTTATTTGCATAAAAGTTTGGTATTTCTACCTTTGGTATTTCAGCTTGTCTTTCTATATCTTCTGGTATTATCATATCTTTGGTTAAACCTATCTTTATAACTTGAATTGGTGACTTGATTTCTTCATATAATATCTCAGCCGGTGCTGTATAAAATTTAATATAAAATAAATTTCCTTTAGTAACTCTCTTGTATATGATGAATGCTTTGTATAATTCTGGTATTCCACTTATTTCTTCTCCATCATATGTGTATACGGTACTGAGTAATCCATAACTGTAACACGTTTTAACTAAGTTTGAACTAGTTTTAGGTTGTGCAATCAATCTATTATATCCTTGTAGTTTTTGGGTTATATAATCTTCATTTGGATTTTTGGTTTGTGAGGATCTAGGGTTTAAATTTAAAAATGTTTGGATTTTATAGATGTTTTCAATGTATGATTGGGTAATGTAATTATATCTTTTCTTATCACTTTGTATACTAACTGCATATGTAGAGGTTTGTGGGGTTGGAGTATTTATTATTTGGATTTTTGGAATAAATGGTTTTGCAAATAGGCTATTTAGGTTTGTATTTCTTGGAGTAGTCTTTTCCATAGCTCCTGTGCTTGTACCTGCAACTGATAATTTGTTAATGTTTTGAGTTTTTAGGTGTTTCTCAACGTCACCTCTTAGCTCTGGCCTTTTACCGTCTGCCTCACGACGTAGCTCCGCATTTTTAGAGTCATGCTTCTGACTACTAACTGTCTCTTTAAGTACTTGTACTTCTGTTTCTATTTTCTCCATCTTTTGACAAAGATTTGTCATCATAGCTAATATTTCCTTCATTGTATCTTTTTCTTGAGAGATAGTCTGCAATAATATTCTTATCAGTCTTAATTATCTCAATTGTAAATGTAAAATTTAGTATATTTAATACTAATCTCCTTATTTCTTTTGTCGTGACTGAATCATCTATCTTTCTTGTTATCCACCATTTTACTTGTGTGTTATCTGTTCTTACAATGAATTTATTATAAACAATATATGGTTCAAATGCTAATAAACATTTATATAATGCTAATAATTCTTTTCTATTTATTTCCCATTTGATTTGTGCTTCTGTATAAGATCCTGAATAATATCTACAGTGATGTTCTATTTTTTCATTTTCATATTTATATTTTAAAACTCCTCCATAACTATGATTACTTGAATCTGTTTCAACTATATAAATAAATATTTTATTTTCATCAGGAAAATAGAGTTTTGGTAATTTCTTACATAAATTCTTAATATTTCTTATATGCTCTTTATCTTTATTATCAAAATGATACTCAACATCTTTTTTAAGTTTTCTATGTAGTGGTTTTAAATATTCTGCTAATTTTGGTATATATTCTCTTACTTGATTTACTAATCCTAAAAAGGATTGTAATTTCTTTTTTGTATCTATATCTTCATCAATATTAATTATTTTTTGTACTATATGTGTCTGCATTTTTATACCATTTTTATCTATTTGTATTCCTAGAAATTCTATCTGTGATTTCATAATTTCTGCTTTCTTTTTGCTTAAACTTATACCTGATTGTTTAATTATATGTATAAATTTTTCTAATAATTTAATATGTTCATCTTGTGTTCTTGAATATAATAATATATCATCTATATAGACAATGCAATTTTCT
Organism: Solanum lycopersicoides; assembly: GCA_022817965.1. Classification (NCBI taxonomy): domain Eukaryota; kingdom Viridiplantae; phylum Streptophyta; class Magnoliopsida; order Solanales; family Solanaceae; genus Solanum; species Solanum lycopersicoides. The sequence goes on from CM040623.1 coordinate 17,288,481, forward strand.
AGCTGATTAAAATAGTTATCCATAAAATGTTGGTATCTACCTGGTGCATTTTTATATCCAAATGGTAAAACATTCCATTCATAGAAACCCTGTGGTACTGTGAATGCTGTTAGTTGTTTAGATTCTTCTTCTAGTTTTAAATGATAAAATCCTGATTTACAATCAAATTTACTAAAATAGTTATATCCTTGTATCTGTCTTATTTTTAATATCTTATTTGGTATTGGATAATTATAAGTTTTAGTTTTAGCATTTAGATTACGATAATCTATAACCATTCTACTTTTACCTCTTTTTTGTTCACTATGTTTATTTACTATAAATGCTGGACTTGTATGTTTACTATTACTTTCTTGTATATAATTATTCTTTAATAATTCATCTATATGCATTTTAAATTCATTTAAATCATCAAAATTATATTTTAATGGTTTTTGAGTTATTATACTATTTTCATCTATTAATTCAATTTTTACTTTTGTCTTATGTTTTTCCCATCCTTCTAATGGATTTTCACTATATAATAATTCTAATTGTTCATTTATTATTTTAACCTTATCTATTGTAAATATGATAATTTCTAATTGGTTTATTTGTTTACTATTTATATTTTCCATTTCTTGATTTATTTTTTCACTTCCTTTATCCAGTCTTTAGGTTTTCTTTGTTTATTATTTACTCTTTTTGCTCCTATTTTATATCCACATGGTGTAGTAAACCACCAATGAGTTTTAGTTATTATATGAGGATATAGTTTATCTAAAAATGGCATTCCTAACAACATATCTTTTGTTGTAAATTCAAAATTATACATTTCTTCTAGTGTTAAAATTTTATCCCATATTTGTATTTTTATATTTTTTGCTTTATATGTAATCATACTACTTTCATTATTAAATCCTGTTACTACCATAGGTGTTTTTAATTTTTCCCATTTATCTTCTGGTAAACAATTATATTTACATATATTTGTCTCTGCTCCTGTATCTATCATAGGTGTATAATATCTGTTGTGATATCCTTCTACAATAATTTTTGCAAGTATGTATATCTTCATTAATCATTTTGTTCTTTTTATAATTATTTTCTTATTTTGACATGTTATGATTAATTGTTCATTTTCTATTTTATATGGTTTAAATTCATCTAACCATTTTATTCCTAGAGTAATATTTTGATTTCCTTGGTAAATTTTAAATGGTATTATTAATAATATTCCTCCTATAATTATTTCTTTTTCTACTATTTCTTCATTTGTAGTTACTATTTCACTAGGTAATCCAGGGCATACATGTCCTGTTTTTACAATTTCTGTATCTAAAACCAATTATCTAATTATGTAATTATCTTCTTGTCCTGTATTTATTAATATCCTATATCTTTTTCATTAATTATTCCAGTTATAAAATAATGATTTGTTGTTTCTTCTTCTATATCTAATATTTTAGGAATTTCATATTTTCTTTTGGATGTACTAGCTCTTGATGAAGTAGTTCTAGTTAAACTATTTGGTATGTTTGAAGTACTTAATCTTTCTTTTACTATTTCTAAGTCTTCTTCCATGTCTAGCTCTTTATAACTATAATCATTATTATCTATTATTGTTATTATTTGGTCAAAAGGATTTTCTATTTTTATTCTATCAATTTTATTTTTTGCCATTACTTTATGTTTTGTTGTTAATATATATAAATTTTTACATCTTGCTGTAAATATTTTACTTCCTGGTGCTAATTCTATTCCTGATAATTTCCAATATAATACTAATGATTTATCTATATTTCTATCTGTTAATGCTATTGAGTAATTTGCACTTATTATAAATTTAAATTTTTGGTATATTAAATTTCCTTTTACTGCACTGATTACACTTTTTTCTATAGGGTGTATTATTCTATCATCTGCTAAATATATTTCAATAGGTGTATCTATTCCTTCTCTAAAACATGCTTTTATTAATATTTCTGTTCCTCCTAAATGTACATATTTTATAGGTGTTTTAGCTTTTATTTCTTGTATTTCTTGATTTATCATTCTTTTGTTTAATATAGGTATTTGTGCTTTTCCTTTTGTATATTTACAGTCTACAATATGTTCTTTTTGACTAACTACATAATATTCTTCTTTATTTCTTTTAAACCAATTTTTTAAAGTAGGTATTTCTAGTACTTTTTCTACACTTAAATCTAATTCTTTATTTTTTATTTGTTGAAAAATTGTATTATCAAATATAATTTCTGTTCTACTGATTCTTCATTTTGGTATTCTTCTTTAGATATTATTTTTATATTTTCTTCAGTCATTATATTTCATCATTTATTATTTTATTATCTAATTCCATATTTATTTCTATATCTTTGGATTCAATGTCAGATAATTCATATATACTATCATTTTCACTTAATTCATAATCTATATAATCTATCTGCATATATTTTTCATCATCCATAATTATTTCTGCAATTTGTTTACCTTTTATATTTTTAGGTAATTTACAATCTCTAGCTAAATGTCCTAACTTTTTCACAATTGTAACAAGTACAATCTGATAATTTTCTTCTTGGTCTATATGGTCTTTTTATTTTATAATTTTTTACATAATATCTTTTTCTTGGATTTTTATATTTATACCTTGTTTTGGTTTTTCTATAATTTTTATATTTTCTAGGTTTTTTATAATATTTATCTTTACAACCAAATTGTTGCTATCTTGTTTTTACAACATGCTAGATTTTTAATTAATACTTTTTCCATTTTTCTTTTTTCTTTTTGGGTTTCACATAATTGTATAAACCATTGTTGTAAGAATTTTATTCTAGCTCCTAAAGTATCTGTTATTCCTTCATTATGCCAATCTTTAATTATATTAGTACTAAATGGTTCTGGTAATTTTGTAAAATATTGTTGTCTTATTTCTTTTGCTTCATCTATATTATATTTTGCTTTGTAATAATATTCTTTAAATGCACATGTATATTCTTCTATGTAACACATATTACATATTGCTAATTTTGACATTAGTTGTCTATTTATTATTTTTTCTTTATTTTGTTCTTGTATGTCTGTAGTCATACCTCCAAATTCATTTCTTATTGCTAATTCATATTTATCTAATATTTCTATATTAGATGTTGCTGTAGATCCATCTATTTTCTTATCACTTCTAAGTGTTACTATACTTTCTGATGGTAAATTTTCTATCCATAATTTTGTTGTTCCTACAAATGTTCTTTCTATATATCCTGGTGTATCTTTTACTGCTATTTTATTATCAACTAATTGTTTAGATAAATTTCCTACCCATAATAAGATTACCTTGTTTATATCTATAACACAGTCTAAATCTAAAAAGTTATTTTGTTCCATTATTGATCTAGGTATCCATTTTTTATTTAATCTACTATTCCATATTGCATTTGCTCTATCTGATCTTTCATAACTTTCTGTATAATAGTTTGGTGTTGATCTTCTGGGATTACTTCTTCTAGGACTAGTTCTAGGACTATTATCTGGAGTTTTAACTCTTGATGTTCCTGGTTTATTTATATCTCCTGTATTTATTTCTAATTTCTTTAGTTTATCTACTTGTTCTAAGATTTCTGTGTATGTTTCACTTATATCACTTATTTCTGAATTTTGATCATCTATTGTATTTATTTCATTTATTTCTTCATTAATGTCATTTATTTCAAGATTTTCTTTTTCATTTAATATTTGTTTCATTTTATATATTTCATTGGTTAATTCATCTTCTTTTTCTTTTTCTTTTTCCCTTTGTTTTTCTTTTTTTTGTTTTCATATAATTTTTAACTCAGCTAATTCTTTTTCTAATTCACTTATTTTTGTATTTTTTGTTTCTTCTATCTTTTGTACTTCTTGTTTTGCTTGTATTTTTATTTTTTCAATTTCTTTAGCTTTATCTATTTCTTCATTTTCTTTTGTTATTCTTATCATAGCTGTTAAACTATCTTCTAATTTTGCCGTTTCCTTTTCTAACATTAAATATAATTTATCTCCTATTTTTTTATATCTTCGTCCTAAGTTTGAAAATACTATTTTTATTATTAATCCTTCTTGATTTTCATAAGTTTTTTCATCTACTGCAAATTCTTCTTTATTCATTATTATTAATTATTATAATATATATCATGTTGTAATTTATATTCTAGGCAATTTATTTGTATTTCTAACTTAAATAAAGCTCTTCTTTGTATTAATATCACTTTACCACTTACTCCTGCAAATATATTGTCTTCTATCATTTGTTTTTTAAATTCATATTCATATCTTTTTTCATTTATTTTATCTATCAGTTGTTGTTTATATATTTCTCTGTCCATATTGTTTTTTCAAATAACAAATATATTTATATTCTGTTTTAGAAATTAGATCTATCAACAAATTTTCTTTATTAGTATCTTTTTTAGTAATCTTTAATAATTCATATTTCATCTTTTTTAGTAATCTTTAATAATTCATATTTCATATATAGTTTTTTTAATTTTTTATTTATCTTTCTTATTTTTCTTTCTATCTTAATACTTGATTTATTTTCATTATTTTTCATATTTTAAGAAAATATTTGTTCATAATATTCTTTTTTAAGTAGGTTTAATCTTTGTATTTCCTTAGCGTTAGTTTCTATATATTCTAAATATTCTTCCTGTGATGACCCAGAGGTCATTTTTGGAAATTTTAAATATTTGTTTAACTTGAGTCAAATAATTGATGGATAATTGTAGATAAATGACTTAATTGTTAGTTAATGGGCTAAAGTGATAATTTATTTAAGACCCTATACCATTTAGTCTATATTCAATAAAAATAAGTGAGTTAAATTTATCACTTTTAGTACATAATTAATTGAGAAAAGAAGTAAAAAGGGGAAAAAGGAGCGGACAAGGGTTTTGGCATCGCAGGTTGCGAACTGCATTCAGGTGAGATTTCAAATCAAAACTTTTTGATTTCATGATGAATTGTAATCATGAGGCAATTCATATATTTTCTAACGTGAGGATAAAGAGTAGCATATTGGAATTTTTTTTAGAAGTTATTGTTGTTACACGCGACTTCTTGGAAATTGGGGGACAAGTTTTCGTGGGTAATTGTTTGGGGTAATTAGTGGAATGGTTATAAGGTAGTCATAAGGTGATATTGGGGTGTTTGGATCACGTTGAAAGGGTTGCAAATTTCTCCAAAAGGGTGAATGATGTTACTGCCTTTAATTGATATACATGTTAGTATGTAGGTTGGTTTTAGTGTTTCTCCAAATTTCTCATTGGAGATCAACTTGGGGAGATCATTGGGGGCTGGATTAGCATGAAATTCACCATCAAAACGTCATCAAACCTTAAGGTATGGGATCTAATTCACCTTTGAGATTCTTTCCTCAAAGGGTTCCTTCAAAGCTTTTTCCAAAAAGTTGAGTTTCTTATGGGTTTCATCCAAATCCGAATTTGATCATGTGAATTGAGTTAATTATGTATTCTTTGGGTTAAAATGAATAGATTATCATGAATTGTATTTTAATTTTGGTTAATTGATGTAGTTTGATCTAGGTTGTGGGTGATGACCCCTAACCCTTAACCCTAAATGTTGAATTGATATGGATTAGGTTGAGTTTAATAGAATTGATCTCCTAATTAGTTAAATGGTCTTTAATGATTGTTATTGCATTGATTATGGATCTATTATGATGAATTGAAGTTCTTCACACCTATGTTCTTGAATATTGAATCTATAGCGCTTCACAATTATGAATACAAACTTAAATAACGTGATTAGAACGGGGATTTGTTTTGGTTGCGGGAAGAGTGGTCATCGAGTTCGAGATTGTCCTAATGCTAAGGGACAAGAAAAAGGTGGTCAGCCAAGTGGTTCTAATAATGCTCCCAAAAAGAACCGTTTTTATGTTCTTCGTTCGAGAGATGACCAAGAGGCCTCTCCCGATGTGGTGACTGGTATGTTACAAATCTTTGCCATTGATGTGTATGCATTACTTGATCCGGGTGCTACTTTGTATTTCGTTACTCCATTAGTAGCTAAGAAGTTTAGTACCTTACCAGATATTTTGCATGAACCTATTTTGGTGTCTACTCCGGTTGGTGAGTCAGTGGTAGCAAAAAGGGTCTATCGAAATTGTCCTATTTCAATGCCTCATAGAGTTTCTCATATTGATCTAGTTGAGCTAGACATGTACGATTTTGATGTCATATTAGGTATGGACTGGTTGCATGCTAGTTTCGCTTCCATCGATTGTAGGACCAAAATTGTGAGGTTTTGTTTCCCAAATGAACCCGTTATAGAGTGGAAGGGTGGAAATTCTCGTCCTAGAGGTCGTTTCATAACATGCCTAAAGGCATGTAAAATGATCTCAAAGGGGTGTCTCTACCATATTGTGAGAGTCCAAGAAGTGGATTCCGAAGTTCCTCATATAGAGTCAGTCCCCGTGGTGAGTGAATTTACGGAGGTCTTTCCTGATGACCTTCCTGGCATTCCTCCCGAACGGGAAATCGATTTCGGTATCGATTTGATACCGGAAACAAATCCTATCTCTATTCCTCCTTATAGAATGGCTCCGGCCGAGTTAAAGGAATTGAAGGCACAACTTAAAGATTTGCTAGACAAGGGCTTTATAAGGCCTAGCATTTCTCCATGGGGTGCTCCGGTCTTGTTCGTGAAAAAGAAAGATGGGTCCTTGAGGATGTGTATTGATTACCGGCAACTCAACAAGGTTACCATCAAGAACAAGTATCCTCTTCCTCGGATTGATGATTTATTTGATCAACTCCAAGGAGCAAGTTACTTCTCAAAGATTGATTTGAGGTCAGGGTACCACCAGCTTAGGGTGAGAAATGAAGATATTCCAAAGACAGCTTTTCGGACTCGATATGGGCATTATGAGTTCGTGGTTATGTCCTTTGGTCTCACAAATGCTCCGGCGGCGTTTATGGATCTGATGAACAGGGTGTTTCGAAAGTACCTTGATTCATTCGTTATTGTATTTATCGATGATATCTTGGTGTATTCGAAAAATGAGGTTGACCACATGGATCATCTAAGGGTAGTATTGCAAACCCTTAGGGAACATAAATTGTTCGCCAAGTATAGCAGTGCGAGTTTTGGCTGAGGTCGGTGGCATTTCTTGGGCACATCATCTCTAGTGAGGGAGTTGAGGTAGACCCAAGGAAGACAGATGCGGTAAGAAACTGGCCTAGACCCTTGACCCCAACTGACATTAGGAGTTTCTTGGGTCTAGCGAGTTATTATCGAAGGTTCGTAGAAGGCTTTTCGTCCATTGCATCTCCTTTGACTTCATTGACTCAAAAAGGTAAAAAGTTTGAATGGTCAGAGGCATGCGAGAAGAGTTTTCAATTATTGAAGGATAGGCTTACTTCCGCTCCGGTGTTAACTTTACCAGAAGGATCTAAAGGGTTCATTGTGTATTGTGATGCATCCCGCGTAGGTTTGGGGTGTGTGCTTATGCAAAATGGGAAGGTGATTGCCTATGCTTCGTGGCAACTTAAGGTGCATGAGAGAAATTATCCGACTCATGACCTTGAGTTAGCGGCCGTGGTGTTTGCTTTAAAAATATGGAGACACTACTTGTATGGTGTTCATGTAGATGTTTTCACTGATCATAAGAGCCTTCAATATGTGTTTACTCAAAAAGATTTGAATCTTCGACAAAGAAGGTGGTTAGAGTTGTTGAAAGATTATGATATGAGTGTCCTATATCATCCCGGCAAGGCAAATGTGGTGGCAGATGCTTTAAGCCGTATGACTATGGGTGGTGTGACTCATATAGATGAAGACAAGAAAGATCTAGTAAAAGATGTTCATCGTTTGACTAGATTGGGAGTGCGATTGGTGAGTTCGCTAAATGGAGGTGCCACGGTTCATCATAGCTCCGAGTCATCATTGGTGGTTGAGGTGAAGTCCAAACAACACCTTGATCAACTATTGATGGAATTAAAGGAATCGGTTCTTGGCAAGGCGAACGAGTCTTTCTCCTTAGGAGAAGATAGTGTATTGAGGTATCAAGGGAGGTTGTGTGTTCCTGATGTGGATGGATTGAGGGATCGGATCCTTGATGAAGCCCATGGATCCCACTATTCCATCCATCCCGGTTCTACAAAGATGTATCATGACCTTCGAGAAATATATTGGTGGGAAGGTTTGAAGAAGGATATAGCGGAATTTGTTGCTAAATGTCCGAATTGTCAACAAGTGAAGGCGGAACATCAAAAGCCGGGTGGCTTACTACAGGAGATCCAAATTCCTACTTGGAAATGGGAAGACATTAATATGGATTTCGTAGTAGGGTTGCCTCGGACTCAAAAGTCATTTGATTCTATATGGGTGATTGTTGATAGATTGACTAAGTCCGCTCACTTTATCCCCGTCAAATCTACGTATTCGGCGGAAGATTATGCGAAGATTTTCATAGATGAGATTGTGTGTCGTCATGGTATTCCGTTATCCATCATTTCGGATAGAGGTGCACAATTCACATCTAGATTTTGGAAGTCGTTTCAAAAAGGTTTGGGTACTAAAGTGAAATTAAGTACCGCCTTCCATCCTCAAACGGATGGTCAAGCGGAACGCACGATTCAAACTCTTGAGGATATGCTTAGAGCTTGCATCATTGATTTTAAAGGGAGTTGGGATAAGCATTTGCCGTTGGTGGAGTTTGCATATAATAATAGTTTTCATTCGTCCATCTCCATGGCTCCCTATGAAGCCTTGTATGGAAGGAGGTGTAGGTCTCCTATAGGATGGTTTGAAGTAGGTGAGTCATCGATATTCGGTCCCGACTTGATTTACAAGACATTAGATAATGTACATATCATAAGAAATAGGTTGCAAACAGCCTATAGTCGACAAAAGTACTATGCCGATAATAGAAGAAGGGACTTGGAGTTTGAAGAGGGTGATAAGGTGTATTTAAAAATTTCCCCTATGAAGGGAGTGGTAAGATTTGGCAAGAAAGGGAAGTTGAGCCCTCGATATGTAGGCCCTTATGAGATTTTAGAAAGGGTTGGTAAAGTTGCATATCGTTTAAGATTACCTGATGAGCTAGCTTTGGTTCATCCGGTTTTCCATGTCTCCATGTTGAAGAAGTGTGTTGGGAATCCCGAGTCTATTCTTCCTCTTGAAGGCCTAGGAGTCAAGGATAACCTCTCTTATGAGGAGGTTCCGGTTCAAATCCTTGATAGGCAAGTGAAAAAGTTGAGGAACAAAGAGGTGGTTTCCGTAAAGGTGCTATGGAGGAACCACCTAGTTGAGGGTGCAACATGGGAGGCGGAAGCCGACATGAAAACCCGTTATCCTCATCTTTTCGATGTTTAAGGTTAGTATCTCTCTCTAATGATATAAATATGTTAGATATTGTGAATCTCTGTTGTTTTTGTGAAACTTTGCAAAACTCCTAGTTTGGAGACTTCTAAAATGGAGTCACTTTAAGGTGACCTTAGATAAATTTGGAAGTTGTTTGGTTTCTTGCATATTTGAGACAAGTTTGGTGATTTAGATATGGTAAATTGATGTTTTGAAGTATTTTTATGAAATAATATAGTTCATGCTAACTAAATATTGTGAATTGGTTGAGCTGCTAGTCTTGAGTCTACTCCCACATTTTAAGAGTGTTTGGTGTCATTCGGGGACGAATGTTCCTAAGGGGGGGATAATGTAACATTTTAAAATACCGAGGTCATGTGATAAGACTTAAATGGTCTCCTTAGGAATCTAAACCAGTGTTCCAAGCCAATTAGGCATATTTAGAGTTTTAGAAGTGGTGTTGGAACCGAAACTCATACACGTCTGGCAAATTGGTTCATAAGAAGGCTAGAGTGTCCTTTTGAGTTAACCTAGTTAAAGAGTCGGAATATGGTAAATGGTTGTTACCATAGGTGTAAAATATAGTGTGGGATGGTTTCATTCTGGAAAAGTCAGGGTACGACTCCCCGAGGACCAAACAAGGACCCTCGAGGAGGACCCTAGAAATAGCAGGGCATGACGGACCCCATGACAGGGCGTCACAGGCGCGACGGGACGTCAAGGTCTCCGTCGTGCCAGCCTTGGTGCCGTGGGACAAACCTCCGCCTGCACAAGTCTCTGACCAACGTGACGGATGTGCAGGACGGAGGGATGTCAGTCCGTCACGCCCACAACGGACCGTCGTGCCATCCTTGGTGTCTGGGAAGAAAGCCTACGCCTGCACAAGTCTCTGACCAACGTGACGGATGTGCAGGACGGAGGGATGTCAGTCCGTCACGCCCACGACGGACCGTCGTCGGGGATCCGTCGTGGAAGGTCTGTGGCAGTTTCGGAAAAGTTAGTTTTAGTTAGTTAATTAATTAATTGACTTAGGGGTAATTAGGGGTTTAAGAGAGACTAATTAAGTGACTTAAGACCCCACTATAAATACCCAACCCTCATTAGCCTAATCATTCTCTCAAAAAAAACAAAACTCTTTTCCTTCTCTCTACTTTCTCTCTCTATTGGAAGACTCCATTGGAGATCAACTTGGGGAGATCATTGGGGGCTGGATTAGCACGAAATTCACCATCAAAACGTCATCAAACCTTAAGGTATGGGATCTAATTCACCTTTGAGATTCTTTCCTCAAAGGGTTCCTTCAAAGCTTTTTCCAAAAAGTTGAGTTTCTTATGGGTTTCATCCAAATCCGAATTTGATCATGTGAATTGAGTTAATTATGTATTCTTTGGGTTAAAATGAATAGATTATCATGAATTGTAACTTGATTTTGGTTAATTGATGTAGTTTGATCTAGGTTGTGGGTGATGACCCCTAACCCTTAACCCTAAATGTTGAATTGATATGGATTAGGTTGAGTTTAATAGAATTGATCTCCTAATTAGTTAAATGGTCTTTAATGATTGTTATTGCATTGATTATGGATCTATTATGATGAATTGAAGTTCTTCACACCTATGTTCTTGAATATTGAATCTAAGTCAAGAAGATACCCTTGAGATCATGATATTAAGTCTTGATGATCCTAGCCTTTACTTCACTTATGGTTAATTGTCATCATGTGATAATGTTATGTTGAAGTATGCATTGATTGATGTGATAAGTCGATATGATACATGAACTTATATGCTTAGGTTGGTTGTGAGGTTGCTAGATGTAATGTAATATAGGGAAGTTGTACGATGTGCCCTATTATGATGAGATGTACGAGGGTTGACTTCACCTATATGGATTGTTATGAAAGGACTAATTCTCATACAATTCTTATTTGAGCTATAATGATGATATACAAGGGATTGACCCTTCTATCTAATTAAATTGAGAAGATTAATAAAGATTAAAGGCTTCTCTAAAAATGGGGACTTAGCTTAGCACCGAGCGAACTTGACATTGAGAGGTGTTGACTTCCCTTAGAGGAATATTCACCATTTGTTCTTTATAGAGTGCTGACTTCCCTTAGAGGAATACTCACCTATAGATCTACATGAAGTGTTGACTTTCCTTGAGAAATATTCACTTATAAATTCTCATGAGGTGAGGCCCCATTACCGAATGGTATATAGAGGGAATACCTATCTCTTAGTTCTTGAACTATGTTGCCACCATAGGATACTAGCTAGTGGATCCACCTAGATAGCTATGTTTACGATAGGTTCTACTTTGGCCGGTAGACCACCTTCCATCGGTGTAAGGTTTCATAACACCGGATTCCACATTCGATTATGTGGTCTATGTCGGTTAAGGAAAATATTCCCTAAACTAAAATGAATGAATAAGATATAGGCTAATCAAAGTAACTTGAGGGGTTGGCTATAGCTTAGGTAGGGGTATGGGACTCTACCTACGCCTTGCACTAGTTTGCCTTGATAGGAACTTTGAGAGGTCAATACAATGCATGTAAAGTGATGGTATGATGTAAATGGTTTGTATGTTGAATAACATGCTTATGAATATAATGTTGTTGTCTTTGCTTGAAAAAGGACGTATTATGATATGAAGAGTATGTTGGTAAGCAAATTGCTAATTGTAGTCTTGGTAGGTTACTTGATTGAGTAGGAGACATGGTAATTTTACTTGATCATTGCACTTGTGACTTATTGAAGGTTATCATTAGTATACTTTGTTTTGCTATGGTTTAATTGTATATGTAGTCTATTATGTTTTCATAAATGTCCCTTTTTAAATATATTTGATTGGTAATTGTATATGAGATTCCATACTTAGTACATGTGGAGTACTAATCCCTTTTCTTTCCCTTTTCCCAAATATTTTAGGTTCGGGTCGTTGAGCTTGATCCAAATTGCTAGGAAGGAAGACTTGGGTATTTTGCCATCCAAGTGGTAGGTCCTCACTCTCTCGAGGACGTGGCCGATGTCTCTCTTTTATGATGTGTAGTTACTATGATTCTATGTTGACTCTATTGTTCTCTTGAGACGATGTAGTAGACAGCCTATATGCGGCTTCTTTCATTTGATGTAGGGCTATGCCCAAGATTTATTGTAATCGATAGATGGTTCATGAGATGAGACTGTTTTATGACTATGATTTTCTAAATATATAAGTGTATGAAATAAAAGTAGAAGACTAAGTAATCTTCGTATATGAACAAGTCTATGTATACTTGATATATATAATGATGTGTATGTAGAGGTCTATGTAAACCTCCGAGTAGTTCTAGATAAAAAGTTTTTAATTCTTACTGATTTTTAGTCGATGAATGCTATGACGAAGCTAAGAGGCTTGTATTAGTCCTCCGAGAGGACGACGACGCCGGTTACGTCTAGGGGGTAAACCCGGATGTGACAAACTTGGTGTCAATCCGTCACGCCCATGACGGACCGTCGTCGGGGATCCGTCGTGGAAGGTCTGTGGCAGTTTCGGAAAAGTTAGTTTTAGTTAGTTAATTAATTAATTGACTTAGGGGTAATTAGGGGTTTAAGAGAGACTAATTAAGTGACTTAAGACCCCACTATAAATACCCAACCCTCATTAGCCTAATCATTCTCTCAAAAAAAACAAAACTCTCTTCCTTCTCTCTACTTTCTCTCTCTATTGGAAGACTCCATTGGAGATCAACTTGGGGAGATCATTGGGGGCTGGATTAGCACGAAATTCACCATCAAAACGTCATCAAACCTTAAGGTATGGAATCTAATTCACCTTTGAGATTCTTTCCTCAAAGGGTTCCTTCAAAGCTTTTTCCAAAAAGTTGAGTTTCTTATGGGTTTCATCCAAATCCGAATTTGATCAAGTGAATTGAGTTAATTATGTATTCTTTGGGTTAAAATGAATAGATTATCATGAATTTTAACTTGATTTTGGTTAATTGATGTAGTTTGATCTAGGTTGTGGGTGATGACCCCTAACCCTTAACCCTAAATGTTGAATTGATATGGATTAGGTTGAGTTTAATAGAATTGATCTCCTAATTAGTTAAATGGTCTTTAATGATTGTTATTGCATTGATTATGGATCTATTATGATGAATTGAAGTTCTTCACACCTATGTTCTTGAATATTGAATCTAAGTCAAGAAGATACCCTTGAGATCATGATATTAAGTCTTGATGATCCTAGCCTTTACTTCACTTATGGTTAATTGTCATCATGTGATAATGTTATGTTGAAGTATGCATTGATTGATGTGATAAGTCGATATGATACATGAACTTATATGTTTAGGTTGGTTGTGAGGTTGCTAGATGTAATGTAATATAGGGAAGTTGTACGATGTGCCCTATTATGATGAGATGTACGAGGGTTGACTTCACCTATATGGATTGTTATGAAAGGACTAATTCTCATACAATTCTTATTTGAGCTATAATGATGATATACAAGGGATTGACCCTTCTATCTAATTAAATTGAGAAGATTAATAAAGATTAAAGGCTTCTCTAAAAATGGGGACTTAGCTTAGCACCGAGCGAACTTGACATTGAGAGGTGTTGACTTCCCTTAGAGGAATATTCACCATTAGTTCTTTATAGAGTGTTGACTTCCCTTAGAGGAATACTCACCTATAGATCTACATGAAGTGTTGACTTTCCTTGAGAAATATTCACTTATGAATTCTCATGAGGTGAGGCCCCATTACCGAATGGTATATAGAGGGAATACCTATCTCTTAGTTCTTGAACTATGTTGCCACCATAGGATACTAGCTAGTGGATCCACCTAGATAGCTATGTTTACGATAGGTTCTACTTTGGCCGGTAGACCACCTTCCATCGGTGTAAGGTTTCATAACACCGGATTCCACATTCGATTATGTGGTCTATGTCGGTTAAGGCAAATGTTCCCTAAACTAAAATGAATGAATAAGATATAGTCTAATCAAAGTAACTTGAGGGGTTGGCTATAGCTTAGGTAGGGGTATGGGACTCTACCTACGCCTTGCACTAGTTTGCCTTGATAGGAACTTTGAGAGGTCAATACAATGCATGTAAAGTGATGGTATGATGTAAATGGTTTGTATGTTGACTAACATGCTTATGAATATAATGTTGTTATCTTTGCTTTAAAAAGGACGTATTATGATATGAAGAGTATGTTGGTAAGCAAATTGCTAATTGTAGTCTTGGTAGGTTACTTGATTGAGTAGGAGACATGGTAATTTTACTTGATCATTGCACTTGTGACTTATTGAAGGTTATCATTAGTATACTTTGTTTTGCTATGGTTTAATTGTATATGTGTCCCTTTTTAAATATATTTGATTGGTAATTGTATATGAGATTCCATACTTAGTACATGTGGAGTACTAATCCCTTTTCTTTCTCTTTTCCCAAATATTTTAGGTTCGGGTCGTTGAGCTTGATCCAAATTGCTAGGAAGGAAGACTTGGGTATTTTGCCATCCAAGTGGTAGGTCCTCACTCACTCTCTCGAGGACGTGGCCGATGTCTCTCTTTTATGATGTGTAGTTACTATGATTCTATGTTGACTCTATTGTTCTCTTGAGACGATGTAGTAGACAGCCTATATGCGGCTTCTTTCATTTGATGTAGGGCTATGCCCAAGATTTATTGTAATCGATAGATGGTTCATGAGATGAGACGGTTTTATGACTATGATTTTCTAAATATATAAGTGTATGAAATAAAAGTAGAAGACTAAGTAATCTTCGTATATAAACAAGTCTATGTATACTTGATATATATAATGATGTGTATGTAGAGGTCTATGTAAACCTCCGAGTAGTTCTAGATAAAAAGTTTTTAATTCTTACTGATTTTTAGTCGATGAATGCTATGACGAAGCTAAGAGGCTTGTCTTAGTCCTCCGAGAGGACGACGACGCCGGTTACGTCTAGGGGGTAAACCCGGATGTGACAAACTTGCTATACCAAGTTTGTCACAACCCAAAAGCATACCCTAGAAGATAGGGTACAATCTTGGATTATAACCGGCGTCGTCGACCTCTCGGAGGTCTAAGACAAGCCTCTCATATCATTCATTGCATTGACATAGTAAATTTAGCGGAAAATTTAAAACTTTTCATAGCACATCATATGCTAGAAACATCACATCGTATATATATAAAACATAAGTCATAATACATATTTAGACTCTAAGTCCCTTTGCCATCTTAGACTCAATAACTTTAGAGTACATTAGGGATAAAACCCTTAAGACATAATACAAAGCTATACATTACTAAATAGACTTTACATTAAAGACATTAGTAGGACATCCTTGAACTTAAGGATTCCTTTCCTTGAGCTTGGGAAATCACCTATCAAGCTCCTCAATCATATACCTCCTTTAAGCATTCCAATACCTACACTTTGTGTAAAAAGTAAAGAAGAATGGGATTAGCACAAGAATGTACTAAGTATGGCAACCATGCGAAAATATGCATTTAAAAGGGACATTTCCTTTGAAATCATACTTCATGCCATTTTGAGTAAATCATCATAAAACCTTTATCAATAGCATCCACACACTTCATAGCAACACAATCCAAGGCTAAACATTATAGAAAAGCACAATTAGAATTTAAGTACAAATAGAGGTCACTTTACAGTGAGCTCATCCCTCTTAGCACCTAACTCTTTCTTTCAATTTATTAGCCTCCTAAGTAATCCTTTAGGGATACTTGGTGCAATGCATCACCTTAGGAACATAAGAGAATAACATACATAGCATCTACACAAGACAACACATACCATCATAGAAGTATAGTACCATATAAACATAGTCAAACCAAGTCTACAATATCATACATAAAGGACACATACATAATCATATACATTAAGATACCTTCCTAAGGCTTCCTAAGGAGTCACTTGTGCAATGTATAGATGGGTTCATTACTTCCACCTATCCTAAGTAACTTACCTTAAGTCCTCCTAGTTAGGATCCTATTCAATTACTTCCATTGTCCATTTTACCTTTAGGGAAACCATAGCCTTAACCGACACTAAGACCATGGGTGCTAATCATGGAATTTGGTGTTGTAGAGCCTTACACCAAAGGAAGGTGTTCCTACCTAGCCAAGGTAGAACATTAACATATATGCTAGCATATCAAGTGAATTCACTTTACTAGATCCTATGTGGCAAGCATAGTTTATGGAACTAAGAGATAGGTATTCCCTCTATACACCATTTGGTAATGGGGCCTCACCTCATGAGATAACATGAGTGAATATTCCTCAAGGAAAGTCAACACTTCATGTAAGTACATAGGTGAGTATTCCTCTAAGGGAAGTCGACACCATATGTAGGTTCCTAGGTGATTATTCCTCTAAGGGAAATCAACACCATATGTAGGTCCATAGGTGATTATTCCTCTAAGGGAAGTCAACACTCTATAAGGGACAAATGGTGAATATTCCTCTAAGGGAAGTCAATACCTCTCAATGTCAAGTTCACTCGGTGCTAAGCTAAGTTCCCTTTATTGAAAAGCCTTTATTACAATTTGTTTATAAAACATAGTCTTAGGATATTCATCATTCATATGCTTATAGCATATTCAAGCACCTATCTAGTTTTGGAGTATTCTTGGGCCCTCCTAGTTGGACCTCTTCTCCCTAGCTAGATCATCCATGTGTGTGAGTGTATATATAGATGTGAGCAAACCTTTCACATAACACATCAAGTCACACATGTTCATATATCAATGCATAAGTCTATAGGCATAACTATATGAGCAATCCTTTCATATAACCTACTAAGACACTATACACATTCATACTTCATCATATCATATTCATAACATGTTCATATAATCATCCTTCATATGCATAAGAACCAAACCTAGGAACTATCCTATCAAGATATACATGTGCAATGCATAGACAAGGTCCCATACCCTTGTCCATACTAGTACACCTATCAAGTCATCCTAGTAAGGGAATACAAATCATACATTCATAAACATCACCTTAATATGCATAGTAGTAGACACTAGTGAATATGAGAACTACCTTTCATTTAGACACAATGACTTATACTACTTGTAATATGCATGTAAGTGAGAGTGTGTGTACATTGACCAACATGATCACATAATGGCTTATCAACAACTCCTTAAGTCAGCCACCCTATTGGACCACATTACACTTCCAAGCACATAGCACACAACACATAATAGCATAGAAGACAAGACTATATATACATTATAATCAAGACTCCTAACTTTAGCTATTTACACTTCCATGTAAGGGATACATGAGTAGAGGCTATTAACCACTTTAACACATCGATGGAAACACCTATACAATACCCTAACATGATTATACACATGCCCAAACAATAGCCACACAACCTAATTCACAACTAGAATAAGAAGGTAGGCATAAGCTTCTCATAGTATCATTTTAAGCATATGTTCATAAGTTCATCAATTTGCCTTAATGGCCATGGTCAACACATATATAATGACAATAAAGTAAACACCGCCACCATAAGTGGACCATACCACACAATGCCATACAAGGCTTCATCAACATTACTATAAAGAATAGAGAAGTAGAAGAGTAAAGAGAATAAGCATTCTTACCCAATTCTCATCCTTTGATCATCATTGATCAATACACCTTATTCATCAATAAAACACATATATGGCAGTAGCTAAATGTACTTTAAACATATAAGAAACCATGTACAAGTCACTACATGATTTTACCATAACATAATACAACATATCAACATACTAGGAAAGTAGAATAACATAGATCATTAATCAATTTCATTCATATGGATTATAGGTCATATTTCATGAATCATATCACCCTAAGGCAGTAGCTAATGAAATCATAATCTAGATGAGACACTACTACAATTTGCCATTAAGGTCGATACAAGCATACTTTATATAGGGAGTTCATGGAAAGTAAGTTTACATAGGTTAATCATATTCAACCTATCATGAATTGACCCATATTGTATTAATTACATATAATTCATCCTCATATTTCATTATAGGCAGCAGCTATAGACATTAACCATAATCAATTCTTATAGCGACTAACCTAACGTTAAGATCACAAGTTACAACTTCATAGACAAGAAGAACCTAGATTAATTCAAACCAAGCCTTCTCTACTTTTGTCACACATGATTTATATCCATAATTCAACCATGGTATTAACCTAAAACAGTAGCTACAAGAACCACAACTTAATCGAAACTCACTTCGGATCACAAGAAAACCAATGTTACAGTGACTATAGAAAACTAGGCTAAACATGCTCAAATCTTCATAGATTGATCCTCATGTATCATTCAACATCAATTCAACATAAATTCATGTAATTAACAGTATATACAATCACTTCAACGTAAGGGAATCGTAATTCAATCGATAACAAGTCAAGATCACAAAGCCCATGCAAGAGCTAAACCAATTTTGGAAGGAACATGGGTTCATCATGCAATTGGAGTGAAAACACATTCAAATCATTGTATTAACTTCAATTCATCATGATTTAATCATTAAAAACGTTTTGAGAAAGAACCCATGGCTAGATTGGAGAAGAAGAACTTTGATCATAAACTTTCTTTGAAAACATTGAGAAGAACTCTCCAAGTGAAAGGTTACTTAGAGATGAAGGATCACCATACCTTTTATTAGTTGAAAACCTCTAAAACTTCATGATTCATCCATGGAAAACCCAGCTTGAATCTGTTCTTGAGCTTCACCAACAATGGTGGTTTTAGAGAGAACATTTTTGGAGAGAAAGGCTTAAAATATGTGAGAGGGTTTGGGAATGGGTTAATCACGTTTTTAAAGACTTATATACACCTAAAATTACTTAAATAAACCTATTATAGTCAGGTTAGGACGTGGGGTGAATTTACCATTCACCCCTTTATGAGGCAGCACGCAGGCAGTTAACTAGCAGGCCACCCGCGACGAGGCCCATGACGGGGCGTCATGGCCATGACGGGCCGTGGCAGCCTCCGTCGCAGGGGACTTAGCCAATTTCTTGGCTTGCAACCTGACCAAGGCTACCCTCCTTCGACGGGACCTGCTTGACGGTCCGTTGGGGGCCCAACGGTCCGTCATTGGGTCCGTCAAGAGACACTGCCCAGGCAGTGTTTAGGCAGCCTTGAGGTCCTTCTTTTGGGGCCTCTTGTGGGGCCCATTAGAAGTCGTACCCGGACGTTTCCAACGCGATTACAAACCTTAACATGTTATAGACCTACCACATAAGTTTCATCCAAAACAAACACCTACAAGACGTCCAAACAGCCTTGACCCCAACATGACATACGATGAAAGTCTTAGGGTCTATCTTTCGAACGTCTTGGACGTTCTTGGGCGTTTGACCTCCAAACTTTACGAAACTTCATACAATAACTTCAAACATCATTTAACATCATTTCAAGACTTATTTGACTCAGTTCACACACTTTAGGCATGCATACACACATGAGGCACATAAGCGACTATTCGTCGAACGTCTTGGACGTCCCTTGACGTTCGACTTCCAAATCACTTCAAACTTTGCACACTGACTCTATATGACATAATAAGGCATTTTAGGACCTTATAACAGTAAGGAAAACATGTTAGGCTCTAGACACCTTATCTCATTTTCGAGGTCTTACAATATCCCCCACTTGGGAACATTCGTCCTCGAATGACACTTAGGACTCTTTAATCACATCAAGGACTTCAATGCACATAAGAGCAGTTCAACACATTTACATGCATCAAGAGTTCACACCTTAACAAAGTACAAGATCAATTTCCTTAAAAATGAGAAATTTCAACTTTCAAGCAAAGACATGTATACATTTTCCTTCTTAGTGAAATCTAAATGGCAAGTCACACCAAATACATCGCAACAAAATAGGAAGTCATTCCACAAGTTCTTTCCTTAACATAATACTCACCCTTATAGTAAGCCTCATTTTGGAAAAATAACACAAATTATAGGCACACACATGTACACTTAGCAAAACATGCTTTCACCTTTCAACAATGAGCCTACAATTTTGCACTACAAATCATCAAATCCCTAAAATTTAAAGAGAGTCAACAAATTTCATGGTAAAAGAGACTCAACTCCCATTATAAGGCTAACAATTTAACCTACAAGTGACTATCACCAAGTTCCTTGTCTTACCTCATGAGGTCAACTTCACAATTAGCACATTAAATGCAAGTCAACAAGAGAAAACATGGATTTTTTTCAAAATTTTTCTTTTCATGCTTCTTGGAAAATTCACCCTGTTTCTAAGATGATGTCAATCAATTCATACCAATCATATAAATATCATGCAATTCACACTTTATGCAAGACTATTTTCATGAATAAGCATACTAAGAATTCGTATTTTCTAATTCAAGTAAGAATAGAAGGACAATGTAGACAATTTCTACAATCTCATTATTCAGACATTACCCTCACTTAGGGTAAACCCAATTAAGAGCAACTTAACCCAACATGTAGAGGATCTCAAATACAAAACCTTCATATTTATCACTTAGAGTGATTACTACTTTAGAGGAAATTTTTCATAAACTCAATTTAGCAACACTAAGGCATTCTAAACCTTATCATGAGATCACAAGCCTTTACATTCAAATCCTATATCAACATGTATAGAGGAGACAACTACACTTATGTCAACTAATACCATCACCATATAGTCAACAAGATTAACTTCATGTATAAAGAATCGTATCATGCACATCTTTATGATCAATAGACAAATACTATAATATCATACTATTTAATTCACATAAGGTCTTCCTATAACGCAATAGACACTAAGGTCATACATCATTTCAGAAATACAACAAGGAAGTTCATAACACAACAAGAAGTTTAGAAATAATCTCTACGACTCATCATGTCATATCATTATCATTCCTCAATGATAAAAAAACAAAATCCTTTTCCACATTCCTTAGCATGTTCATATTCATAATTGCTACACATATTTCAGCAACATCCAATCAAAAGACCATTTAGTAAGTTTTCCAAACATGATACAATAAATTGCCTAGTCTTTATAACGAGCATGTTTTCAAATACCAAAAAGTGCAACATTTAGACATTTGATGGAACAAGTATGGAATTATAAGGAATAAAGCTTTACAAACTCATTCTTCATAAGCATGCATACTATATTTACAACTCAAGTCTCCACAAAAGACTCCAATTCATACTAGCAACTCATCAAGTACCATTTATATGCAAAGGAAAACAATGCACACTTTTAATCACCTATACTCATAGAATAACATACTTTTATAGATAGTCATTAACCAATCCAAGTTCAAATCCAAATATTTGGCTACTATCATACAAAACCATATAGGGATACACAATTTAAGAGAAATCACTTTAACCACCATAACTTCTAGCATGCTTTAACTATATCATGGCATACATTATCCGACATATCATGCTATTTCACATAGATTTCATATATTGCCATAATTGGCATCACATCATTAATATAAGAGATACTTCATATAAAGCAAGGTAAGATGACCAATCATAATCCTCATAGAGTTAACAGGTGCAATGATCAAGTAAATCTCCATAACTTCACTAAACCAAGTAACCCAAACAAGAACTACAATTAGCATCATACTCCACTTATCTATAACCTTCATGCATGAATAACTCCAATTCTTTAGCTCACTAGGCTATTTACATGTTTACAAGAATAGAGATCATCTCATAAGGACATTCACATTTATCATCATACACATACATAGTATTAACCTCTTAAGGTCTCCATCAAGGAAAACTAGTGCAAGACATAGGTAGAGTCCCATACCCCTACCTAAGTCTAGTTAACCCTTCAAGTCGCCTTAGTTAGTATATACATCATCAAATAAGTACAAATGTCACCTTCACACATACTCATTCAAACCATAAAACAAAGATAAGCATTTCAAACTCACCTTTTCTCCCTCAAGCATAGAGCAACTCTCATCCAGGCAATCATATCTAAAAGACCACCGGACAAGAAAACATAAGAGAGAGATCTTATAGAATAAAGTTCTATGGCACGATATGAGATTGATGAAGAAGGGAAACTCTATCGTCCTATAGCCTCTCGTACCATTAAATGTGTCGCGACTCACCACCAATGATACGAGACTCTACTAGACGTGGCAATATGAGACCATTCGTCACGTTGGTCAGAGACTTGTGCAGGCGGAGGCTTTCTTCCCAGACACCAAGGATGGCACGACGGTCCGTTGTGGGCGTGATGGACTGACATCCCTCCGTCCTGCACATCCGTCACGTTGGTCAGAGACTTGTGCAGGACGGAGGGATGTCAGTCCGTCACGCCCACGACGGACCGTCGTCGGGGATCCGTCGTGGAAGGTCTGTGGCAGTTTCGGAAAAGTTAGTTTTAGTTAGTTAATTAATTAATTGACTTAGGGGTAATTAGGGGTTTAAGAGAGACTAATTAAGTGACTTAAGACCCCACTATAAATACCCAACCCTCATTAGCCTAATCATTCTCTCAAAAAAAAAAAAACTCTCTTCCTTCTCTCTACTTTCTCTCTCTATTGGAAGACTCCATTGGAGATCAACTTGGGGAGATCATTGGGGGCTGGATTAGCACGAAATTCACCATCAAAACGTCATCAAACCTTAAGGTATGGGATCTAATTCACCTTTGAGATTCTTTCCTCAAAGGGTTCCTTCAAAGCTTTTTCCAAAAAGTTGAGTTTCTTATGGGTTTCATCCAAATCCGAATTTGATCATGTGAATTGAGTTAATTATGTATTCTTTGGGTTAAAATGAATAGATTATCATGAATTGTAACTTGATTTTGGTTAATTGATGTAGTTTGATCTAGGTTGTGGGTGATGACCCCTAACCCTTAACCCTAAATGTTGAATTGATATGGATTAGGTTGAGTTTAATAGAATTGATCTCCTAATTAGTTAAATGGTCTTTAATGATTGTTATTGCATTGATTATGGATCTATTATGATGAATTGAAGTTCTTCACACCTATGTTCTTGAATATTGAATCTAAGTCAAGAAGATACCCTTGAGATCATGATATTAAGTCTTGATGATCCTAGCCTTTACTTCACTTATGGTTAATTGTCATCATGTGATAATGTTATGTTGAAGTATGCATTGATTGATGTGATAAGTCGATATGATACATGAACTTATATGCTTAGGTTGGTTGTGAGGTTGCTAGATGTAATGTAATATAGGGAAGTTGTACGATGTGCCCTATTATGATGAGATGTACGAGGGTTGACTTCACCTATATGGATTGTTATGAAAGGACTAATTCTCATACAATTATTATTTGAGCTATAATGATGATATACAAGGGATTGACCCTTCTATCTAATTAAATTGAGAAGATTAATAAAGATTAAAGGCTTCTCTAAAAATGGGGACTTAGCTTAGCACCGAGCGAACTTGACATTGAGAGGTGTTGACTTCCCTTAGAGGAATATTCACCATTTGTTCTTTATAGAGTGTTGACTTCCCTTAGAGGAATACTCACCTATAGATCTACATGAAGTGTTGACTTTCCTTGAGAAATATTCACTTATGAATTCTCATGAGGTGAGGCCCCATTACCGAATGGTATATAGAGGGAATACCTATCTCTTAGTTCTTGAACTATGTTGCCACCATAGGATACTAGCTAGTGGATCCACCTAGATAGCTATGTTTACGATAGGTTCTACTTTGGCCGGTAGACCACCTTCCATCGGTGTAAGGTTTCATAACACCGGATTCCACATTCGATTATGTGGTCTATGTCGGTTAAGGCAAATGTTCCCTAAACTAAAATGAATGAATAAGATATAGGCTAATCAAAGTAACTTGAGGGGTTGGCTATAGCTTAGGTAGGGGTATGGGACTCTACCTACGCCTTGCACTAGTTTGCCTTGATAGGAACTTTGAGAGGTCAATACAATGCATGTAAAGTGATGGTATGATGTAAATGGTTTGTATGTTGAATAACATGCTTATGAATATAATGTTGTTGTCTTTGCTTGAAAAAGGACGTATTATGATATGAAGAGTATGTTGGTAAGCAAATTGCTAATTGTAGTCTTGGTAGGTTACTTGATTGAGTAGGAGACATGGTAATTTTACTTGATCATTGCACTTGTGACTTATTTAAGGTTATCATTAGTATACTTTGTTTTGCTATGGTTTAATTGTATATGTAGTCTATTATGTTTTCATAAATTTCCCTTTTTAAATATATTTGATTGGTAATTGTATATGAGATTCCATACTTAGTACATGTGGAGTACTAATCCCTTTTCTTTCCCTTTTCCCAAATATTTTAGGTTCGGGTCGTTGAGCTTGATCCAAATTGCTAGGAAGTAAGACTTGGGTATTTTGCCATCCAAGTGGTAGGTCCTCACTCTCTCGAGGACGTGGCCGATGTCTCTCTTTTATGATGTGTAGTTACTATGATTCTATGTTGACTCTATTGTTCTCTTGAGACGATGTAGTAGACAGCCTATATGCGGCTTCTTTCATTTGATGTAGGGCTATGCCCAAGATTTATTGTAATCGATAGATGGTTCATGAGATGAGACGGTTTTATGACTATGATTTTCTAAATATATAAGTGTATGAAATAAAAGTAGAAGACTAAGTAATCTTCGTATATGAACAAGTCTATGTATACTTGATATATATAATGATGTGTATGTAGAGGTCTATGTAAACCTCCGAGTAGTTCTAGATAAAAAGTTATTAATTCTTACTGATTTTTAGTCGATGAATGCTATGACGAAGCTAAGAGGCTTGTCTTAGTCCTCCGAGAGGACGACGACGCCGGTTACGTCTAGGGGGTAAACCCGGATGTGACAAACTTGGTATTATTTGACTCAAGTTAAACGAATATTTAAAATTTCCAAAAATGACCTCTGGGTCATCACATTATCCACCACTAAAAATCATGTTCGTCCTCGAACATTAAGTGAGGAAAGTACCTGAAGTTTCAAAAATCTGAGGGTATCTGGAACGCATGTCAGACTCTATCTCCCAAGTTGCCTCTCCCACCGATCGGTGCTTGCACTGCACTTTTACTGAAGCAATCTCCTTGGTCCTAAGCTTTCGAATCTGCCTATCCAAAATAGCTATAGGCTCCTCCTCAAATGTCAAGTCTGGACCCAACTCCACAGAATCAAGTGAAAGCACATGAGATTCATCCGGAATATACTTTCGAAGCATAGAGACATGGAAAATAGGATGAACTGCCGACAAACTAGGTGGCAAGGCCAACTTATAGGCCACCTCTCCCACTCGGCTCAAAATCTCAAAAGGTCCAATGAATCTAGGGCTAAGCTTGCCCTTCTTTCCGAACCTCATCACACCCTTCATGGGTGATACTCGGAGCCAAACATGATCACCCTCCATAAACACTAAGGCTCTAACTCTCCGGTCTGCATAACTCTTCTGTCGACTCTGGGCTGTCAACAGTCTATACTGAATCATACGGACTTGCTCCATAGCATCTCTAAGCAAGTCTGTATCCAAAGAGTCCATCTCCGCCGAATCAAACCAACCAATCAGAGATCTACACCGTCTACCATACAACGCCTCAAATGGGGCCATCTGAATACTAGAGTGATAACTGTTATTATAGGCAAACTCCGCTAAGGGTAAATGTCGATTCCATCTAGCTCCAAAATCGATCACACACGCCCGGAGCATGTCCTCCAACACCTGAATCGTTCGCTCGGACGGTGAAAAGTTGTACTCATATCTAGCTGAGTACCAAGACCATGTTGTAATGCCTTCCAGAAGTGAGAAGTAAATAGTGAACCTCGATCTGATATAATAGAGATAGGAACCCCATGTAGTCGCACGATCTGACTTATATATAGCTCGGCTAACTTTTCTGCCGTATACTTCACCCGAACCGGAATAAAGTGGGCAGACTTGGTCAGCCTATCCACAACGACCCAAATAGAGTCATAACCACCCACTATGGTAGGTAAACCCACAACAAAGTCCATGGTAATCCGCTCCCACTTCCAAGTAGGAATAGGCATCCTCTGAGATACACCCCCGGGCCACTGGTGCTCACACTTGACCTGCTGGCAAGTCAAACACCTCGAAACAAAGTCTGAAATATCCCTCTTCATCCCACACCACCAGTAATGCTGACTCAGATCATGATACATCTTCGCCGCTCCCGGATGGATGGAATACCGAGAACAATGGGCCTCCTCAAGAATCAATCTAATCAAATCGCCTGTCTTAGGCACACAAATCCTGCCTCCGATCCGCAAGACACCATCAGAATCAAGGACAGCCTCCTTAGCTTCCCCTCTCAATACTTTGTCTCGAATGAGACATAATTTTTCATCATCAAACTGGTGTGCACGGATCTGCTCGACCAAAGAAGACCGAGCCTCAATAAAAGCAATCATCCCATCACTCTCTTCTGAAACCTGCAAGCGGACAAGACTGTTAGCTAATATCTGCACATCTCTAGCCAATGGTCTCTCCTCAATACTAAGCGCTGCAAGACTCCCCATGCTAGGAGTCTTTCTACTCAGAGCATCGGCCACAACATTGGCCTTTCCTGGATGATACAGAATGGTCACATCATAGTCCTTCAGCAACTCAAGCCATCTCCGTTGCCTCAAGTTCAAATCCCTCTGACTAAAGATATACTGAAGACTCCGGTGATCAGTGAAGATCTCACAATCCACCCCATACAAATAATGACGCATAACTTAAGTACAAATACCACAGCCGCCAACTCCAAATCATGAGTAGGGTAGTTCTTCTCATGGGATTTCAACTGCCTAGAAGCATAAGCAATCACTTTCCCCTTCTGCATCAATACACCACCCAACCCAACTCCTGAAGCATCACAATACACAGTAAAGTCTACACCTTCCTCAGGTAGAGTCAACACAGGAGCAGAAGTCAACAAAGTCTTGAGCTTTTGAAATCTCTCTTCACACTCATCAGACCACTGAAAACCCACATCTTGTCGAGTCAATCTAGTCAATGGAGCTGCAATAGTAGAGAAACTCTAACAAATCGTCGATAATAGCCTGCCAATCCCACAAAACTCCTAATCTCAGTAGGTGAAGTAGGTCGCGTCCAGCCTCTAACTGCCTCAATCTTGGCCGGATCTACTCTAATACCCTCCTTGGACACCACGTGTCCTAAGAATGTCACAGAAGTAAGCCAGAACTCACACTTTGAGAACTTGGCATACAACTTCTCTTCTCTCAACCTCTGAAGTACAATCCTCAAGTGTCGGACATGGTCCTCCTCAGTCTTGGAGTAAACCAAGATGTCATCGATGAACACAATCACAAAAGAATCAAGGTATGGTCGAAATACCCCATTCATCAACTCCATGAATGCTGCAGGGGCATTAGTCAATCCGAAGGACATCACTAGGAACTCATAATGTCCATACCGGGTCCGAAAAGCTGTCTTAGGGATATCTGATGCCCTAATCTTCAACTGATGATACCCAGACCTCAAGTCAATCTTAGAGAACAATGATGCTCCCTGAAGCTGATCAAATAAGTCATCAATACGCGGAAAAGGATACTTATTCTTTACCGTTACCTTGTTCAACTGTCTGTAATCAATACACATCCTCATAGTACCATCCTTCTTCTTCACAAACAATACAGGGGCACCCCAAGGTGACACACTAGGGCGAATAAAACCCTTACTCAATAAATCCTGTAACTGATCCTTCAACTCTTTCAACTCTGCTGGAGCCATACGGTAGGGAGGGATAGAAATAGGCTTAGTGCCCGGCTCCAAATCAATAGCAAAATCAATATCTCTATCGGGAGGAACACCTGGAAGATCAGAAGGGAATACATCGAGAAACTCCTGAACCACGGGAACAGAGTCCATGGGAGGTGGTTCAACACTAGTATCCCGAATAAAAGCTAAGTAAGACAAACACACTCTCTCCACCAATCTCTGAGCACGGATAAAAGAGATGACCTTACTAGGATAAGAACCACTAACACCCTTCCACTCAACCCTCGGAACACCAGGCATTGCTAAAGTCACAGTCTTAGCATTACAATCAAGGACAGCATGATAAGGAGAAAGCCAATCCATACCCAAGATAACATCAAAGTCTACCATCCCCAGAATGATTAAGTCTACCCAAGTGTCATACCCAGCCAAAGAAACAAGACAGGATCGATACACTCGATCCACCACTAAGGGCTTACCCACGGGTGTAGAAACACGAATAGGTACAGTCATGCTATCGCATATCATATCAAATTCAGCAGCAAAATACATAGACACATAAGAGAATGTAGACCCTGGATCAAACAATACAGACGCAGGTCGATGGCATACGGGGATGATACCTGTAATAACAGCATCAGATGTCTCTGCCTCCGGTCTCCCTGGGAAAGCATAACAGTGGCCCTCTCGTCCACTTCCAGCCTGGGTGGTACCTCTACCCCCACTCTGCTGAGCTGCAACACCACCACTAGAAACTCCACTACCTCTACTTGACTGAACTCTGTCGCGGCCTCTACCCTGCGGTACTGGTGGTGTAGTCTGGAATGAAGAATTAGGTCGAGGCCCACCACGCCCCCTTTGAGAAGTACACTGCCGCATCAGGTGATTGGTATCTCCACAAGTAAAACAAAATCTCTGACCTGGGAACTGCTGTGTGGACCCTGAAAACCCACTATAATTGCCTTGCCCTGTAGGTCGCTGGTGTGAACCGTACGAGCCCTGACCCAGGCTATAAGAACCCCTAGATGTCTGACCACCCTCAAATGTCGGCATAGATGCATGAATAGGCCCCCGCTGCTGAAAGGAACCACTCACTCTCTGTGATCCCCTACCTCCAGATGAGGCACCATGAAACTGACCTGATGTACGGGACCTTTTAGGGTCCCCAAACTCCTCCCTCTCCATCAATTCCGCCTCTTTGGCAGCGCTCACAATGGACTGGAAAGAAGCCCCCTCTCTAGATGCCCGAAACACAGCTGACCTGATAGAGAAAGTCAATCCCCTCACAAATCTGCGGATCCTCTTGTCTCATCTGGAATAATGGCCAACGCATGCCTAGACAACTGACAAAAACGCGCCTCATACTCTGTAACCGATAAACCATCCTGTCTCAAACTCTCAAATCTCAAGCGACTCTCCTCTCTCACGCTCCAAGGGATAAAACGATCATGGAATGCACTAGCAAACTGCTCCCAAGTCACTGGAGGAGATCCAACTGGTAAAAACCCCAAATAAGTCCTCCACCACTCTCTCGCTGGTCCACGAAGCTGGAGTGTAGCATATCGAACCCCATGTGACTCAGCTAATCCAACCACCTCTAGCAACTCTCGGCATGTAGTCAGAAACTCATGAGCGTCCTCGCTCTTCCCACCCTGAAACTGAGGTGGGTCCATCTTTCGAAATCTCTCATACCTACGCTGCTCATCCTCTGTCAGAACAACCACCGGTGCAACTTGATCCCCAACTGCTGGTGAAACATCATTCTGAACTACGGGATCCACTGGTAGCTGTCCCATCGCATCCTGAACAGCTGGAGCTTGCTGCTGCTCTTGGGTCTGAGCCCCCTCTCTAGTACGAGAGTCATGTGGTGCTGTAGAGGATAATTGTAGATAAATGACTTAATTGTTAGTTAATGGGCTAAAGTGATAATTTATTTAAGACCCTATACCATTTAGTCTATATTCAATAAAAATAAGTGAGTTAAATTTATCACTTTTAGTACATAATTAATTGAGAAAAGAAGTAAAAAGGGGAAAAAGGAGCGGACAAGGGTTTTGGCATCGCAGGTTGCGAACTGCATTCAGGTGAGATTTCAAATCAAAACTTTTTGATTTCGTGATGAATTGTAATCATGAGGCAATTCATATATTTTCTAACGTGAGGATAAAGAGTAGCATATTGGAATTTTTTTTAGAAGTTATTGTTGTTACACGCGACTTCTTGGAAATTGGGGGACAAGTTTTCGTGGGTAATTGTTTGGGGTAATTAGTGGAATGGTTATAAGGTAGTCATAAGGTGATATTGGGGTGTTTGGATCACGTTGAAAGGGTTGCAAATTTCTCCAAAAGGGTGAATGATGTTACTGCCTTTAATTGATATACATGTTAGTATGTAGGTTGGTTTTAGTGTTTCTCCAAATTTCTTATTATTATTGTTATGATTATTATAGTATGTTGACAATTGAATTATAAAATAAACAAAATGTGAGGAAAAGAGAATTGAATTAGTATGTGAAGTGGGTCAGAGTAACAATCTGGAAAAGTTGGAATTATTTCAGAACAATAGTAAAAA
Source organism: Solanum lycopersicoides (assembly GCA_022817965.1). NCBI lineage: Eukaryota > Viridiplantae > Streptophyta > Magnoliopsida > Solanales > Solanaceae > Solanum > Solanum lycopersicoides. The sequence goes on from CM040623.1 coordinate 17,319,230, forward strand.
GAAAAAAATCAAACCAAAATAGTGACTGAAACTGTGTTAGTATTATATTTATCATTAGATTTCTTATGTTTTGTTGTTAAATTTTGGAGGTTAAGGGAAATAAGTTAGTGGCTGAAATTAAAGAAGACAATGAAAGATAATGAATAAAAATATTTGACACAAATATGAAATGAGAGGAAAATGCATATTGTTGTATGCTTCTACGTGATTGTCCCTGGAAATGTTTGACAAGAATGAAAATTTATTTGAAGGTATGGTGATAGGCCAATGATTGGCCATTATGAGCCAATGATTGGCCATAATGAGCCAATCATTGGATTGGAATAAAGGGGTGTTGAAAAGGAAAAAGAAAACAAACAACTCTGCAACGTTTTGTTCGAATTTATTCGAATGAAATTTTCGTAGTTTGATCATTATATTATGATTCAAGTTTTGATATATGAGTATATATATAAATATTAGAGGAATGGTATTTTGTGAGTACCATTTGAATTATGATATTGGAAAATTGGGATGCAATCCTAGACTTAAAACTTGGAAAATATGATAGTTGAAATGTTAGTTGGCATCAAGAATTACGAACTTGATTATAAATTTGGGTGAATTTTTAAGGTCAAGGTTAAGCACATAATAATGTGGGTGTTGTTAGTACTGAAATCTTATAGTGAATATATATACTTGAATAGGTTGCATCGATTCGGAAGCTCAACGAAAACGGAAGGATCAAATCCTAGAGTGATTATTCGATTGGCTAAGGCAAGTGGATTTCTAAACTCTTGTTAAGCGTATGAAATTCGTGTATTTCCTTGCGTGGTGTTGAGAATGATTTGGAGACTTGTTGCTTATTTGTTGGTGTTGTATTCCTTGTTGCAAATTGTGCTTTGTTATCAAAATGGCTATCTCCTCATTTTTATTTGAGCATGTAATTTGCACTGCATCTGAAACATGGTGGTGATAAGAGTTATGTGATAAGAGGATGTACCATTTCGAGGGTCGTATTGCGCGCCGCGATGGATATTATATTTCGAGGGACGTATCGCGCGCCGCGACGGTTACTATTATCGAGGGTCGTGTTGTGCGCCGCGACAGATCATGGACATATATGTCCCCCATGGGTCCCAGACTGAGAGACAGCGGGTGTGTATCGTTAGGAAAGACATGCATCACTATATTTGACATTGCATCTCATGTCATTACACATTTTTATTATTGATGAACTTGAACCCGTGTTTTGCTGATCTTGTGAGTGTTTCTCTGTAAAACTTGTGACTGCTGAATATTGAGTTGTTATTGAGAATGTGTAAACTGATAGAGTGTGGTTATTGAGTTGTGTGTTTGGTAAACTGTGAACTGTTAGGCTGTAGGGTAGAGGTTTAGATAGGGTGTAAGGAGTACCCGTATTTTGTTCACTTAACTTGTGTTTAGAGGTTTGCTTGTTGGGTACCGCGTGGTTTGGTACTCACCCCTTGCTTCTACAAATTTTTGTAGGTTACGAGCCCGGATCTTCGTGATACCTCTCATTCTTTCATTTCCGAGGCATCTTGTGGAGGATTGTGAGGTAGCTTCTTGTCATCTCAGCGAACTTTCCTACTCCAGTTTATGACTTTGTTTTTACTTGAAAAACAACTTCATTTCAGACTTCTATTTTATTTCGATTCTAGTATTTACATTAGAGGCTTGTGCACGTGACTACCAGGTTTTGGGGATTTAATTAAGTTGAATTATTTTCGTATTAGTAATTGCTATCAGACTTTGGTTTTATTTCCGCATTTTAATTAAAATTATTGGGTTAGGCTGACTTGTCTTGGTGGGATAAGACGAGTGCCATCACACTCATTTTTGGGTCGTGACACTTCCTCTCTAAAATAGAAATATTTGTTTACATTTTCTATTAATAATTTTTCTAGTAGATCTATCTTTTCTTTAGTTTCTTTCCATAATCTCAAATATTTATAATTTATCATTGATCTCTATATAATTCTAGATCATCAAATAAATAGTCAAGATCACAATCATCTGATATATTTATTTCTGACCAGTCATAAATTATTTTTTCAATTATTTCATAATTTACTAATTTATCATAAATTATTCTTCTTATATCAGCATCAAGATCTTTCAATATATAAAATAATAATATCATGTAATTAACATCATCATTTAATAAATAGGTAGTCATTCTTTTCATATTTTCGCTAAAATTTTATTCCTTCTAACCTCTTCACCAGATTATACTTATTTATTATGTAATAATAATAATTTAATAATCATCTCGTCTAGTCACTACTATGATTTTCTTCTTCAATCAGTTACCCTAACAGCGCCTCAACTCTGTGTACTCCCCTAAACGGCTTTCTCTTTTGCCTACCGGTTTTCACTTTAGGATGGCATAGTCTGGGCTTACCTACTCTCAGAATATTTCCATAGCAAACCTTCTAAAGATGATCATTATAACATTATTAAAACATAATAAATACTTATAATCAAAAAGAGATTATTAGGAATAAATTAATTTAGCTACTCATGAATTTTAATGAGTATACCTGTTCTTGTAGATGTTTATCTGATTGGTTTTCCATAACTTATATTTTATTTACTATCTAGCTCTGATACCAATTTAGGGGGTTGGAAGCGGAATTGAGAGAATTGTATGTAGAAAGAAGTGAAGAGAGAAAGTGATGATTTATTTATGTAGGCAAATGCCTCCTTTTATACAAGTTCCTAACGACCTTTCATCCTTATCAAAAGCTGATTGGCCTTTACTATTTACACAGTAACTTGACACTTACTATTTACACAGTTATGTAGAAAGAAGTGAAGAGAGAAAGTGATGATTTATTTATGTAGGCAAATGCCTCCTTTTATACAAGTTCCTAAAGACCTTTCATCCTTATCAAAAGGTGATTGGCCTTTACTATTTACACAGTAACTTGACTCTTACTATTTACACAGTTACTTGACTCTTACTATTTACACAGTTACTTGACTCTTACTATTTACACAGTTACTTGACTCTTACTATTCATGAATTATTACAAAACTACAAAACAAACTACTATTCATGAATAGTAATTCATGAATTATTACTACAAAACAAAACAATCCTATCTACATTATCTTTTTCTTTTACAAATTTTTCAAAGATTCTTTATCTCTTTGTCGGCCATATGTTCATATCTTCTTGTATCTTTTTCTTCATCCTTATCTCTTTCATCTTTATTCCAAATCAACGTCTGAAATAATATTATCTTCTCCATTGCATTTTTAACATTGATGATCAGGGTATTTATGTCCAATTAACATGCAATATCTAGTCAATAAATCATCTGAAATAAATTGTTTCTTTAAGGCTCTTGTTGTAGGTTGTTCTTCTGGCTTTAATAATGATAAAATCCATCTCTGAACTTCATCCATATCTGCTTTTCTTAATTCCCTTGAGTTTGAATATATCATAACTTGGTCTCTTGCATAATAACTCCAAATAGCATTGCCATTTAAATAATTGTTAGCTAGTTCTTGTATAATTGTTGATATACCAATTATTCTTTTATTTGCATAAAAGTTTGGTATTTCTACCTTTGGTATTTCAGCTTGTCTTTCTATATCTTCTGGTATTATCATATCTTTGGTTAAACCTATCTTTATAACTTGAATTGGTGACTTGATTTCTTCATATAATATCTCAGCCGGTGCTGTATAAAATTTAATATAAAATAAATTTCCTTTAGTAACTCTCTTGTATATGATGAATGCTTTGTATAATTCTGGTATTCCACTTATTTCTTCTCCATCATATGTGTATACGGTACTGAGTAATCCATAACTGTAACACGTTTTAACTAAGTTTGAACTAGTTTTAGGTTGTGCAATCAATCTATTATATCCTTGTAGTTTTTGGGTTATATAATCTTCATTTGGATTTTTGGTTTGTGAGGATCTAGGGTTTAAATTTAAAAATGTTTGGATTTTATAGATGTTTTCAATGTATGATTGGGTAATGTAATTATATCTTTTCTTATCACTTTGTATACTAACTGCATATGTAGAGGTTTGTGGGGTTGGAGTATTTATTATTTGGATTTTTGGAATAAATGGTTTTGCAAATAGGCTATTTAGGTTTGTATTTCTTGGAGTAGTCTTTTCCATAGCTCCTGTGCTTGTACCTGCAACTGATAATTTGTTAATGTTTTGAGTTTTTAGGTGTTTCTCAACGTCACCTCTTAGCTCTGGCCTTTTACCGTCTGCCTCACGACGTAGCTCCGCATTTTTAGAGTCATGCTGCTGACTACTAACTGTCTCTTTAAGTACTTGTACTTCTGTTTCTATTTTCTCCATCTTTTGACAAAGATTTGTCATCATAGCTAATATTTCCTTCATTGTATCTTTTTCTTGAGAGATAGTCTGCAATAATATTCTTATCAGTCTTAATTATCTCAATTGTAAATGTAAAATTTAGTATATTTAATACTAATCTCCTTATTTCTTTTGTCGTGACTGAATCATCTATCTTTCTTGTTATCCACCATTTTACTTGTGTGTTATCTGTTCTTACAATGAATTTATTATAAACAATATATGGTTCAAATGCTAATAAACATTTATATAATGCTAATAATTCTTTTCTATTTATTTCCCATTTGATTTGTGCTTCTGTATAAGATCCTGAATAATATCTACAGTGATGTTCTATTTTTTCATTTTCATATTTATATTTTAAAACTCCTCCATAACTATGATTACTTGAATCTGTTTCAACTATATAAATAAATATTTTATTTTCATCAGGAAAACAGAGTTTTGGTAATTTCTTACATAAATTCTTAATATTTCTTATATGCTATTTATCTTTATTATCAAAATGATACTCAACATCTTTTTTAAGTTTTCTATGTAGTGATTTTAAATATTCTGCTAATTTTGGTATATATTCTCTTACTTGATTTACTAATCCTAAAAAGGATTGTAATTTCTTTTTTGTATCTATATCTTCATCAATATTAATTATTTTTTGTACTATATGTGTCTGCATTTTTATACCATTTTTATTTATTTGTATTCCTAGAAATTCTATCTGTGATTTCATAATTTCTGCTTTCTTTTTGCTTAAACTTATACCTGATTGTTTAATTATATGTATAAATTTTTCTAATAATTTAATATGTTCATCTTGTGTTCTTGAATATAATAATATATCATCTATATAGACAATGCAATTTTCTAGCTGATTAAAATAGTTATCCATAAAATGTTGGTATCTACCTGGTGCATTTTTATATCCAAATGGTAAAACATTCCATTCATAGAAACCTTGTGGTACTGTGAATGCTGTTAATTGTTTAGATTCTTCTTCTAATTTTAAATGATAAAATCCTGATTTACAGTCAAATTTGCTAAAATAATTATATCCTTATATCTGTCTTATTTTTAGTATTTTATTTGGTATTGGATAATTATAAGTTTTAATTTTAGCATTTAGATTACGATAATCTATAACCATTCTACTTTTACCTCTTTTTTGTTCACTATGTTTATTTACTATAAATGCTGGACTTGTATGTTTACTATTACTTTCTTGTATATAATTATTTTAATAATTCATCTATATGCATTTTAAATTCATTTAAATCATCAAAATTATATTTTAATGGTTTTTGAGTTATTATACTATTTTCATCTATTAATTCAATTTTTACTTTTGTCTTATGTTTTTCCCATCCTTCTAATGGATTTTCACTATATAATAATTCTAATTGTTCATTTATTATTTTAACCTTATCTATTGTAAATATGATAATTTCTAATTGGTTTATTTGTTTACTATTTATATTTTCCATTTCTTGATTTATTGTTTCACTTCCCTTTATCCAGTCTTTAGGTTTTCTTTGTTTATTATTTACTCTTTTTGCTCCTATTTTATATCCACATGGTGTAGTAAACCACCAATGAGTTTTAGTTATTATATGAGGATATAGTTTATCTAAAAATGGCATTCCTAACAACATATCTTTTGTTGTAAATTCAAAATTATACATTTCTTCTATTGTTAAAATTTTATCCCATATTTGTATTTTTATATTTTTTGCTTTATATGTAATCATACTACTTTCATTATTAAATCTTGTTACTACCATAGGTGTTTTTAATTTTTCCCATTTATCTTCTGGTAAACAATTATATTTACATATATTTGTCTCTGCTCCTGTATCTATCATAGGTGTATAATATCTGTTGTGATATCCTTCTACAATAATTTTTGCAAGTATGTATATCTTCATTAATCATTTTGTTCTTTTTATAATTATTTTCTTATTTTGACATGTTATGATTAATTGTTCATTTTCTATTTTATATGGTTTAAATTCATCTAACCATTTTATTCCTAGAGTAATATTTTGATTTCCTCGGTAAATTTTAAATGGTATTATTAATAATATTTCTCCTATAATTATTTCTTTTTCTACTATTTCTTCATTTGTAGTTACTATTTCACTAGGTAATCCAGGGCATACATGTCCTGTTTTTACAATTTCTGTATCTAAAACCAATTCTCTAATTATGTAATTATCTTCTTGTCCTGTATTTATTAATATCCTATATCTTTTTTCATTAATTATTCCAGTTATAAAATAATGATTTGTTGTTTCTTCTTCTATATCTAATATTTTAGGAATTTCATATTTTCTTTTGGATGTACTAGCTCTTGATGAAGTAGTTCTAGTTAAACTATTTGGTATGTTTGAAGTACTTAATCTTTCTTTTACTATTTCTAAGTCTTCTTCCATGTCTAGCTCTTTATAACTATAATCATTATTATCTATTATTGTTATTATTTGGTCAAAAGGATTTTCTATTTTTATTCTATCAATTTTATTTTTTGCCATTACTTTATGTTTTGTTGTTAATATATATAAATTTTTACATCTTGCTGTAAATATTTTACTTCCTGGTGCTAATTCTATTCCTGATAATTTCCAATATAATACTAATGATTTATCTATATTTCTATCTGTTAATGCTATTGAGTAATTTGCACTTATTATAAATTTAAATTTTTGGTATATTAAATTTCCTTTTACTGCACTGATTACACTTTTTTCTATAGGGTGTATTATTCTATCATCTGCTAAATATATTTCAATAGGTGTATCTATTCCTTCTCTAAAACATGTTTTATTAATATTTCTGTTCCTCCTAAATGTACATATTTTATAGGTGTTTTAGCTTTTATTTCTTGTATTTCTTGATTTATCATTCTTTTGTTTAATATAGGTATTTGTGCTTTTCCTTTTGTATATTTACAGTCTACAATATGTTCTTTTTGACTAACTACATAATATTCTTCTTTATTTCTTTTAAACCAATTTTTTAAAGTAGGTATTTCTAGTACTTTTTCTACACTTAAATGTAATTCTTTATTTTTTATTTGTTGAAAAATTGTATTATCAAATATAATTTTCTGTTCTACTGATTCTTCATTTTGGTATTCTTCTTTAGATATTATTTTTATATTTTCTTCAGTCATTATATTTCATCATTTATTATTTTATTATCTAATTCCATATTTATTTCTATATCTTCGGATTCAATGTCAGATAATTCATATATACTATCATTTTCACTTAATTCATAATCTATATAATCTATCTGCATATATTTTTCATCATCCATAATTATTTCTGCAATTTGTTTACCTTTTATATTTTTAGGTAATTTACAATCTCTAGCTAAATGTCCTAACTTTCCACAATTGTAACAAGTACAATCTGATAATTTTCTTCTTGGTCTATATGGTCTTTTTATTTTATAATTTTTTACATAATATCTTTTTCTTGGATTTTTATATTTATATCTTGTTTTGGTTTTTCTATAATTTTTATATTTTCTAGGTTTTTTATAATATTTATCTTTACAACCAAATTGTGGTGCTATCTTGTTTTTACAACATGCTAGATTTTTAATTAATACTTTTTACATTTTTATTTTTTCTTTTTGGATTTCACATAATTGTATAAACCATTGTTGTAAGAATTTTATTCTAGCTCCTAAAGTATCTGTTATTCCTTCATTATGCCAATCTTTAATTATATTAGTACTAAATGGTTCTGGTAATTTTGTAAAATATTGTTGTCTTATTTCTTTTGCTTCATCTATATTATATTTTGCTTTGTAATAATATTCTTTAAATGCACATGTGTCACGACCCAAATCGGGCCGCGCAGTTGAACAAGGTAACTATTAAGAACAAGTATCCCATTCCTCGCATTGATGATTTGTTCGATCAATTACAAGGTGCTTGTGTCTTCTCTAAGATTGATTTAAGATCCGGTTATCATCAATTGAAAATACGGGCAACAGACTGCTTTTAGAACCAGGTATGGGCATTACGAATTTGTAGTAATGTCTTTTGGTCTTACGAATGCCCCTGCCGCTTTCATGAGCTTGATGAACGGGATTTTTAAGCCATATCTGGATCTCTTTGTGATCGTATTTATTGATGATATACTGATATACTCCAGGAGTAAGGAGGAACATGAAGAACATTTGAGAATTGTGTTGGAAGTATTAAGGGAGAAAAGGCTTTATGCCAAATTCTCCAAGTGTGAGTTCTGGCTAGATTCAGTGTCCTTCTTGGGGCACGTGGTTTCTAAGGATGGAGTAATGGTGGATCCTTCTAAGATTGAAACAGTGAAGAATTGGGTAAGACCTACTAATGTGTCAGAAATAAGGAGCTTTGTTGGGTTAGCTAGCTATTACCGTCGATTTGTCAAAGGATTCTCTTCTATTGCTTCCCAATTGACGAACTTGACTAAGCAGAATGTTCCATTTGTATGGTCGGATGAGTGTGAGGAAAGCTTTCAGAAACTCAAGACCTTGTTGACTACTGCACCAATCCTTACCCTGCCAGTGGAAGGTAAGAATTTCATTGTCTATTGTGATGCATCCTATTCGGGTTTGGGTGCAGTGCTAATGCAAGAGAAGAATGTAATTGCTTATGCTTCGAGGCAATTAAAGGTGCATGAACGTAGCTATCCGACCCATGATTTGGAATTGGCTGCGGTAGTGTTTGCATTAAAGCAATGGAGACACTATCTATATGGGGTTAAGTGTGAAGTCTATACGGATCATCGTAGCCTACAGTATGTCTTTACTCAGAAAGATTTGAATTTGAGACAGAGGAGATGGATGGAACTACTGAAGGACTACGATATCACTATTCTGTATCATCCGGGAAAAGCTAATGTTGTGGCAGATGCTTTAAGTAGGAAGGCAGGAAGCATGGGGAGTCTAACTCACTTGCAAGTTTCTAGACGCTCGTTGGCTAGAGAAATCCAGAACTTGGCTAATGACTTTATGAGGCTAGAAGTAAATGAAAAGGGAGGATTTTTGGCTGGTGTGGAGGCGAAATCTTCTTTTCTTGACAAGATCAAGGGAAAACAGTTTGATGATGAGAAACTAAGCCGAATTCGGGATATGGTGTTGCGAGGAGAGGCTAAAGAAGCAATAATTGATGAGGAAGGTGTTTTAAGTCTTCCGCATTGTATTTTGTTCATTATGTCTTGAAATGTTGGGGTTTAGATTGGTTGGTTCGCTCACATAGTAGGATAAGTGTGGGTGCCACTGCGCGGCCCGATTTGGGTCGTGACAAACTTGGTATCAGAGCATTAGGTTCGTTGGTCTCATCACACAAGAACGAGTCTAGTAGCCTCTCAAAGAATTGTAACGACCTGTTTAGTCGTTTTGAGCAACAGATTTTATTTCTGGAAAAACTGGCTGAGACAACGGATCCCACGACGGACCGTCATGGGCACGACGGACCGTCGAGGGGGTCTTGTTCCAAAACACTTAGAATACTGAAATCGACTCTCTGAACTCTGTGACGGACCTGCAGGACGGACCGTCACAGACACGACGGACCGTCATGAGCCTCCGTTCCAAAACACTTCAACTCTTGAAAATTGGGTACTGGGAGCAAGTCTCTGAACTTCGTGACGGAAGTGCAGGACGGACCGTCGTAGGCACGACGGACCGTCACAGACCCTTAGTAAAAAGTTAGTCTCTGAACTCTGCGACGGAAGCAGCAGGACGGACCGTCGCAGGCACGACGGGCCGTCACAGATTGCGTAATCCCAGGCTGGGTCGGATTTCTGTAAATATTTTAAGGGGCGTTTTGGACTATTCATGCTTATAATTATAAAGTGAGTGGTTTAATATTAATAACTCAATTACTTGGGGGTTAAAAGAGATAACCTTGAATTAATTAGTGGGTTATTCTATCATCTTTTATATTTAATTATATGTTAATTAGGGTAAAAGAAAGAGGGTTTGAACAAGAAAAATAGAAAGAACAAGAGAGGGAGAAACGATCGATCGAGAGAGAGGAAAAACGCAGCCTTGGGGAAATTGCTTGCTTGATCACGAATTCTTCGGTGGAGGTAGGTTATGGTTTATGCTATTCGTAGTAAACTCTTAATAGCGAATGATATGTATTGGTCGTATTGTAAACCCTTCTATATGCTTAATTGTATGCTTGCATGAATGTGATTATATAATTATGATAAACTAAGCATGATGAGGCTATTGAATCCTAAATCTTGAAAAACCCTAATCTACTTTGTTAATGATGATGCCTTGGTATAAAAGAAGGCTTGATGAACGAAAGTAGTGAGATTAGGGGATCGGGTGTCACGTTCCGACACCAGGATAGTAATAGAGGATCGGGTGCCACGTTCCGGTACCAGGATAGTATATGAGGATCGGAGTGTCACGTTCCGACACCAGGATAGTATATGGATCGGAGTGTCACGTTCCGACACCAGGATAGTAATGAGGATCGGGTGCCACGTTTCGGTACCAGGATAGTATATGAGGATCGGAGTGTCACGTTCCGACACCAGGATAGTATATGGATCGGAGTGTCACGTTCCGACACCAGGATAGTATATGGATCGGGTGCCACGTTCCGGTACCAGGATAGTATATGAGGATCGGAGTGTCACGTTCCGACACCAGGATAGTTTATGGAGCAGAGTGTCACGTACCGACACGAGAGGAATAAAGATAATGAATCTTCAAAGATGTTAATGTACTCAATTTAATGAACCTAATTCCCAAATGAGTATGATGGGGAGGCGTGAGTCCTCATTGATGTGCTTGGTGTTGTGACCAAGAGTTATGGTAATTGTAAATGCCGCATGTTAAGGATATTAGTTGATTTTATGATATTATCTGATATGTATACTGTTTTCTATTTTGAGTTGGCCGATGATACCTACTCAGTACTCGTGTTTTGTACTGACCCCTACTTGTATGTTTCTTTCTTTGTTATTTGTGGAGTGCAGCAAACGTACCGTCGTCTTCAACTCAACCGCAACTCTAGCTAGTCTACATTACATCGGATTTCAGGGTGAGCTAATGCTTCTAGCTTGGACTGGATCTTCTTCCTCATGTCTTGATGCCTTGAAGTTCCGGCATGGACTAGCTTTTTATTTATTTTAGCTTCTTAGAATACTCTTAGTTTAGTAATTTGATCATAGATGTTCTTGTGGTGATGACTTCCAGATTTTGGGGATAATGAGTTATAAATTTAGAAGTTATTAATTTGATTTCGTTAATGAGTTTTAAGTCTTCCGCATTGTATTTTGTTCATTATGTCTTGAAATGTTGGGGTTTAGATTGGTTGGTTCGCTCACATAGTAGGATAAGTGTGGGTGCCACTGCGCGGCCCGATTTGGGTCGTGACAAACTTGGTATCAAGCATTAGGTTCGTTGGTCTCATCACACAAGAACGAGTCTAGTAGAGTCTTAAGGAACGGTAGGGGGACGCCCTTACTTTTCTTTGAGAGGCTATAAGACTTTAGGAAAATTCCATTCTTTCATTCTTTCTTTCGTGCTATTACTTGGATCCAATTGGTATCTAGGTGATACAAATTGGTATCTGACCATCTTCACTCTATTTCGCAGATGGTTAGAAATAGAGCAACAACTGCGCCAACACCAACACCGGCAAGACAAGATGCATCTGAGCCAGCCACTGGGGCTGTAGCTCGGAGAGGAGCAGTGGCAAGAGGCCGTGGTAGAGGTCGTGGGAGGACGTCCTCTAGGGGAAGAGGACAAGCACCTAGCCCATCTAGTACCAGGGCGGTGACTCCTCCACCGACTGAAGAAGTGATAAGAGAGGGTGAGGAAGGGGAGACTGAACAAGTGCAGAATGAGGAATTACCACCCCAACCTACCCCAGAGATGATCAATCAGGTTCTTGCTTATCTTAGCGGGTTATCTGATCAGGGCCAGACACCTCCAGTGTTTTCTGCACCAACACCTCAGGTTCCGGAAGTACAACATGCAGCTACTGTGGCTCCCCGCATGGATGCCTCATTGGAAATAGGCACGTTTCCTCGTCTGACTACAGGGCCTATAATGACAAATGATCAGCATGAACTTTTCAGTAAGTTCTTGAAATTGAAACCTCTAGTCTTCAAGGGTGCTGAATCTGAGGATGCCTACGAGTTTCTGGTTGACTGTCATGATCTACTACACAAGATGGGTATAGTAGAACGGTTTGGTGTAGAGTTTGTGACTTATCAGTTTCAAGGGAACGCCAAAATGTGGTGGCGGTCACATGTTGAGTGTCAACCAACAGAAGCACCACCTATGACTTGGGCCTCATTCTCTAGCTTGTTTATGGAGAAGTATATTCCCCGGACTTTGAGGGATAGGAAAAGAGATGAGTTCTTGAGCCTAGAGCAAGGTAGGATGTCGGTTACTGCATATGAGGCTAAGTTTCGTGCATTATCCAGGTATGCCACCCAACTTTGTTTCAGTCCACAAGAGCGGATTCGCCGTTTTGTGAAGGGGTTGAGGTCAGAATTGCGGATTTCATCCTTACAGGTAGCGGCTACGGCAAAATCCTTTCAAGAAGTGGTAGACTTCGTGATAGAGGTGGAAGGAGTGAAGCCAGATGACTTCACTATGGCATCGACATCAAAAAGGTTTCGAAAAGGAGGTGAGTTTAATGGTTCTTACTCTAGAGGACAGGGTTCAGGAGGTTACTCAGTCCGACCAATTCAGTCTTCACTACAGACTGTAGTTGGGGGTCCACCTCAGACCGGCCAACATTTCTCTGAGGTTGGAGGTTATTCCCAGACTTCGTCATTCTCACAGAGACCGATGCTTGAATCCAGAGAGTGTTATGGATGTGGGGAGACTGGACACATTAAGAGGTATTGTCCAAAACAGAGTTACAGACCTCCCATAGTCAGAGGTAGAGGTGGTCATGGAAGAGGCCGTCATTCTGGAGGACGTGGTGGTCGAGTAATGGTGGTCACCAAACGGCCGAGGTGATGGGCAAACTGGAGCTACTACAACACCACATGGTAGGGGCAACGGGCAGACAGGTGATAGGGCCCATTGTTACGCTTTCCCCGGGCGGTCTGAAGCGGAAGCATCTGATGCTGTTATCACAGGTAATCTTTGGGTTTGTGATTGCATGGCTTCTGTATTATTTGATCCTGGCTCCACATTTTCATATGTATCTTCCTCATTTGCTACTGGTCTTAATTTACATTGCGGATTGCTTGACATGCCTATTCGTGTTTCTACTCCGGTGGGTGAGTCTGTGATAGTTGAAAAAGTATATAGGTCCTGTTTGGTGACTTTTGTGGGGAGCAACACTTATGTAGATTTGGTTATCCTAGAAATGGTTGACTTCGATGTAATTCTGGGTATGACTTGGCTTTCTCCGAATTTTGCGATCTTAGATTGTAATGCAAAAACTGTAACGTTGGCCAAGCCTGGGACAGATCCGTTAGTGTGTGAGGGTGACTACACTTCCACTCCGGTTCGTATCATCTCCTTTATTCGTGCTAGGCTAAGAGAATGGTTAGCAAAGGGTTTATCTTTCTTGGCACATCTCAGGGATGACACTACTCCAGTACCTTCAATTGAGTCGGTTTCGATAGTCCGTGAGTTTCTGGATGTGTTCCCTGCAGATCTTCCTGGTATGCCACCGGATAGAGATATCGATTTTTGCATTGATCTGGAACCGGGTACTCGCCCCATTTCCATACCCCCTTATAGGATGGCCCAGCGGAGTTAAGGGAGCTAAAGGCCCAACTTCAAGAGTTGTTAAATAAGGGTTTCATTAGACCGAGTGCATCCCCTTGGGGTGCTCCGGTGATATTTGTGAAGAAGAAGTGTTTTGGAACGGAGGCTCATGACGGTCCGTCGTGTCTGTGACGGTCCGTCCTGCAGGTCCGTAACAGAGTTCAGAGAGTCGATTTCAGTATTCTAAGTGTTTTGGAACAAGACCCCCTCGACGGTCCGTCGTGCCCATGACGGTCCGTCGTGGGATCCGTTGTCTCAGCCAGTTTTTCCAGAAATAAAATCTGTTGCTCAAAACGACTAAACAGGTCGTTACAACATGTATATTCTTCTATGTAACACATATTACATATTGCTAATTTTGACATTAGTTGTCTATTTATTATTTTTTCTTTATTTTGTTCTTGTATGTCTGTAGTCATACCTCCAAATTCATTTCTTATTGCTAATTCATATTTATCTAATATTTCTATATTAGATGTTGCTGTAGATCCATCTATTTTCTTATCACTTCTAAGTGTTGCTATACTTTCTGATGGTAAATTTTCTATCCATAATTTTGTTGTTCCTACAAATGTTCTTTCTATATCTCCTGGTGTATCTTTTACTGCTATTTTATTATCAACTAATTGTTTAGATAAATTTCCTACCCATAATAAGATTACTTGTTTATATCTATAACACGTCTAAATCTAAAAAGTTATTTTGTTCCATTATTGATCTAGGTATCCATTTTTTATTTAATCTACTATTCCATATTGCATTTGCTCTATCTGATCTTTCATAACTTTCTGTATAATAGTTTAGTGTTGATCTTCTGGGATTACTTCTTCTAGGACTAGTTCTAGGACTATTATCTGGAGTTTTAACTCTTGATGTTCCTGGTTTATTTATATCTCCTGTATTTATTTTTAATTTCTTTAGTTTATCTACTTGTTCTAAGATTTATGTGTATGTTTCACTTATATCACTTATTTCTGAATTTTGATCATCTATTGTATTTATTTCATTTATTTCTTCATTAATGTCATTTATTTCAAGATTTTTTTTCATTTAATATTTGTTTCATTTTATATATTTCATTGGTTAATTCATCTTCTTTTTCTTTTTCTTTTTCCCTTTGTTTTTCTTTTTGTTTGTTTTCATATATATCTTTTTAACTCAGCTAATTCTTTTTCTAATTCACTTATTTTTGTATTTTTTGTTTCTTCTATCTTTGTACTTCTTGTTTTGCTTGTATTTTTATTTTTTCAATTTCTTTAGCTTTATCTATTTCTTCATTTTCTTTTGTTATTCTTATAATAGCTGTTAAACTATCTTCTAATTTGCCGTTTCCTTTTCTAACATTAAATATAATTTTATCTTCTATTTTTTTATATCTTCGTCCTAAGTTTGAAAATACTATTTTATTATTAATCCTTCTTGATTTTCATAAGTTTTTCATCTACTGCAAATTCTTCTTTATTCATTATTATTAATTATTATAATATATATCATGTTGTAATTTATATTCTAGGCAATTTATTTGTATTCTAACTTAAATAAAGCTCTTCTTTGTATTAATATCACTTTACCACTTACTCCTGCAAATATATTGTCTTCTATCATTAGTTTTTTAAATTCATATTCATATCTTTTTTCATTTATTTTATCTATCAGTTGTTGTTTATATATTTCTCTGTCCATATTGTTTTTTCAAATAACAAATATATTTATATTCTGTTTTAGAAATTAGATCTATCAACAAATTTTCTTTATTAGTATCTTTTTTAGTAATCTTTAATAATTCATATTTCATCTTTTTTAGTAATCTTTAATAATTCATATTTCATATATAGTTTTTTTTAATTTTTTATTTATCTTTCTTATTTTTCTTTCTATCTTAATACTTGATTTATTTTCATTATTTTTCATATTTTAAGAAAATATTTGTTCATAATATTCTTTTTTAAGTAGGTTTAATCTTTGTATTTCCTTAGCGTTAGTTTCTATATATTCTAAATATTCTTCCTCTCTAAAATAGAAATATTTGTTTACATTTTCTATTAATAATTTTTCTAGTAGATCTATCTTTTCTTTAGTTTCTTTCCATAAATCTCAAATATTTATAATTTATCATTGATCTCTATATAATTCTAGATCATCAAATAAATAGTCAAGATCACAATCATCTGATATATTTATTTCTGACCAGTCATAAATTATTTTTTTAATTATTTCATAATTTAC
>CM040623.1:17336558-17551239 GCA_022817965.1 Solanum lycopersicoides
ACCCGATCCCCTAATCTCACTACTTTCGTTCATCAAGCCTTCTTTTATACCAAGGCATCATCATTAACAAAGTAGATTAGGGTTTTTCAAGATTTAGGATTCAATAGCCTCATCATGCTTAGTTTATCATAATTATATAATCACATTCATGCAAGCATACAATTAAGCATATAGAAGGGTTTACAATACGACCAATACATATCATTCGCTATTAAGAGTTTACTACGAATAGCATAAACCATAACCTACCTCCACGAAGAATTCGTGATCAAGCAAGCAATTTCCCCAAGGCTGCGTTTTTCTCCTCTCTCTCGATCGATCGTTTCTCCCTCTCTTGTTCTTTATATTTTTTTCTTGTTCAAACCCTCTTTCTTTTACCCTAATTAACATATAATTAAATATAAAAGATGATAGAATAACCCACTAATTAATTCAAGGTTATCTCTTTTAACCCCAAGTAATTGAGTTATTAATATTAAACCACTCACTTTATAATTATAAAGCAGGAATAGTCCAAAACGCCCTTAAAATATTTACAGAAATCCGACCCAGCCTGGGATTACGCAATCTGTGACGGCCCGTCGTGCCTGCGACGGTCCGTCCTGCTGCTTCCGTCGCAGAGTTCAGAGACTAACTTTTTACTAAGGGTCTGTGACGGTCCGTCGTGCCTACGACGGTCCGTCCTGCACTTCCGTCACGAAGTTCAGAGACTTGCTCCCAGTACCCAATTTTCAAGAGTTGAAGTGTTTTGGAACGGAGGCTCATGACGGTCCGTCGTGTCTGTGACGGTCCGTCCTGCAGGTCCGTCACAGAGTTCAGAGAGTCGATTTCAGTATTCTAAGTGTTTTGGAACAAGACCCCTCGACGGTCCGTCGTGCCCATGACGGTCCGTCGTGGGATCCGTTGTCTCAGCCAGTTTTTCCAGAAATAAAATCTGTTGCTCAAAACGACTAAACAGGTCGTTACAATAGATACCAATTTACCCATCGTTCGTCCTCGAACGATCACAAGAATAAAAACAAGGGCGAAGAGGAGTACCTGAATCTGTAAACAGATGTGGGTATCTTTCTCGCATATCAGCCTCCTTCTCCCAAGTGGCCTCTTCAACTGGTCGATTCTTCCATTGAACTTTGATGGATGCGATTTCCCTTGATCTCAACTTGCGGACTTCCCTATCTAGAATAGCAACAGGTTCCTCCTCATAAGACAAGTTTTCATCAAGAAAACTGAATCCCAACGAATGATGTAGTTTCCATCCCCATGGTATCTTTTCAACATAGACACATGAAATACCGGATGCACTCCTGACAGCCCTGGAGGCAAGGCTAATTCATAAGCCACCTCCCCTACTCGCTTAAGTACTTCAAATGGTCCAATATACCTTGGGCTTAGCTTACCTCTTTTACCAAACCGCATCACCCCTTTCATGGGTGAGACCTTCAGCAAGACTTGTTCACCCTCCATGAACTCCAAGTCTCTAACCTTTCGATCTGCATATTCTTTTTGCCTACTTTGAGCCGCTAAAAGCTTTTCTTGGATAGATTTCACCTTCTCTAATGAATCCCTCAAAAGATCAGTACCCCAAGGTCTAACCTCAAATGCATCAAACCAACCAATGGGAGACCTACATCTCCTCCCATACAATGCCTCAAATGGAGCCATGTCAATACTGGAGTGATAGCTATTATTGTATGAAAATTCCGCTAAGGGTAAGAAGTTATCCCAATGACCACCAAATTCTATCACACATGCACGAAGCATATCCTCCAATACCTGAATCGTTCGCTCCGACTGACCATCGGTCTGAGGGTGAAATGCAGTACTAAGGTCCAACCTAGTACCTAACTCCGCATGCAATGTTCTCCAAAACTTAGAAGTAAACTGCGTACCTCTATCTGATATGATAGAAAGTGGAACTCCATGCAATCGAACAATTTCTGAGATATAGATTTTGGCTAACTTTTCTGCATTGTAGGTCACCTTGACCGGAATGAAGTGAGCAGACTTAGTTAATCTGTCCACAATTACCCAAATAGAATCAAACTTACCCAATGTCTTTGGAAGACCAACCACAAAGTCCATTGCAATTCTCTCCCACTTCCATTCAGGAATGGGCATTCTCTGAAGTGTTCCTCCAGGTCTCTGGTGTTCATACTTTACTTGCTGGCAATTTGGACATTTGGCAACAAAATCAACAATGTCGCGCTTCATTCTACTCCACCAAAAGTGTTGCTTTAGGTCACGGTACATCTTGGTTGCACCAGGATGTATAGAATATCCGGAACTATGAGCCTCTGTAAGAATAGTGTGGATCAAATCATCAACACGGGGCACACATACCCTTCCCTTAATCCTTAAAACACCTTCCTCATCAATTATTGCTTCTTTAGCCTCTCCTCGCAACACCATATCCCGAATTCGGCTTAGTTTCTCATCATCAAACTGTTTTCCCTTGATCTTGTCAAGAAAAGAAGATTTCGCCTCCACACCAGCCAAAAATCCTCCCTTTTCATTTACTTCTAGCCTCATAAAGTCATTAGCCAAGTTCTGGATTTCTCTAGCCAACGGGCGTCTAGAAACTTGCAAGTGAGCTAGACTCCCCATGCTTCCTGCCTTCCTACTTAAAGCATCTGCCACAACATTAGCTTTTCCCGGATGATACAGAATAGTGATATCGTAGTCCTTCAGTAGTTCCATCCATCTCCTCTGTCTCAAATTCAAATCTTTCTGAGTAAAGACATACTGTAGGCTACGATGATCCGTATAGACTTCACACTTAACCCCATATAGATAGTGTCTCCATTGCTTTAATGCAAACACTACCGCAGCCAATTCCAAATCATGGGTCGGATAGTTACGTTCATGCACCTTTAATTGCCTCGAAGCATAAGCAATTACATTCTTCTCTTGCATTAGCACTGCACCCAAACCCGAATAGGATGCATCACAATAGACAATGAAATTCTTACCTTCCACTGGCAGGGTAAGGATTGGTGCAGTAGTCAACAAGGTCTTGAGTTTCTGAAAGCTTTCCTCACACTCATCCGACCATACAAATGGAACATTCTGCTTAGTCAAGTTCGTCAATTGGGAAGCAATAGAAGAGAATCCTTTGACAAATCGACGGTAATAGCTAGCTAACCCAACAAAGCTCCTTATTTCTGACACATTAGTAGGTCTTACCCAATTCTTCACTGTTTCAATCTTAGAAGGATCCACCATTACTCCATCCTTAGAAACCACGTGCCCCAAGAAGGACACTGAATCTAGCCAGAACTCACACTTGGAGAATTTGGCATAAAGCCTTTTCTCCCTTAATACTTCCAACACAATTCTCAAATGTTCTTCATGTTCCTCCTTACTCCTGGAGTATATCAGTATATCATCAATAAATACGATCACAAAGAGATCCAGATATGGCTTAAAAATCCCGTTCATCAAGCTCATGAAAGCGGCAGGGGCATTCGTAAGACCAAAAGACATTACTACAAATTCGTAATGCCCATACCTGGTTCTAAAAGCAGTCTTTGGTACATCTGTTGCCCGTATTTTCAATTGATGATAACCGGATCTTAAATCAATCTTAGAGAAGACACAAGCACCTTGTAACTGATCGAACAAATCATCAATGCGAGGAATGGGATACTTGTTCTTAATAGTTACCTTGTTCAACTGCCGGTAGTCTATGCACATCCGAAAACTCCCATCCTTCTTCTTCACAAATATCACCGGAGCACCCCAAGGGGATGCACTCGGTCTAATGAAACCCTTATTTAACAACTCTTGAAGTTGGGCCTTTAGCTCCCTTAACTCCGCTGGGGCCATCCTATAAGGGGGTATGGAAATGGGGCGAGTACCCGGTTCCAGATCAATGCAAAAATCGATATCTCTATCCGGTGGCATACCAGGAAGATCTGCAGGGAACACATCCAGAAACTCACGGACTATCGAAACCGACTCAATTGAAGGTACTGGAGTAGTGTCATCCCTGAGATGTGCCAAGAAAGATAAACACCCTTTGCTAACCATTCTCTTAGCACGAAGAAAGGAGATGATACGAACCGGAGTGGAAGTGTAGTCACCCTCCCACACTAACGGATCTGTCCCAGGCTTGGCCAACGTTACAGTTTTTGCATTACAATCTAAGATCGCAAAATTCGGAGAAAGCCAAGTCATACCCAGAATTACATCGAAGTCAACCATTTCTAGGATAACCAAATCTACATAAGTGTTGCTCCCCACAAAAGTCACCAAACAGGACCTATATACTTTTTCAACTATCACAGACTCACCCACCGGAGTAGAAACACGAATAGGCATGTCAAGCAATCCGCAATGTAAATTAAGACCAGTAGCAAATGAGGAAGATACATATGAAAATGTGGAGCCAGGATCAAATAATACAGAAGCCATGCAATCACAAACCCAAAGATTACCTGTGATAACAGCATCAGATGCTTCCGCTTCAGACCGCCCGGGGAAAGCGTAACAATGGGCCCTATCACCTGTCTGCCCGTTGCCCCTACCATGTGGTGTTGTAGTAGCTCCAGTTTGCCCATCACCTCGGCCGTTTTGGTGACCACCATTACCTCGACCACCACGTCCTCCAGAATGACGGCCTCTTCCATGACCACCTCTACCTCTGACTATGGGAGGTCTGTAACTCTGTTTTGGACAATACCTCTTAATGTGTCCAGTCTCCCCACATCCATAACACTCTCTGGATTCAAGCATCGGTCTCTGTGAGAATGACGAAGTCTGGGAATAACCTCCAACCTCAGAGAAATGTTGGCCGGTCTGAGGTGGACCCCCAACTACAGTCTGTAGTGAAGACTGAATTGGTCGGACTGAGTAACCTCCTGAACCCTGTCCTCTAGAGTAAGAACCATTAAACTCACCTCCTTTTCGAAACCTTTTTGATGTCGATGCCATAGTGAAGTCATCTGGCTTCACTCCTTCCACCTCTATCACGAAGTCTACCACTTCTTGAAAGGATTTTGCCGTAGCCGCTACCTGTAAGGATGAAATCCGCAATTCTGACCTCAACCCCTTCACAAAACGGCGAATCCGCTCTTGTGGACTGAAACAAAGTTGGGTGGCATACCTGGATAATGCACGAAACTTAGCCTCATATGCAGTAACCGACATCCTACCTTG
Source organism: Solanum lycopersicoides (assembly GCA_022817965.1). Lineage (NCBI taxonomy): Eukaryota > Viridiplantae > Streptophyta > Magnoliopsida > Solanales > Solanaceae > Solanum > Solanum lycopersicoides. Next base: position 17,341,716 of record CM040623.1, read on the forward strand.
CTCTAGGCTCAAGAACTCATCTCTTTTCCTATCCCTCAAAGTCCGGGGGATATACTTCTCCATAAACAAGCTAGAGAATGAGGCCCAAGTCATAGGTGGTGCCTCTGTTGGTTGACACTCAACATGTGACCGCCACCACATTTTGGCGTTCCCTTGAAACTGATAAGTCACAAACTCTACACCAAACCGTTCTACTATACCCATCTTGTGTAGTAGATCATGACAGTCAACCAGAAACTCGTAGGCATCCTCAGATTCAGCACCCTTGAAGACTGGAGGTTTCAATTTCAAGAACTTACTGAAAAGTTCATGCTGATCATTTGTCATTATAGGCCCTGTAGTCAGACGAGGAAACGTGCCTATTTCCAATGAGGCATCCATGCGGGGAGCCACAGTAGCTGCATGTTGTACTTCCGGAACCTGAGGTGCTGGTGCAGAAAACACTGGAGGTGTCTGGCCCTGATCAGATAACCCGCTAAGATAAGCAAGAACCTGATTGATCATCTCTGGGGTAGGTTGGGGTGGTAATTCCTCATTCTGCACTTGTTCAGTCTCCCCTTCCTCACCCTCTCTTATCACTTCTTCAGTCGGTGGAGGAGTCACCGCCCTGGTACTAGATGGGCTAGGTGCTTGTCCTCTTCCCCTAGAGGACGTCCTCCCGCGACCTCTACCACGGCCTCTTGCCACTGCTCCTCTCCGAGCTACAGCCCCAGTGGCTGGCTCAGATGCATCTTGTCTTGCCGGTGTTGGTGTTGGCGCAGTTGTTGCTCTAGTTCTAACCATCTGCGAAATAGAGTGAAGATGGTCAGATACCAATTTGTATCACCTAGATACCAATTGGATCCAAGTAATAGCACGAAAGAAAGAATGAAAGAATGGAATTTTCCTAAAGTCTTATAGCCTCTCAAAGAAAAGTAAAGGCGTCCCCCTACCGTTCCTTAAGACTCTACTAGACTCGTTCTTGTGTGATGAGACCAACGAACCTAATGCTCTGATACCAAGTTTGTCACGACCCAAATCGGGCCGCGCAGTGGCACCCACACTTATCCTACTATGTGAGCGAACCAACCAATCTAAACCCCAACATTTCAAGACATAATGAACAAAATACAATGCGGAAGACTTAAAACTCATTAACGAAATCAAATTAATAACTTCTAAATTTATAACTCATTATCCCCAAAATCTGGAAGTCATCACCACAAGAACATCTATGATCAAATTACTAAACTAAGAGTATTCTAAGAAGCTAAAATAAATAAAAAGCTAGTCCATGCCGGAACTTCAAGGCATCAAGACATGAGGAAGAAGATCCAGTCCAAGCTAGAAGCATTAGCTCACCCTGAAATCCGATGTAATGTAGACTGGCTAGAGTTGCGGTTGAGTTGAAGACGACGGTACGTTTGCTGCACTCCACAAATAACAAAGAAAGAAACATACAAGTAGGGGTCAGTACAAAACACGAGTACTGAGTAGGTATCATCGGCCAACTCAAAATAGAAAACAGTATATATCAGATAATATCATAAAATCAACTAATATCCTTAACATGCGGCATTTACAATTACCATAACTCTTGGTCACAACACCAAGCACATCAATGAGGACTCACGCCTCCCCATCATACTCATTTGGGAATTAGGTTCATTAAATTGAGTACATTAACATCTTTGAAGATTCATTATCTTTATTCCTCTCGTGTCGGTACGTGACACTCTGCTCCATAAACTATCCTGGTGTCGGAACGTGACACTCCGATCCTCATATACTATCCTGGTACCGGAACGTGGCACCCGATCCATATACTATCCTGGTGTCGGAACGTGACACTCCGATCCATATACTATCCTGGTGTCGGAACGTGACACTCCGATCCTCATATACTATCCTGGTACCGGAACGTGGCACCCGATCCTCTATTACTATCCTGGTGTCGGAACGTGACACTCCGATCCTCATATACTATCCTGGTACCGGAACGTGGCACCCGATCCTCTATTACTATCCTGGTGTCGGAACGTGACCTCCGATCATATACTATCCTGGTACCGGAACGTGGCACCCGATCCTCTATTACTATCCTGGTGTCGGAACGTGACACCCGATCCCCTAATCTCACTACTTTCGTTCATCAAGCCTTCTTTTATACCAAGGCATCATCATTAACAAAGTAGATTAGGTTTTTTCAAGATTTAGGATTCAATAGCCTCATCATGCTTAGTTTATCATAATTATATAATCACATTCATGCAAGCATACAATTAAGCATATAGAAGGGTTTACAATACGACCAATACATATCATTCGCTATTAAGAGTTTACTACGAATAGCATAAACCATAACCTACCTCCACCGAAGAATTCGTGATCAAGCAAGCAATTTCCCCAAGGCTGCGTTTTTCCTCTCTCTCGATCGATCGTTTCTCCCTCTCTTGTTCTTTCTATTTTTCTTGTTCAAACCCTCTTTCTTTTACCCTAATTAACATATAATTAAATATAAAAGATGATAGAATAACCCACTAATTAATTCAAGGTTATCTCTTTTAACCCCCAAGTAATTGAGTTATTAATATTAAACCACTCACTTTATAATTATAAGCAGGAATAGTCCAAAACTCCCCTTAAAATATTTACAGAAATCCGACGCAGCCTGGGATTACGCAATCTGTGACGGCCCGTCGTGCCTGCGACGGTCCGTCCTGCTGCTTCCGTCGCAGAGTTCAGAGACTAACTTTTTACTAAGGGTCTGTGACGGTCCGTCGTGCCTACGACGGTCCGTCCTGCACTTCCGTCACGAAGTTCAGAGACTTGCTCCCAGTACCCAATTTTCAAGAGTTGAAGTGTTTTGGAACGGAGGCTCATGACGGTCCGTCGTGTCTGTGACGGTCCGTCCTGCAGGTCCGTCACAGAGTTCAGAGAGTCCATTTCAGTATTCTAAGTGTTTTGGAACAAGATCCCCTCGACGGTCCGTCGTGCCCATGACGGTCCATCGTGGGATCCGTTGTCTCAGCCAGTTTTTCCAGAAATAAAATATGTTGCTCAAAACGACTAAACATGTCGTTACAGTAATCTAAATGCTAAAACTAAAACTTATAATTATTCAATACCAAATAAAATACTAAAAATAAGACAGATACAAGGATATAATTATTTTAGCAAATTTGACTGTAAATCAGGATTTTATCATTTAAAATTAGAAGAAGAATCTAAACAATTAACAGCATTCACAGTACCACAAGGTTTCTATGAATGGAATGTTTTACCATTTGGATATAAAAATGCACCAGGTAGATACCAACATTTATGGATAACTATTTTAATCAGCTAGAAAATTGCATTGTCTATATAGATGATATATTATTATATTCAAGAACACAAGATGAACATATTAAATTATTAGAAAAATTTATACATATAATTAAACAATCAGGTATAAGTTTAAGCAAAAAGAAAGCAGAAATTATGAAATCACAGATAGAATTTCTAGGAATACAAATAGATAAAAATGGTATAAAAATGCAGACACATATAGTACAAAAAATAATTAATATTGATGAAGATATAGATACAAAAAAGAAATTACAATCCTTTTTAGGATTAGTAAATCAAGTAAGAGAATATATACCAAAATTAGCAGAATATTTAAAACCACTACATAGAAAACTTAAAAAAGATGTTGAGTATCATTTTGATAATAAAGATAAAGAGCATATAAGAAATATTAAGAATTTATGTAAGAAATTACCAAAACTCTATTTTCCTGATGAAAATAAAATATTTATTTATATAGTTGAAACAGATTCAAGTAATCATAGTTATGGAGGAGTTTTAAAATATAAATATGAAAATGAAAAAATAGAACATCACTGTAGATATTATTCAGGATCTTATACAAAAGCACAAATCAAATGGGAAATAAATAGAAAAGAATTATTAGCATTATATAAATGTTTATTAGCATTTGAACCATATATTGTTTATAATAAATTCATTGTAAGAACAGATAACACACAAGTAAAATGGTGGATAACAAGAAAGATAGATGATTCAGTCACGACAAAAGAAATAAGGAGATTAGTATTAAATATACTAAATTTTACATTTACAATTGAGATAATTAAGACTGATAAGAATATTATTGCAGACTATCTCTCAAGAAAAAGATACAATGAAGGAAATATTAGCTATGATGAAAATCTTTGTCAAAAGATGGAGAAAATAGAAACAGAAGTACAAGTACTTAAAGAGACAGTTAGTAGTCAGCAGCATGACTCTAAAAATGCGGAGCTACGTCGTGAGGCAGACGGTAAAAGGCCAGAGCTAAGAGGTGACGTTGAGAAACACCTAAAAACTCAAAACATTAACAAATTATCAGTTGCAGGTACAAGCACAGGAGCTATGGAAAAGACTACTCCAAGAAATACAAACCTAAATAGCCTATTTGCAAAACCATTTATTCCAAAAATACAAATAATAAATACTCCAACCCCACAAACCTCTACATATGCAGTTAGTATACAAAGTGATAAGAAAAGATATAATTACATTACCCAATCATACATTGAAAACATCTATAAAATCCAAACATTTTTAAATTTAAACCCTAGATCCTCACAAACCAAAAATCCAAATGAAGATTATATAACCCAAAAACTACAAGGATATAATAGATTGATTGCACAACCTAAAACTAGTTCAAACTTAGTTAAAACGTGTTACAGTTATGGATTACTCAGTACCGTATACACATATGATGGAGAAGAAATAAGTGGAATACCAGAATTATACAAAGCATTCATCATATACAAGAGAGTTACTAAAGGAAATTTATTTTATATTAAATTTTATACAGCACCGGCTGAGATATTATATGAAGAAATCAAGTCACCAATTCAAGTTATAAAGATAGGTTTAACCAAAGATATGATAATACCAGAAGATATAGAAAGACAAGCTGAAATACCAAAGGTAGAAATACCAAACTTTTATGCAAATAAAAGAATAATTGGTATATCAACAATTATACAAGAACTAGCTAACAATTATTTAAATGGCAATGCTATTTGGAGTTATTATGCAAGAGACCAAGTTATGATATATTCAAACTCAATGGAATTAAGAAAAGCAGATATGGATGAAGTTCAGAGATGGATTTTATCATTATTAAAGCCAGAAGAACAACCTACAACAAGAGCCTTAAAGAAATAATTTATTTCAGTTGATTTATTGACTAGATATTGCATGTTAATTGGACATAAATACCCTGATCATCAATGTTCAAAATGCAATGGAGAAGATAATATTATTCCAGACGTTGATTTGGAATAAAGATGAAAGAGATAAGGATGAAGAAAAAGATACAAGAAGATATGGACATATGGCCGACAAAGAGATAAAGAATCTTTGAAAAATTTGTAAAAGAAAAATATAATGTAGATAGGATTGTTTTGTTTTGTAGTAATAATTCATGAATTACTATTCATGAATAGTAGTTTGTTTTGTAGTTTTGTAATAATTCATGAATAGTAAGAGTCAAGTAACTGTATAAATAGTAAGAGTCAAGTAACTGTGTAAATAGTAAGAGTCAAGTTACTGTGTAAATAGTAAAGGCCAATCACCTTTTGATAAGGATGAAAGGTCGTTAGGAACTTGTATAAAAGGAGGCATTTGCCTACATAAATAAATCATCACTTTCTCTCTTCACTTCTTTCTACATACAATTCTCTCAATTCCGCTTCCAACCCCCTAAATTTTTTTTATTTTTTTTTTTATAATGTAGATAGGATTGTTTTGTAGTAATAATTCATGAATTACTATTCATGAATAGTAGTTTGTTTTGTAGTTTTGTAATAATTCATGAATAGTAAGAGTCAAGTAACTGTGTAAATAGTAAGAGTCAAGTAACTGTGTAAATAGTAAGAGTCAAGTTACTGTGTAAATAGTAAAGGCCAATCACCTTTTGATAAGGATGAAAGGTCGTTAGGAACTTGTATAAAAGGAGGCATTTGCCTACATAAATAAATCATCACTTTCTCTCTTAACTTCTTTCTACATACAATTCTCTCAATTCCGCTTCCAACCCCCTATATTGGTAAGGAAATACAAGATTAAACCTACTTAAAAAAGAATATTATGAACAAATATTTTCTTAAAATATGAAAAATAATGAAAATAAATCAAGTTTTAAGATAGAAAGAAAAATAAGAAAGATAAATAAAAAATTAAAAAAACTATATATGAAATATATAGTAAATAAACATAGTGAACAAAAAAGAGGTAAAAGTAGAATGGTTATAGATTATCGTAATCTAAATGCTAAAACTAAAACTTATAATTATCCAATACCAAATAAAATACTAAAAATAAGACAGATACAAGGATATAATTATTTTAGCAAATTTGACTGTAAATCAGGATTTTATCATTTAAATTTAGAAGAAGAATCTAAACAATTAACAGCATTCACAGTACCACAAGGTTTCTATGAATGGAATGTTTTACCATTTGGATATAAAAATGCACCAGGTAGATACCAACATTTTATGGATAACTATTTTAATCAGCTAGAAAATTGCATTGTCTATATAGATGATATATTATTATATTCAAGAACACAAGATGAACATATTAAATTATTAGAAAAATTTATACATATAATTAAACAATCAGGTATAAGTTTAAGCAAAAAGAAAGCAGAAATTATGAAATCACAGATAGAATTTCTAGGAATACAAATAGATAAAAATGGTATAAAAATGCAGACACATATAGTACAAAAAATAATTAATATTGATGAAGATATAGATACAAAAAAGAAATTACAATCCTTTTTAGGATTAGTAAATCAAGTAAGAGAATATTTACCAAAATTAGCAGAATATTTAAAACCACTACATAGAAAACTTAAAAAAGATGTTGAGTATCATTTTGATAATAAAGATAAAGAGCATATAAGAAATATTAAGAATTTATAAGATTATATGAAAACAAACAAAAATACCCTGATCATCAATGTTCAAAATGCAATGGAGAAGATAATATTATTCCAGACGTAGATTTGGAATAAAGATGAAAGAGATAAGGATGAAGAAAAAGATACAAGAAGATATGGACATATGGCCGACAAAGAGATAAAGAATCTTTGAAAAATTTGTAAAAGAAAAAGATGATGTAGATAGGATTGTTTTGTTTTGTAGTAATAATTCATGAATTACTATTCATGAATAGTAGTTTGTTTTGTAGTTTTGTAATAATTCATATATAGTAAGAGTCAAGTAACTGTGTAAATAGTAAGAGTCAAGTAACTGTGTAAATAGTAAGAGTCAAGTAACTGTGTAAATAGTAAAGGCCAATCACCTTTTGATAAGGATGAAAGGTCGTTAGGAACTTGTATAAAAGGAGGCATTTGCCTACATAAATAAATCATCACTTTCTCTCTTCACTTCTTTCTACATACAATTCTCTCAATTCCGCTTCCAACCCCCTAAATTGGTATCATTTCATTTAATTTTTTGGCTTAGTTAGGAGGTTAATTAGGGGTTATGAGAGGTCTAATTAAGTTAGTTGACCACCTATATAAAGACCCTAAGCTAATTAGACTAACCTAAGCTCTTACAATTTCCCAAACCAAAAATCTCTTCTATCTCTCTTCTTTATCTCTCCCAAAGAAACCCCATTGAAGACCAAGCTAGAGGTGGGTTCAAGGGCTGCAAATGGTAAAATTTCTCCATCAATCTTCATCAATTATTAAGGTATGTGATCTCTTTCACCTTTGAGACCTCTTTCCTTAAAGGGTTCCACCAAATTGATTTCAAAATTTGATTTTTCAAGTGGATCTTTTCCATTCTCGAAATTGATCTTGTGAACTGATTTGTTTATGATTTATTTTTGATATTATGAATACATTAACATGTATTTTAACTTAATTATGTTATATATTTATGAATTGGTCTAGTTTGAAGAAGATGACCTATGCCCCTTAACACTAATTTATTATCTTGATATGAAATGTGTAATATTGGTTTAATTAAATTTGTTATTGGTTGCGTTACTACTAGATGATATTATTGTATCAATTATGAATAGATTAAGATGGATTTGAGTTCTATCGTTCTAGTTCTTGATAAATTGATCTAGGTTATGAAGTGTATTATGGAATTGACCTAAGCCTCTTATCTTAAGCTATGAACTAGTAATGGATTGTGATTTAGTGACTCAATTTACTTTGTCATTATGTTTGTTATTCTTATATGATGATAATACACCCTAATTGGGTTGAATGAAGGGTTGATGTTAAGGCATTGATGATGAATTATGGAGGAGACTTGGTAGGTCTTGTGATCCCTATTCGTTACTTCAATTATGGTTAATTGTGATTAAGTCATGATTTTGTATTGGAGTATGCCTTGTATTAGGATTGATACGGTTGGTATGTTGTTGAATTGAAATGTCTTTACTATGGTTTGTGAGGTGTTGGTAAGATGTAAATGTTATAAGGATGGTGAATGATTTCCCAATGTGCCTTATTATGAAGCTATATGTAAATGTGCTAACCTCACTTATATGAAATGTAATCAAAGGCCTATACTCATGCAATTCTTATTGTATACAAGGGCTAGAACCTATGACCTACATTAATCTATGATGATTAATAAAGACATTAAAGACTTTTCAAAAGAGACTCTAGCTTAGCATCGAGTGAATTAGAGTGAGGAGTGTCCCTTCCTCATAGGAAAGGTAGGATCACTATTGTACTCTTTAGATTATAGACTATAATGCATGTAGCATAAAGAGGGTCCCAACTATATCCTCGAGTTCTTGAACTATGTTGCCTCCATAGGAATACTAGTTAGTGGATCCACGTAGTTGCTATGTTCATGTTTTGATACTACCTTTGCAAGAAGTCCTCCTTCCTTTAGTGTAGGGTTCCATGACACCGGATTCCACATTAGCTCATGTAGTCTATGTCAGTTAAGGCAAGATGTTCCCAAAGGTAAAATGAATTAAAGGAATGAACTCTAACTAGGATAACCTAAGGGGTTTAACTTAGTCTAGGTAGGGGTATGGGACTCTACCTAAACATTGCACTAGTTAGATGTGAAGGAAATCTTAGGAGGCTGTCCTTATGTATGAATATGCTTATAATAGTACATTATATGTATATGATGAACTTGCACATTGTTGATTCTATATGTTGATGAGTTTCACTTATGTATATGTGTTGGTCTACATTGTTAAAGTATAATGAAAGGTACTCTTAAATGTCATGCTATGTGAAGTGGGATGTTGGTCATGATTCTTGTTGGGTTACTTGATTGAGTAAGGTTATGGGGCTTTGTTTTGTCATTGCACTTGTTGACTTAATAGGGGTTCATGGGTAATTATCTTTCTTTGGTTATGTTATAATGAACTCTTATTTATGCTTGTTGATGTTAGTAGTTGATGATACAGTTGCTTGACTATATGTCCAATTATATGATATACATGTAGACTTGACTAGACTTAGTATTGTTGGTCTTGTGATGTACATGCTTTGGACTTAATGAATATGTCTTATTGATTGGTATGGTCTTCGTGAATATGCATAAGGATTTTCTAAAAGGTAAAATAGCGTGTTTTTATGAAAGGTCCCTTTTTAGCATGTTTTCTTGTTATATGTGCTTATGGTCTCAAACTTAGTAAAAGTTGTGTCCTAACCTCATTTCTTCCTTTTCCCCAACATTTTAGGTTCCTATCATTGAAGGGCTTTTGGAGACGAATTTGAATAAGACTTGGAATTCTTAATCATCCAAGTTGGGTAGCTCCTCACTTTCCGAGGGCAATGCAACTATCAAGCTTATAAAGTTATTTTAGTATTAAGACTCTTATGTTCTTTCCTTTTCATTTGGATATTAAACATTGTATGAACTATATGTGGTCTTATTTCATTGATGTATGGGCTAGGCCCAAATTGTTATACTGTTACTAGATGGTTATGAGATGAGATGACTATTTGCGATAATGTTATATTATATATATCTATGTGCAATAACTAGAAGACTAAGTAATCTTCCTATACGAAGGGTATATGTATACTCGATATAACTATACTATGTGTATGTAGAGGTCTATGTAAACCTCATTGAAGTAGAAAAAGTTTTAAATTTCTGCTAATTTTTACCTATGAATGTAATGATGTATGCTAAGAGGGTAGTCTTAGTCCTCAAAGAGGACAACGACGCCAGTTACGTCTATGAGGTGCTCCCCGTATGTGACACTATACATGCTATATTATGTTGCTTTGATGAAATATTGATGAAATGAAGTGAAATCTTGGATGAAGTGTAAGTTGCTCTATGTTGTATAGTTTTCATTGAAATGGTCTTGAGTGGTATGGTCCACATTTGGTTGCGGTGTTTACTTGAAGTATATGAATATGTATTTTCATGTGTATTGTGAGTATGGCCATGAAGGCATAGTATGTGAATCAAAGTGATAATGTTGATATTCTTGTTGACATACTTTATGAAGCTTGAATTGTATAGCTTCTCTAGATTATGTCTCAATGGAGTATGTGTATATGTGAAGCAAGTTAGTGTGTGAAATTTGACAAATGAAGATGTAAGCATGTTTAGAAGTCATTGTTATGAAAATGGTTTTAATGTGAAAGGTGTGCTCACACGTACACACTCACACACACACTTTGAATGAATGAATGAAGATAATGAATGTGAATGGGGGATTGTAGGGTGGAAACTCTTCATGAGTTGAGATGAAGTGTTTAGTCGCAACCTCAATATTCCAAAGATCTTTCTAAGATACGTTGGAGTATGGATACCCTTCATTAGTTGAGATGTGGTGTGCAATAGTTATCCCTTAACATTTAGTAATGAATGTTAAGACTCCGTGGGGGAGTTATGCTTAGCACCGAGAGGATATGCATAAGGGGTGGTTGCACTTCGTGCATTTAGATGTTGCATCCAATGTACCTCTTGAGATGGTACTCCTCGTCAGTAGAGAATGAGTTACTTAGAAGCAATATCGTTATACATTAACTATGCGCCTGCATAGGTGTCACGACCCAAAACCACACCCTAGAAGATAGGGCATTCCTTAGGTCGTAGACCGGCGTACTTGACCTCACGGAGGTCTTGTACAAGCCCTTCCGTATCATTAATCGCATCTAAACATATGAAAAGTAGTGCGAAAATAAAACTTTTCAACGAATATCTTAGAATATCTTTCATATAAAATCCATAGTAAATACTAAGTCTCTTTTCATCAAATCATAGACTCAAGAATACTCAGGACACGGCCCATACAATAGAAATATAGAAATACTTAGTTTATTACAATACTTCAATAAGAGAAATAAAAGACGTCTATGCTCTCGAGTCAAATGAGGACATACTTCAGCTTGCTCGAACGATCCTATAATCCAAGCTTAGCTCCCAAAAGCACATTCACCTATGAATCACTATAGAGATAGATAATAGCATGTAATTAGTACAAACACATGTACTAAGTATGACATAGTGCATAGAAATAATGAGAACGGACATTTATTAGAAACATGCTCTTTTTGATTAAAACATCATATCATAAGCATAAGAACAACATTTACACCTTAGAAACACATAACAAATCACATAAACAATTTAGCACATTTTTAGCAACATTACAGTAAACTCATGTCAAGTTACGGTGAACTATCTCTCACTCTTACAGTGAAGTTTCTCAACTTCACAACAAATACTTTCTAGCATGTCATCCTCTCACTAAAATCTATCCTAAGACTCATAAGTAAGACAAAGAGAGACTACCCATACACCCTCTCTAGGAACACCTAAATGATCGTTAAGACCACCTATAATAAGATACAGACACTTACAATGCATTAACAGCCTCAAGAAAGAAAGATAGGAGGATTAATCCTCAAAAAGTCTCCCAACCTAGAGGTCATGGTACTTCGTAATGCATCTAATATAGGCTCAACACCCATAGTCACATGAGTTTTTATGACTCGGACTAGTGCAAAGAGAGCCTCCCTAATCTCTCCATTGGTCATGTCTAGGGGAACCACCGGAACCTCATTTCCTTGAGGAACTTCCTCATGCACTCCTTCTTCTTCCCACCTTCTTGCGGCCATCCTTCTAGAATTCCTCTTTCTATAAACACAAGGAAAACCATAAGAAAATAGTACTCATAACTTTTACTATACGGCACGACATAGGAGTAGAAAAGAAGGAAACTCTATCGTCCTATAGGCTCTCTCCCATAGATGTGTTGCGACTCACACCGAAGGTCAAGACTCTACTAGACGTGATTTGATGAGACTTTTTGATTCCTAAGACCACTTTAATAAACTATGCTCTCATACCAAGCTTTCCTTCACGATCCTTCTCACCTTTCACCTACACCTTTAGATATAACAAAATGTATGGAAGTAGTACAAACAAATGTACTAAGTATGGCATAGTGCATAAAAATAATGAGAACGGACATTTATTAGAAACATGCTCTTTTTGATTAAAACATCATGTCATAAGCATAAGAACAACATTTACACCTTAGAAACACATAATAAATCACATAAACAATTTAGCACATTTTTAGCAACATTACAGTAAACTCATGTCAAGTTACGGTGAACTATATCTCACTGTTACAGTGAAGTTTCTCAACTTCACAACGAATACTTTCTAGCATGTCATCCTCTCACTAAAAGCTATCCTAAGACTCATAAGTAAGACAAAGAGAGACTACCCATACACCCTCTCTAGGAACACCCAAATGATCGTTAAGACCACCTATAATAAGATACAGACACTTACAATACATTAACCACATCAACATGAGATCCTCTTACCAATAGGGATTCTAAGGTTCACTTGAGTGAGTTGTGAAGCGACCGCCCATACAATCCCATACACACACTTAAGTGATCCTATAGATTACCTAGTATAAGATCATTCTCACTTGATATAATAGCATATATATATATTAACAAAATGTATGGAAGTAGTACAAACACATGTACTAAGTATGTCATAATGCATAAAAATCATGAAAATGGACATTTATTAGAAACGTGCACTTTTTGATTGAAACATAATATCATAAGCATAAGAACAACATTTACACCTTATAAACACATAAGAAATCACATAAACAATTTAGCAACTTTTTAGCAACATTACAGTAAACTCATGTCAAGTTACAGTGAACTATTTCTCACTGTTACACTGAAGTTTCTCAAGTTCACAAGGATACTTTCTAGCATGCCATCCTCTCACTAAAAGCTATCCTAAGAGTCACTTAAGTAAGACAAAGAGAGAACGTTCATACACCCTCTCTAGGCACACATAAATGATCCTTAAGACCACCTATAATGAGATACACACACTTACAATACATTAACCACATCAACATGAGATCCTCTTACCAAAGGTGATTCTAAGGTTCACTTGAGTGAGTTGTGAAGCGACCGCCCATACAATCTCATACACACACTTAAGAGATACTATAAATTACCTAAGATAAGATCATTCTCACTTGATATAATAGCATACATATAATATGACATTCTCCCTTCTAAAGGTTATCAAAAGACTTACTCAAGTAAATCAAGAAGATAACGTCCATGATTGACCTCTTCAAGATTACCTAAGTAACCCTTACGACTACCTAAGTTTGGATCATGTCCACATAATCAACCAACTTCCCTAACTAGAGTCACCCTTAGGACTTATCTAGGTAAGATACAAAGTGACCATTCCTATGCCCCCTTCACACCTTAACTAGACAATGCTTAACTACTCTAGATATGTACTTCTACATTTAACATAGTTTCTTAACCTAAGTCATTACATTCATTAATTCATTTAAGACTCATTCATCACAGAAGGCCATTTAAGTAATGGTCTTGAAGAAGACCTAGGGACTCTCACTAGCATCTTCAAAGACTATTGTACAATGTCTAGAGAGCGTCCCATACCACCACCTAAACTTCGTAGAACTTCTCTAATGCTAATATTTATCCCATATGATAAGAATATGCTATAACCGACATAGACCATGGTACAAAATTATGGAATCCCAAAGTTGTAACCTACACTGATGGAGGATGTTCTACTTGCCAATGGTAGAACGTGGACACATCCCATGTAGGCACATGGTTAAGGAATATGAAGGGCTTACTTTGTACTCTAGCCTCATCCATTAACTAGACACACTTCCCTTACCATAGTCACTCGGTGCTAGCCTTTGTGCTGATAGAGTAATTCACATTAAAAGATCATACAAAGGGGTTCCATATCAAGTTCATAACCCAATCACATTCACCCTACCAAAGAGTTCCTCTAGGGCTACATTACAATGGTGACAAGATAGCTCTTGATGACTTTCCTAAGGAAGATATGATGTTGTTCCATCCAACCAACCTTAAGTAAATCATTCATTAGATGAAGGATATCATTACGGCTTTCGACTCCAATGTTCATAACCTTACCACTAGGTTCAAGGTTCCACATAAAAGACCCTCTTAACCTCATTCAAGGTCACATGCAATTCATACATTCAAGATTAAGAGGCTTTAGCATCCTAAGTCAAGACATCTCATATTAACATTCATACATGTATCAATTAAGGACACAAGTCTACTAAAACAAGACATAACCTTCTTCACTTTAGCACATATTGCATATCATTCTAGAAGCACATAAAAATAAACATTATCATATTTAAGTCATCCTATACACTACTATAACATCATCAATATAACCATCATACACTAATATAGTCAAGTAGGAATAATCATGCATCAACTCTAAGACTATACACATAAAGACATAGTAATAGTCTAACATGATCACCTAAAAACATCAATACAAGAACACATACATTCACATTACTAACATGTAGGTAGATATGATCATACTTCACATAATCAACTAAACACATAATCATAATATATCAAGTAGAACTGCGTGGTGACATTAGAAATCTTAAACGAGATGTGGAGGAGGAAATACGATTACAACAGACATTGCTACAGATACAGGGCATTGTTACTCCTCTGCTCAAGATTGCTGGAAGGAGATGATCATTGCTTATTGTTGCATGTCGATTATGGGCAGTATTTGTGCCATCAGATTGTAGTATTCCTTCAAGAAAATTTTGTTCTTTTACATAGAATTGTACTTTTTCCTTTGAACTTGTTAAAGCTAATGTTTACAATTTGGCTGAATTGGATTAGAGTGTATTTTGTTGGTGGATGGAAATGAAACTTGACCATGATGGTTTTAACCAAAAAAAAATAAAAATAAAAATAAAAATAAATAATATATCAAGTAATGCCGACAAGGACATGATCATCATAATACATAAAGTAATGCCGACAAGGCCACATCAATTTCAAGTAAAGCACATAGAAACGCCACCATGAGTGGACCATACAAATCACAACATAATTCAAGAGCTACATTACATAAAATAAAGAGAATTAGAGCAACGTACCACCAATCCATTCTCAATACTTAAATCCATACCTAATCATCCAATTCAATACCATAAGGCCCTTACCCATGGCCATGAACATCAATTCAATACAAAAACTATAATAATTAATGAATCTAGGTCAATTCAATATAGATTTATCAATCTAAGACAGACTATACATCAATTTAATATAATTCTTAAATCATTCAATAACCCATAGAGAACTACACTAGAATTCATAAGCATTAAGACAATATCACTTAACCCATAAAGTAGTCAAAAAATAGGGTTCATCAATTAAAAATCATCAAATTAACAACAATTCAATTAATATTAAATGCTTTAAAACCTTTAATGCAAGAACCCATGGATAGATTGCAATTTAGAAAACTCATCTTTTGAGAAGTCTTTGAAAATCACTTTGAAGATTGGCTCCTTGATTAATAGAGTTTCATGGTTCAAAAACCATACCTAAATGATGTTAATAAACTAAATTTATGAATAATGACCACTCAAATCTCCAATCCAAGCTCTTCCTTGAGTTTTGTCTTCAATGGAGTTCTAGAGAATTCCTTAGGATATTTTAAGTTTTGATTTTTTGAAAAATGAATTCTCCGAAGTGTTTAAGGCTTATAAACATTTTTAAAATACCGAAAGTACCCCTAAGTAACTACCCAAATTATTAATTGGACTTGGGTTGAATTTACCACTTCACCCCTAGAATTACAGTAAAGTTGCGCACGAAAACAGCTTCAAAGACGGATGCAATCGACTGGTCGTTTCCCAACCAACGGACAGTCTTGTTGGTCCTTGGTTTGGACTGAGGCTAGTCGTTGGAATCTTTCCCTGCCACGCCTATGTCTTGACCCACGCCCTCAATCGACGGGGCGTCGACAAGGCTACTGGCCGTCGATAGCCTTAGTTGATTGAGCTGGTCTAAGACAGCCTTTGGCTCAAGGCAAGGTCCTTCCTCAAGGACCCTTGGATGGTCATTGGAGATGTTTGCCCGGACTTTTACAACCCAAATATGTTCGTATACGAGTTTAGGACCTCCACATCAATTTCATCCAAAACAAACACGTAAAACTCGACGAAACATTCTAACACACACAAAGTCGTTTCATGGACGTTCTTGGATGTTTGACCTCCAAACTTCATGAAATTTGACACACTGCCTATAAACACTATAATAAATCATATAAGACCTCATAAACTCATTACACACAAATATAGACACATAACCACACATGAGGCACATAGGTGACTTAGTCGTTGAACATGACTTTTGACTTCCAATGCACCTAAATCTCTAGACACTGCCTCAATAACATATTATAAACAATTTTAGGACCTTAGACCCTCATTAAAAACATGTTAGGCTCTAGTTTCACCTAAGCTATTTTTGAGATATTACAATAGGTAGAACTATTGCAGATTCCATGTAAAGGTTAAGAGAATGACCTTACCGTAGGCAAGTGGGGATCCCTCATCCGGTAAGGGTTAATATCGGGATTCCATGTCTAGATATCATGGTCTATGTCATTAAAGATATCCCCCACAAAAGAATGTAATGAACTAAGTCTTCTAAAGAGTGTAATACTTAGGGAAGGTGGTGGTATGGGTCGCTATGTATCCATTGCACGAGTAGGAACTTGAAACGGGACTGTAGGTGTGTCATTATATGCAATGAATGAATAGGTCTTATGTGATGTAAATGAAGTTAGGTTACTTAATGTCTAATGATATGAAATCATTTTAAGGTTATGTTATGAATGATGAATGTGGTGTACTTAATCTAAGGGAATCCTCAAGGGGCACTTGGTGGGAGTAGTAGTATGGGATGTTACTTTCACATTGCACTTTGTGTAACTTGGGAGTTGTCTTGGAAAATGTAACTTATGTGAAAGTCCTTAAATGTAATTAGGTTTCTGTAGTGTTCATTGGTGTAGAGTGTTGACTTGTTACCAATGCAAAGTAAGCTTATAATGGGTAGCCTTGAGGACCGCTTAGGTGTGTATTGAAGGGATTCTATGGGCGGTTGCTTCATGTCTCACCTTAGTGAGTCTTACAATAACATTGGTTAGGGAAACATCAAGGGAAATGAGTTAACTGTAAGTGGTAATGGAATGGGTTCACTGTAAGATGAAATGAATGTGAGTTCACTATTAAGTTTCTTGAGTTCACTGTAAAGTATTGTTTGGTGCTAAAATTATGGAACTTTTACCTTATGTGTTAAATTATGATTTATATGCTGCTTTACTTCTATAGTCATGAAGGTTTTACTTATATATCATGAAAGCTTATTTCAACTAAAATGTACCTTTTTCATATTTTTTATTTTTGCATAATGTCATACTTAGTACAATATTTGTACTAACCCCATACTTAGTATAGGTTGGAAGCAAGTGGAAGTCTAGATGGCAAAGCTTAGGAATCAACTGTCAAGAACCGAGAGGGCACCTTAAATGATATGGTGTTCTCGGATCCTGGCACGGAGTACTTGACCTCTCTAAGGTCTTTACAAGCACTATGAAATCATTCATTGCATACATGTATGAAAAGTAGCACGGAACTAAAAAAATTCACACATATAGTACTTCAAATATCTTTCATTGAAAACATAAGGAATATAGCTAGGTCTCAAGTCACCATCTTTGACACATGAATACTTGGGACACGGCCCATACCATCGAAATATAGAAACTTAGTCTATTACAATAATTTTTCTAATAAAAGAAATCTAAAGATAGTTATGTCCTCTAGTCAAGTGAGGACATACTTCAACTTTGATTGAAAGTGTCGTAGTTTCCAAGGCTTGCTTCAAGAAGCCTCTCACCTGCTAATCACACCTCTAGAAATAGACAAAAATGATGGAATTAGCACAATGCACGTATTAAGTATGGCATTATGCTTAAGATCATGAAAACTAACATTTGAGTCAAAACATGCTCTTTTAGGTTAAAACTTCATACATAAGCAGAGGAACCACATTGAAGCATCAAACATCACATTTTAAGACACATTTCAAGTCATACTCAATTTATGGCAATCAAGGTAACATTACAGTGATTTTACAGTAACATTACGGTGAACTCACAGTAACTCACATGACATCAAATGGCATAAAAAATACATCAAAACGCACTACCATGATGCCCTCCTACAAAAGGTGATTCTAAGGTTCACTTAAGAGAGTTATGAAAGGACCACCCATACAATCCTTTCACACACACCAAAGATATCCTATAGACTACCTAGGGTAATATTATTCCCATAAGATGAATTAATCATTATACCTAGAATTTCTCTAAGACTCACCTAAGACATGAAGAAAACGCCTATACATCTTCTCCAAGCCTACCTAAGCAATCCTCAAAGTTATTCTAGATACTTGACTGTTATTTCCATACCTTCACTTAAGTCATTATGTTCATTAACTCCTCTAAGAGACATTCAACATGTAATTACATGCACATAATTGTCTTGAAGAAGACCTAGGGACTCACACATTAACATCTTCAAAACCTAATCGTGCAATGTCAAGATAGCGTCCCATACTACTACCTAAACTTCATAGAACTCAACCAACACTAGCATGTAACCCACATGATGAGAATAGACAATAACTGACCTAGACCATGTTAGCTAAGCATGGAATCCGGAGTCAACCCTACTCCGATAAAGGGTGTTCTACCTGCTAATGGTAGAACTAGGACACAACCCATCTAGGCACATGGTTAAGGAATATGAAGTGTTTCATTGTAATCTAGCCACATCCTCAACTAGAGATACTCCCCAAACCACACTCACTCGGTGCTATCGTTCGTTCTCATAGAGTAATTCGGTCAAGTAGTATGTGAACAGGTTTCATATCTAGTTCATAACCAAATCACATTAAACCTTACCAAAGTGGTCCCCTAGGGTTATACTTACAATGGTTAAGAGGATATCTCAATGACTTTTCTAAGGATTATTTCATGTCGTTCCATCCAACAGAACTTAAGTCCATCATTCACACAAGAGGGATACCATTATGACTTTCGCCTTCAAGGATATCATAACCTTCTTTCTGGAAGGTTCCACATAAATGATCTTCTTTACTACATTCAAGATCATGTTCCATTCATACATATACATTCATGACTAAGGGTATTTTAACATACTAAGTCAAGGTTCATACTCATTAATGTATCAAACAAGGGACATAGGTCTAAAAAACAAGACACGCTTCACTTTACATTATCACATATTACATCTCATTCAAAAAGCACATAGAGACAACTAGACATACTTGAAAGTCATCGTACACACTTCTATAGAATCATCAATCTAACCATCACAAGCCTCATATAAGTCATCAAGAATCATCATACTTCAATATCAAGTAATTCACATAAAGACTCCACCCTAGCCTACTAGAGACACTTATCATGCACTGACAAAACTCATGCTTTGACTTCACATATCACATAAGTCATCAAGACCTTCACATTGCTCACACAATAAAGTTATAACACGATAATATCATAATGCATGAAATAATTCTGACGAGGCCACATTGTTTCACAATTAATAAAGTAATGCCGACGAGGCCACAAAATTCACAAGTATAGCACATAAGAACAACACCATAAGTGGACCATACAAATCATCATCATAATTCAAGAATTATACTATTCAAAATAGAGAGAGTTAGGGCAGCATACCATCAATCCAATCTCCCCAACTTCAATCCATAGCCAAATCACTCAATAGAATACTCAAAGTCCCTTCCCAATGGTCATGATCACCAATTCAATCCTATAATCATAATGTACAATAAATTCAAGATAATTCAATATAGATTTATCAATCTAAGACAACCTACACATGATTCTAACACAGTTCATTCATAATTCCATAGCCCAATGTAAACTACACAAGAATTCAATAGTATAGAGACATGATCAATTCACCCATAATATAGTCAAAAATACGGAATTCATGATTTCCATGTGTTCATAGTATTTTTTAGGTTAAAATAATCAGACTAACATCAATTAAATCAATGTACAATAATTTAAATTGTTTTATGCACGAACTCATGGCTAGATCACAAGTTAGAAGTTTATCTTTTGAGAGAGCTTTGCAAAACCACTTTAATGTTTGGATCCTTGAAGAAAAGAGATTCACGGATGAAAAGTCATACCTTAATTGGTGCTAGGGCACGGAAATTTAGAAGATTTGATGGAGCAATGAACCTTCAAGCTTCAATCTCCCTTCAAGCGTTAATGGAGTTCTAGAGAGTTCTTTAGGGGTCTTGGGGTTTTGATTTTGAATTATGACTTGAATTGGGCTTCTAGACTTATAAAGTTTCTTAAAATACCTAAAATGCCCCTAAATAACCGACAAACTAATTTTAGGAAGGCTGGGTGAATTACCCAAATTACCATTGGGATGGCCAAGACACCTGCAAAAAATTTGCAGGTGCCAATTGACGGACCAGTCAACTGGGCGTCGACCCATCGACGGTCCGTGATGTCAACCGTCAATTGGGTCAGAGCCTTGAAAATGAGATCTCAATCTCCCTAGACTAATTAACCATCGACGCCACCACCTACATGGCGTCAACCAACCTACTGGGTGTCGATTTCCCTCTGTAGGTGGGACTGTTTTGGAGAGTCTTGGCTCACACAATGGGTCCACCTCAAGGACCCCATCGGTCGGTCCTTGGGTACTTTTGCATGGACGTTTCAAACCATATGTCACGACCCGAGACCATACCCTAGAAGATAGGGTGCAATCTTGGATTGCGACCGGCGTCGTCGAACTCTCAGAGTTCTCAGACAAGCCTCATTCATATCATTCATCGCATATACATAATGAAAAGTAGTGTGGAATTAAAACTTTTCACTAAAACATAAAATAGTCTTTAAAACTCTTTCATATAGAAATACTAAGTCTCAATCTCATCAACTTACGACACAAGAGTACTTTAATACGAAAAATACAAATAACATAGTCTTGTACAATACTTCATAAAAGAAACATAAAACGACATATATGCCCTCGAAACAATGAGGACATACTTGAACTCTTCTACTCGGACGATTCTTCTAATGCCCAAGTCTTCTTCTCCAAGATCCCTTACCTACCAAGGACTATAGATAGAAAATAAAGCATGAAATTAGTACAACCACATGTACTAAGTATGGCTATATGCATAAAAATCATGAAAACGGACTTTATTGGAAATATGCATCTTTTCATTTAGAAATCATAGTTTAAACATAAGAACATCATTTATCAATTAAGAAACACATAAGATAACATTAAACCAAAGATAACATTTAAAAGGAACCCACTTTACAGCGAAGTCACTTCACTGTTACAGCGAAGTCACTTCACTGTTACAGTGAAGTCCAAACCTTCACCCTAAGTCTTCCTAGCATGTAATTCCCTCACTTAAAGTCATCCTAAGATTCACTTAAGTCACACAAAGAGAGACCACCCATACACCCTCTCTAGATGTGGCTAAACGACCCTTAAGATTACCTACGATGAGTCACATACTTACTTAGAAAACAACCATAAACATCTATGTAAGTTTCCTCTACCAAAGGTGATTCTAAGTCTCACTTGAGTAAGTGTGGAGCGACCGCCCATACAATCCCTTTCACACACACACAAGAGATCCTATAGACTACCTTAAATAGAATCATTCTCACTAAACACACCATCACTTAAATTA
This sequence comes from Solanum lycopersicoides, assembly GCA_022817965.1. Classification (NCBI taxonomy): domain Eukaryota; kingdom Viridiplantae; phylum Streptophyta; class Magnoliopsida; order Solanales; family Solanaceae; genus Solanum; species Solanum lycopersicoides. Next base: position 17,363,923 of record CM040623.1, read on the forward strand.
GAAGACATTCTCCTTCCAAAGCCTATCAAAAGACCTACTTAAGTAAATCAAGAAGATATGTCCATAGTACAATGACCTCTCCAAGATTACCTAAATAGTCCTTAAGACTTCCTAAGGTTTAGATCATGTCAACAAGATTAACCAACTTCCCTAACTAGAGTCATCCTCAAGACTTCCAAAGATAAGACATGAAGAGACCATCCTTTCATGTCCTCCTCATACTTTAGCTAAGGAATGCTTAAGTCACTTAGATTAGGTACTCAACCATTTACATAGTTACTACATTGGTCATTAGTTCATTAGTTCATTAAGACTCATACATCACATAAGACACTAACATAAATCATCACATAAGACACTCACATAATGGATCACATAATGGTCTTTGGACAAGACCTAGGAACTCCACATAACACCTTCAAAGTCTATTGTGCAATGTCTAGATAGCGTCCCATACCACCACCTAAACCTCATAAACTTATCTAATGCTAAAAGGTATTCCACATGATGAGAATAGGCAATAACCGACATAGACCATGGTAGCAAGACATGGAATCCGAAGTTCTATCCTACTTCGATGAGGTTGTTCTACTTGCCAATGGTAGAACTTGGACACATCCCATGTAGGCACATGGTTAAGGAATATGAAGAGTGTACGAAGCATTCAATCTCTTTCTTTAACTGAATCCACTTCCCCCTTACTCATACTCACTCGGTGCTAGCCTTAGTTCTCATAGATTAGTTCACGTCAAGGTTCACATAAATAGGTCCTTATCTAGTTCACGACCTCCTTTACATTCACCCTACCAAAGCAAGTTCCACTAGGGCATATCTCACTTTAGCGACAAGAAGCTCATCGCGACTTTCCTAAGGTATGATATGATGCCGTTCCAGCCAACCATCCCTAAGTCCATCACTCATAACATGAAGGATACCATTACGGCTAACTACTTCACAATTCATAACCTCGCCACTAAGTACAAGGTTCCACATAACATTGACCTTCTTATCATCAAGGTCTCACTTATATTATTCAAGACTCTTAACATACTAAGTCAAATCATCACATAATAATATTCATAAAAGCATCAAGCAAGGGACATAAGTCTACCTAAACAAGACACCACATATTTCACTTTAACATACAATATAAGTCATTCTAGAAGTACTTAGGAATAACATCTTATAACCTAACATCACTTCATATAAGAACACATATACTTTCACATATAGATAGACATTATTATATATCACATAATCATCATATACTTCAAGTAATGCCGACAAGGCCATGATCATCATATTGCATAAAGTAACGCCGACAAGGCCACATCAATTGCAAACTAAACACATAACACCGCCACCATAAGTGGACCATACCAATCACAATAGAATCAAAGTATAATTAATATCAAATTAAAGAAAACGGGGCAGCATACCTTCATACCCATATCCACACCTCAATTCAATGCCAAATCAACCAATTTAACATCACAAGGCCCTTACCCATGGCCATGAACAATAATTCAAAGCAATAACCATAAAACTCAATGAATCTACATCAATTCAATCTAGGTTTAACAATATAATATCAATTACATATCAATTGAACACAATTCTTATATCATTAGAAAGCCCATAAGAAACTATACAACAATTCATCAACATAAGCTTAATATCAAGTAACCCAATAAGTAGTCAAAACTAGGGTTCATCAATTCACATGGGTTCATAGGTAATTTATGTTGAAATCATCAATACAATATCAATTAGATCATAATTCAATGTTTAGAAATCATTTATGCAAGAACCCATGGTAGAAATCCCGAAATAGGACAAATCTCTTTAGAAAGCTTTGAAAACATCTTTGAAAGTTGGCTCCTTGATGAAACGAGTTTCAAGGATCAAAGCCATACCTTAAGGATGATAATCCTTCACTTTGATGAAGAATTCTCCTTCAAAACGCCACACCAAGCTGATCCTTCAAGTTGGACTTCAATGGAGTCTTTGGGTTTTCTAAGGGACTTTGGGGTTTTGATTTTAGAAGAATGAATTATTCTAAGTGTTAAACACTTATATACTCCTTTAAAATACCCAAATACTCCTTAATAAACCGTCCACACTCTTATTTAGTCATAGGGTGAATTTACAAGTTCACCCCTAACTTGACAGAAAAATCTGCGCAGGAACTTGCTTGTGACGACCTGTCTGTGACGGACCGTCACGGGTGAAACGGTCCGTCATGGACCTCCAGCTCCAGCTCCTATGGCTTGCAAAGGGCCCCCCCTACACCCTTGAACAAGTCCCCCACGACGGAACCCTTGTGACGGGGCGTCACAGCCATGACAATCCGTCGCAAGCTCCGTCGCAAAGGCTGTCTGGGACAGTCTGCCAACAGATTTTGGGTCCTTTCCTCAAGGACCCTTTGATGGTCCTTGGGGATAATTTCCAGGACTTTTACAACCTAAACATGACCATATATGATTTTAACACCTCTCACATGAATTTCAACCAAAACGAACACATAAAACTCGACGAAACTTGCCTAGACGTACAAGGTCGACTCAAGGCACATCTTTCGAATGCCTTGGACGTTCTTGATCGTTTGAACTCCAAACTTCATGAAACTTTAACCACTGACTATACATGCTATAATAACTCTATTTAGAACCTTAAAACACCATGAAACACACATAAACACATAAAACCACATTTTAGACATTTAGGAGACTTAGTCGTCAAACGTCTTAGTCATCCCTTGACGTTTGACTTCCAACACCCCTAATACTTTAGCTACTGCCTATTACCACATATTAAACACATTTAGGACCTTAGAACACTAAGACCAACATGTTAGGCTCTAGAGAACCTAAGCTATTTTCAAGGTCTTACAATCTCCCCCACTTGGACAACATTCGTCCTCGAATGACACTTGCCACTCTCCGAACACTTCCAAGATTTGAGATTTCAAATAGAAGCACATAACCAAGCCATATAACACATATTTAAGAAGAAATCATCAATTTCACATAATCAAGAGATTCACAACACAACAAGAAACTAGAAGACAATTCTATAACTCGTTATGCTACAAAACTCACATGCTTAAATTCAAATAGCAAAAATACATTTTATATTCAACATCATACTCATATACATCAGTTCTAACCACATAACAAGAATTTTAGACCAAATAATCACTTAGTCATTTTCTCAAAAAAATTACAGTGAGCAGTTCACAAAGAAGCAGTGATTTTAGCAACTTTTCCAAAAATGCAATCTTTAGGCAATTCTTTATATAGACATGCTAGAATGCAAGATAACATCATGTAAATACATCATACAACATGCTCAAAGATTCATAAATCACACAATGCAAGAAGTAAATGAAATTTAATTTCAACAAAACTCCTAAACATCATGCACATGCAACAATTCAAGAAACTTCTATCCCATCTACAAACCATACTCCCCCACTTAGAAGGAACTCATATTATCTAAAAAGGGAAACAAGAACTTACCAACATCATCATCACCATCTCCCGACTTCTCAATTCTAGTTCCGAGTACATAGAAACGCCTCTTAGTTGGAGCATCATCCTTTGGAACACTAGGCTCAACTCTCTTGCCCTCCTTCCTAGAAGCATTGTTTGGACAATCTCTCACTTTGTTCCCATCCTTTCCACAACCAAAGCAACTATCGGTACCCAATAAACACTCACCATAGTGTTTCTTACCACAATTTGCACAAGTAGGCTTGCTATCCTTAGAACCACCTCCTTTCTCAAACTTCTTCTTAGGAACTCTAAGTACATCTTGAGATTGAACTCTTTTCTTGAACCTAGGTTGCACTTGGTCACTAGCAACACCCCTTTTCAAACTCCTCCACCTTGACTTCTCTTCTCTCTCGGGGAAAGTACTTGCCAAGAAAAGCTCCCTTAAACTCTTCCCACTCAATAGGACCCGAATCTTCCGGCCTATTGTCCTTCCATTGAGTGTACCAAATTTGAGACACATCTCTCAATTGATAAGAAGCCAACTCCACCTTCTCCCTAGATGTAACCCCCATAGCACTCAACACTTTGTACACACCATCAAGAAATTCTTGGGGATCCTCATTCACCTTAGAGCCAAGAAAAATTGGAGGATTCATCCTCACAAAATCTCTCAACCTAGAAGTCATAGTGCTCTCCATAACCCTAGGCACCATACTCAAATTGATTTGAGTAGTTACGGCTTGAGCCAAAGCCCTCAAAGCTTCTCCAATCACCCTATTAGACAACTCCGGTACCTCATTACCTCCATCCACATTATGAACATGATCACCTTGGGGAGGCACTTGAGTACCTTGCTCAACTTGAGCAACTTGCTCAACTTGGGGAAAAACTTCCTCATTCACCCTCTCCTCTTCCATCCTTCTAGCGGCCATCCTCCTAGTAAACACAAGGAAACTAATAAGAAGGATAATCATAACATTTACTCTACCGCACGATATAGGAATAGAAAAGAAGGGAAACTCTATCGTCCTATAGCCTCTCGCCCATAGATGTGTCGCGATTCACACCGATGGTCAAGACTCTACTAGACGTGACTTGATGAGACTTTTTGATACCTAAAACCACTTTCACCAAACTTATGCTCTGATACCAACTTTGTCACAACCCGAGACCATACCCTAGAAGATAGGGTGCAATCTTGGATTGCGACCGGCGTCGTCGAACTCTCAGAGTTCTCAGACAAGCCTCATTCATATCATTCATCGCATATACATAATGAAAAGTAGTGCGGAATTAAAACTTTTCACTAAAACATAAAATAGTCTTTAAAACTCTTTCATATAGAAATACTAAGTCTCAATCTCATCAACTTACGACACAAGAGTACTTTAATACGAAAAATAGAAATAACATAGTCTTGTACAATACTTCATAAAAGATACATAAAACGACATATATGCCCTCGAAACAATGAGGACATACTTGAACTCTTCTACTCGGACGATTCTTCTAATGCCCAAGTCTTCTTCTCCAAGCTCCCTTACCTACCAAGGACTATAGATAGAAAATAAAGCATGGAATTAGTACAACCACATGTACTAAGTATGGCTATATGCATAAAAATCATGAAAACGGACTTTATTGGAAATATGCATCTTTTCATTTAGAAATCATAGTTTAAACATAAGAACATCATTTATCAATTAAGAAACACATAAGATAACATTAAACCAAAGATAACATTTAAAGGAACCCACTTTACAGTGAGCTCACTTCACTGTACAGCGAAGTCACTTTACTGTTACAGCGAAGTCACTTCACTGTTACAGTGAAGTCCAAACCTTCACCCTAAGTCTTCCTAGCATGTAATTCCCTCACTTAAAGTCATCCTAAGATTCACTTAAGTCACACAAAGAGAGACCGCCCATACACCCTCTCTAGATGTGCCTAAACGACCCTTAAGATTACCTACGATGAGTCACATACTTACTTAGAAAACAACCATAAACATCTATGTAAGTTTCCTCTACCAAAGGTGATTCTAAGTCTCACTTGAGTAAGTGTGGAGCGACCGCCCATACAATCCCTTTCACACACACACAAGAGATCCTATAGACTACCTTAAATAGAATCATTCTCACTAAACACACCATCACTTAAATTAGAAGACATTCTCCTTCCAAAGCCTATCAAAAGACCTACTTAAGTAAATCAAGAAGATATATCCATAGTACAATGACCTCTCCAAGATTACCTAAATAGTCCTTAAGACTTCCTAAGGTTTAGATCATGTCAACAAGATTAACCAACTTCCCTAACTAGAGTCATCCTCAAGACTTCCAAAGATAAGACATGAAGAGACCATCCTTTCATGTCCTCCTCATACTTTAGCTAAGGAATGCTTAAGTCACTTAGATTAGGTACTCAACCATTTACATAGTTACTACATTGGTCATTAGTTCATTAGTTCATTAAGACTCATACATCACATAAGACACTAACATAAATCATCACATAAGACACTCACATAATGGATCACATAATGGTCTTTGGACAAGACCTAGGAACTCCACATAACACCTTCAAAGTCTATTGTGCAATGTCTAGATAGCGTCCCATACCACTACCTAAACCTCATAAACTTATCTAATGCTAAAAGGTATTCCACATGATGAGAATAGGCAATAACCGACATAGACCATGGTAGCAAGACATGGAATCCGAAGTTCTATCCTACTTCGATGAGGTTGTTCTACTTGCCAATGGTAGAACTTGGACACATCCCATGTAGGCACATGGTTAAGGAATATGAAGAGTGTACGAAGCATTCAATCTCTTTCTTTAACTGAATCCACTTCCCCCTTACTCATACTCACTCGGTGCTAGCCTTAGTTCTCATAGATTAGTTCACATCAAGGTTCACATAAATAGGTCCTTATCTAGTTCACGACCTCCTTTACATTCACCCTACCAAAGCAAGTTCCACTAGGGCATATCTCACTTTAGCGACAAGAAGCTCATCGCGACTTTCCTAAGGTATGATATGATGCCGTTCCAGCCAACAATCCCTAAGTCCATCACTCATAACATGAAGGATACCATTACGGCTAACTACTTCACAATTCATAACCTCGCCACTAAGTACAAGGTTCCACATAACATTGACCTTCTTATCATCAAGGTGTCACTTATATTATTCAAGACTCTTAACATACTAAGTCAAATCATCACATAATAATATTCATAAAAGCATCAAGCAAGGGACATAAGTCTACCTAAACAAGACACCACATATTTCACTTTAACATACAATATAAGTCATTCTAGAAGTACTTAGGAATAACATCTTATAACCTAACATCACTTCATATAAGAACACATATACTTTCACATATAGATAGACATTATTATATATCACATAATCATCATATACTTCAAGTAATGCCGACAAGGCCATGATCATCATATTGCATAAAGTAACGCCGACAAGGCCACATCAATTGCAAACTAAAGACATAACACCGCCACCATAAGTGGACCATACCAATCACAATAGAATCAAAGTATAATAATATCAAATTAAATAAAACGGCGCAGCATACCTTCATACCCATATCCACACCTCAATTCAATGCCAAATCAACCAATTTAACATCACAAGGCCCTTACCCATGGCCATGAACAATAATTCAAAGCAATAACCATAAAACTCAATGAATCTACATCAATTCAATCTAGGTTTAACAATATAATATCAATTACATATCAATTGAACACAATTCTTATATCATTAGAAAGCCCATAAGAAACTATACAACAATTCATCAACATAAGCTTAATATCAAGTAACCAATAAGTAGTCAAAACTAGGGTTCATCAATTCACATGGGTTCATAGGTAATTTATGTTGAAATAATCAATACAATATCAATTAGATCATAATTCAATGTTTAGAAATCATTTATGCAAGAACCCATGGTAGAAATTCCGAAATAGGACAAATCTCTTTAGAAAGCTTTGAAAAACATCTTTGAAAGTTGGCTCCTTGATGAAACGAGTTTCAAGGATCAAAGCCATACCTTAAGGATGATAATCCTTCACTTTGATGAAGAATTCTCCTTCAAAACGCCACACCAAGCTGATCCTTCAAGTTTGACTTCAATGGAGTCTTTGGGTTTTCTAAGGGACTTTGGGGTTTTGATTTAGAAGAATGAATTATTCTAAGTGTTAAAACTTATATACTCCTTTAAAATACCCAAATACTCCTTAATAAACCTTCCACACTCTTATTTAGTCATAGGGTGAATTTACAAGTTCACCCCTAACTTGACAGAAAAATCTGCGCAGGAACTTGCTTGTGACGACCTGTTTGTGACGGACCGTCACGGGTGAAACGGTCCGTCATGGACCTCCATCTCCAGCTCCTATGGCTTGCCAAGGGTCCCCCTACACCCTTGAACAATTCCCCCACGACGGAACCCTTGTGACGGGGCGTCACAGCCATGACAATCCGTCGCAAGCTCCGTCGCAAAGGCTGTCTGGGACAGTCTGCCAACAGATTTTGGGTCCTTTCCTCAAGGACCCTTTGATGGTCCTTGGGGATAATTTCCAGGACTTTTACAACCTAAACATGACCATATATGATTTTAACACCTCTCATATGAATTGCAACCAAAACGAACACATAAAACTCGACGAAACTTGCCTAGACGTACAAGGTCGACTCAAGGCACATCTTTCGAATGCCTTGGACGTTCTTGATCGTTTGAACTCCAAACTTCATGAAACTTTAAACACTGCCTATACATGCTATAATAACTCTATTTAGAACCTTAAAACACCATGAAACACACATAAACACATAAAACCACATTTTAGACATTTAGGAGACTTAGTCGTCAAACGTCTTAGTCATCCCTTGACGTTTGACTTCCAACACCCCTAATACTTTAGATACTGCCTATATACCACATATTAAACACATTTAGGACCTTATAACACTAAGACCAACATGTTAGGCTCTAGAGAACCTAAGCTATTTTCAATGTCTTACACCATAATATAGTCGTACACTTTTTAGGAACCCTCACATAAATTTCATTTAAAACGAATATGAAAAAATCGACGAAACACACTAAAACACACAAGCACGTTTCAAGACAAAACTTTTGAAAGTCATGGACGTTCTTGGATGTCTTACTTCCAATGTTCACCAAACTTTATACACTACCTATTAACATCATTATAACCCATTTTAGGACTTTCACATCTGGGAGCACCCCCTAGAAGTAACATGGCGTACTTGACCTCTCGGAGGTCTTATACAAGCCCATACTTATCATTCATCGCATTGTCATAGGTAAATTTAGCAGAAAATTTAAAACTTTCTTAGCACATCATATGATAGAACATTACTTCATATATATATAAAATATCATCATACATAGTTAAAGACTCTAGTATCTTTTATTCCATCCTAGACTCACCATCATAAGATTACATTAGGCACTCGGACGTTACTACATAATCATAAGTATACAATTTAGAAGACTTTACAGTAAACATAAGTAGGAGATCCTTGAACTTAAGGATTCCTTTCCTTGAGATTGGAATTCATATATCAAGATCCTCATCATCTAAAGACATCCTTTAAGCATCAATAACCTACACTTCGTGTAAAAAGTAGAGAAGAATGGAGTTATCACAAGAATGCACTAAGAATGGAAACCATGCAAAAACATGTATTTAAAAGGGACATTTTCTTGAAATCATACTTCATGTCTTTTTTAGTAAATGTTCATAAAACATTTATATAATAAAATTTATATCATTCACATACTTCATATAGACATATTCAAAGGCCAAATATAATATAACATCACACATATAATTTAAATCATATTTGAGGTCACTTTACAGTGAGCTCCTTTCACTTTACAGTGAACTACTTTCCTATTACAGTGAACATCTTTTTCTTTAACTTCTTAACATCCCAAGTAACCCTCTAGTGATACTTGGTGCAATACATCACCTTAAGGCCACAAAGAATTATTCATACAACTTACATAAGACAACACATACCATCATAGAAGTACAATACATCAAAGACACATTTAAGACAACACCATAAGAATATTACAGTAAGCTACATCAACTTGCACATATACTACTTCACTTCACATCAATGCCTTATTAGACCTTCATCATATAGTCATTTAGACCAACATAGTGCATATAAGGACAAGACCACATCACATAGATCTATTAGGAATCATACCATGCACTTCGTTACAACAAGTAGACACCTACTACAAAGTCGTGCATAAGGAACATATACATAGACACATGCAATAGAACACCTTCCTAGGACTTCCTTCAAGAGTCACTTGTGAAATACATAGGTGAAGTCCCATAACCCACCTACACTAAGCAACTACCCTTAGTTTATCCTAGTTAGGGTCCTTACTTTACTTCCATTGTCCATTTTACTTTAGGGAAACTATAGCTGTAACGCCCGAAAATGAAGTAAAGTGAACTAGAGATTATTGATTGTTTCTTGAGTTAATTTTAATTTAAAATGATTTACATTAGTTTTCTTAGTTAGTGTGTGAAGTTTGGTTAAGTTTGGATGTAAAACGACCAAGAACGTCCATGACGTTCACAAAGTGTGCCTTAGAGAGTGCTTGTGTGTCTTTCTGTGTTTGAGTGAGTTTTACGTGTTCATTTTAATAGAAATTTATGTGGTATGTTTCTAAGACCTATACGACTATGTTTAGGGGTTTAACATCCGGGTACGACCCCACCTAGGACCCATGAGGGTCCTTAGAAGAGGACCCCACCTCTTCGCAAGAAACTGCCAAACAGTGACCAAACGACGACCCAAGGGACGCTCCTTCGACCATAGGCGTAGATTGTCCATGCAAATCGGGATTGAGTTTAAGTATTGAAGCCATGTCCCCATCGACGGACCCCCACCAATGGGGCGTCGATGGGCAAACGACCCCTCTGTAGGGAACCGTTTGTGCTGCCTGCAAAAGCTGTTAAGGGGCTGCCTTGGCTTGGGGTGTTTGGTAAATTCACCCCAAGTCTTTTAAGGACCTTGGACATTTATTTCACGGTAATTTAGGTATATTAAAGAGTTCCAAACCCTAAGACCTAATTTTAGAGCTCATTTCCTAAAACCCAAAACCCGTCTCCCTTAGAACTCTCTCTCAAGTCTCCTTGGAAGTTAGAAGTCAAGAAGAGCTAAGACGGCTGTTGGTGGTCAATTTACTCATCACATTCATTGGGGTTTCTCTTATCTAAGGTATTATATCAATCCTTTAACCCTCTTCCATTCAAGGAGTTATTTCCAAAAGATTTAAAAAAGGGTTTTAAAAACTATACTTTCTTATATCTTTGATTTTAAGCATGGGTGTTATGGTAAAAGTGTCTTAATGATTCAAATGTGTTTGTTCTATTATTAATTAATGATTTTAATTTAAAAACCCTAATGAACTCATGTTTATGCATATTTCCAATTTTTAGTTTAAGTAATGAGTTAAATGAATATGTTTGTGTAGGGTATGAACTTTGGTTTTTTGTGTTGTTATTATGATTTAGATACTGCCCTAAGGGACTTATTATGATGAAATATTGAAACATTGGTTATAGGTGGTGATGGCTTGGTTAAATGGTGAGTTTCTTATATTGTATAATTGTTATTATAAATTGCGCTTGAGTGGTATGGTCCACCTTCTTGGTGGGGGTGACTTTATGAATTTGATTATGCTTAGTATGTATTGTAAGTGTGGATTTGAAGGCCTAATATTTGAAATGAAGTGATAATGAAGATGGTGCTTGTATTGTGTAGTATGAAGATTGAATTACATATTGTGCTTAGATTATGCCTAAATTAAGTATATGATTATGTGAAGCATGTAAAGTGTGTGATTTGATGAATTGAAGGTCTAAAGCATGTATATAAGTTAAATGTAAATGAAATGATTCTTATGTGCAAGGTGTGGTCACATTTACACACACACACTTAAGTGAATGAATGAAGCTAAGCTAAGTAAATAGAGTAATTTTGAGGTGGAAACTCTTCGTGAGTTGAGATGAAATGTTTAGTAGAAACATCGCTACATCCTAAAAGCTTTCTAAGATAGGTGGGAGGATGAATGCCCTTCGTGAGTCGAGATGTGGTGTTCACTAGTTATCCTTAACCTATAGTATATATTTTTTATAATCCGTGGGGGTTATGTATAGCACCGAGACGATATGAAGAATAGGTGGTTACACTTTGTGATTTGAGATATTGTATTCCAATGTACGACTTGAGATGAGTACTACTCGTTAGTAGAGAATGAGTTACTTAGTAGCAATCTCTTTATAACTTAACTATGCGCCCGCATAGGTGTAGCTATTAGGCAAGCCATGTAAAAGCTAAGAGAATGACCTTACTCTAGGCAAGTGAGGATCCATCATCTGATAGGGCTTAATATCGGGATTCCATGTCTAGCTTTCTTGGTCTATGTCGGTTAAGCTAACCCCCACAAAAGTAATGAAAATGCTAAATCTCCTAAAAGAGTGTACTACCTAGGATAGGTAGTGGAATGGGACGTTATTTATCCATTGAACTAGGTAGGCATTCCGAAAGGGGAGTATTGGTGCCAATCCTTCTAAAAGAGTGTCCTACTTAGGGTAGGTGGTGGTATGGGACATCATCTACTCATTGCACTAAATAGGCATTCTGAAAGGGAAGTCTGGGTGGGTTGTTTGGGTGTTCTTCTAATGTCTTGTCATTGAGTGAGGTCTTGTTCTCCCGAGGTGAGTAAGCCGAAAAGGGGTAGTCTGAGGATCGCTTTGGTGTGTATTGAAGGAGGCATATGCGTACTTCCTTCATGTCTTACCTTAGTGAGTCTTAGGATAATCCTTAGTTAGGAAAACTCCTACGGAAATGAGTTCACTTCCTCTTTGCTTGGCCTTTGAAGTTCACTCCATTAGAATTAGGGTAGTTCACTGTAAATGTTCTAAATGAACTCACTGTAATATTTTGGAAGTTTACTGTAAATGCTCCTTTTTGTTAAAATTATGGAAATTCATCTCTAAGTGTTAAATGATGATTCTTATGTAGTTTTACTTCTATATTCATGAATGTTTTACTTAATTGGCATGAAAATGTATTTTTACTAAAATGTCCCTTTTTGCATGTTTTTGCATATGCCATATTTAGTACATTATTTGTACTAACCCCATACTTTTCTATACTCTATAAGTATAGGTTGGAAGCTTTTGAATATTTGAAGGTGAAGCTTGGGAAATCTACTCTCTCAAGAATTAGTATGTCCTCATATATTTGAGGACAGAGTTTATTGTTTCTTAGTTTTAATATTAAGACTTATTATGTATTTTCTTTCAATGTAAAGGGCTGTGTCCCTAAGATATTATATCGTGTGTTTAAGGTGGCTTGTGACGATGAGATTCTCTAAATATTTATGAAATACTAGCTTTTTATTAAATGTCTTAAATTTTTTTAATTCATCACTACTTTTCATGTGTTATGTAATGACAGATAGTTAAGGGCTTGTACAAGAACCCAAAGGGTCAAGTACACCCGGTCATGACCTAAGGGTTCTCCCTAACTTCTAGGGGGTACTTTCGGGCCGTGATAGACTTGGTATCAGAAAATAAGGTTATGGGAAATAGTTTAGGATCTAAAAGTCTCACAAGCCACGTCTAGTACTATCTTGGTCATTGGTGTGAGTCGCGACACATCCATGGACAAGAGGCTATAAGATGATAGAAGTTTCACTTTCTTATCTATTCTAATGTCGTGCCTTAGAGTTGAGTCATATAATGTTTCTTTTCTCAACCTCTTATCTTTGTGTTTATAGGATATGAATACGAGGAGATCAACCTCTAGAAGGGAGGAGGGAGGTGTAGCTAATGAGAGGATCCCTACCCGTGTTGACCAAGTTCCTATTGTTGGCCTAGAGGAAGAAAATGAGGAGGTTCCCCTTCAAGAACCTCAAGTGCCTCAAGTGCCCCAAGTGCCTCCTATGCCTCAAGATCCTTTTGTTGAAGGAGATATGAATAATGCGGAGTTGAGGGCTGCCCTAATGAATATGACCTAACTCATGACGGCTCAAGCTCATGTCGTCAATAATCACTTTGTTGCCCAAGCTAATCAAGGAGTTCGACCTCATGGCACTAAGGTTGATTAAGATCCACAAGGTTTCATAGATGAAGTTTTCATAGTGGTAGATGCTATGGGTGTGAGCCCTAGGGAGAAAATGGAGTTAGCCGCTTATCAACTCAAAGATGTGGCTAAAGTGTGGTTTGAGCAATGGAGGGATGAGAGACCCTTAGAAAGAGGTCCGGTTGATTTGGAGGAATTCAAAGAGTCTTTCCTAGATAGGTTCTTTCCATTAGAGTGGAGGGAGAAGAAGATGGTTGAATTCATGAACCTTCGTCAAAAGGGTAATGAGTGTTCAAGAGTAATCTCTCAAATTCACCCAACTCTCTAAGTATGCCCCAACCATGGTATCCAACCCTAGGGCTAAGATGAACAAGTTTGTGATGGGAGTGTCTAGCTTGGTTGTGAAAGAGTTCCGTATGGTAATGCTTCTTAATGACATGGATATTTCTAGGCTCATGGTGTATGCAAAACATATTGAGGAGTCGAAAATTAGGGAGATAAGTCAAGATGGTAAGAGGACTAGGTCGGATGATTCTAGTCACCAAAAACCTAAGAAGAGGTTCTCTCACCAAGATTATTCAATGGGAAACAAGTGTAAGGCTCCAAACCAACATTCCCAAGGTGGTGGCCACACTTTTGAGAGGACTAGGTATGCTTCTTGTGGAAAGCAATATTAGTCTAGTTGTCTTGCCGGTACGAATGGTTGTTTTAGTTGTCGTAAGAAGGGCCACAATATGAGGGACTTCCATAACATCAAAGCAATAGGGCAAGAGGTCAATCAAGCTTCCCTAGATTCTAATGCTCCAAAGAAGAACCCTTCCTATGGGATGGGAGCTAGGAAGGATAACTAATCCGGAGTTGATAGTCCCGGTAAGTCTTAACTCTATATGATTGTTGTTTTTATGTTATGAAATGAGTTTATATGTTTTATACTTCATATGATCATGTCATCTTGATGGATTACTCAAAGAATGGATTATTGAAAAATTTGACATGCTTAACAGTGATACAATGAGTGGTCACCGTAAAATTTCTCATTTTTGAAGAAAATTGTTTTGTCTTGAATCATAGTTTCAATGTGTGAAAAAGTGTTGTATATGAGCATGTTTAATGTTAGCGAAGGTAGATCCTCCATAAAGAAGGATAACGATGAATATTTGAAATTTTGAAGTGTTGCAAAAGTTGCCTATGTTGCTAGTGTGTGAAAATGTGGAATGGTGCTCCTTGCTATTTGATGCTTTGATTTTGAGTGTATTGATAATTATTGTATGTTTTATTAGTTTCTAATGAATTTCTTGTTGCTCTTAAAGTTTTAGTGTCATTAGAGGACGAATGTTATTCCAAGTGGGGGAGAATGTAACACCCTAAAACGAACTAAGGTGAACTAGAGCTTCGTGATTGTTTCTTGAGTTAATTTTAATTTAAAATTATTTAAATTAGTGTTCTTCGGCAGTGTGTGTAGTTTGGTTAAGTTTGGAGGTCAAACGACCAAGAACGTCCATGACGTTCACAAAGTGTGCCTTAGAGAGTGCTTATGTTTCTTGGTGTGTTTGAGTGAGTTTTACGTGTTCGTTTTAATAGAAATTTATTTGGATGTTCCTATGACCTAGAAGACTATGTTTAGGGGCTTATTTTCTGGGTACGGCCCCACCTAGGACACACGAGGTCCCCTAAAAGAGGACCCCACCTTTTGGAAAGAAATTGCCAAACAGTGACCAAACGATGACCCAAGGGACGGTTCGTCGACCATAGGGAGTAGATTGTCCATGCAAGGCAGGCTTGACAACTAAGGATTGAAGCCAATTCCCCATCAACAGACCCCCACCAACGGGGCGTCGATGGGCAAACATCGCGTCTGTAGGGTACTGTTTGTGCTGCCTGCAAAAGTTGTTAAGGGGCTGCCTTGGCTTGGGCTGTTTGGTAAATTCACCCCAAGTATTTTAAGGACCTTGTACATTTATTATATGGTTAATTAGGTATATTAAAGAGTTCCAAACCCTAAGACCTAATTTTAGACCTCATTTCCTAAAACTCAAAACCCCTCTCCCTTAGAACTCTCTCTCAAGTCCCCTTGGAAGTAAGTAGTCAAGAAGATCTAGGAGGGCTGTTGGTGGTCAAGTTCTTTATCAAAATCATTGGGTTTTATCTTATCTAAGGTATGGTATCCTTCCTTGAACTCTTTTCCATTCAAGGAGTCATTTCCAAAAGTTTTCAAAAAGGATTTTCAAAACTCTACTTTCTTCTATCTCTGATTTTAAGCATGGGTATTATGGTAAAAGTGTTTTAATGATTCAAATGTGTTTCTTCTAGTATTAATTGATGATTTTAATGTCAAAACCATAATGAACTCATGTTTATGCATATTTCCAACTTTTAGTTTAAGAAATGAGTTAAATGAATATGTTTGTGTAGGGTATGAACTTTTGTTTCTTGTGTTGTTATTATGATTTAGCTACTTACCTACGGTCCTTATTATGATGAAATATTGAAAAATTGGTTATAGGTGGTGATGTCGTGTTTAAATGGTATGTTGCTTATATTGTATAATTGTTATTATAAAATGCTCTTTAGTGGTATGGTCCACTTTCTTGGTGGCGGTGTTTAATTGATGAATTTGATTATGCTTAGTATGTATTGTAAGTGTGGCTTTGAAGGCCTAATATGTGAAATGAACTGATAATGAAGATGTTTCATGTATTGTGTATTATGAAGCTTGAATTACATGTTTTGCTTAGATTCTGCCTAAATAAAGTATATGATTATATGAAGCATGTAAAGTGTATTATTTGATGAATTGAAGGTCTAAAGAATGTATAGAAGTTAAATGTAAATGAAATTATGCTTATGTGCAAGATATCCTCACATGTACACACACACTTAAGTGAATGAATGTAGCTAAGGTAAGTAAATAGAGGAATTTTGAGATGGACACTCTTCGTGAGTTGAAATGAAGTGTTTACTAGTAACCTCACTATATCCTAAGAGCTTTCTCATATAGGTCGGAGGATGAATTCCCTTCGTGAGTTGATATGTGGTGTTCACTAGTTATCCTTAACCTATAGTATATAATGTTTAGAATCCGTGGGGGTTACGTCTAGCACCGAGATGATATGAAGAAGAGGTGGTTACACTTCGTAATTTGAGATGTGTATTCCAATGTACCTCTTGTGATGAGTAATCCTCGTTAGTAGATAATAAGTTGCTTAGTAGCAATATCCTTATCCCTTAACTATGTACCCACATAGGTGTAGCTATTGGTCAAGCCATGTAAAAGCTAAGAAAATGACCTTACTCTAGGCAAGTGAGGACCCCTCATCCGATAGGGGTTAATATTGAGATTCCATGTCTAGCTCTCATGGTCTATGTCGGTTAAGCTAAACCTGACAAATGTAATGAAAATGCTAAGTCTCCTAAAAGAGTGTACTACTTAGGGTAGGTAGTGGAATGGTATGTTGTTTATCCATTGCTCTAGGTGGGCATTCCTAAAGGGGAGTCTTAGTGAGCCTTATGTGAATTGAATGAACTAAGTCTCCTAAAAGAACGTACTATATAGGGTAGGTAGTGGAATGGGAAGCTATCCATCCATTGCACTAAGTAGACCTTCCGAAAGGGGAGTCTTGGTGCCAAGCCTTCTAAAAGAGTGTCCTACATAGGGTAGGTAGTGGTATGGGATTCCATTTACTCATTGCACTAAGTAGACATTCCGAAAGGGAAGTCTTGGTGGGTTATTTGGGTATTCTTCTAATCTCTTGTCATTTAGTGGGGGCTTGTTCTCCCGAGGTGAGTAAACCGAAAAGGGGTAGTCTTGAGGATCGCTTTGGTGTGTATTGATGGAGGGATATGCGTACTTCCTTCATGTCTTACCTTGGCGAATCTTAGGATAATCCTTAGTTAGGGATACTCCTACGGAATGAGTTCACTTCCTCTTTTCTTGGCCTTTGAAGTTCACTCCTTTAGAATTACGGTAGTTCACTGTAAATGTTCAAAATGAACTCACTGTAATATTTTTGAAGTTTACCGTAAATGATCCTTTTTGTTAAAATTATGAAATTCTTCGCTATGTTTTAAATGATGATTCTTATGTTGCTTTACTTCTATATTCATGAATGTTTTACTTAATTGGCATGAAAATGTGTTTTTACTAAAATGTCCATTTTGCATGTTTTTGCATATGACATACTTAGTACATTATTTGTACTAACCCCATACTTTTCTATACTCTATAAGTATAGGTTGGAAGCTTATGATGATTTGAAGGTGAAGCTTGGGAAATCTACTCTCTCAAGATTTGGTATGTCCTAATATATTTGAGGACATAGTTTATGTTTTCTTAGTTTTAATATTAAGACTTATTATGTATTTTCTTTCAATGTAAAGGCCCGTGTCCCTAAGATATTATATCGTTTCTTTAATTTGGCTTGTGACTATGAGATTCTCTTAATATTTATGAAACACTAGACTTTTATTAAATATCTTGAAAATTAATAATTCCGCACTACTTTTCATGTATTATGCAATGAACGATATATAAGGGCTTTTACAAGACCCAAAGGGTAAAGTACGCCTGGTCATGACCTAAGGGTTCTCCGTAACTTCTAGGGGTTACTTTTGGGTCGTGACATACTTGGTATTAGAGCATAATGTTATGTAAAATAGTTTAGGATCTAAAAGTCTCACAAGTCACTTCTAGTAGTATCTTTGTCATTGGCGTGAGTCGCGACACATCTATGGACAAGAGGCTATAAGATGATAGAAGTTTCCCTTTCCTCTCTATTCTAATGTTGTGCCTTAGAGTTGAGTCATATAAGGTGTCTTTTATCAACCTCTTCTCTTTTTGTTTATAGGACATGAATACGAGGAGATCAACCTCTAACGGGAGGAGGGAGGTGTAGCTAATGAGATGATCCCTCCCCGTGTTGACCAAGTTCCTATTGTTGCCCTAGAGGAAGAAAATGAGGAGGTTCCCCTTCAAGAACCTCAAGCTCCTTTTGTTGAAGGATATATGACTATTGCGGAGTTGAGGGCTGTCCTAATGAATTTGACCCAACTCATGACGGCTCAAGCTCATGTCGTCAATAATCACTTTTTTCCCCATCTAATCAAGTATTTGAACCTCAACCAAATGCTAGTTTTCCCGCTTCTAGAATTCGGGATTTTTGAGGATGAACCCTCCCAATTTTCATGGCACTAAGGTGATGAAGATCCACAAGGTTTATTGATGAAGTTTTCAAAGTGGTAGATGCTATTGGTGTGACCCCTAGGCAGAAAACGGAGTTAGCCGCTTATCAACTCAAAGATGTGTCTCAAGTGTGTTTTGAGCAATGGAGGGTTGAGAGACCCTTAGAAAGAGGTCCGGTTGATTGGGAGGAATTCAAAGAGGCTTTCCTAGAAAGGTTCTTTCCCTTAGAGTGGAGGGAGAAGAAGATGGTTGAATTCATGAACCTTCGTCAAGGGGGAATGAGTGTTCAAGAGTACTCTCTCAAATTCACCCAACTCTCTGAGTATTCCCCAACAATGGTAGCCAACCCCAGGGCTAGGATGAACAAGTTTCTGATGGGAGTGTCTATCTTAGTGGATAAAGAGTGTCGTCTGGCAATGCTTCTTAATGACATGTATATTTCTAGGCTCATTGTGTATGCAAAACATATTGAGCAGTCGAAAATTAGGGAGATAAGACAAGAGGGTAAGAGGCGTAGGTCGGCTGATTCTAGTCACCACAAACATAAGAAGAGGTTCTATCACCAAGATTCTTCCATGGGAAAACAAGAATAAAGCTCCGAACCAACATTCCCAAGGTGGTGGCCACACTTTTGAGAGGACTAGGTGTGCTTCTTGTGGAAAGCAACATTTGGGTAGTTGTCTTGCCGGTACGGATGGTTGTTTTAGTTGTGGTAAGAAGGGCCCCAAGATGAGGGGCTGCCCTAACATCAAAGAAAGAGGGAAATAGGTCAATCAAGCTTCCCTAGATCCTAATGCTCCAAAGAAGAACCCTCCCTATGGGATGGGAGCTAGGAAGGATAACTAATCCGGAGTTGATAGTCCCGATAAGTCTTGACTCTATATGATTGTTGTTTTTATGTAATGAAATGAGTTTATATAGTTTTATAATTCATATGATCGTGTCATCTTGATGGATTGCTCAAAGAATGGATTTTTGAAAAATTTGACATGCTTAACAGTGATACAGTGAGTGCTCACTGTAAAATTTCTCATTTTTGAAGAAAATTGTTTTGTCTTGAATTGCAGTTTCAATGTGTGCAAAATTGTTGTATATGAGCATTTTTAATGTTGGCGAAGGTAGATCCTCCATAAAAGAAGGATAAGGATGAATTTTTGAAATTTTGATGTTTTGGAAAAGTTGCCTATGTTGCTAGTGTGTGAAAATGTGGAATGGTGCTCCTTGATAGTTGATGATTTGATTTTGAGTGTGTTCATAATGATTGTAATTTGTAATGTGTTTCTAATGAAGTCCTTGTTTGTCTTAAAGTTTTAGTCTCATTCGAGGAAGAATGTTATTCCAAGTGGGGAACAATGTAACGCCGTAAAATGAACTAAAGTGAACTTTAGCTTCGTGATGGTTTCTTGAGTTAATTTTAATTTAAAATGAGTTACATTAGTGTTCTTAGTCAGTGTGTGAAGTTTGGTTAAGTTTGGAGGTCAAACGACCAAGAACGTCCATGGCGCTCACAAAGTGTGCCTTAGAGAGTTCTTGTGTGTCTTGGTGTGTTTGAGTGAGTTTTAGGTGTTCGTTTTAATAGAAATTTATGTGGGATGTTACTAAGACCTATACGAATATTTTTATAGATTTAACGTCCGGGTACGACCCCACTTAAGACCCAAGAGAGGCCCTAGAAGAGGACCCCACCTCTTGGTAAGAAACTGCCAAACAGTGACCAAACGACGACCCAAGGGACGGACCGTCGACCATAGGGAGTCGATGGATACGCAAGGAAGGATTGACTGCTAAGGATTGAAGCCAAGTCCCCATCGATGTACACCCACCAACGGGGCGTCGATGGGAAAATGACCCGTCTGTAGGGAACCGTTTGTGCTGCCTGCAAAAGCTGTTAAGGGGCTGCCTTGGCTTGGGGTGTTTGGTAAATTTTTCTCAAGTCTTTTAAGGACCTTGAAGATTTATTTAACGGTTATTTAGATATATTAAAGAGTTCCAATCCCTAAGACCTAATTTTAGACCTCATTTCCTAAAACCCAAAACCCCTCTCCCTTAGAACTCTCTCTCAAGTCTCCTTGGAAGTTAGAAATCAAGAAGAGCTAGGAGGGTTGTTGCTGGTCAAGTTCTTCATCAAAATCATTGGGTTTTATCTTATATAAGGTATTTTGTCCATCCTTAAACCCTATTCAATTCTAGGATTCATTTCCAAAAGATTTCAAAAAGGGTTTTCAAAACTCTACTTTCTTCTATCTTTGATTTTAAGCATGGGTCTTATGGTAAAAGTGTTTTAATGATTCAAATGTGTTTTTCCAGTATTAATTGATGATTTTAATGTCAAAAACCTAATGAACTTGTCACGACCGGAATCTAGACCCCAGACGAGACCGCGTCGTTGACCTCTCAGAGGTCGTAGACAAGCCTACATACGTCATTCTTAAGTCATCTAGATTAATTTTAGCTGAAAATTTGAACTTTTTGTTTTCTTATTTAATGCTAAACATTTTAAACTTAACATCATGTGCGTTCACAAATCAACCATCTAATATAGAGATAATCAAATGAAAAAAACAGTGCAATACTGTAATAAATGTATAATTGCCAAAATGGCACCAATACAATGTCTGAAGTAAAAACGAAAGAAACACTAGTGGAACATGCTCCACTAGCTAAAGCCTACATCTAAGCTAGATGATAACGGTAGAAATCCTCGAAAGCATGAGGGCCTACCAAGTCCGGATGAAAGTTCCACGTCCGGTTAGCTGCAACGTCAACCTGTAAACTCTAGCGTCCACCTGTGCCTGCACCTAAAAATATAGAGTTGTATGGGATTAGTACACACTTGTACTAAGTATGGGTATATGCAAACACACACAAGGACATGCATGAAAAAGAATAGCTCTTTCCTAACAACATGATTATGAAAAGTCAAGTCAGTGGACTTGCCAAATTGGGATTAGGAAAGTCAGTGAGCTTTCCAAAGTTGGATTAGGAAAGTCAGTGAGCTTTCCAAATTTTGATTAGGAAAGTCTTTCCATGAGAATAACATGCATCATAATACTTATCAAATTGCACACAGCACATAACATCTTACACATAGCACATATCATATTGCATATAGCACATAACATCTTACACTTAGCACATATCATATTGCATATAACACATAACATCTTTTATAACGTTCATTCATATGCCATGAGACCTTGGAATCATGGACTTGACATTAAGACTTTCCAAAATGAGGGCTCAACATATGGGACCTCAACTAGGGAGTCTTCATTAGCAAACACAGAGTCTGGTTCATTCATTCATATGTACTTCATTTCATTTCATTCATAGGCTAGTGTGAACACTAGTTATACCTAGGATGTAGTTTAAGACATTCATTGGGTTTGCTGTGCAATGATCAAGAATAACGTAGTGTCATTACTTGAGTCTAGCTCACCTCTTGATTATCCTATCCTAACACCTTTGGTATCATTCATTTCATTATGTGCATCATTTGAGGCTAGCCTCATTCATTCATTGGGAACTTTAACTTTAAACGACATAGATCATGTGAGCATCATGAAATCCAGTGTCTCCCCCACACCGAAAAGAGGTGGAATAACCGGCCAAAGTGACCCAAAACATGCTAGCGTACATGGGAATTTAACCCCGCCAGATCCCTATATTAGCAGTATAGGTTCGAAGACCAGGAGATATAAGGAGACCCATACCTGTTAAGCCAGATAGTCTCATCTCATGGGAGTTATGTGAACCTACGCCCTTCCTGAAAGAAGGCAGCACCGCTCATAGCTAGTCTATCGGTGCTCAGTATAAAGTTCCATTACATTCAACTCATACGTCATGGAAGCTGGCTTCTAGTATGAGGACATCATAGCTCAATAGATGATTTCTCATCTCATCATTAGTATTAAGTGTGTTAATCTCAATACTTTCATTAGAGTGTTCATAGAGACTGGTCTCTTCATTAACTTTACACTCTCGTAGGTGAGTACGTTTTGGTAACAATTACTTATGCTCATTTGAGATTGTTCTCATCTTTTACATTAGCCTCATATCATGTTGTCACCACATTCATTAACATTAGCTCATTTTCTCTTCATAATTACTCACCCCATCTTACGTGAATGTTCATTTCATCATATGCCAATGCATTTGGCCATTTGTGTGTTTCACACTCTTACTTAACCCTTCTAGGGTTTCATCGTTTCATTACATAATAATCAATTCATCGTATGCCAACGCTCTTGGCCATTTAGTGTATTTCACATTCGTACTTAACCCTTCTAGGGTTACATCATTTTATTACATACATCTTAGGTTCACTTATTTTTAAACGTATGCTAGACTTATGAGTCAACACGTACAAGCCATGAGGCTTCATTCATAGTTTGTCTAAGTGATTCATGTTTACCCAAGATTATGTGGTACAAGACTTATTTATCTTGTAGATATGCCAAGATATTGATTTTAATCTTTAGAGGCAGCATTCATTAAGTATTTACTTACGTATGACTTATATGTCAATACGGAATTGGGAAAAGGGAACCCGATTTCAAATCCCTTGAACAACACTTAGTTTTTCTCTTAATTTCGATTTATGTTTCGGTTTGGGGATCCGAGTTCGATTCCCCTTAGCAACATCATTATTTTTATTTTTTTCTATTTTAGTTACTCCACTCGGCCGAGGGGTGGTGGGTTCAAATCCTAGTCCCCTCACTTTCATTATTATTGATTTATTTTCCTTGGTCTCCTCACGTAACCGAGAGGTCGTGGGGTCGAACCCCCCCACCTCTCATTTTTTTCTTTCTTTTATTTTTCCTTGGTTACACGTTAAGCCGAGAGGTGGTGGGTTTGAATCCCACTCCTCTCTTTTCTTTATTTTTATTTATTCTTAAGTCTAGGAGAATCAGCCTATGTACCCAATTTCGATCCCCCTTAACCCCATTTCTTTATTTTCAATTTTTTTTCTGTAACTTAGCAAGGTGAGGTCTCGGGTTCGAACCCTGCTGACCTCACTGATTTTCTTGCATTTCTACATAGTACGTGGTGCACCTTTTCTTGACCGAAACCTCATCACCAAATGCTGGGAAATTAATTAAATTTTCCAGCCTTTACTTAACTACATTCATACATTCATTTTGAGGTACTTTCACGATTCGTTTAACACATTCTTAGGTGTAGATTCATTGTTGTTTTAGCTAAAACTTTCCACTTAAAATCAGTCACATACACCTCATATGAACATCATGAATTACACATTTTATGCACGTTAGTTTCAACCATCAAACTAGCCATTTTAAGACTTCAAAATCGAAACAACAACATACGGTTTACCCATTGCACAACATCATTTTGGTTGACATCATTGAATAAAATATCACAAAAATCACTTCACACTTAACTATCAGCAAACATACCAACAACATGATTTCTAACCTAATTCATATTGAAATCAGAAGGAGACTAGGGACAAGGAATTCGACAATATATGGGACAACCCTAGTTTCATACGTTGGATTTTGTAGAAAGATATTTCTCTTGGAGAAAGGATTCCAAGAGAGAAAACCCATACCTTGTTGTAGATTTCCACACCTTCAAAGTGCTGCCCAAATCCTCCACTAAACTTCAACACGATCCCGTTGAGAAGATGATGCAAAATTTTCGTTTCTTAAGTTAGCTTGCTTGTTTGTATATTTTTTTTGTATGTTCTTTGAGTGTAGAGAACTTTTGATTGCTTTCTAATGTTTTGTTTTCTGTTTTTGCATCCAAGAAAATAAAATGGACGAGAGAGAGAGAGAGATTTAGGCGTGTGAGAGAGTTTGTGTGAGATAGTGCCCCTTAAAACTAGTATAGTTGGCAAGACTTAGTCAATTTAGAAACACGTTAATAAATAAATAAATAATAATTAATAATAAAAATCTGATTTTCCTTTTTCTTAAATCAGCCATTAATTATTAATTTATTAAATTAATTCACCAATTAAAAAAATATCACATTAAATCATTGCTCCTACCTAGGTTCGAACCCGGGTGGAGCAAGACTTCATTTCAAGGGCTCAATTTCGGCCCTTTCTCCCAAAATTGCCCCTCCACTTTATTAATTAAATAATTAATTACATATTTATGGTAATTACGATACTACCCTTAGCCAGAAAAAGACCATTTTGCCCCTAGACCCTTCAAACCTAAGATTTCTTCTTGTTAAGTCCGGTAAAGTCTCCTTCGAGTAAATCTTCGTATTCGAGAGACCTACATGGTTGGACCCAACCTTTCCAAGATCAACTAACTCCCCAAGTTAGTTGGCTTGGCTGTAGCAAGGGTTCGAGGTCAGTTCTACGCGCATCAATCCGTGTGAACCCTGGTCTAATTGTAGGCATTATTGACACATTAAGCATTTCTTATCTTATCCATTTTTAGGGTTGTTACATTATCCCCCCTTAGGAAAATTCATCCCCGAATGACACTACTACTATCTAGCGTAATGCCAGTCAGATCATAACATAATCACTATGCACAGTCAAGCAATAGCAACAAAATATGGAGAGATAAGAAAACTTAGACTTAAGAGTAGGAAGTCTAACCTCAAGAGCTGAAAAGATGAGGGTAACGGATTTCATGTCGGCCTCAGCCTCCCACGTAGCACCCTCAACAAGATGATTTCTCCACAATACCTTCACTGTGGCAATCTCCTTGTTCCTCAGCCGCTTGATCTGTATGTCTAAGATCTCAATAGGTACCTCCTCATAGGACAAGTCTTCATCGTCCCCCAAACCTTCCACAGGTAGAATCGATGCAGGATCACCTAGGCACTTCTTTAACATGGATACATGAAAGACTGGATGGACAAATCTAGCTCCGCAGGCAATGCCAACTCATAGGCCACCTCACCCACACGCTGTAGGATCTCGTATGGCCCAACATACTCGGACTCAACTTCCCCTTCGTGCCAAACCTCATCACCCCCTTCATAGGTGATATCTTCAGATAGACCTGGTCACCAAAATCAAACTCTAAGGGCCATTTTCTGTTATCTGCAGATGACTTCTGCCGACTGTAAGCAGGAGACAACCTGTCCCTAATCACTCTGACCTTCTCTAAGGCCTCATGAATGATCTCTGTACCCAAAATGGATGACTCTCCAACCTCGAACCACCCAACTGGAGATCTACACCTCCTACCATACAGTGCCTCAAACGGTTCCATCCCAATGCTGGAGTGATAGCTATTATTATACGAGAACTCTATCAAAGGCAGATGGTCATCCCAGCTACCCCTGAAGTCAATCACACACGCTCTCAACATGTCCTGCAATGTCTTAATAGTGCGCTCTGCCTACCCATCAATCGGAGGATGAAAGGCAGTACTAAGCTTTACCTGCGTTCCCAAGCTCTTCTGGAAAGATCTCCAGAAATGTGAAGTAAACTGAGCTCCTCTATATGAAATGATTGACAAAGGAATCCCATGCCATCTCACAATCTCATCAATGTAGAGTCTCGCATAATCCTCGGCTCTGTAAGTAGACTTTACAGGGATAAAGTGGGCAGACTTAGTCAATCTATCCACAATAAACCATATGGAGTCATGCTGCCTCCTAGTCCTCGAAAGACCAACCACGAAGTCCATATTAATGTCCTCCCACTTCCAAGTCGAAACCTCAATAATCTGAGTCAGACCGCCAGGCTTAAGATGATCTGCCTTAACCTGCTGACAATTAGGACACTTGGCCACATATTCTGCAATGTCCTTCTTCATGCCATCCCACTAATAAATCTGCTTAAGATCATGATACATCTTAGTGGAACCTGGATGTATGGAATATCTGGAACCATGGGCCTTTGCAACAATCCTTGTCCGCAAATCATCCACATCTGGTACACAGAGCCTGTCCTGATACCTAAGTATGCCATCACCTCCCAAAGCTAAAGACTCATTCATCTTTATCAACACTGAGTCCTTCATCTCTATCAACACAGGATCGAGATGCTAACCCTGCTTGACTTCAACTACCAAGGATGATTCAGAACTAGGATGAACTGAAACACCCCCACTAGTAGAGTCAACCAATCGCACACCCACTCTTGCCAGTCTGTGTACATCTTTAGCCAACTCCTTCTTCTCATCCTCAACGTGGGTTGTACTTCCCATGCTCATCCTGCTCAAAATATCAGCTACAACATTAGCCTTACCTGGTTGGTAGTGAGCATTCATGTCATAATCCTTCAACAGCTCCAACCATCTCCGCTGACGTAGATTCAACTCCCTCTGTGTGAACACGTACTGGAGACTCTTGTGGTCTGTGAACACATCCACATGCACTCCATACAAGTAGTGCCTCCACAGCTTCAGTGCAAACACCACAGCTGCTAACTCCAGGTCATGAGTGGGATAATTCTTCTCATGAACCTTGAGCTGTCTGGACGCATCAGCTATCACCTTACCAACCTGCATAAGAACACAACCCAAACCAACCCTAGATGCATCACAATAAACAGTGTAATCCTCACCACACTTAGGCAAGGTAAGCACCGGGGATGAAGTGAGTCTGTCCTTGAGCTCCTGGAAACTCTTCTCATGAGTCTCCGTCCATTCAAACTTGTCTTTCTTCTTAGTCAAAGCTGTCAGTGGGGCAGCAGTGGAAGAAAATCCCTCCACGAACCTGCGGTAGTAACCAGCCAATCCTAGAAAGCTACGGATGTCAATAGGAGTAAGAGACTTTGGCCAGTTCTTCACAACCTCAGTCTTCCTGGGATTCACCTCCACGCGCTGATCGGACACAACATGACCCAGGAAGGTCACTGATCTAAGCCAGAATTCACACTTGCTGAATTTGGCATACAACTGATGTTGTCTAAGTACCTGCAAGGTTAGTCTCAAATGTTGTTCATGCTCTTCCTTGGTCCTAGAGTAGATGAGGATGTCATCAATGAATACTATGACGAAAGAGTCAAGGTATTCACGGAAAACTCGGTTCATGAGGTCCATAAATGCAACTGGTGCATTAGTGAGACCAAATGACATGACTAAGAACTCATCAACACATGCATTAGACCACCTTCCTAGGACTTCCTTCAAGAGTCACTTCTGCAATGCATAGGTGAAGTCCCATACCCCCACCTACACTAAGCAACTACCCTTAGGTTATCCTAGTTAGGGTCCTTACTTTACTTCCATTGTCCATTTTACTTTAGGAAAAGTATAGCCTTAACCTACACTAAGACCATGGGTGCTAAACATGGAATTTGGTGATTTAGAGCCTTACACCAATGGAAGGTGTTCTTACCTAGCCAAGGTAGAAACTTAACATATGCTAGCATGCTAAGTGAATTCACTTGCTAGATCCTATGTGGAAAGCATAGTTTATGGAACTAAGAGATATACATGACCCTCTACATGCCTATTGGCATTCGATCCTCATCTCATGAGAAAACATGGGTGAAACTTACTCAAAGGGAAGCCACCACCTCATGTGGAACCATAGGTGAATATTCCCCCAAGGGAAGTCAAACCTTACGGGAACCCAATGGTGAATCTTCCTCTAAGGGAAGTCAACACTCTATGAGAAACCAATGGTAAATCTTCCTCCAAGGGAAGCCAACCTCACATTGTCAAGTTCACTCGGTGCTAAGCTATGTTCCCTTTATTGAAAAGCCTTTATTACTTTACTTCATACAACATAAGCTTAGGATATTGATTTCATATATGTTTATGGCATATCCAAACACCTATGTAGTTTTAGGGTACACATGAGCACACCTTTCAAGGCCCGTCTATTTAATAGCTCTTCTACACGTGTGTGTGCGTACTTGTATGTGATAAAACCTTTCACATAACACATAAATGTCACACATGATCATATATCAATGCAAACTTCCATAGGTATATCTATATGAGCAATCCTTTAACATAAACACACCAAGACACTATGCACATTCATATTTCATCATATCAAATATTTAACATCATAGCATGTAAGTCATATTCATAACATGTTCATACAATCCTATGCATGTACGTGGAAGACCAACCTAGGAACTATACTAGTACACCTATCAAGTCATCCTAGTGAATGATTCATCACACACCATCATAGAATGGTTAGCATAGCATAAGACTCACTTATTCAAGACTTCCACCATCCTTACAGTAAGCTGTAGTCTTCATGGACCTATTTTAGCTTTAGCTTTACTTCACATATAGCATTATATGACCTCATCATAGGCAGCAAGTACACATAAACTTAACATAACAATTATGCTCATGACATTAGCAACAGAACCAAGATCATTGCAAAAAAGGATATATATATATATATATATATATTGGAAATAAAGTACAATTAGTGGACCATACCACAGATTGCCATACGAGGCTTCATCAACTATCAATACTATAAGAAAGTAGAGAGGAAAAGTCATTCTTACCAATTTCTTACCCTTTGATCATTCTTGATCAATACTCCTTTGTCATCAACAATTAATATAAAGGCAGTAGCTAAATATGCTTTAATCATAAAAGAAACCATGCATAAGCCACTACAAGACCATGCTACAAACTAGTACAGTACATCATCAACATACTAGAAAGTAGAAGGACATAGATCTTTAACCAAATTCTATTGCATTGAGCATCAATCATATTTCATTATTAGTATAAACCTAGGGCAGAGCTAAGTCCATCATGATCAAGTCTAAATCATACATTTATCATAACGAGATTGAGATCATATTAAGTCCACTACATTGTCAATTTATACAATGTGAAGGGAATTTAATCTCTTACCAATTCTTCCTCACTTTGATTATCAATTAGTCATACTCACAATTAATCAATAATACAAATATAATGCAGTAGTTAAAGAGACCATCATTTAAACGAAATCCTACTACAATTGCCAAGAAATTCAGATTACAGTGAGCATCATAGAATTACAATAGAGAGTAAATAGAGATCAATTCTTCAAGCATCAATCCACATTGGTTACCAACACATAATTCATCATTATAATATATTGTAGGCAGTAGCTAAAGCACAATTAAACCTATACCCACTCATAAACCAATCACCATGGAGTGGAGATACATAGAACTACATTAGCAATTTATAGAAGATATGAGAACACGCATCAATACTGTCTAATCGTCAAGCATTGATCCACATTGGATCCATTACATATAATTAATAAAATATATACATGATAGGCAGTGGTTATCAATCAATTTAACATAATCCAATTCCTCATTCATGCATTATAATGGCAATGTTATAGTGAACACATAGAGATCTAAGCTAGTCATGTTCAAATCTTCATACATTTATCCAAATGGATAATTAATCAACAATTAACCATCAATATACATGCTAAATGGTATACATAAGCAATTAAACATAACAAAAATCATAAATCCACCAATAACAAGCAATGATCACAATGACCATGCAAGGGCTAAATCAAATTTCAGAAGGGACATGGGTTCACAATGCAATTGGATTGTTTTTAACGTTAAAACCAATACATAATCATCAATTCATTATGATTAAGCTTTGAATTTTTTTGAGAAAGTACCCATGGTTAGATTGAAAGATTGAAAGTTTGATCATGAAATCTCTTTGAAAACTTTGAGATTAACTCTCTAGATGGAAGGGTAACTAGAGATGAAGGATCACCATACCTTTATATGGAATAAAAACTCTAAAACTTGATGAAGAATCCATATAAATCAAAGATCTTAGCTGTTCTTGAGCTTTACCTTCAATGGAGGTTCAAGAGAGAATATTTTTTTAAAGGAAAAGTCTATTTTTTGTGAATTAGATTGGGAATGGGTTGACCACATTTTGACAACTTAAATACACCCAAAAATAATCAATTACACCTAGTATGGTTAGGTTAGGACGTGGGGTGAATTTACCATTCACCCTATTAATAACACAATCGCTAGGCAGCAGTTGCAGGCCACCATCGATGCCCAGTAGGTCTATCAATGGACCGTTTGTAGCTTCAGTTGATTGGGTCTTGGGCTATTATTTGGATGAGCATTATCCAGGCTAATATAACATCTACTAATTCACCACCAACGGGATGTTTTTCAACAAATGGGGAGCGTTTGGTTCAGTCGATTGACATTGCCAAGGCAGTGTCTCGACATCCCTTGGGTCCTTCTTGTGGCCCTTTTGTTGTGCCCTTGGGGAGTCGTACCCGGACGTTTCTAACGTAAATATACTCCTTAACATATTTAAGACCTTACACATCAGTTTCACCTAAAATAATTACACGTAATACATCCAAACATGCTAGGAATCAACAAGACACACACATGCATGTCTCAAGGCTAACTTTTGAACGTCTTGGACGTTCTTCGAAGTTTGACCTCCAAACCTCATGAAAATCAATACAATGCCTATAATAAATATTAATCATTTAAGGACCTCATAATCTCATGCCACACACATAAGCACATAAAAACACATAAGGCCCCTTAGGTGACTAGTTATTGAACGTCTTGGTCGTCCCTTGATGTTTGACTTCCAAATGACTTCAAATCACCCATGCATACTTTAACACACTTAATTAACATGTTAACAAGCTTTTAGTCACATGTGAGGATCTAAACACCCTAACTCATTTTGGGGTCTTACAAGGACATTAAAACATCAAGGCACAAGTGTTAGGCTCTAGTTTCACCTAATTCATTTTAAAGGTATTAGATTCTCCTCAACTTGGAAAACATTCGTCCTCGATTGAGAATTTATTAATTTTGATACTATAAAGAGACAAGAAACTCAATAAAGCAGCACATAACATATCACACCATGCACAATACACACATATAGAAAGAACACCAATTCACATACTTAAGAGACTCAAAAGACAACAAGAGGATAGAAACTAATGTAGGATTCATTATGCATCAAGACTCACATTCTTCATTTCAAATAGGAGGAACTACTTATCCATTAATTATAATGCTTATATACATCAAGCATGTACACGTTACGACAATTTTCAACAAAAGAACAATTTGGTAAATTTTCCAAAATTTTCACAGTGAGCTGTCAGGCATTACAGTGAACATGCTCAAAATTTAAAAAATGCAACTTTTAAGAAATTGATGATGGAAACATGACAATATGAAATATAAAATCATATAAACTCATTTCACAACATAACTATAACTTCATACACTCACAATGCAAGGAATCAATGAAATTCAATTTCAACGAGACTCCTAAGCAACATGCAACATGCAACATGCTACTATGATATTCTAAGTCTAAAGCTTGAGTTGAATAGAATAGAATAGACAACAATAACACTCCACTACTCACCATGCTCCCCCACTTAGAAGAAACTCATACAAGTAAATAGAGAATACAAGGACTTACCAACATCCTCTTCCGGAGCATAAGGAGGAACTTTCTTGGCTTTCCTTCGCTTAGCCGAAGTAGCAATATAATATCTCACCTTATTACCATATTCACCATAACCATAGAATAATCCGGTACCGGCTAGACACTTCGCAACATGCTTCTTCCCACAAGTAGAACAAGTAGGCTTAGCAATTCAATAACCACCACCTTTTCAAGCATGCACTTAGAAGCACCAACCCTACCTTTATTTGCGGCCTTCTTCTTGAACTTAATTTGGTTCTTCTCATTGGATTTACTACTTTTCACAATCCTTGTGCTTCTGATAAGTTTGGATACTTCAAAAACCTTATTAACTCTCCTAAGGTCAATGAACTCTAGAACCTTCACCTCCCTCTTCTCCCGGGGAAAGTACTTTCCTAAGAAAGCCTCTTTAAACTCTTCCCAATCTATGGAACCCGACTTAGACGACCTATTATATTTCCATTGAGTGTACCATACTTGAGAAACTCCCTCAATACGTACGAATATAACTCCACCTTCTCCCTAGAACTCACTCCCATGGCACTCAAACACCTTATATACCCATCAAGGAACTCTTGGGGATCCTCTTCCACCCTAGAGACAAGAAAGATAGGAGTATTCATCCTCACAAATCTCCTAATCTAGAGGTCATGGTACCCTCTAAATCACTCACCCTAGGCTCAACGCCTCCATTCACATGAGTCGTACTCGGGCTAGGGCAAGTAAAGTATCTATAACCTCCACATTCGTCATGTCCGAGGGAACCGCCGGAACCTCATTACCTTCACTCACAAAAGGGACTTGATCACATTGGGGAGGAACTTGAACATCTTGAGGAACTTTAACTCAGAGTGGTGCTAGTCCACCTTGGGAAGCTTCCTCTTGCACTCCTCCTTCTTCCAACATTCTAGCGGTCATTCTTCTTGCAATCATCTTCCTATAAACACAAGAGAAGATATTAGGAATAGACACTTACAACCTCAACTCTATAGGCACGACATAATATTGATGAAGAAAGTGAAACTCTATTGTACGATAGCCTCTCGCTCATGGATGTGTCGCGACTCACACCGATGAACAAGTCTCTACTAGACATGGCTTTTTGAGACTTTTTGATTCCTAAATCAACCTTCATAACATATGCTTTGATACCACGTTTGTCACGCTCCGAGAGGGCACCCTAAAAGATATGGTGTTCTCGAATTGTGGCACGGCGTACTTGACCTCTCTAAAGTCTTATACAAGCCGTATGACATCATTCATTGCATACATGTATGAAAAGTTGTGCGGAATTAAAACTTTTTAAACGAAATAGTACTTCAAATATCTTTTATTGAAAACATAAGGAATATAGCGAAGTCTCAAGTCACCATCTTAGAGACACGAATACTTGGGACACTGCCCATACTATCGAAATATAGAAACTTTGTCTATTAAAATACTTGTTTAATAAAAGAAATCTAAAGATAGTTATTCCTAGAGTCAAGTGAGGATATACTTCAATTTTGCCTGAAACAGTCCTAGTTTTCAAGCCTTGCTTCAAGACACCTCTCACCTGCTAATCACACCTTTAGAAATAGACAAAAAGTATGGAATTAGTATGTAATGCATGTACTAAGAATGGAAGAATGCATAAAATCATGAAAAACTGACATTTGAGTAAAAACATTGTATTTTGGTAAAAACTGCATACATAAGCATAGGAACCACATTTAAGCACCAAACATCACATTTTAAGACACGTTCCAAGTCATACTCAATTTATGGAAATCAAGGTAACATTACACTGATCTTAGAGTAACATTATGGTGAACTCACAGTAACTCACATGACATATGATAGTATAAAAAATACATCAAACAGACAACCATGAGGCCCTTGGTGATTCTAAGGTTCACTTGAGTGAGTTATGAAAGGACATCCCATACAATCCTTTCACACACTACCAAAGAGATCCTTTAGATTACCTACGGTATGATTATTCCCATGACGTGCATTAATCTTTACATCTAGAATTTCTCTAAGACTCACATAAGTAATACATGAAGAAAACATCCATACATCCTCTCCAAGCCTACCTAAGAAAATCCTTAAAATTACTCAGGATACTTGAATTTTCATTTAAATATATTCACTTAAGTCATTATGTTCATTAACTCATTTAAGAGACATTCAACATATAAGGACATTCACAAAGTGTTCTTGAAGAAGACCTAGGGACTCACACATTAACATCTTGAAAGCATAATCGTGCAATGTCTCGAGAGCATCGCATAACACTACCTAAACTTCAAAGAAATAATCCAACACTAGAATGTATCCCACATGATGAGAATAGGAAACATAGACCATGTTAGATAAGCATGGAATCCGGAGTCAACCCTACTCCGATAAATGGTGTTCTGCTTGCCAATGGTAGAAGTAGGACACAACCCATGTAGGCACATGATTAATGAATATGAAGGGTTTTGTTGTACTCTGTCCTCATCCTCAACTACAAATATTGTCACATCCGGGAATACACCCTAGACGTAATCGGTGTCATCGTCCTCTTTGAGGACAAAGACTATCCGGTTAACTTACATCATTACATTCATAGGTCAAAATTTGCAGAAATTTAAAACTTTTTACTACTTCTACAATGAGGGTTATATAGACCTCTACATACACACACACACACACACACACATATATATATATATATATATATATATATATATATATATATATATATATATATCGAGTATACATAGACCCTTCTAATAGGAAGATTACTTAGTGTTCTACTTTTATTGCACATAAATATATAGAACATAACATAGTCTCAAATAGTTGTCTCATCTCATAACCATCTAATAAGAGTATATAAAATTGGTCTTAGCCCATACATCAATGAAACAAGATCACATATAGGTCATACAATGTTTAATATCCAAATGAAAAGGAAATAAACATAAAAGTCTTTAACACTAAAGCAATATCATAGGCTTGATAGTGGCATCGCCCTCGATAAGTGACGACCTACCCTACTTGGGTGATTAAGAAATCCAAGTCTTCTTCAAGTCTTCTCAAAAAGCCCTTCAATGACCGAAACCTAAAATGTTGGGGAAAAGGAAGAAATGGGGTTAGTACACCACTTGTACTAAGTATGAGACTATATGCACACATATCATTAAAACATGTTGAGAGAGGACATTTCATTGAGTATGCAATTTACTTTGAAACTCTTTATGCACATTCAACAAGATTATACCAAATCAATTAGGCATATTCATTAAGTAATAGGCATGTACATCACAAGACCAACAACATAAAAACTAATCAAGTCAACATGCATATCATGTAATTGTATACATACACAAGTACTCTATCATAAAGTCATAATAACCACAAGCATGAATAAGAGTTCATTATAACATAAGCAAAGTAAGACAATTACCCACAACCCTTATCAAGTTAACAAGTAAAATGACCAAGCAAAACTCCATTACCTTAATGAATCAAGTAATCCAACAAGAATCACGACCAACCTCCTACTTCACATAGCATGGCATTTAAGAGTGCATATCATCATACTTTAACAATGTAGAGCAATACATATTCATAAGTGACAATGGTATGTATAATCGCTTTACATACCACTTGCAATTTGGGACTCCTCTCATAGAATCCAATGAATGAGTATCCCTCATAATGGAGTCGACACCTTTTATGGAACTATAGGGTGAATCTTCCTCTATGGAAAGCCATCACCTCCCATTGTCAAGTTCACTAGGTAATAAGATAAGTTACTTTTTAAATGTCTTTAATGCCTTTATTAGTCACACCCAAACTTCATACACCAGATGAGACCTGCGTCGTTAACCTCTCAAAGGTCGCAGACAAGCCTCTTAGCATTCTTCATAAAATGTGATCATTAAAAATTGTGGAAAATTTAAAAACTTTTTAATATACTAATTAAGTAGACATAGAATTCATAATTAATATTCATACGGTGTTATAAAACTTGTCTCACATATATAAAACCATCTAAAAGTGCAAAGCCAATAATAATCAATATGCCATATAGGCCTTAGTACAAAGGAATCCAAAGAACATAACAGAATAACGTATTCTAAAAACTACTAAATCTTCATAAGGCTGGACATTGAAATGGTAACGTCCCGAACTTGAGGACCTACCATGACTTGGATAAAGAGGTCCAAGCCTCTTCAACTCGACCTGCTTAACTTCAATGGCCGGACCTACAGTTGTAGTAAAATAAAGTAATGGGGTTAGTACGCCACATGCACTAAGTATGGGTATATGCACATAACACATAAGGACATGCATGAAAAGTATCATTTATCTTTTTTTAGAAAACATTCTAAGTCATATAAAAGTATTCAATGCACATACAATATAACATATACAAGTAACGATTCCATCACTTAAAGCATGATCATAATCCAAGGCATATTCTCATAAAGTCATGTTAACAATTCATATTCAATAAATCATATAAGCATAACATACAAAACACTTACCAATGATCCCATCCCCAACCTACAAGTGCAATAGTCATGTAAAGCCCCATAACACCACATAACCAAGTAGATAAGATAGGAGACCATAAGTAAAACTTTTATTCATAGAACTTGTAACATAGTTAGTTATCATTAACATAGGAATATAGCCAAATAACATATTTATCATAATAGCCAACATTCATATAAAAGTAACATCATATATCATAAACATATATCTTTCATATCATCATATTACTTATGAACAATCTCCTAGGATTTCCCTAAGAGTCAACTTGTGCAATGTCTAGGTAGCGTCCCATACCACCACCTAAACTAAGCAAACTCTTAAAGTCACCCTAGTCAACGTTCGTTTTCTTGTCTTTCATTTTATATGAGGGAACATAGGAATTAACCGACATAGACCATGTGAGCTAAACATGGAATCCGGTGTCTTCCACACCGAAAAGAG
The DNA here is from genome assembly GCA_022817965.1 of Solanum lycopersicoides. Taxonomy (NCBI): domain Eukaryota; kingdom Viridiplantae; phylum Streptophyta; class Magnoliopsida; order Solanales; family Solanaceae; genus Solanum; species Solanum lycopersicoides. The sequence goes on from CM040623.1 coordinate 17,401,144, forward strand.
GTGGTCTACCTTCCAAAGTAGAACCGAACATGACATAGCTTTCTAGGTGGATCCACTAGCTAGTATCCTATGGTGGCAGTATAGTTCAAGAACTAGGAGATGTATTGGAGGCAATAGTTCCACATTACATGGAAGCCTCAATCTCATGAGAATAATTGTGGACCTACCTTCCCTCTAGGGAAGGGACACTTCCCATATCTAGTTCATCGGTGATTACTGATGTATCGTGGTTTGACGGTATTTTTAATGCTTTTTCCTTAAGTTTATTGTGTGTCGAAAGCCTTTTTGTGTTGATTTTATATAAGTTTCTCTTTTTTTGCAGGAAATGTGTCCAAGGATGAACGCGGAAGGTTTTGAGCAAGAAATGCAGAAGAGACCACCTACGGAGCTCATGACGGTCCGTCGAGGCTGTGACGGTCGTAGGTGGCATTATAGTGAGGAGAAAAGCTGCTGATAGAAGATGGGGAAGTCTGACCAAGTGTGGGATTACGGAAGTCCATGACGGCCCGTCATAGTCACGATGGTCCGTCCTGCTTGTTCGTTGTGAAGATCAGAGAAGTAGTCCCAGTACCCAAATTCCAAGAAGTTCAAGTGTTTTGGAACGGAGACCCTAGACGGACCGTCGTGCCTTAAATGGTCCGTCATACTTGTCCGTCGGGGGGATGAAGAAAGCAACAGAAGATTGTGTGAAGTATGGGACGACGGAGGCCATGACGGTCCGTCGTGTCCATGACGGTCCGTCACGAGGGCCGTCGATCCAGACGCGTTTGGACAGATTTTTAGTAAATAGAATCCTTCTTTGATTAGGTTTCGTTTTTATTATAAATAGTTCGAAAAACCTCATTTTTGGGGTTAGACTTTTTGATAATTTTTAGTTCTCTTGTTCAAGTATTGAAGAATTAATTTCAGTAATTGATACACTTTTTCTGGAATTGATTGTTGGTGTTTTGTGTTGATTAATCAAGTTAGATTCTGGATTTTATTCTTTTTCATTAAAGTAAGTACATGAATTCTTCCATTAAAAATATGAATTGTGTAATTATGACCATGGGTAACTAAACTCCATAGCTAGGGTTGTGGGAACCATGGGGGAATAATAAGGTAAAATCTAACTAAAATAACAATTCTAGAATGGTGTCTTGCATGTATTGATAATTCTTTCGTGTAGAAGTCTTTTTAACGGATGGCCAACGTTAGAACTCGCCTTAATGCTACTTGCCGGACCAAGGAGGTAGATAATAGGAAAAGAATTATCAACATAAATTTAGTGTAGACTATCTAATAGGCAGTATTGGTTGGTACGAGGTAATAACTTAGTCAAATACCAAATACAATGCTTAATATGAGGTAAAGATAAGGGTTAGTAAAGCAACACACGTAGCCGGACCAAGGTGCGGAGTGAAATTTTCTAGATGCCGGACCAAGGATTTAGAGATACATAACTTATCACTTTACATGCAAGATACTAGGATAGAATTGTTATAGTTAGAGTTATCTAGTTAGGAACCTGTGGGGAACACTTAAGCCCTAGTTACTTTTATTAATTGATTAAACTCCGAAGTTTGAATCTGTTAGTTGTTTACTTTAATTTAGTTAATCATTTTCTTTAATTTAGAAATAAAACCCCCCCTTTTTGTCTTTCTTGGAAAATAGTTGGCTAAATAGTAGTAATAATAGAATAAAGTTAAGTCTGAACTATTTTCCTCGTGGGATCGATCCCAACCTCATTAGTTGGGTTCTTTACTTGATACGACTGCTTTACTTCTTATTTGAGAAGTAAGTTTGAGGGTATCAAATTTTGGCGCCGCTGTCGGGGAAAGTAGCTTTTAGATTAACTTAAACTTATTACTAAAGTTTAGTCAATATTTTTCTGATTTTACTTTTTCTGTTGTTTTTGATTATTGCAGAACTAACTTCCTTGTATGCCAAATACACGGAGAGGAAGAGAACCCTTGTTTCCCTACGATCACGAGTTAGAGCGTACACTAAGCAATATGAATCGAAACTTGGGTATAAATGATGATGATCCAAACCAGAACATCCCAGCTCCAGTTGATGCTCATGGTCGATTATTACCTGATAATCCTGGTCAAGATGCACAAAGGGGACAAAATCCCGCTCCACGTCCTCAAGAATACTACAGAGGTTATGATAACATTGCAGACTCTGATGGGCCACTTGTCTTGCCCCCTTTACCAGAAGGTCACACCTTTGTGGTAACTAGTAGTCTAATGCAAATGCTCACTGCTAGAGGTTTGTTTTCAGGGCTACCTTTGGAGGATCCACATGCCCATATAGCTAAGGTGAGGGCAGTGTTTAAAAGCTGTGTAGGGAGGCCTGATTTGAATTTGGATGTAATAGGGTTAAGAGTATTTCCTCTCTCACTGACGGGAGAGGTTGCTATTTGGTTCACTGAGCTCCCTTATAACTCAATTTTCACTTGGAACCAACTAAGGGACGTTTTCTTAGCACGTTACTACCCGGTCTCCAAGAAAATAAATCACAAAGACAGAGTGAACAACTTTGTGGCACTACCAGGAGAGTCAGTTAGCAGTTCTTGGGATAGGTTCACTTCATTTTTGAGAAGTGTCCCCAATCACCGCATAGATGATGAGTCACTGAAAGAATACTTCTATCGGGGACAGGATGATAATAATAAAACGGTATTGGATACTATAGCAGGTGGTTCTTATGGGGAGTGTCCTTATGCTGAGATTGCCGAAAAGTTAGAGAAAATCTCCCGGAATAATAAAACATGGAGTACTAGGAAGTCAGATACTGGGAGAAATACATTTGCAGTGCAATCCACACACAACCCAGCCAAAAGACGAGTTTCATGAAGAGATGGCTCAGATGAGAACTGAACTTGGGTTGGTGTTAAAACATGTCACTGGGGGTGCAGAAAACATAAATGCGGTGAACTACTTGTCTAAACCACCACCACCAACTGATGAATATTATTATGAGGAGGATTCCTATGCAGGAAATGATCAGACGGGGGGTTTCCGACCAAATGCCCAAGGCTCCTATCAGGAGAATTGGCGCCAAGGTCAAGGGAACTAAGGTCGGAACTATGGTAACTATAAACGTGAGGGTAATTATGTCCGTGATGGAAATTACAACCGCGACAACAACTTCAACAGGGTTAACTATGGTAACAGAAATGATAGGAGTGGGCCCTATGTTCCTCCTCAAAATCGTGAAGTTGCTCCTAGGGAAGTTGGAGGTAGTATGGCGCGAGTTGAGGATATGTTGCACAAAATGATGAGGAGGTTCGATGCTAGTGATGAACACACGAAAGAGTTAAGGAGTGATGTAGCGTGTATTGGGCAGAAAGTCGATACACATGCAATATCGATTAAGCAGCTTGAGTTGCAAATGGCCCAATTATCTGCGACTGTGAACACACGGCAACCGGGCACTCTCCCTAGCAACACTGTCCAAAATCCGAAAAATGATGGACAATGTATGGCAATTACTACTCGGGCTGGTAAGCAAACCATTGACTCATCTATGCCGTCTATTGTGGAAAAGGTGATGAGAGATAATGATAAAGTGGTAGAGGTTAGTGATGAAGTAGAAGATAACACTGAAAAAGATGCTGAAGTGCCTAAAAAGGTAACTCCCATGCCTAGACCACCCCCCCTTTCCTCAAAGATTAGTGAAAAAGACAGAGGATGGTTTTATAACAATGTTGAAGCAGCTTTCTATCAATGTCCCTTTGGTAGAAGCTCTAGAACAAATGTCCGGTTATGCCAAGTTTATAAAAGATCTGGTTACAAAGAAAAGATCGGTCACTTTTGAGGATGATGATAGAATGCAGCATTGTAGTGCTATTGCTACAAGATCTTTAGTACAGAAGAAAGAAGATCCGGGTGCGTTCACTATTCCTTGTACAATCGGGTTATTACATTTTGCGAAAGCACTATGTGATCTGGGGGCAAGCATAAATCTCATGCCCCTCTCGATTTACAAGAAGTTGGGTTTGGGTGATCCAAAGCCACTGCGATACGGCTACTGATGGCCGATCGAACAGTAAAAAGGCCTATAGGGATACTCCACGATGTGCTAGTAAAAGTGGAGTCGTTCATATTTCCCGCAGATTTTGTTATTCTTGATTGTGAAGTCGATTTTGAGGTGCCTATTATTCTTGGGAGGCCATTCCTTGCTACGGGTAGAGCCTTAGTTGATATGGAAAAGGGGCAAATGAAATTTCGGTTGAACAATGAAGAAGTGACCTTCAACATTTGTAGGTCCATGAGACAGAGTGGTGAGCTCTAATCGGTATCTGCTATATCCTACAAAGTTGGTAAGTCACCCGAGACACAAATAGAAGAACGTCTAGGTGTAGAAGCACTGGCGGCAGTGATAATGAATTTTGATAATGATTGCATTGAAGAATATGGGTCATTAGTCGCTGCTCTTGATCGTGGTAATGTTCGGTTTAAACCGAAGAAATATGAGCTAGACATGAAGAATCGCGAGTCTCCACCCGCGAAACCATCTATAGAGGAGGCTCCAAAGTTAGAACTAAAAGCTCTCCCACCTCATCTCAGGTATGAATTCTTAGGAAACGGTGACACATTGCCGGTAATCATTGCATCAGACCTGAATGAACAACGAGTTGAGAGTTTGGTGAAAGTGCTAAAAAGGTTCAAAAGAGCTATTGTGTTGACTATTGCAGACATTATTGGGATCCCTCCTGGTATTTGTTCTCATAAAATCCAACTAATGCCCGATCATAAGCCAAGTATTGAGCACCAGAGACGCTTAAATCCACCTATGCAAGAGGTCGTGAAGAAGGAAATCATTAAATGGTTGGATGCCGGAGTAATATATCCGATCGCCGATAGTAGTTGGGTATGCCCTGTTGAGTGTGTACCTAAGAAAGGGGGAATGACTGTGGTCCCCAATGAAAAAAATGAACTTGTTCCAATGGGACCGGTGACTGGATGGAGGGTGTGTATGGATTATCGGAAATTAAAAGCATGGACCAAAAAAGACTATTTTCCTATGCCCTTCATGGATCAGATGTTGGATAGACTTGCTGGAAAAGGGTGGTACTGTTTTCTTGATGGTTATTCGGGGTATAATCAAATTTCTATTGCACCAGAAGATCAAGAGAAAATCACCTTTACTTGTCCATATGGGACCTTTGCGTTCAAAAGAATGCCGTTTGGGTTGTGCAATGCACCCGCCACATTTCAGAGATGTATGATGTCAATATTCTCCGACATGGTGGAAGATACTATTGAGGTTTTTATGGATGATTTTTCTGTGGTTGGTGAATCATTCGAGCGGTGCTTGAGCCATTTATCTGAGGTTCTTAAGAGATGTGAAGACTGCAATTTAGTACTCAATTAGGAAAAATTCCACTTCATGGTAAAAGAAGGTATTAATTTGGGTCATCGCATTTCAGAAAAGGGCATAGAGGTTGATCGAGCCAAAGTCGAGGTAATAGAGAGACTTCCTGCACCTATCTCTGTAAAAGGTGTGAGAAGCTTTCTTGGGCATGCAGGTTTTTACAGAAGATTCATCAAAGATTTCTCAAAAATTGCACATCCGTTGTGCAAACTGCTGGAGAAAGATTGTAAATTTTATTTTGATGAATCCTGTCTTAAAGCATTCGGCGAGCTAAAAGAAAAATTGGTATCTGCACCTATCATTATTTCTCCACATTGGAGCAGTCCATTTGAGGTGATGTGCGATGCTAGTGGGGTTGCCCTTCGTGTGGTATTGGGTCAAAGGAGGGACAAAATCCTTCATCCCATTTACTATGCTAGTAAAGCCCTCAATGAAGCTCAGAAGAACTATACAGTAACTGAGCAAGAGCTCCATGCAGTAGTATTTGCTTTTGAAAAATTTTGCTCCTATTTGCTAGGTACTAGAGTTATAGTGCATACTGACCATTCAGCCTTGAGATATTTGATGGCAAAGAAGGATGCAAAACCGAGGTTGATTCGTTGGGTATTACTACTGCAAGAATTTGACTTTGAGGTAAGGGATAGAAAAGGGACCGAAAATCAAGTTGCTGATCACTTGTCCCGTCTAGAAGATGAAGCTATGAGGGAGTTGGGGGATAAGACTGATATTGATGACAGGTTCACCGATGAGCATGTATTGGCTGCCTCACAAGACTTGATTCCATGGTTCGCAGATTTTGCGAACTATTTAGCTAGTGATATTGTTCCATCGGACTTGTCCTTTCATCAAAGGAAAAAGTTCATGTACGATGTGAAGAAGTTCTTTTGGGATGAACCATACTTATATAGGAGCTTTGCTGATGGGATTATTTGGCGTTGTGTGCCAGAAGTTGAGATGTTGAGTGTTTTAGAGGCATGCCATTCCTCACCCTTTGGTGGACATCATAGTGGTATCCGGACTGCTCATAAGATCTTACAATGTGGTTACTATTGGCCAAATATTCATCAAGATGCTCATGAGTTCATCAAAGCGTGTGATAGATGCCAAAGAGATGGCGACATTTCAAGAAAGCAAGAGCTCCCTCTAAACCCCATTCTTGTGATGGAGTTATTTGATGTTTGGGGTATTGACTTTATGGTTCCGTTTGTGAGTTCTCATGGAATGAAGTATATTTTAGTAGGAGTTAATTATGTATCTAAGTCGGTGGAAGCCATCGCCCTCGCAAACAATGAGCGGAAGAGTGCCACTGCGTTCTTGAAAAAGAATATATTCTCTCGATTTGGTACCCCACGGGCAATTATTAGTGATGGGGATCCCACTTTTGCAACAAATTGTTCAAGGGATTATTGGCGAAATATGGGGTTCGCCATAATGTGGCCACTCCTTACCATCCTCAAACTAGTGGGCAAGTTGAAGTGTCAAATAGGGAGATCAAAAAGATTTTGTCAAAAACAGTGAACGCTAGTAGAACAGATTGGTCAAGGAGGCTTGATGATACTCTTTGGGCCTACCGGACAGCGTATAAGACTCCCATAGGTATGTACCCATACCAACTAGTATATGGGAAAGTTTGTCATCTTCCGGTTGAATTAGAGCATAAACCCATGTGGGCTATGAAGAAGTTAAAAATGGACTGGAATGAAGATGCAGAACAACGGTTAAATGGGTTGAATGAACTCGATTCATTTCTCCTAAAAGCTTATGAAAGCTCAGCCCTCTACAAAGAAAAGATGAAGAAGTACCATGACCTAAAAATCGAGAAACGAGAGTTTATGGTTGGGGATTCGGTGCTTTTATTCAACTCTAGGTTGCGCTTGTTTCCGGGCAAGCTCAAGTCCAAATGGACTGGCCCTTACTTGATCACCCAACTATTCCCTCATGGAGCGGTTGAGTTGGAAAACAAGGAAGGTGTGTGGTTTAAGGTGAATGGACAACGTCTAAAAATCTATATAGGGCATGCAGAATCGGCGAATGAGGTGATTGAGGCATACCATTTTGATGAACTCTGAGTAATCGAGTGTCCTCAGTCGTGCCGCGACGTTAAATCAGGCGCTGGTTGGGAGGCAACCCAATATGTATCATCTAACCAAATTATAGTTTTCTTTGTAGTAATGGTAGCATTTTCTACTAATGGGTTTTTAACTTTTCAGGTAGCACATCTCCAGGAAGTTCTGCAGAAAATTACTCTGCCACATTCACTGAAGGATACATCGACGCACCGTTGCATGACTCCGTCGTGCCAGGTACGTTCTTTATTGCTTTGAAAAATTAAGGCACATGCGACAGAACCAGTGAGGGACCGTCACAGATGTGACGGACCGTCGTCAAGGTCTCGTCATTTCATTATCCAGCAACCCGACCCGACCCTCCTGGGGAATTTTAAAAGTTTTAAACCTTTTTAAACTCCCCACCCCTTCATTCAACCGTTTCTTTCCCTCTTTCTCCCATTTCCTCCCTTTTCAACTTCCTTCCCTTCCCAAAATCCCCACATTCTCATTTCCCCATCCCAAAATCTCCTTTCTTGGTCGGTGTCTGCTGCTGTGATTCTCATCTTCATAGTTGGGTGCCTCACTTCTGTTTTGTTTTCTCCTCTTCCAAGGTATGTGCTTCTGAACTCTACCCTTTTACTCTTCATTTTGGTTTTTAATTTACTTTTTGCAAATTTCTTTTTGTGGGTCTTTGATCTTTGACCATAACTTGTCTGACCTAGGTTATTAGTCCAACAAGTTGCCTTGATAAAACTCGAGAAATGGGTGCTTTAGACTTGTAAATTTGATAGTTATTTGGGTTAGAAAGCTGTAGGGAAATGTTGGGTCATTGGTTTGAATCACTTGGGTTGATTGTGGCATCCCCAGTTCTGTCTCTGAATGACAGAACGAGACCTCGATGACGGACCGTCGTAACCACGACGGACCGTCATAGGGTCCGTCCCAACACCCCACTATGTATTTTCTCTAAGTGTACACCAAAGGACACATGTGACGGACCGTCATGCCCACGACGGTCCGTCCTGCACAACCGTCTTGGTTGTCAGAGACCCCTGTTCTCAGGGTCTCAATACTTTTTCTAAGTGTCCACTGACGGATACATATGACGGACTGTTATGCCCACGATGGTCCGTCCTGCACAACCGTCTTGGTTGTCAGAGACCCCTGTTCTAAGGGTCTCTATACCTTTTCTAAGTGTCCACTGACGGACACATGTGACGGACCGTCATGCCCACGACGGTCCGTCTGCACAACCGTCTTGGTTGTCAGAGACCCCTGTTCTCAGGGTCTCAATACTTTTTCTAAGTGTCCACTGACGGACACATATGACGGACCATCATTCCCACGACGGTCCGTCCTGCACAACCATCTTGGTTGTCAGAGACCCCTGGGCTAAGGGTCTCAATACTTTTTCTAAGTGTCCACTGACGGACATCCACGACGGACCATCGTGCCCACGACGGTCCGTCCTGCTCAACCGTCGTACCAGTCATAGACTTTCCTTCTAAGAGTCTATATTGTTAAGTATGACATGATGGACCCCACGACGGTCCGTCAAACTCACGACGGGCCGTCACCTGGTCCGTCGTGCCCCACTGCAACTACAGAGCTGTCATTACTGCTTTGATTTCATGTGTATTTTGTCTCATTTCTGATCGTCTTGTTTGCTCCTTCTAGTACTAATAATGATTCTTTACAGGTACCACCTCTCATGGCACCAAAACAAGATCGTGTTTACGCACGTGGGCGTTCCAAATCTGTCGCCCCGTCTGCCCGACTGGTTATAGGCTCAGATGATGAGAATGATCCTGAGTACGTGCCGCCAGGCAATGCCACTCCAGCACGAGCTTCACGTGCAACCAGAGCGACGCCCAAAAAGGTGGCATCCGGCGTAGTCACTTCCTCCCAGTCTGATGAGGAGCGCACACTGACCGGCACACCTTCTGGGTCAGTACCCAAGACGAAGGAGCGTCTGGCTCCTTAGGAGTTTCTTGGTCGGAGGAAGCCTCCGGGTCTGCAGAAGCCGCTGCACACGCCACAGCTGCACAGTCTACCTCGGCAGATGAGGCTGACAGTACTGATTCCACCCCAGGCTCACCGACTGGAGTTCCTGCCCCGGTTGCCGACCAGCCCAAACGGTGGTGTGTCGACGGGCAATACAAAGTGTATTCAGACGCCAAGCTACTAAATGACAAAGGCGTCATGACACGGACCATTACACTGGAGAGACGGGTCCTTACAGTTATTCTTCCCACCATGACGGATATCCACACCCTCTTCACCAGACACCGATTAGAGTGGACGGCTCGTGCTTTGGGCCGGTACAGTGAGGAGTTGGTCCGAGAGTTTTACGCCTTCTATGTGGCCACTCTCCGATCACAGATTGACAGGCGGGCTGCCCTCGCCAAACAGGCCCCACTTGATCATGTCAGAGTACGCGGCATACAGGTCGACATCTCCCTGCCAGCCATCCGTCGATATCTGTACGGCGAGGATGCTGATACCACCAGGACACCTCTCACTGCTGAGTTCGACTACCAAGTGGCACATTGTTAAAGAGGGACGGTTCTTACGTGAGCCATCGCTGAGAGAGACCACCAAGAGGTGGATGGCCCAGCACTTGTCTATTGATGGAGAGGCTGCTGATTGGGTAATGGAGCCAAAGGGAGCCATCAGGAAGGCCAACTTGACCTTTACGGCCAAGTTTCTATGGTTGATAGTCCGCCACTGCCTTTCCCCCACTGCTGCAGATAATATAGTCACATGGGATCGTGCAGTTCTGATGGCCGCAATGATGGCAGGGTTCGAGGTTGATTTCGCTTGGCTTTTACAGGCGGCCATGCACGAGAGGGCCTTCAAGGTCACCACGACTTACCCTTTTCCTTGCATGGTTTTCTCTTTATGCAGGTCCGTAGGTGTGCCCATCTGGCACATTGATCAGCTCAAGACCCCGCAGGGCAATGTTGACATCGGCCTCATCAGGGATGAGGCCAATGAGTTGGCTCCACGCAGAGGGCCCCGTCCGGAGGTGGTCCCACTTGGTGAGACCCTGGCAGATACTATAGAGCAGGCTCATGCGGCTTCCCAGGCTGCTTATGCACCCACTGACACTACCCCGGTCGAGTCTATCCCGGGTAGTAGAACTGCCCCGAGTTCCTCTCGCTCGGCTCCTTCCGCCACTCTGGTCCCACTTGCTAGGGTCCAGAAAATCGAGGCACAGATGGCTACACTTCTGCATCACATCCAGCCTTGGATGCAGAGGTCTATTGCTGAGGCAGAGGAGCGCTTGGAGCGCAAGATGACACAGCACACAGAGAGGAAGATCGCAGAGGTGCATCAGCGCTTAGACGCTTTTGAGTTGCGAGTGCTAGCCCGACCAGCACCTCCGGTGGACATGTCGACCCTTCAGGCTGCGGTTGCGAGTTTGCGGGCTGATCTTGATATGATCTTAGAGGCTAGGGTGCCTGAGTCTGAGGCCCCTTCTGCAGAGCCTGCTGAGGACACAGTGATGGCTGCTCTTTTTGCCACTTCTGATGTTCCACCACCTCCCCCACGAGAGCATGCCAAGAGGCGCAGGGGTTGAGAGGAGGATGAGGCTAGGGCGAGGAAGAAGGAGCGCCGTGAGATGGAGGCTGCGAGGAGAGCCTCGATTGCTGACGAGGAGGCTCGTACGTTGAGGGCTGTAGAGTTAGCTGCCAGGGCATCTAGCTCCAGAGTTGTGGATACAGTGAGAGGCACTACTGATAGTGCTGTTGCTGCTGAGGACACTACTGAGGGTGTCCAGACTACGGAGGGAGTGGGTTCCGGGGAACCGGACCCACCAGCTTGTTGATCGCCGGTGCTTTGCGCCTCAGGTTTGCTTCACCGACCATTCACGTACTTTAGTTTTTTTTATGCATTTGGGACAATTGCATATTTTCTTGTTGGGGGTGGGGTAAATGGAAAGTGAATGTTAGGGTGAATTCTGAGTAGCCCAATTCACGATCCTCTCTTGGGGTTTTCTTACCTTGTTCTTTTTCCCCAAAAGACTGATTACTTTTATTGTTGAACCGGCATGTCATATCTTATGTACATACTAAATTTTGAAGCATGATGGCTAAAATAAATATGATATCCCGATAATCAAAATGATGCATGACTAGGCATAGTAATTGATAATTGTGTGGTTTGAAACATGAAATAAAGATACACTACTGCATGATCCTGAATCCTAAGACTCGAACTAGGTGTCTAATAATCTGGGAATGTAAGGAATGTCAAGTGAGTGTGAGGTGAATTTGAATGTCCACCATTAATACTGAGCTAGAACTTGCCTGGTTAGTCTTGCTAAAGTGAGCCAAAACAAACAATTAGGAAAGGATCGTAGGCCTTTGTTCGAAATAGTCAATCTTGAGCCTAAAAATAACAGAAAACCAAATGAAGTTAACCCTTTTATTGATCCAAATGATTTGAGCCTAAAAACAGATCTTTCTTTTTCATCCCAACTGATCCTCTCGGGGAAAAACGTGTTGGCCCTAGTCCCTCCTTGGACATGTGCACCTTAGTTTATGCCAAAAACATAATTTGAGGGTGGCTAATAAGCAACCTTGTCGTGGCCCTGACCCAACCATGGGTATTGTGAACGTTAACTCATGGCAAAGTCATGAGTTGAGGGTGGATGTTATAAGGAATACTCCGGAAAATTGGGGTTGAAAGTATGAAGAGGAAGAAACAACAAAACAGAAGTGACTAAAAAAAAATTAAAAATATATATATATATATATATAATGATAATAAAAGACAATAAAAGAGAAAAGTCACTTACATATAAGGATGAGAAAGGGAAAACAACAAGGTAAAAAGAAAATTTAGAAATTTGGCGAAATAGAATGATAGAAAGATGGTGTGTTTAGTCGATATGTCAAGGAGGGCAACAAGTCACTAAAGGATACCTAAATATACCCTACCTGACCCTGAGCCTATGTTACTAGCTAAAAAGTCCTATTGTGATCCTAAGAGTTGTATGGCGAACTTAAAGTAGTGAAAATAAGGGCAAGCCTATGGCAATATGTATAAATGAGTTGTGGATTTGTTCTGAGAGTGAGTGTCGAAAAGTAATCCTTATACTCAAACTGATATCATTGTGTGAAAAATGAGGATGTTATTTGAAGTAAGGACAGTAGTTGCAATACCGGAAATATTAGCACCTCAGTGAGAAATTGAAGAGGATAAGTGTCATTACGTAGTGAGTTTGTGTCATGGTCTGATTTTACATAAGTCAATGCCTAATAGTGATAACATGCATGAACATAATGAGAATGATCGGGATTGATAGCCAAATGATTGCGAAAGCTAAAAAATGGATACTCGTGTACAAAGATTTTGTAGTGAGTCATAGTGCGTCGCTTGAGGACAAACACCGAATTTAAGTTGAGGGTGTTGATGTATCGTGGTTTCACGGTATTTTTAATGTTTTTTCCTTAAGTTTATTGTGTGTCGAAAGCCTTTTTGTGTTGATTTTCATATAAGTTTTTCTTTGTTTGCAGGAAATCTGTCCAAGGATGAACGCGGAAGTTTTTGAGCAAGAAATGCAGAAGAGACCACCTACGGAGCTCATGACGGTCCGTCGAGGCTGTGACGGTCCGTAGGTGGCATTATAGTGAGGAGAAAAGCTGCTGATGGAAGATGGGGAAGTCTGACCAAGTGTGGGATTACAGAAGTCCATGACGGACCATCATAGTCACGACGGTCCGTCCTGCTTGTTCGTTGTGAAGATCAGAGAAGTTGTCCAGTACCCAAATTCCAAGAAGTTCAAGTGTTTTGGAACGGAGACCCTCGATGGACCGTCGTGCTTGAAACGGTCCGTCATACTTGTTTGTCGGGGGGATGAAGAAATAAGCAGAAGATTGTGTGAAGTATGGGACGACGGAGGCCATGATGGTCCGTCGTGTCCATGACGGTCAGTCACGAGGGCTGTCGATCCAGACGCGTTTGGAAAGATTTTTAGTAAATAGAATCCTTCTTTGATTAGGTTTTGCTTTTATTATAAATAGTTCGAAAAACCTCGTTTTTGGGGTTAGACTTTTTGATAATTTTTAGTTCTCTTGTTCAAGTATTGAAGAATTAATTTTAGTAATTGATACACTTTTTCTGGAATTGATTGTTGGTGTTTTGTGTTGATTAATCAAGTTAGATTCTGGATTTTATTCTTTTTCATTAAAGTAAGTACATGAATTCTTCCATTAAAAATATGAATTGTGTAATTATGACCATGGGTAACTAAACTCCATAGCTAGGGTTGTGGGAACCATGGGGGAATAATAAGGTAAAATCTAACTAAAATAACAATTCTAGAATGGTGTCTTGCATGTATTGATAATTCTTTCGTGTAGAAGTCTTTTTAACGGATGGCCAACGTTAGAACTCGCCTTAATGCTACTTGCCGGACCAAGGAGGTAGATAATAGGAAAAGAATTATCAACATAAATTTAGTGTAGACTATCTAATAGGCTAGTATTGGTTGGTACGAGGTAATAACTTAGTCAAATACCGAATACAATGCTTAATATGAGGTAAAGATAAGGGTTAGTAAAGCAACACACGTAGCCGGACCAAGGTGCGGAGTGAAATTTTCTAGATGCCGGACCAAGGATTTAGAGATACATAACTTATCACTTTACATGCAAGATACTAGGATAAAATTGTTATAGTTAGAGTTATCAAGTTAGGAACCTGTGGGGAACACTTAAGCCCTAGTTACTTTTATTAATTGATTAAACTCCGAAGTTTGAATCTGTTAGTTGTTTACTTTAATTTAGTTAATCATTTTCTTTAATTTAGAAATAAAACCCCCCCTTTTTGTCTTTCTTGGAAAATAGTTGGCTAAATAGTTGTAATAATAGAATAAAGTTAAGTCTGAACTATTTTCCTCGTGGGATCGATCCCAACCTCATTAGTTGGGTTCTTTACTTGATACGACAGCTTTACTTCTTATTTGAGAAGTAAGTTTGAGCGTATCAATTACCTCAAGTCCCTTTTCTTGAAATCACCTTTAAGTTTTCTTTTAACATAAACTTATCATAGGTCATAGGAGATTATATCCCTGTATAACTTGATCATGAGCTCTTTTAGATTAGATGAGAATTGTCCTTTCATCGTAACCCTTCATACGTGAGATTTTCACAACATAATCATCTTGTGTAATGCAAACAAGAGAGTATCATAACTTGCATATTCATATTCTTATCATAATTTCACGGTTTACATGTTCATAGCCAGCATATTCACATTGAAACATCATACATACTTTCATAACATAGCATCATGACTTATAGGCTAGCATAAACAATATAGAGTAATCACAATTTTAGAAGACTTACCTCTTGCTTCCAAGAACCTTATTCATCATGCAATATTCATAATCTTACATAGTGAAATACTCAATGAAATAATCAAGAACAACTCATAAATCATGTACAACATCGATGCATAACATAGGAGAAAGTAAACGGGCCATAAAAGGGTTCATTCAAACCTTAAATTCTAACCCTAACGTTTTCATGTTATCATACACTACAAACAACCCATTCGAGACCATCACATAGATAAAGATCATGTATCACACGTTATTCAAACATTATCAATCAATTATTCAACAATTCATGCGAAGTTAGATATAGAAAATGTTTACTTTTGATTGAAAATCATAAATCTAGGACTAGGAAGAAAATCCATTTTGTTGAGTAAAAACCCTATTATTTGAAATTCTTGAAAACTTATCTTGAAAGGAACTCTTAGGGAAAGTAATCCCAAGAGTGTAAACCCATACCTTATAGATGAAGAATCCACGAAATCTGATTTGAGACTTCGAAACCTTCGTCTTCTTCCTTAAGCTCTTCTTGTTCTTCAATGGAGTTTGGAAAAGAGAGCGTTCTTGAGAGATTAGAGAGAATTTCGTTTGATTCTTATTTGGGACGTGTAAAAGTGGTCTAAATGTGACCTTATATCAATATTTAGACGTCCCATGAATTACTCAAAAGTCCTTCCACTTAAATCACCAAAACGCCCCTCCTAAATTGACTACAACTAGGAGAACATTTGACCTAGTCAAATTCTGAAAATTTGCTTAAGGGTTTTGGGTTTGACCATTTAAATTAATTAGTTAAGTTGCTTATTTAATTAATTAAGTGACCCAGGATAATTATTAAAGTACCCCTAAGTCGTTAGGACCATAAAAAACCCTTTAGACCATCCTAGGTTAGGTACTTGGATGTTTCTTTAGTTAGTTTCTCGGCTAGGTCACCCGGTTAGGTCTTAGGTTTTCGGGCATACTAGTTGGTTTATTTCAGTTACTCCTAGGTTAATTAGCTAGTTAGGTTAGTTATTTAGGACCTATAATTAGTTAGGGAGCTCGGCCTCACATGGTTTGATCCGACACGCCTGCCGCCTAATCGCCCTAACCGATTCGGTTGGGCTTGTCTCTCGACCGGTTGCACATGTGTTGATGTGCACTTTCCTAACCGTGAACTTATGGAAATTTCACTTCTTGTCCACGGATCCTCACTATGTCCTTGGGCATGAAGTCTTTATAAGCCAATCTTTATTGGCTATGCCCATTCTTTGATTTTTATCACTAGCCAAGTCAATTAACTTCATGTATATCCTATAGTAATCATATAATTTTAAGCAAGCCAACTTTTAACCTTTGATTACCTAGAAGAACAATTCAACTCTTAGTTTGGCCAAGCTATAACGTTGATTTTGCATAGAAGATTTATTAACTAGCTTTGATTCTCATTCTTATTTCTTCTTGGAAACATTGTATTCCCAACACTTACAACATACCTGTCACAACGTCGGGAGAGCTTTCTTGTTCACCCCTAGCCTTGAGTGCATAGAAAAGGTTCCTTTTTGGAGCTTCAAAAATACGTCAATCTTTCACCATATGGCCACCTTTACCACAACCAAGCGGTCAACCATAGCAACTATTAGTTCCAACAAGACATTCGTCCCCATGCTTCTTACCACACTTACCACAAGTTGGTCTTTCTTTTGGTGGACCAACATTTCTCCCCTCTTGAGGTTTAGGATTAGAACCTCTATCATTGCGATTCTTGGAGAAATTTGAAGGAACTTGGTTTGAAAACCTTTTCTTAAACTTAGGCTTGTCTTGAACATCAAGCCTACTTTTAGGATAACCACTCTCAAAAGACTTTGCCTTCTTAGCTTCCCTATTTCTCTTCCTTAGGCGACTTTCTTCAACCTGTTGAGCATAAACCATCAACCTAGAAATATTCAAATTGTCATGAATCATGGATGCACAACATTATTCTTCAAGCTCTTCGGACACACCCGTTACTTAACAACTCATCTAATCCCTAGCATTAGAAACCAAAGAAGAAGCATATTTGGACAACTTAATGAAATTCAAGAAGTATTCCTTAACACTCATATATCCTTGACGAAGGTTGATGAACTCCTCTACCTTAGCTTATCTTTGTTCTCTTGAAAAGAATATGTCAAGAAAGGACTTCTTGAAGATCTCCAGAGTCACGGGACCATCTCCTAAAGCCCTACTATTATTCCACATATTGTACCATGTCTGAGCCACATCCTTGAGTTGATAAGAAGCAAGTTCAGCCTTATCAGTAGTACTCACCCCCATAAAAAACAAACTCTTGTAGACCTCATCATGGAAATCTTGAGGGTCTTCATCAACTTTTGATCCAAAATACATGGGAGGGTTCTTCCTTGTAAAATATCTTAATAGGCTAGCCATAGTACTAGCATGTTGGTTCTCTCGAGGAACAACTTCTCTGTTAGCTTGAGTCGTGATGGCTTGAGATTGGGTGGTGATGTCTTGGGCCATTTGGAACAAGGTTGCCATCGGCTCACCATCCTTCATAGCGGGAGGATTCACCGAAACTTGATTATTTGCAGCAGCTTGCACTTCAGGAGCATTTCGGTTACCTTGCGGAGTGGCTTCCGCATTCGCAATATCTTCCCCTACTCTTATAGCAGTTGTCCTTCTTGTGTTCATCGCCTATATAAACAAGAAAGGGATTAGATGCTAAAAGACACTTAGTGTCGAAACTCTAAAGGCATGATATAAGAGTATCAAGAAAAGAGATGTTTCCTAATCATCACATAGCCTCTCTTCCACGATTGTGGAACGCTTCACAACCATGAACAAGACTCTAGGTAATGTGGTTTAGTGAGACATTGATCCTAAGGATATTTAACCTCATACCTTGAAACCCAGTTTAAGATTTCATATTTAACCTCATTCTCTGATACCAAGTTTAAGATTCCAATATTTAACCTCATGCTCTAATACAAAGTTTAGCTTAGCCTGGCTCTGATACCAAGTTTGTCACACCCGGACTTCATACCCCGGATGATACCGGTGTCGTTAACCTCTCAGAGGTTGCAGAAAAGCCTCTTAGTATTCGTCATAACATGTGATCATTAAAAATTGCGGAAAATTTAAAAACTTTTTAATATACTAATGAAGTATTCTTAGACTTCATACTCAATATTCATACGGTGTTCTAAAACTTGTATCACACATATATAAAACCATCTAAGAGTGCAAAGCCAATAATAATCAATATGCCGTATAGGCCTTTGTACAAAGGAATCCAAAGAACATAACGGTATAATGTATTCTAAAAACTACTAAATCTTCATAAGTCTGGAAATTGAAATGGTAACGTCCCGAACATGAGGACCTACCTTGACTTGGAGAAAGAGTTCCAAGCTTCTTCAACTCGACGTGCTTAACTTCAATGGCCAGAACCTACAATTATAGTAAAATAAAGTAATGGGGTTAGTACGCTACATGTACTATGTATGGGTATATGCACATAACACATAGGGACATGCATGAAAAAGTATCATTTATCATTCTTTAGAAAACATGCTAAGTCATATGAAAGTCTTCAATGCACATACCATATAACATATACAAGTAACGGTTCCATCACTTCAAGAATGATCATAATCGAAGGCATATTCTCATAAAGTCACGTTAACAATTCATATTCAATAAATCATATAAACATAACATACAAAACATTTACCAATGACCCATCCCCAACCTACAATTGCAATGGTCATGTGAAGCACCATAACCCCACATTACCAAGTAGATAAGATAGGAGATCATTAGTAAAGCTTTGATTCATATAACTTGTAATATAGTTAGTTATCATTAACATAGCAATATAGCCAAATAACATATTTATCATAATATCCAACATTCATATAAAAGTACATCATATATCATAAACATATATCTTTCATATCATCATATTAATTATGAACAATCTCCTAGGATTTCCCTTAGAGTCAACTTGTGTAATGTCTAGGTAGTGACCCATACCACCACCTAAACTAAGCAAACTCCTCAAGTCACCCTAGTCAACGTTTGTTTTTGTGTCTTTTGTTTTACATGAGGGAACATAGGCATTAATCGACATTTACCATGTGAGCTAAACATGGAATCCGGCGTCTTTCACACACCGAAAAGAGGTGGTCTACCTTCCAAAGTAGAACCGAACAAGACATAGCTTTCTAGGTGGATCCACTAGCTAGTATCCTATGGTGGAAGCATAGTTCAAGAACTAGGATATGTATTCGAGGCCCATAGTTCCACATTACATGGCATCCTCAATCTCATGAGAATCATTGTGAACCTACCTACCCTCTAGGGAAGGGACAATTCCCATATCTAGTTCATCGGTGATTAGCTTAAGTCCCTTTTCTTGAAATCACCTTTAAGTTTTCTGTTAACATAAACTTATCATAGGTCGTAGGATATTATCTCCCTGTATAACATGATCATGAGCTCTATTAGATTAGATGAGAATTGTCCTTTCATCGTAACCCTTCATACGTGAGATTTACACGACATAATCATCTTGTGTAAAGCAAACAAGAGAGTATCATAACTTGCATATTCATATTCTTATCATAATCTCACGGATTACATGTTCATAGCCAGCATATTCACATAACAACATCATACATACTTTCATAACATAGCATCATGACTTATAGGCTAGCATAAACATCTTAGAGTAATCACAATTTTAGAAGACTTACCTCTTGCTTCCAAGAACCTTATTCATCATGCAATATTCATAATCTTACATAGTGAAATACTCAATGACATAATCAAGAAAAACTCATAAATCATGTACAAGATCGATGCATAACATAGGAGAAAGTAAACGGGCCATAAAAGGGTTCATTCAAACCTTAAATTCTAACCCTAACGTTTTCATGTTATCAAACACTACAAACAACCCATTCAAGACCATCACATAGACAAAGATCATCTATCACACATTATTCAAACATTATCAATCAATTATTCAACAATTCATGCAAAGATAGATATAGAAAACATTTACTTTTGATTGAAAATCATAAATGTAGGACTAGGAAGAAAATCCATTTTGTAGAGTAAAAACCCTATTATTTGAAGTTATTGAAAAATTATCTTGAAAGGAACTCTTGGGTAAAGTAATCCCAAGAGTGAAAACCCATACCTTATAGATGAAGAATCCACGAAATCTGATTGGAGACTTCGAAACCTTCGTCTTCTTCCTTAAGCATTTCTTATTCTTCAATGGAGTTTGGAAAAGAGAGCGTTCTTGAGAGATTAGAGAGAATTTCGTTTGATTCTTATTTGGGACGTGTAAAAGTGGTCTAAATATGACCTTATATAAATATATAGACGTCCCATGAATTACTCAAAAGACCTTCCACTTAAATCACCAAAATGCCCCTCCTAAATTGACTACAACTAGGAGAACATTTGACCTAGTCAAATTCTGAAAATATGCTTAAGGGTTTGGGGTTTGACCATTTAAAGTAATTAATTAAGTTGATAATTTAATTAATTAAGTGACCTACGATAATTAATAAAGTACCCCTAAGTCGTGATATGAAAGGACATCCCATACAATCCTTTCACACACACCAAAGAGATCCTTTAGACTACCTACGGTATGATTATTCCCATGTCATGCATTAATCTTTACACCTAGAATTTCTCTAAGACTCACCTAAGTAATACATGAAGAAAACATCCATTCATCCTCTCCAAGCCTACCTAAGAAATCCTCAAATTTACTCTAGATACTTGACTTTTCGTTTAAATATATTCACTTAAGTCATTATGTTCATTAACTCATTTAGAGACATTCAACATATAAGGACATTCACGTAGTGTTCTTGAAGAAGACCTAGGGACTCACACATTAACATCTTGAAAGCATAATCGTACAATGTCTAGAGAGCATCGCATAACACTACCTAAACTTCAAAGAACTCATCCAACACTAGCATGTATCCCACATGATGAGAATAGGAAACATAGACCATGTTAGATAAGCATGGAATCCGAAGTCAACCCTATTCCGATAAATGGTGTTCTGCTTGCCAATGGTAGAACTAGGACACAATCCATGTAGGCACATGGTTAATGAATATGAAGGGTTTCTTTGTACTCTATCCTCATCCTCAACTACAACTATTGTCACATCCGAGAATACACCCTAGACGTAATCGGTGTCATCGTCCTCGTTGAGGACTAAGACTATCCTGTTAACTTATATCATTACATTCATAGGTCAAAATTTGCAGAAATTTAAAACTTTTTACTACTTCTACAATGAGGTTTATATAGACCTCTACATACACACACACATATATATATATATACATATATATATATATAGATATATATGTATATATGTATATGTATATATATATATATATATATATATATATATATGTATATATGTATATGCATATATATATATATATATATATATATATATATATGTATATATATATATATATATATATATATATTATATATATATATATATATATATATATATATATATATGCATATATATATATATATATATGCATATATATATATATATATATATATATATATATATATATATATATCGAGTATACAAAGACCCTTCTTATAGGAAGATTACTTAGTGTTCTACTTTTATTGCACATAAATATATAGAACATAACATAGTCTCAAATAGTCGTCTCATCTCATAACCATCTAATAAGAGTATATAAAATTGGTCTTATCCCATACATCAATGAAACAAGACCACATATGGGTCATACAATGTTTAAAATCCAAATGAAAAGGAAAGAAACAGAACAGTCTTGAACACTAAAGCAATATCATAGGCTTGATAGTGGCATCGCCCTCGGTAAGTGACGACCTACCCTACTTGGATGATTAAGTAATCCAAGTCTTCTTCAAGTTTTATCCAAAAGCCCTTCAATGACCGAAACCTAAAATATTGAGGAAAAGGAAGAAATGGGGTTAGTACACCACTTGTACTAAGTATGAGACCATATGCACACATATCATGAAAACATGCTGAGAGAGGACATTTCATTGAGTATGCAATTTTCTTTGAAACTCTTTATGCACATTCAACAAGATTATACCAAATCAATTAGGCATATTCATTAAGTAATAGGCATGTACATCACAAGACCAACAACATAAAAACTAGTCAAGTCAACATGCATATCATGTAATTGTATACCTAGTAAAGTACTCTATCATAAAGTCATAGTAACCACAAGCATGAATAAGAGTTCATTATAACATAAGCAAAGTATGACAATTACCCACAACCCCTATCAAGTTAACAAGTGAAATGACCAAGAAAAACCCCATAACCTTAATAAATCAAGTAACCCAACAAGAATCACGACAAACCTCCTACTTCACATATCATGGCATTTAAGAGTACATATCATCATACTTTAACAATGTAGACCAACACATATTCATAAGTGACAACCAATCAACATATAGTATCAACAATGTGCAGATTCACCATATACATATCATGTATCATCATAAGAATATACATACATAATAACAACCTCCTAAAGTCCCCTTCAAGGAAAACTAGTTCAAGGCATAGTGACAATCCCATACCCCTTCCTAAGATAAGTCAACCTCTCAAGTCACCCTAGTTGGTTTGGGCTTCTTTATTTCATTTTAGCTTAGGGAACACTTGCCTTAACCGACTTAGACCACAACAGCTAAGTGTGGAATCCGGTGTTTTAAAACCTTACATCGAAGGTATGTGGTCTACTGGCCAAAGTAAAACCAAACATAAACGTAGCTTTCTAGGTGGATCCACTAGCTAGTCTTCCTATGTGGGTAAGATAGTTCAAGAACTAAGCGATATGTATAATCTCTCTACATACTACTTGGAAATTGGGGACTCCTCTCATTAGAATCCAATGGATGAGTATCCCTCATAGTGGAGTCGACACCTTTTATGGAACTATAGGGTGAATCTTCCTCTATGGAAAGCCATCACCTCCCATTGTCAAGTTCACTCGGTGCTAAGATAAGTCCCTTTTTGAAATGTCTTTAATGTCTTTATTAGTCACCCTCGAACTTCATACCCCGGATGAGACCAGCGTCGTTAACCTCTCAGAGGTCGCAGACAAGCCTCTTAGCATTCGTCATAACATGTGATCATTAAAAATTTCGGAAAATTTTAAAACTTTTTAATACACTAATGAAGTATAGTTAGACTTCATACTTAATATTCATACGATGTTCTAAAACTTGTCTCACATATATAAAACCATCTAAGAGTCCAAAGCCAATAATAATCAATATGCCATGTAGGCCTTAGTACAAAGGAATCCAAAGAACATAACGGAATAACGTATTCTAAAAACTACGAAATCTTCATAAGGATGGAAATTGAAATGGTAATGTCCCAAACTTGAGGACCTACCATGACTTGGAGAAAGATTTCCAAGCCTCTTAAACTCGACCTGCTTAAATTCAATGGTCGGAACCTACAATTGTAGTAAAATAAAGTAATTGGGTTAGTACGCCACATGTACTAAGTATGGGTATATGCACATAACTCACAAGGACATGCATGAAAAAGTATCATTTATCATTCTTTAGGAAAAATTCTAAGTCATATGAAAGTATTCAATGCACATACCATATAACATATACAAGTAACGATTCCATCACTTAAAGCATGATCATAATCCAAGGCATATTCTCATAAAGTCACGTTAACAATTCATATTCAATAAACATATAAATATAACATACAAAACACTTACCAATGATCCCATCCCCAACCTACAAGTGCAATAGTCATGTGAAGCCCTATAACCCCACATAACCAAGTAGATAATATAGGAGACCATAAGTAAAGCTTTTCTTCATATAACTTGTAATATAGTTAGTTATCATTAACATAGGAATATAGCCAAATAACATATTTATCATTATAGCCAACATTCATATAAAAGTAACATCATATATCATAAAATATATCTTTCATATCATCATATTTCTTATGAACAATCTTCTAGGATTTCCCTTAGAGTCAACTTGTGCAATGTCTAGGTAGCGTCCCATACCACCACCTAAACTAAGCAAACTCTTCAAATCACCCTAGTCAACATTCAGTTTCTTGTCTTTCATTTTGCATGTGGGAACATAGGAATTAACCGACATAGACCATGTGAGCTAAACATGGAATACAGTGTCTTCCCTACACTGAAAGAGGTGGTCTACTTGAAAAAGTAGAATCGAACATGACATAGCTTTCTAGGTGGATACACTAGCTAGTATCCTATGGTGGCAACATAGTTCAAGAACTAGGAGATGTATTAGAGTCCCATAGTTCCACATTACATGAAAGCCTCAATCTCATGAGAATAATTGTGAACCTACCTTCCCGCTAGGGAAGGGACACTTCCCATATCTAGTTCATCGGTGATTAGCTTAAGTCCCTTTTCTTGAAATCACCTCTAAGTTTTCTTAACATAAACTTATCATAGGTCATAGGAGATTATCTCCCTGTATAACATGATCATGAGCTCTTTTAGATTAGATGAGAATTGTCTGTTCATCTTAACCCTTCATACGTGAGATTTACATGACATAATCATCTTGTGTAAAGCAAACAAGAGAGTATCATAACTTGCATATTCATATTCTTATCATAATCTCACAGTTTACATGTTCATAGCCATAATATTCACATAGCAACATCATAGATACTTTCATAACATAGAATCATGACTTATAGGCTAGCATAAACGTCTTAGAATAATTACAATTTTAGAAGACTTACCTCTTGCTTCCAAGAACCTTATTCATCATGCAATATTCATAATCTTACATAGTGAAATACTCAATGACATAATCAAGAAAATCTCATAAATCATGTACAAGATCGATGCATAACATAGGAGAAAGTAAACGGGCCATAAAGGGTTCACCCAAACCTTAAATTCTAACCTAACGTTTTCATGTTATGAAACACTACAAACAACCCATTTGAGACCATCACATAGATAAAGATCATGTATCACACGTTATTCAAACATTATCAATCAATTATTCAACAATTCATGCGAAGTTAGATATAGAAAACATTTACTTTTGATTGAAAATCATAAATCTAGGACTAGGAAGAAAATCCATTTTGTAGAGTAAAAACCCTATTATTTGAAGTTCTTGAAAACTTATCTTGAAAGGAACTCTTGGGGAAAGTAATCCCAAGAGTGAAAACCCATACCTTATAAATGAAGAATCCACGAAATCTGATTGGAGACTTCGAAACCTTCGTCTTCTTCCTTAAGCTTTTCTTGTTCTTCAATGGAGTTTGGAAAAGAGAGCGTCCTTGAGAGATTAGAGAGAATTTCGTTTGATTCTTATTTGGGACGTGTAAAAGTGGTCTAAATCTGACCTTATATCAATATATAGACGTCCCATGAATTACTCAAAAGACCTTCCATTTAAATCACCAAAACGCCCCTCCTAAATTGACTACAACTAGGAGAACATTTGACCTAGTCAAATTCTGAAAATTTGCTTAAGGGTTTCGGGTTTGACCATTTAAATTAATTAATTAAGTTGCTAATTTAATTAATTAAGTGACCTAGGATAATTATTAAAGTACCCCTAAGTCGTGATATGAAAGGACATCCCATACAATCCTTTCACACACACCAAAGAGATCCTTTAGACTACCTACGGTATGATTATTCCCATGTCATGCATTAATCTTTACACATAGAATTTCTCTAAGACTCACCTAAGTAATACATGAAGAAAATATCCATTCATCCTCTCCAAGCCTACCTAAGAAATCCTCAAATTTACTCTAGATACTTGACTTTTGGTTTAAATATATTCACTTAAGTCATTATGTTCATTAACTCATTTAGAGACATTCAACATATAAGGACATTCACGTAGTGTTATTGAAGAAGACCTAGGGACTCACACATTAACATCTTGAAAGCATAATCGTGCAATGTCTAGAGAGCATTGCATAACACTACCTAAACTTCAAAGAACTCATCCAACACTAGAATGTATCCCACATGATGAGAATAGGAAACATCGACCATGTTAGATAAGCATGGAATCCGGAGTCAACCCTATTCCGATAAATGGTGTTCTGCTTGCCAATTGTAGAACTAGGACACAACCCATGTAGGCACATGGTTAATGAATATGAAGGGTTTCTTTGTACTCTATCCTCATCCTCAACTACAGCTACTGTCACATTCGAGAATACACCCTAGACGTAACCGGTGTCATCGTCCTCTTTAAGGACTAAGACTGTCCTGTTAACTTACATCATTACATTCATAGGTCAAAATTAGCGGAAATTTAAAAACTTTTTACTACTTCTACAATGAGGTTTATATAGACCTCTACATACACACATATATACATATATATATATATATCGAGTATACATAGACCTTCGTATAGGAAGATACTTAGTGTTCTACTTTTATTGCACATAAATATATAGAACATAACATAGTCTCAAATAGTCGTCTCATCTCATAACCATCTAATAAGATTATATAAAATTGGTCTTAGCCCATACATCAATGAAACAAGACCAGATATAGGTCATACAATGTTTAAAATCCAAATGAAAAGGAAATAAACAGAAAAGTCTTGAACACTAAACCAATATCATAGGCTTGATAGTGGCATCACCCTCGGTAAGTGACGACCTACCCTACTTGGATGATTAAGAAATCCAAGTCTTCTTCAAGTCTTTTCCAAAAGCCCTTCAATGACCAAAACCTAAAATGTTGGGAAAAAGGAAGAAATTGGGTTAGTACACCACTTGTACTAAGTATGAGACCATATGCACACATATCATGAAAACATGCTGAGAGAGGACATTTCATTGAGTATGCAATTTACTTTGTAACTCTTTATGCACATTCAACAAGATTATACCAAATCAA
This sequence comes from Solanum lycopersicoides, assembly GCA_022817965.1. Classification (NCBI taxonomy): domain Eukaryota; kingdom Viridiplantae; phylum Streptophyta; class Magnoliopsida; order Solanales; family Solanaceae; genus Solanum; species Solanum lycopersicoides. The sequence continues at coordinate 17,427,876 of CM040623.1, forward strand.
TTAGGCATATTCATTAAGTAATAGGCATGTACATCACAAGACCAACAACATAAAAACTAGTCAAGTAAACATGCATATCATGTAATTGTATACATAGTCAAGTACTCTATCATAAAGTCATAATAACCACAAGCATGAATAAGAGTTCATTATAACATAAGCAAAGTAAGACAATTACCCACAACCCCTATCAAGTTAACAAGTGAAATGACCAAGCAAAACCCCATAACCTTAATCAATCAAGTAACCCAACAAGAATCACGACCAACCTCCTACTTCACATAGCATGGCATTTAAGAGTACATATCATCATACTTTAAGAATGTAGACTAACACATATTCATAAGTGACAACCAATCAACATATAGTATCAACAATGTGCAAATTCACCATATACATATCATGTATCATCATAAAAATATACATACATAATAACAACCTCCTAAAGTCCCCTTCAAGGCAAACTAGTGCTAGGCATAGTGAGAATCCCATACCCCTTCCTAAGCTAAGTCACCTGTCAAGTCACCCTAGTTGGTTTGTGCTTCATTATTTCATTTTAGTTTAGGGACACTTGCCTTAACCGACTTAGACCACCACAACTAAGTGTGGAATCCGGTGTTCTAAAACCTTACATCGAAGTAAGGTGGTCTACCGGCCAAAGTAAAACCAAACATAAACGTAGCTTTCTAGGAGGATCCACTAGCTACTCTTCCTATGTGGGTAACATAGTTCAAGAACTAAGAGATATGTATAATATCTATACATACCACTTGGAAATTTGGGACTCCTCTCATTAGAATCCAATGTATGAGTATCCCACATAGTGGAGTCGACACATTTTATGGAACTATAGGGTGAATCTTCCTCTATGGAAAGCCATCACCTCCCATTGTCAAGTTCACTCGGTGCTACGATAAGTGCATTTTTGAAATGTCTTTAATGTCTTTATTAGTCACCCTCGAACTTCATACCCAGGATGAGACCAGCGTCGAGGTCGCAGACAAGCCTCTTAGCATTCGTCATAACATGTGATCATTAAAAATTTCAGAAAATTTTAAAACTTTTTAATACACTAATGAAGTATAGTTAGACTTCATACTTAATAATCATACGATGTTCTAAAACTTGTCTCACATATATAAAACCATCTAAGAGTCCAAAGCCAATAATAATCAATATGCCATGTAGGCCTTAGTACAAAGGAATCCAAAGAACATAACGGAATAACGTATTCTAAAAACTACGAAATCTTCATAAGGATGGAAATTGAAATGGTAATGTCCCGAACTTGAGGACCTACCATGACTTGGAGAAAGATTTCCAAGCCTCTTAAACTCGACCTGCTTAAATTCAATGGTCGGAACCTACAATTGTAGTAAAATAAAGTAATGGGGTTAGTACGCCACATGTACTAAGTATGGTATATGCACATAACACATAAGGACATGCATGAAAAAGTATCATTTATCATTCTTTTGAAGACATTCTAAGTCATATGAAAGTATTCAATGCACATACCATATAACATATACAAGTAACGATTCCATCACTTAAAGCATGATCATAATCCAAGGCATATTCTCATAAAGTCACGTTAACAATTCATATTCAATAAATCATTTAAACATAACATACAAAGCACTTACCAATGATCTCATCCCCAACCTACAAGTGCAATAGTCATGTGAAGCCCCATCACCCCACATAACCAAGTAGATAAGATATGAGACCATAAGTAAAGCATTTCTTCATATAACTTGTAACATAGTTATCATTAACATAGGAATATAGCCAAATAACATATTTATCATAATATCGTTCATATCATCATATTACTTATGAACAATCTCCTAGGATTTCCCTTAGAGTCAACTTGTGCAATGTCTAGGTAGCGTCCCATATCACCACCTAAACTAAGCAAACTCTTTAAGTCACCCTAGTCAACGTTCGTTTTCTTGTCTTTCATTTTGCATGAGGGAACATGGGAATTAACCTACATAGACTATGTGAGCTAAACATGGAATCCGGTGTCTTCCCCACACCGAAAAGAGGTGGTCTACCTGCCAAAGTAGAATCGAACATGACATAGCTTTCTAGGTGGATCCACTAGCTAGTATCCTATGGTGGCAACATAGTTCAAGAACTAGAAGATGTATTAGATACCCATAGTTCCACATTACACGACAACCTCAATCTCATGAGAATAATTGTGAACCTACCTTTCCGCTAGGAAAGGGACACTTCCCATATTTAGTTCATCGGTGATTAGCTTAAGTCCCTTTTCTTGAAATCACTTTTAAGTTTTCTTTTAACATAAACTTATCGTAGGTCATAGGAGATTATATCCCTATATAACATGATCTTGAGATCTTTTCTATTAGATGAGAATTGTTCTTTCATCGTAACCCTTCATACGTGAGATTTACATGGCATAATCATGTTGTGTAAAGCATACAAGAGAGTATCATAACTTTCATATTCGTATTCTTATAATAATCTCACGGTGTACATGTTCATAGCCAGCATATTCACATAGCAACATCATAGATACTTTCATAGCATAGCATCATGAATTATAGGCTAGCATAAACATCTTAGAGTAATCACATTTTTAGAAGACTCACCTCTTGCTTCCAAGAACCTTATTCATCATGCAATATTCATAATCTTACATAGTGAAATACTCAATGACATAATCAAGAACAACTCATAAATAATGTACAAGATCGATGCATAACATAGGAGAAAGTAAACGGGCCATAAAAGGGTTCATTCAAACCTTAAATTCTAACCCTAACGTTTTCATGTTATGAAACACTACAAACAACCCATTCGAGACCATCACATAGAGAAAGATCATGTATCACACGTTATTCAAACATTATCAATCAATTATTCAACAATTCATGTGAAGTTAGATATAGAAAACGTTTACTTTTGATTGAAAATCATAAATCTAGGACTAGGAAGAAAATCCGTTTTGTAGAGTAAAAACCCTATTATTTGAAGTTCTTGAAAACTTATCTTGAAAGGAACTCTTGGAGAAAGTAATCCCAAGATTGAAACCCATTCCTTATAGATGAAGAATCCACGAAATCTCACCTTCGTCTTCTTCCTTAAGCTTTTCTTGTTCTTCAATAGAGTTTGTAAAAGAGAGCGTTCTTGAGAGATTAGAGAGAATTTCGTTTGATTCTTATTTGGGACGTGTAAAAGTGTCTAAATCTGACCTTATATCAATATATATACGTCCCTCCTAAATTGACTACAACTAGGAGAACATTTGACCTAGTCAAATTCTGAAAATTTGTGTAAGGTTTCGGGTTTGACCATTTAAATTAATTAATTAAGTTGATAATTTAATTAATTAAGTGACCTGGGATAATTATTAAAGTACCCCTAAGTTGTTAGGACCATAAAAACCCCTTTGGACCATCCTAGGTTAGGTACTAGGATGTTTCTTTAGTTAGTTTCTCGGCTAGGTCACCCGGTTAGGTCTTAGGTTTTCGGACACACTAGTTGGTGTATTTCAGTTAGTCCTAGGTTAATTAGCTAGTTAGGTTAGTTATTTAGGACCTAGAATTAGTTAGGGAGCTCGGCCTCACATGGTTTGATCCGCCACGCCTGCCCCCTAGCCGCCCTAACCGAATCGGTTGGGCTTTTCTCTCAACCGGTTGCACATGTGTTGATGTGCACTTTCCTAACCGTGCACTTCTGGAAAGTTCACTTTTGTCCAAGGATCCTCACTATGTCCTTGGGAGCTTCTTAATCTACATGATCATTTTAAATGATCATGTGCTATGGTACCTAGGCTTGACACTTGGATGCCTCGTACCTAATATAAGTATGTGATGAATATAATTATTTTAGCTTAGGATCTTCATTGCACGTACAATTCCTAAAAAATCTTGGATTTGGAGCATTTGAAGATCGAAGTATATTTCATGTATATAGAAATTGCCTAACACCCTTAAATAAATATCCTCTAACATGCCCAATATTACTCAATATTGGGCATTGGGATGACTATGTACCTCAATACATATTCTTAAAACCTAATAGGTTCTTCTCTAGACAAGTACATTTTCTGGAATGTTACATTATCCCCCCCTTAGGAACATTCGTCCCTGAATGACACTAAAATCTTTTGGAGGGTAAGGAATAGACTCAATACTAGCAGCACAACCACCACATAGCATTTCATTACACTTAGAACTCAAATCATGATGCACAAACATATAAGAGCTACATATTCATAACACATAGTGAGGAATTTCCTTCTCAACCTTATCATAAGCTCAAAATGCCTCAAAGAGTTACCATGCTTTCAATCTTCTCAAGATAACAACAAAACAACAAAATCTCAAGAAAACATATGCATACAAGTTTCACATAAGTGCAAGAATAGAGTATGAAAACATCTTATTAAAACTCTAGTTGGTACTATCTTTTACGAGAACATGCACCTATTTAGTAAACTAGTTAATTTTTTTTTCATTCTTCTTAAATTGGGCATGAAGTCTTTATAAGCCAATCTTTATTGGCTATGCCCATTCTTTGATTTTTATCACTAGCCAAGTCAATTAACTTCATGTATATCCTATAGTAATCACATCATTTTTAGCAAGCCAACTTTTAACCTTTGATTACCTATAAGAACAATTGAACGCTTAGTTGGCCAAGCTATAACGTTGATTTTGCATAGAAGATTTATTAACTAGCTTTGATTCTCATTCTTATTTCTTCTTGGAAATATTTTATTCCCAACACTTACAATATACCTGTCACAACATCGGGAGAGCTTTCTTGTTCACCCCTAGCCTTGAGTGCATAGAAAAGGTTCCTTTTTGGAGCTTCAAAAATAGGTCAATCTTTCACCATATGGCCACCTTTACCACAACCAAGCGGTCAACCATAGCAACTATTAGTTCCAACAAGACATTCTCCCCCATGCTTCTTACCACACTTACCACAAGTTGGTCTTTCTCTTGGTGGACCAACATTTCTCCCCTCTTGAGGTTTAGGATTAGAACCTCTATCATTGCGATTCATGGAGAAATTTGAAGGAACTTGGTTTTAAAACCTCTTCTTAAACTTAGGCTTGTCTTGAACATCAAGCCTACTTTTAGGAGAACCACTCTCAAACGACTTTGCCTTCTTAGCTTCCCTATTTCTCTTCCTTAGGCGACTTTCTTCAACCTGTTGAGCATGAACCATCAACCTAGAAATATTCAAATTGTCATGAATCATGGCTGCACGACATTATTCTTCAAGCTCTTCGGACACACCCGTTACTTAACAGCTCATCTCATCCCTAGCATTAGAAACCAAAGAAGAAGCATATTTGGACAACTTAATGAACTTCAAGGAGTATTCCTTAACACTCATATCTCCTTGGCGAAGGTTGATCAACTCCTCTACCTTATCTTATATTTGTTCTCTTGAAAAGAATATGTCAAGAAAGTCCTTCTTGAAGATCTTCAAGTCATGGGACCATCTCCTAAAGCCCTACTGTTATTCCACATATTGTACCATATCTAAGACATGTCCTTGAGTCGATAAGAAGCAAGTTCATCCTTCTCAGTAGTACTCACCCCCATAGCAAACAAAATATTGTGGACCTCATCAAGGAAATGTTGAGGGTCTTCATCAACTTTTGATCCAAAGTACATGAGAGGGTTCATCCTTGTAAAATATCTTAAACGGCTAGCCATAGTACTAGCATGTTGGTTCTCTCGAGGAACAACTTCTTTGTTAGCTTGAGCCGTGATGGATTGAGCTTGGGTGGTGATGGCTTGGGCCATTTGGAACAAGGTTGCCCTAAGATCACCATCCGTCAGAGCGGGAGGATTCACTGAAACTTGATTATTTGCAGCAGCTTGCACTTCAGGAGTATTTCGGTTACCTTGCGGAGTGGCTTCCGCATTCGCAATCTCTTCCCCTACTCTTGTAGCAGTTGTCCTTCTTGTGTTCATCGCCTATATAAACAAGAAAGGTATTAGATGCTAAAAGACACTTAGTGTCGAAACTCTAAAGGCACGATACAAGAGTATCTAGAAAAGAAAAGTTTCCTAATCATCACATAGCCTCTCATCCACGATTATGGCACGCTTAACAACCATGAACAAGACAATAGGTAATGTGGTTTAGTGAGACATTGATCCTAAGGATATTTAACCTCATGCCCTGAAACCAAGTTTAAGATTCCATATTTAACCTCATGCTCTGATACCAAGTTTAAGATTCCAATATATAACCTCATGCTCTAATACCAAGTTTAGCTTAGCCTGGCTCTGATACCAAGTTTGACACACCCAGACTTCATACCCCGGATGATACCGGCGTCGTTAACCTCTCAGATATCGCAGACAAGCCTCTTAGCATTCGTCATAACATGTGATCATTAAAAATTGCGGAAAATTTAAAAACTTTTTAATATACTAATGAAGTATACTTAGACTTCATACTTAATATTCATACTGTGTTCTAAAACTTGTCTCACATATATATAAAACCATCTAAGAGTGCAAAGCCAATAATAATCAATATGCCGTATAGGCCTTAGTACAAAGAATTCCGAAGAACATAATGGAATAACGTATTCTAAAAACTACTAAATCTTCATAAGGCTGGAATATGAAATGGTAACGTCCCGAACTTGAGGACCTACATTGACTTGGAGAAAGAGTTCCAAGCTTCTTCAACTCGACGTGCTTAACTTCAATGGCCAAAACCTACAATTGTAGTAAAATAATGTAATGGGGTTAGTACGCTACATGTACTAAGTATGGGTATATGCACATAACACATAGGGACATGCATGAAAAAGTATCATTTATTATTCTTTCGAAAACATTCTAAGTCATATGAAAGTCTTCAATGCACGTACCATATAACATATACAAGTAACGGTTCTATCACTTCAAGAATGATCATAACCGAAGGCATATTCTCATAAAGCCACGTTAATAGTTCATATTCAATAAATCATATAAACATAACATACAAAACATTTACCAATGATCCCATCCCCAACCTACAAGTGCAATGGTCATGTGAAGATCCATAACCCCACATTACCAAGTAGATAAGATAGGAGACCATAAGTAAAGCTTTGATTCATATAACTTATAACATAGTTTGTTATCATTAACATAGCAATATAGCCAAATAACATATTTATCATAATAGCCAACATTCATATAAAAGTAACATCATATATCATAAACGTATATCTTCCATATCATCATATTACTTATGAACAATCTCCTAGGATTTCCCTTAGAGTCAACTTGTGTAATGTCTAGGTTAGTGACCCATACCACCACCGAAACTAAGAGAACTCCTCAAGTCACCCTAGTCAACGTTCGTTTTCGTGTCTTTCGTTTTATATGAGGGAACATAGGAATTAACGGACATATACCATGTGAAATAAACATGGAATCCGGTGTCTTCCCCACACCGGAAAGAGGTGGTCTACCTGCCAAAGTAGAACCGAACATGACATAGCTTTCTAGGTGGATCCACTAGCTAGTATCCTATGGTGGCAGCATAGTTCAAGAACTAGGAGATGTATTAGAGTCCCATAGTTCCAGATTACATGGCAGCCTCAATCTCATGAGAATCATTGTGAACCTACCTTCCCGCTAGGGAAGGGACACTTCACATATCTAGTTCATCGGTGATTAGCTTAAGTCTCTTTTATTGAAATCACCTTTAAGTTTTCTTTTAACATAAACTTATCATAGGTCATAAGAGATTATCTCCCTGTATAACATGATCATGAGCTCTTTTAGATTAGATGAGAATTGTCCATTCATCGTAACTGTAAGACCCCGAAAATGAGATAAGGTGTCTAGAGCCTAACATGTTCGTCTTAATGTTAAAAGGTCCTAAAATGACTTATTATGTTATATATAGGCAGTGTGCAAAGTTTTAAGTGATTTGGAAGTCGAACGTCAAGGGACGTCCAAGACGTTCGACAAATAGTCGCTTATGTGCCTCATGTGTGTATGTATGCCTAAATTGTATGAACTGAGTCTAATGATTCTTGAAATCATTTTAATGATGTTTAATTTTGTTATATGAAGTTTCGTGAAGTTCGGAGGCGAAATGTCCAAGAACGTCCGAGGCGTTCGAAAGATAGCCCCTAAGACGTTCATCGTATGTCATGTTGGGGTTAAGGCTATTTCGACATCTTGCAGGTGTTTGTTTTGGATGAAATTTCTGTGGAATGTCTATAACATGATAAGTTTTGTAATATCATTGGAAACGTCCGGGTACGACTTCTAAAGTGCCCCACAAGAGGACCCAAAAGAAGGACCCAAAGCTGCCTAAGACACTGCCTGGACAGTTTCCCTTGACGGACCCAACGACGGATCGTTGGTCCACCAAAGGCACGTCGAGCAGGTATCGTCGATGGAGGCTTGCCTTGGGCAGGTCTTAAGCCAATTGTTGGCTAAGTGTCAGGCGACGGAGGCCAGCCATGGCCCGTCAAGGCCATGACGCCCTATCAAGGCCATCGTCGAGAGTGGCCTGTATTTGGCAGCTGCGTGCTGTAACTTAAAGGGGTGAATGGGAAATTCACCCCACGTCCTAAACTGATTATTATAGGTTTATTTAAGTAATTTTGGGTGTATATAAGCCATTTAAAACGTGATCGACCCATTCATAAATCCTCTCACATGTTTTTAAGCCTTTCTCTCCAAAAATGTTCTCTCTAGAAACCACCATTGTTGGTGAAGCTCAAGAACAGATTTAAGCTGGGTTTTCCATGGATGAATCATCAATTTTAGAGGTTTTCAACTAATTTAAGGTATGGTGATCCTTCATCTCTAAGTAACCTTTCACTTGAGAGTTCTTCTCAATGTTTTCAAAGAAAGTTTATGATCAAAGTTCTTCTTCTCCAATCTAGCCATGGGTTCTTTCTCAAAACGTTTTTAATGATTAAATCATGATGAATTGAAGTTTATACAGTGATTTGAACGTGATTTCACTCCAATTGCATGATGAACCCATGTTCCTTCCAAAATTGGTTTTAGCTCTTGCATGAGCTGTGTGATTATGGCTTGTTCTTGATTAATTAGTGATTCTCTTACGTTGAATTGTTTGTGGTTATTGTTATTTACATTAATTGATGGTGAATTTATTATTATCATTCCATGATGATAAATATATGAAGATTTGAATATGAATAGCCTATGTTTCTACATGTTGTCTTGAAGTCGATTGTGAGATCGGTTGTGTAGACTCTTGATTATGTGCGAACTGTTGTAGCTACTGTTTTAGGGTGATAAATGGATGAATTTTGTAGGTATAAATCCTTAATGAACAAATTAAAAAAGTCTTGCATGAATTGATCTAAATTCCTTTAGGCTATGAAGTCAAAAAGCTAAGTGTGTGATAGATCTTGAATTGTGATTAGATGAAGCATGATTTTAGTCTTGACTTCCTATCTAATTAGCTACTACCTAATGAGTGTATTGTTGATGAAGTATGAATGATGATCAAACGCTTAGATAGTTCATAGTATTGATAAACTTTTCTACACTCTAGCAAATCGATAAGCCTAAATTCCTTTGTTGTAACCTTAATCTTGAAGGTATGTAATCATGATTTCAATATGGTTAAATTTAGGTTTAGCTACTGCCTTAGACTTATATATGTATGAACTATGATCTAAAATCAATGTTAGGGAAGTTAGCTAATGATCTATGTTATTCTACTTTCCTAGTATGTTGATATGTTGTATTATGTTATGGTATAATCTTGTAGCGACTTGTACATGGTTTCTTATATGTTTAAAGTACATTTAGATACTGCCATATATGTGTTTTATTGATGAATAAGGTGCATTGATCAATGATGATCAAAGGGTGAGAAATTGGTAAGAATGCTTAATTCCTCTACTCTTCTACTTCTCTATTCTTCTATAATAATGTTGATGAAGCCTTGTATGGCATTGTGTGGTATGGTCCACTTATGGTGGCGGTGTTTACTTTATTTTCATTATATATGTGTTGACCATGGACTTGAAGGCAAATTGATGAACTTATGAACATGTGCTTAAGATGATACTATGAGAAGCTTATACCTATTTTCCTATTCTAGTTGTGAATTAGGTTGTGTGGCTATTGTTTGAGCATGTGTATAATCATGTCAGGGTATTGTATAGGTGCTGCCATTGATGTGTTAAAGTGGTTAATAGCCCCTTACCTATGTACCCTTATATGAAAGTGTAAATAGCTAAAGTAGGAGTCTTGATTATAAGGTATATATTGTCTTGTCTCCTATGCTATTATGTGTTGTGTGCTATGTGCTTGGAAGTGTAATGTGGTCTAATAGGGTGGCTGACTCAAGAAGTTATTAATAGCCATTATGCGATCATGTTGGTCAATGTACACACACTCTCACTTACATGCATGTTACAAGTAGTATAAGTCATTGTGTCTAAATGAAAGGTAGTTCTCATATTCACTAGTGTCTTTTACTATGCATATTAAGGTGATGTTTATGAAAGTATGATTTGTATTCCTTACTAGGATAACTTGATAGGGGTACTAGTATAGGCAAGGGTGTGGAACCTTGTCTATGCATTGCACATGTGTATCTTGATAGGATAGTTCCTAGGTTTGGTTTATTATGTATATGAAGGATAATTATATGAACATGTTATGAATATGATGTATATAATATGATGAAGTATGAATGTGTATAGTGTCTTAGTAGGTTTATATGAAAGTATTGCTCACATAGTTATGCCTATAGACTTATGCATTGATATATGAACATGTGTGACATTATGTGTTATGTGAAAGGTTTGCTCACATCTATGTTTACACTCACACACATGGATGATATAGTTAGTGAGAGGGGCCTTGCTAGGGGTGCCCAAGAATACTCCAAAACTAGATAGGTGCTTCAATATGCTATAAGAATATGAATGATGAATATCCTAAGCCTATGTATTTATAAATAAAGGTAATAAAGGCTTTTCAATAAAGGGAAATTAGCCTAGCACCGAGTGAACTTGACATTGAGAGGTGTTGACTTTCCTTTGGAGGAAGATTCACCATTTGTCCCTTATAGAGTGTTGACTTCCTTAGAGGAATACTCACCTATGGACCTACATGAGGTGTTGACTTTCCTTGAGGAATATTCACTCATGTTTTCTCATGAGGTGAGGCCCCAATTACCAAATGGTATGTAGAGGGAATACCTATCTCTTAGTTCCATAAACTATGCTTGCCACATAGGATCTAGCAAAGTGAATTCACTTAGGATGCTAGGATTTATGTTAATGTTCTACCTTGGCTAGGTAGGAACACCTTCCTTTGGTGTAAGGCTATACAACACCAAATTCCATGTTTAGTACCCATGGTCTTAGTGTCGGTTAAGGCTATAGTTTCCCTAAAGTTAAAATGGACAATGGAAGTAATTGAATAGGATCCTAACTAGGAGGACTTAAGTTAAGTTACTTAGAATAGATGGAAGTAATGAACCCATCTAGAAATTGTACAAGTGACTCCTTAGGAAGGTGCCCTAATGCATATGATTATGTATGTGTCCTTTATGTATGACATTGTAGTCTTGTTTTAACTATGTCTATATTGTACTATACTTCTATGATGGTATGTGTTATCTTGTGTAGTTGATATTTATGGTGTTCCCTTGTGGTCTTAATGTGATACATTGCACCAAGTATCCCTAAAGGATTACTTGGGAGGCTAATGAATTAAAACGAAGAGTTCATTGTAAAGGTGATGGAGCTCACTGTAAAGTGACATCAAATTGTACTTGAATTCTATAAGTGGTTTTCTATGATGTTTGGCCTTTGAATATGTTTCTATGAAGTGTGAAAATGATATAAATGCTATTGCTTAAAGGTTTTATGATGATTTACTCATAATGGCATGAAGTATGATTTCAAAGAAAATGTCCCTTTTAAATGCATGTTTTTGTATGGTTGCCATACATAGTACATTCTTGTGCTAATCCCATTCTTCTCTAATTTTTACACAAAGTGTAGGTCATGGATTCTTAAAGGATGTATTGAATGGTGAAGAGCTTGATAGATGATTCCTAAGCTCAATGAAAGGAATCCTTAAAGTTCAAGGATGTCCTACTTATGTCTTTAATGTAAAGTCAATAAATATTGTATAGTTATGCAATGTGTATTATGGGTCATGTCCCTAATGTACTCTAAAGTTATTGAGTCTAAGAGGCAAAGAGACTTAGAGTATAAATATGTATTATGACTTATATTTTATATATATATGATGTGATGTTTCTAGCATATGATGTGCTATGAAAAGTTTTAAATTTTCCGCTAAATTTACTATGCCAATGCAATGAATGATATGAGAGGCTTGTCTTAGACCTCCGAGAGGTCGACGACGCCGGTTACAATCCAAGATTGTATCCTATCTTCTAGGGTATGGTTTCGGGTTGTGACAAACTTTGTATCAGAGCATGAGGTTTATAAAGTGGTCTTAGGTTCTAAGAAGTCTCATATTGCCACGTCTAGTAGAGTCTTGTATCATTGTGGTGAGTCGCGACACATCAAATGGTACGAGAGGCTATAGGACGATAGATTTCCCTTCTTCATCAATCTCATATCGTGCCATAGAACTTAATTCTATAAGATCTCTCTCTTATATTTTCTTGTCCGGTTGTCTTTTAGATGTGATTGCTTAGATGAGATTGCTCTATGCTTGAGGGAGAAAAGGTGAGTTTATAATGCTTATCTTGTTTTATGGTTTGAATGAGTATGTGTGAAGGTGACACTTGTCCTTATTTGATGATGTATATACTAACTAAGGTGACTTCAAGGGTTAACTAGAATTAGGTGGGGGTATGGGACTCTACCTACGTCTTGCACTAGTTTGACTTGATGGAGACCTTAGGAGGTTAATACTATGTATGTGTATGATGATAGATGTGAATGTCCTTATGTGATGATCTCTATGCTTGTAAACATGTAAATAGCCTAGTGTGCTAAAGATATGGAGTATGGTGCTAATTGTAGTTCTTGTTGGGTTACTTGGTTTAGTGAAGTTATGGAGCTTTACTTTATCATTGCACATGTTAACTCTACGGGGATTATGATTGGTTATCTTACCTTACTATGTATGAAATATCTCTTATTTGATGATGTGATGCCAATTATGGCAATATATGAAATCTATGTGAAATAGCAAGTTATGTCAAATGATGTATGTCATGATATAGTTAAAGCATGCTAGAAGTTATGGTGGTTAAAGTGAATTCTCTTAGATTGTTGTATTCCTATATGTTTTGTATGATGGTAGCCAAATACAAGGATTTGAACTTGGAGTGTTCAATAACTACCTATGGAAGCATGCTATCCTATGAAGGTATGTGATTAAAAGTGTGCATTGTCTCCCTTTGTATATAAGTGGTACTTGATGAGTTGCTAGTATAAATTGGAGTCTTTTGTAGAGACTTGAGTTGTAAATATAGTATGCATGATTATGAAGAATGAGTTGGTAAAACTTTGTATCTTATATTTCCATGCTTGTTCCATCAGATGTCTAAATGTTGCATTTTTGGATATTTGGAAGCATGCTCACTATAAAGACTAGGCAACTTATTGTAACATGTTTGGAGAACCTACTAAATTGTCATTTTATTGGATGTTGTTGAAATATGTGTAGAATTTATGAATATGAACATGATAAGGAATGTGGAAAAGAATTTTTGTTATTTAGATTGAAGGATGAGAATCTTATGACATGATAAGTCGTAGAGTTATTTCTAAACTTCTTGTTGTGTTCTGAACTTCCTTGTTGTTTTCCACTAATGATGTATGACCTTAGTGTCTATTGCATTGTAGGAAGAACTTATGTGAATTGAATAGTATGATAAAAAATTAATGGTTGAGGATGATTTGCCTAAAATGATAAGGTTTAGAATGCCTTAGTGTTGCTAAATTGAATTAATGAAAATTCCCTCTAAAGTAGAAATCACTTTAAGTGATGAATATGAAGGTTGTGTAGTTAAGATCCTCTATATGTTTGGTTAAGTTGCTCTTAATTGGGTTTACCCTAAGTGGGAGATGGTGTTTGAGTAGTGAGATTGTAGAAATTGTCTACATTGTTCTTCTATTCTTACTTGAATTGGAAAATATGAATTCTTAGTAGGCTTGTTCATGAAAATAGTCTTGCATAAAGTTTGAATTGCATGATCTTTATATGATAGGTATAAAATGATTGACATCATCTTGGAGACATGGTGAATTTTCCAAAGAGCATTAAAGGAAATTTTTGTTAAAGTCCATGTTTTCTCATATTGACTTGCATTTTAATGTGCTAAATGTGATGTTGACTTCATGAGGTAAGAGAAGGAACTGGTAATAGTCACTTGTAGGGTAAATTGTTTAGCCTTGTAATGGAAGTTGAGTCTCTTTCGCAATGAAATATGTTGACTCTCTTGAAATTTAAGTGACTTGATGATTTGGAATGCAAAAATTGTAGGCTCATTCTTGAAAAGGTGGAAACATGTTTAGCTAAGTGCCCATGCGTGTGCCTATAATTTGTGTTATTTTTCCAAAATGAGGCTTACTATAAGGGTGAATATTATGTTAAGAAAAGAAATTGTGGAATGGCTTCCTATTTTGTTGTGATGTACTTGGTGTGACTTGCCATTTAGACTTCACTAAGAAGAAAAATATATACATGTCTTGGCTTGAAAGTTGAGATTTCTCATTTTTAAGGAAATTGACCTTGTACTTTGCTGAAGTGTGAACTCATGATACATGCAAGTGTGTTGAGGAGCAAGACATTCCTCCATGTACACCACTAAGCATGGTATGGTTTAGTATGACCTTCATGGTACTAGGTCTAACTAAGGAAGGTCTTTGTGATTTAATTAACTCAAGTTTATGTTCATTGAAGTATGAGTGTTTAAGTAACTTTGAGTATGGGTTATGACCTGCCTATGAGTAGCTTGTCAAGATTTTCTTATAATGAATTAAGATGTAATGATCATGTTATGATTAGGATAAGGATGTTCTCCTATGAACATGAAAAAGGGCCTTTGTGTCTGATGCATTAAAGAGTGAGTGAGTAATGGTTTTTGCTTGCTTGTGTGCATTGAGTGCTAAAAAATTTAATGATATTTTAAATGTGATGAACTGCTCTTAAATGCATTGAAATCCTTGTTGTGATTAAAATTCCTAAGTGTCATTCGAGGACGAATGTTCCCAAGTGGGGGATATTGTAAGACCCCAAAAATGAGATAAGGTGTCTAGAGTCTAACATGTTTGTCTTAATTTTATAAGGTCCTAAAATGCCTTATTATGTGATATAGATGCAGTGTGCAAAGTTTGAAGTGATTTGGAAGTCGAACGTCAAGGGACGTCCAAGACGTTCGACAAATAGTCGCTTATGTGCCTCATGTGTGTATGCATGCCTAAATTGTTTGAACTGAGTCTAATGAGTCTTGAAATGGTTTTAAATTATGTTTAATTTAGTTATATGAAGTTTCGTGAAGTTCGGAGGTCAAACGCCCAAGAACGTCCGAGGCGTTCGAAAGATAGACCCTAAGACGTTCATCGTATGTCATGTTGGGGTTAAGGTTGTTTGGACGTCTTGCAGGTGTTTGTTTTGGATGAAATTTATGTGGATGGTCTATAACATGATAAGGTTTCTAATTGCGTTGGAAACGTCCGGGTACGACTTCTAAAGGGCCCCACAAGAGGCCCCAAAAGAAGGACACAAAGCTGTGTAAGACACTGCCTGGACAGTGTCCCTTGACGGACCCAACGACGGATCGTTGGTCCACCAAAGGCCCGTCGAGCAGGTCTCGTCGATGGAGGCTTGCCTTGAGCAGGTCTTAAGACAATTGTTGGCTAAGTGTCAGGCGACGAACGCTAGCCATGGCCCGTCAAGGACATGACGCCCCATCAAGGCCATCGTCGAGAGTGGCCTGTATTTGGCAGCTGCGTGCTGTAACTTAAAGGGGTGAATGGGAAATTCACCCCACGTCCTAAACTGATTATTATGGGTTTATTTAAGTAATTTTGGGTGTATATAAGCCATCCAAAACGTGATCAACCCATTCATAAATCCTCTCACATGTTTTTAAGCCTTTCCCTCAAATAATGTTCTCTCTAGAAACCACCATTGTTGGTGAGCTCAAGAACAGATTCAAGATGGGTTTTCCATGGATGAATAATCAATTTTAGAGGTTTTTGAACTAATTTAAGGTATGGTGATCCTTCATCTCTAAGTAACCTTTCACTTGGAGAGTTCTTCTCAATGTTTTCAAAGAAAGTTTATGGTCAAAGTTCGTCTTCTCCAATCTAGCCATGGGTTCTTTCTCAAAACATTTTAACGATTAAATCATGATGAATTGAAGTTAATACAGTGATTTGAACGTGATTTCACTCCAATTGCATGATGAATCCATGTTCCTTCGCAATATTGGCTTATCTCTTGCATGGGCTTTGTGATTATGGCTTGTTCTTGATTAATTGGTGATTCTCTTAAGTTTAATTGCTTGTGGTTATTGTTATTTATATTAATTGATGGTGAGTTGATGATGATCAGTCCATGATTATAAATATATGAAGATTTGAATATGAATAGCCTATATTTCTACATGTTGTCTTGAAGTCGATTGTGAGATTGGTTGTGTAGACTCTTGATTATGTGTGAACTGTTGTAGCTACTGTTTTAGGGTGATATAATGGATGAATTTTGTAGGTATAAATCCTTAATGAACAAATTAATAAAGGCTTGCATGAATTGATCTAAATTCCTTTAGGCTATGAAGTCAAAAAGCTAAGTGTGTGATAGTTCTTGAATTGTGATTAGATGAAGCATGATTTTAGTCTTGACTTCCTATCTAATTAGCTACTGCCTAATGAGTGTGTTTTTGATGAAATATGAATGATGATCAAACGCTTAGATAGTTCATAGTATTGGTAAAGTTTTCTACACTCTAGCAAATCGATAAGCCTAAATGCCTTGTTGTAACCTTAATCTTGAAGGTATGTAATCATGATTTCAATATAGTTAAAAGTGGGTTTAGATACTGCCTTAGACTTATATATGTATGAACTATGATCTAAAATCAATGTAAGGGAAGTTAGCTAATGATCTACTTTCCTAGTATGTTGATATGTTGTAATATGTTATGGTATAATCTTGTAGCGACTTGTACATGGTTTCTTATATGTTTAAAGTACATTTAGCTACTGCCATATATGTGTTTTATTGATGAATAAGGTGTATTGATAAATGATGATCAAAGGGTGAGAAATTGGTAAGAATGCTTAATTCCTCTACTCTTTCACTTCTCTATTCTTCTATAATAATGTTGATGAAGCCTTGTAAGGCATTGTGTGGTATGGTCCACTTATGGTGGCGGTGTTTACTTTATTGTCATTATATATGTGTTGACCATGGACTTGAAGGCAAAATTGATGAAATAATGAACATGTGCTTAAGATGATACTATGAGAAACTTATACCTATTTTCATATTCTAGTTGTGAATTAGGTTGTGTGGCTATTGTTTGAGCATGTGTATAATAATGTCAGGGTATTGTATAGTTGCTTCCATTGATGTGTTAAAGTGGTTAATATCCCCTTACCAATGTACCCCTTATATGAAAGTGTAAATAACTAAAGTTAGGAGTCTTGATTATAAGGTATTTATTGTCTTGTCTCATATGCTATTATGTGTTGTGTGCTATGTGCTTAGAAGTGTAATGTGGTCTAATAGGGTGGATGACTCAAGAAGTTATTAATAGCCATTATGCGATCATGTTGGTCAATGTACACACACTCTCACTTACATGCATGTTACAAGTAGTATAAGTCATTGTGTCTAAATGAAAGGTAGTTCTCATATTCACTAGTGTCTACTACTATGCATATTAAGGTGATGTTTAGGAAAGTATGATTTGTATTCCCTTACTAGGATGACTTGATAGGGGTACTAGTATAGGCAAGGGTATGGAACCTTGTCTATGCATTGCACATGTATATCTTGATAGGATAGTTCCTAGGTTTGGTTTCTTATGTATATGAAGGATAATTATATGAACATGTTATGAATATGATGTATATAATATGATGAAGTATGAATGTGTATAGTGTCTTACTAGGTTTATCTGAAAGTATTGCTCACATAGTTATGCCTATAGACTTATGCATTGATATATGAACATTTGTGACATTATGTGTATGTGAAAGGTTTGCTCACATCTATGTTTACACTCACACACATGGATGATATAGTTAGTGAGAGGGGCCTTGCTAGGGGTGCCCAAGAATACTCCAAAACTAGATAGGTGCTTGAATATGCTATAAGCATATGAATGATGAATATCCTAAGCCTATGTATTTATAAATAAAGGTAATAAAGGCTTTTCAATAAAGGGAACTTAGCTTAGCACCGAGTGAACTTGACATTGAGAGGTGTTGACTTTCCTTGGAGGAAGATTCACCATTTGTCCCTTATAAAGTGTTGACTTCCTTAGAGGAATACTCACCTATGGACCTACATGAGGTGTTGACTTTCCTTGAGGAATATTCACTCATTTTTCTCATGAGGTGAGGCCCCAATTACCAAATGGTATGTATAGGGAATACCTATCTCTTAGTTCCATAAACTATGCTTGCCACATATGATCTAGCAAGGTGAATTCACTTAGGATGCTAGGATTTATGTTAATGTTCTACCTTGGCTAGGTAGGAACACCTTCCTTTGGTGTAAGGCTCTACAACACCAAATTCCATGTTTAGCACCCATGGTCTTAGTGTCGGTTAAGGCTATACTTTCCCTAAAGTTAAAATGGACAATGAAAGTAATTGAATAGGATCCTAACTAGGAGGACTTAAGGTAAGTTACTTAGAATAGATGGAAGTAATGAATCCATCTAGACATTGCACAAGTGACTCCTTAGGAATTCTTAGGAAGGTGCCCTAATGCATATGATTATGTATGTGTCCTTTATGTATGACATTGTAGTCTTGTTTTAACTATGTCTATATTGTACTATACTTCTATGATGGTATGTGTTATCTTGTGTAGATGATATTTATGGTGTTCCCTTGTGGACTTAATATGATACATTGCACCAAGTATCCCTAAAGTATTACTTGGGAGGCTAATGAATTCAAAGGAAGAGTTCACTGTAAAGGTGATGGAGCTCACTGTAAAGTGACATCAAATTATACTTAAATTCTATAAGTTGTTTTCTATGATGTTTGGCCTTTGATTGTGTTTCTATGAAGTATGATAATGATATAAATGCTATTACTTAAAGGTTTATGATGATTTACTCAAAATGGCATGAAGTATGATTCCAAAGAAAATGTCCCTTTTAAATGCATGTTTTTGCATGGTTGTCATACTTAGTACATTCTTGTGCTAATCCCATTCTTCTCTACTTTTTAAACAAAGTGTAGGTCATGGATGCTTAAAGGATGTCTTGAATGGTGAAGATCTTGATAGATGATTCCCAAGCTCAATGAAAGGAATCTTTCAAGTTCAAGGATGTCCTACTTATGTCTTTAATGTAAAGTCAATAAATATTGTATAGTTATGTAATGTGTCTTATAGGTCGTGTCCCTAATGTACTCTAAAGTTATTGAGTCTAAGATGGCAAAGAGACTTAGAGTCTAAATATGTATTATGACTTATATTATATATATATATATATGATGTGATATTTCTAGCATATGATGTGCTATGAAAAGTTTTAAATTTTCCGCTAAATTTACTATGCCAATGCAATGAATGATATGAGAGGCTTGTCTTAGACCTCCGAGAGGTTGACGACGCCGGTTGCCGGTTACAATCCAAGATTGTATCCTAATCCTTCATACGTGATATTTACATGATATAATCATCTTGTGTAAAGCAAACAAGAAAGTATCATTGTCACGACCAAAATCTAGACCCAGACGAAACCGGCGTCGTTGACCTCTCAGAGGTCGCAGACAAGCCTACATACGTCATTCTTACTTCATCTAGGTTAATTTTAGCGGAAAATTTAAACTTTTTGATTTCTTATTTCATGCGAAACATTTTAAACTTAACATCATAGGCGTTCGCAAATCAACAATCTAATATAGAGATAATCAAATGAAAGAAACAGTTCATGATTGCATTAAACGTATTTTTGCAAAAACGGCACCAATACAAAATCTGAAATAAAAGTGGAAAGAAACACTAGTGGAACATGATCCACTAGATAAAGCCTACATCTAAGCTAGATATAACGGTAGACATCCTCGAAAGCATGAGGGCCTACCAAGTCCGGATGAAAGCTCCACGTCCGGATAGCTGCAACGTCAACCTGTAAGCTCTAGCGTCCACTTGTGCCTACACCTAAAAATATAGAGTTGTATGGGATTAGTACACACTTGTACTAAGTATGGGTATGCGCAAGCACACACCAAGGACATGCATGAGTAAGAATAGCTCTTTCCTAACAACATGATTTATGGAAAGTCAAGTCAGTAGACTTGCCAAATTGGGATTAGGAAAGTCAGTGGACTTGCCAAATTTGAATTAGGAAAGTCAGGGGACTTGCCAAATTTGGATTAGGAAAGTCATGCCATGAGAGTAACATGCATCATCATACGTATCTAATTGCACACAACACATAACATCTTACACATAACATATAACATATTGCATATCGCACATAACATACTGCGTATAGCACATAACATCTTTCATATCGTTCGTTCATATGCCACGAGACCTTGGAATCATGGACTTAACATTAAGCCTTCCCAAAATGACGGCTCAACATATGGGACCTCAACTAGGGAGCCTTCTTTACCAAGCACAGAGTCTACTTTATTTATTCGTACGTACTTCATTTCGTTCATTCATAAGCTAGTGTAAACACTAGCCATACCTAGGATGTAGTTTAAGACTCTCATCGGGTTTGCTGTGCAATGATCAAGAATAACCTAGTGTCATTACTTGAGTCTAGCTCACCTCTTGATTATCCTATCCTAACACCTTTGGTATCGTTCATTTCATTATGTGCATCATTTGAGGCTGGCCTCATTCATTCATTAGGAACTTTAACTTTAACTGACATAGATCATGTGAGCATCATGAAATCCATTGTCTCCCCCACACCGAAAAGAGGTGGAATCACCGGCCAAAGTGACCCAAAACATGCTAGCGTACATGGGAATTGAACCCCGCTATATCCCTATATTGGCTGTATAGGTTCGAAGACTAGGAGATATAAGGAGACTCATACCCGGCATACCAGACAGTCTCATCTCATGAGAGTTACGTGAACCTCCGCCCTTCCCAAAAGAAGGCATCACCGCTCATATCTAGCCTATCGGTGCTCAGTATAAAGTTCCATTACATTCAACTCATACGTCATGTAAGATGTCTTCTAGTATGAGGACATCATATCTCAATAGATGATTGCTCATCTCATCATTAGTATTAAGTATACATTATTCTCAATACTTTCATTAGAGTGTTCATAGAGACTAGTCTCTTCATTAACTTTACACTCTCATAGGTGAGTACGTTTTGGTAACATTTACTTAGGCT
Organism: Solanum lycopersicoides; assembly: GCA_022817965.1. Classification (NCBI taxonomy): domain Eukaryota; kingdom Viridiplantae; phylum Streptophyta; class Magnoliopsida; order Solanales; family Solanaceae; genus Solanum; species Solanum lycopersicoides. Next base: position 17,449,442 of record CM040623.1, read on the forward strand.
CATTTGAGATTGCTCTCACCTTTCACATTAGTCTCTTATCATTTTGTCACCACGTTCATTAACATTAGCACATTTGCTCTTCATAATTAGTCACCCTATTTTACGTGAATGTTCACTTCATCATATGCCAATGCCCTTGGCCATTTAGTGTGTTTCACACTCTTTCTTAACCCTTCTAGGGTCTTATCATTCATTATTAATCTCATCATTTCATTACATACATCTTAGGTTCACCTACTTCTAAATGTATGCTAGACTTATGGGTCTATACATACAAGCCATGAGGCTTCATTCACAGTTCGTTTAAGTGATTCATATCTTCCTAAGATTATGTCATACAAGACTTATGCATCTTGTAAGTATGCCAAGATCTCAATTTCGATCTATGTAGGCAACATTATTTTTGAACATTTATTCACATATGACTTATGTATCAATACGGAATTTGGGCAAGGGAACCCGATTTCGAATCCTTTGGACAACACTTACATTTTTTTATTTATTTTGGTTTGATCCATACGACTTGGGGACCCAAGATCGAGCCCCAACACCTTCATTTCCTTTTAATTTCTCTTCTTTAAACTCTCTATTTGTTGGCCGAGGGGTTGTGGGATCGAACCCCCACAACACCTTTTATTTTAATTTTTTTTGTTTGAGTTTTTCCGAGTTGACCATGAGGGTGTGGGATCGAATCCCCACAGCCTCACTTTATTATTCTCTTTAATTCCCTTAATCATCCTGGAGGTCGTGGGTTCGATTCCCACACGCCTCAACATTTATTTTCTTTTAATATCCTTAAGTCTGAGTGAGAGGTTGTGGGTTCGAATCCCACTCCTCTCATTTCTTATTTTCATAATTTCATTTTCCAGCGAAGATCACGGTTCGAATCTCCCTCACCACATTATTTTAACTTACTTATTTTCATGATTTTTAACATAGTGAGGTCATTGGTTCGATCCTCCATGACCTCATTTGTTTTAGTTCATTTTTCACAGCATTTTGAACTACTTCAACTTGACCTAAATTCATCAACTTGTAACTGGAAATTTTGTAGTTTTTTAGCATCTTTTTCATCAAGTTACACATTAGTTCTTAGGGAAATTTCTTGGTTAATTTAGAACGTCTTTAGGTGCATTTTTCATGGATTCATTTAGCCAAGAGTTTATCCCTCAAATCCGCCATATTACACTTCATATGCACATCACGATTTACAAAAGTTTGTGCACGTAAGAATACAACTATAACATTACATTTTTGAGCCTTAAACCCGAGAGTAACAAGTCAAGGCTAACATTGCACAACAATACACATATTTTCGGAAAACATAGGTTGTCATTCATATGATTCCAAACACACATTCATGAATATATTCATCACAAAAATATATTACATGCCTAATATCTACCAGCAAACATACCCAATGTAACGACCCAGATTCTTGAATCCAAATCGCCACCGGCGTCGTTGACCTCTCACAGGTCGCAGACAAGACTCATCTTGCATTCATCACATTCTTCTAGTTAAATTTGCGGAAAATTTAAAACTTTTTATATGTATGAAGCATACATAGACTTCATATAATTATAACTAGATACATCATATACTAAGCTCAACATAAGAGAACAACCTTCTAACATAAAGAATCAGGTCGAAACTAAAGATGAATATATCATAAATAGTTTGTCAAACACGACCTTATTACAAAGCTTTGAAATGAAGGTACGAAAGAAACGCTAGGGACAACATCCACTAGCTATGTCTAATACTAAGGCTAGACTAAATCTGTAGCATCCTCGAAATCATGAGGACCTACCAATTGGTTTGGAGAAACGCTGAAGTCCAAACCGCTGCAAGTGTCGTCAACCTGTCCTTTGACCTGCACCTATAAAAATGGTAAATAGTAGGGGGTTAGTACACCACATGTACTAAGTATGGGTGTATGCACACATACACATAAAGCTATGCATGATCAATGAAAGCTCTTCCTAAGCAATATGCCATTTCTGGAAAGTCTACTCATTAGACTTTCCTAATTCGTTAGTTGTGAATTGTGGTATGAATATGATGTATTTTAATGCATTCAAAGCACACAACTCATTTTCTATATGATTACAAGACATTAGTATCATCAACATAATTTTAGAACCACTCGGGCGAAGATTTAAATTTTTGATCCCTAAACCCGAGAGCTCCTCTTTGTACACTTCGATTATTTTTCAGTCTTTTTCTTCTTCCTGTTGTGTAGTTGAATAACTCCTTTGGTCCTATGTTTTACTTACAAGTGCAATGATTCATTGTAGTCCCATACCCACAATGAATCAAGTAAGTACTTCAAGAGATTAAGGAAATGACTTAACTACAATTTGGGGCATGAATATATTTCTAAGTCAATACTTATTAACTATACGCATTCTTTAGTTGATTGCATAATGTGCATAGATCTTGGGGCATATCATTAAAGCTTATGATCTTGCTTACTTTGGGCATTAATTCTTTATAAACCAATCTTTAGTGACTATTCCTATTATTGTATTATTGGCCTAATGTAAGAAGTCATTATAAGCCAATCTTATTTGGCTAATATTTTTTGTCAATTATATAAAATCATTATAAGCCAATTTATTTGACTTTATCATTTTCATAACATGAGGATTCATTATTAGTTATGCCCTTTACTTATCATTTTCATAACACAAGAAGGAAGTTAGATACTTAGAATGACACAAAGTGTCAAAGATCTAGTTAGAACGATAAAGAGTAGAAGAAGGGAAGATTTTCCTATCATCGCGCAGTCTCTAAGTCATGATTGTGGCACACTTCACAACCATAAGTTAGAAACTACGTAACGTGGTTGTGTTGAGCTTTAGATCCTAGATAATTTAACCTCATGCTCTGATACCAAGTTTGTAACGACTCGGATTTTTGAATACGAATCGCCACCGGCGTCGTTGACCCCTCATAGGTCGCAGACAAGCCTCATCTTGCATTCATCACATTCATCTAGTTAAATTTGAGGAAAATTTAAAAGTTTTTATATGTATGAAGCATACATAGACTTCATATAATTATTAATTAGATACATCATATACTAAGATCAACATAAGAGAACAACCATCTAACATAAAGAATCAATTCGAAACTGAAGATGAATATATCATAAATAGTTTGCCAAACACGGCCTTATTACAAAGCTTCGAAATGATGGTACGAAAGAAACGCTAGGGACAACATCCACTAGATATGTCTAAAACTAAGGCTAGACTAAATCTGTAGCATCCTCGAAATCATGTGGACCTACCAATTGGTTTGGAGAAACGCTGAAGTCCAAACCGCTGCAAGTGTCGTCAACCTGTCCTTTGACCTGCACCTATAAAAATAGTAAATAGTAGGGGGTTAGTACACCACTTGTACTAAGTATGGGTGTATGCACACATACACATAATGCTATGCATGATCAATGAAAGCTCTTCCTAAGCAACATGCCATTTCTGGAAAGTCTAGTCATTAGACTTTCCTAATTCGTTAGTTGTGAATTGTGGTATGAATATGATGTATTTTAATGCATTCAAAGCACACAACTCATTTTCTATATGATTACAAGACATTAGTATCATCAACATTATTTTAGAACCACTCGGGCGAAGATTTAAATTTTTGATCCTCTAAACCCGAGAGCTCCTCTTTGTACACTTAGATTATTTTTCAGTCTTTTTCTTCTTCTTGTTGTGTAGTTCAATAACTCCTTTGGTCCTATGGTTTACTTACAAGTGCAATGATTCATTGTAGTCCCATACCCACAATGAATCAAGTAAGTAATTCAAGAGATTAAGGAAATGACTTAACTACAATTTGGGGCATGAATATATTTATAAGTCAATACTTATTGACTATACTCATTCTTTAGTTGATTGCAGAATGTGCATAGATGTTGGGGCATATCATTAAAGCTTATGATCTTGCTTACTTTGGGCATGAATTCTTTATAAACCAATCTTTAGTGACTATTCCTATTATTGTATTATTGGCCTAATGTAAGAAGTCATTATAAGCAAATCTTATTTGGCTAATATCTTTTGCCAATTATATAAAATCATTATAAGCCAATTTATTTGGCTTTATCATTTTCATAACATGAGTATTCATTGTTAGTTATGCCCTTTACTTATTGTAAACTTTTTTGGATACGATTTGACTATCCTTACAACAAGTTATTCATTACATCAAGTATTCATTACATTTCATAAGCCATTCTCTATTGATTATGCCATTGATTTCATTACTTTCATGTTTTATATATTATACATTTCATATACACGAGACCTTGGAATCGTTGATATAGCATTAAGACATCTCAAGTGAGTGCCCAACATATGGGACCTCAAACCGAGGGCCTTCTTTAGCAAACACAGAGTCTGCTTCATTCGTTCATTCGTACTTCACATTATTCATTTCATTCATTCGTAGGCTGATGTAAACACTATATATACCTAGGATGAAGTTTAAGACTCTCATCGAGATCATGAAGTGCAATGACCAAGAATGACCTAATGTCATTACTTGAATCTGATTTCACCTCCTGATTGTCTTGCACAAACACCTTCGGTATCGTTCATTTTATAATCTTTCATACTTTGAGGAACTCCAACCTTAACCGACATAGATCATGTGAGCATCATGAAATCTAGTGTCTTCCCCACACCGAAAAGAGGTAGAGTCACTGGCAAAGGTGAAACCAAAACATGCTAGCATATATAGGGAATTGAACCCTGCTATATCCCTATATTAGCAGTATAGATTCAAAGACTAGGAGATATAAGGAGACCCATACCCGGCATGCCGGACAGTCTCATCAGATGAGAGTTACGTGAACCTCCGCCCTTCCCGAAGGAAGGCATCACCGCTCATAGCTAGCCTATCGGTGCTCAGTATAAAGTTCCATTACATTCAACTCATACATCATGGAAGATGGCTTCTAGCATGAGGACATCATAACTCATTAGATGATTTCTCATCTCATCATTAGTATTAAGTGTGAACTGTCCTTACACTTACATATATAGTATGATTGAGACTTATTGACTCTTTTGATGACTTGTCATCCTTACTTTATATTAATGAAATGTGAATTGTCCTTGCATATCATCCTTACTTTACATTGATGAATGTGAATTGTCCTTACATATTATCCTTACTTTACATTGATGAATGTGAATTGTCCTTACAATTCACATTCATCAATGTAAAGTAAGGATGATATGTAAGGACAATTCACATTTCATCAATGTAAAGTAAGGTTGACAAGTCATCAAAATAGTAAATAAGTCTCAATCATACTCTATATGTAAGTGTAAGGACAGTTCACACTTAATACTAATGATGAGATGAGAAATCATCTAATGAGCTATGTTGTCCTCATGCTAGAAGCTAGCTTCCATGATGTATTAGTTGAATGTAATGGAACTTTATACTGAGTACCGATAGGCTAGCTATGAGCGGTGATGCCTTCCTTCGGGAAGGGCGGAGGTTCACGTAACTCTCATGAGATGAGACTGTACGACATGCTGGGTATGGGTCTCCTTATATCTCCTAGTCTTTGAACCTATACTACCAATATAGGGAACTAGCAGGGTTCAATTCCCTATATACGCTAGCATGTTTTGGTTTTACCTTTGCCAGTGACTCCACCTATTTTTGGTGTGGGGAAGACACTGGATTTCATGATGCTCACATGATCTATGTCGGTTAAGGTTGGAGTTCCTCAAAGTATGAAAGATAATGAAATGAACGATACCGAAGGTGTTTCTGCAAGACAATCAGGAGGTGAAATCAGATTCAAGTAATGACATTAGGTCATTCTTGGTCATTGCACTTCATGATCCCGATGAGAGTCTTAAACTTAATCCTAGGTATAGCTGGTGTTTACATCAGCCTACGAATGAATGAAATGAATAATGTGAAATATGAATGAACGAATGAAGCAGAGTCTGTGTTTGCTAAAGAAGGCCCTCAGGTTGAGGTCCCATATGTTGGGCACTCACTTTAGATGTCTTAATGCTATATCAACGATTCCAAGGTCTCGTGTATATGAAATGTATAATATATAAAACATGAAAGTAATGAAATCAATGGAATAATGAATAGAGAATGGCTTATGAAATGTAATGAATACTTGATGTAATGAATAACTTGTTGTAAGGATAGTCAAATCGTATCCAAAAAAGTTTACAATAAGTAAAGGGCATAACTAACAATGAATCCTCATGTTATAAAAATGATAAAGCCAAATAAATTGGCTTATAATGATTTTATATAATTGGCAAAAGATATTAGCCAAATAAGATTTGCTTATAATGACTTCTTACATTAGGCCAATAATACAATAATAGGAATAGTCACTAAAGATTGGTTTATAAAGAATTCATGCCCAAAGTAAGCAAGATCATAAGCTTTAATGATATGCCCCAACATCTATGCACATTCTGCAATCAACTAAAGAATGAGTATAGTCAATAAGTATTGACTTATAAATATATTCATGCCCCAAATTGTAGTTAAGTCATTTCCTTAATCTCTTGAATTACTTACTTGATTCATTGTGGGTATGGGACTACAATGAATCATTGCACTTGTAAGTAAACCATAGGACCAAAGGAGTTATTGAACTACACAACAACAAGAAGAAAAAGACTGAAAAATAATCTAAGTGTACAAAGAGGAGCTCTCGGGTTTAGAGGATCAAAAATTTAAATCTTCGCCCGAGTGGTTCTAAAATAATGTTGATGATACTAATGTCTTGTAATCATATAGAAAATGAGTTGTGTGCTTTGAATGCATTAAAATACATCATATTCATACCACAATTCACAACTAACGAATTAGGAAAGTCTAATGACTAGACTTTCCAGAAATGGCATGTTGCTTAGGAAGAGCTTTCATTGATCATGCATAGCATTATGTGTATGTGTGCATACACCCATACTTAGTACAAGTGGTGTACTAACCCCCTACTATTTACTATTTTTATAGGTGCAGGTCAAAGGACAGGTTGACGACACTTGCAGCGGTTTGGACTTCAGCGTTTCTCCAAACCAATTGGTAGGTCCACATGATTTCGAGGATGCTACAGATTTAGTCTAGCCTTAGTTTTAGACATATCTAGTGGATGTTGTCCCTAGCGTTTCTTTCTTACCATCATTTTGAAGCTTTGTAATAAGGCCATGTTTTGCAAACTATTTATGATATATTCATCTTCAGTTTCGAATTGATTCTTTATGTTAGATGGTTGTTCTCTTATGTTGATCTTAGTATATGATGTATCTAGTTAATAATTATATGAAGTTTATGTATGCTTCATACATATAAAAACTTTTAAATTTTCCACAAATTTAACTAGATGAATGTGATGAATGCAAGATGAGGCTTGTCTGCGACCTATGAGGGGTCAACGACGCCGGTGCGATTCGGATTCAAGAATCCGAGTCGTTACAAACTTGGTATCAGAGCATGAGGTTAAATTATCTAGGATCTAAAGCTCAAGACAACCACGTTACGTAGTTTCTAACTTATGGCTGTGAAGTGTGCCACAATCATGACTTAGAGACTGCGCGATGATAGGAAAATCTTCCCTTCTTCTACTCTTTATCGTTCTAACTAGATCATTGACACTTTGTGTCATTCTAAGTATCTAACTTCCTTCTTGTGTGAACGCGTAGAAGAATACACACAAGAATTAGGATGGCCAAGTGGTCTAAGGCGCTAGACTCAGGATCTGGCCTTCCCAAGATGGGCCATAATGGAAATGCCCTACGTTGACGAAAGACGTGTCGTGAGTGTGGCTGTTCGCATGGAGGTGAGTACATGGTAGATTCTAACTGCATGCCACGGGTGTTAATGAAGAGGAGGAGGCTAAGTTGGGTGCATACTAACTCAAGAATATGGCTTAGACATGGATTTGCTTCATAAGTGTTATGCTATAATAGACTATAGAAACAGGGTAGTAAGGCTTCAGTTTTAAAATAAGTTGGGTTAAAATGAGAAGGGTGTGGTTCAAATCTTAAGGCCAATAAGATGTTATATAAGAGGTTAGATATACTCTTACTAAGTCTGGTTTATGTTTAAGAAACTATAAGTTTAAGTGCTTTAGTGGATTTGGTGTGGTAAGTCCCTAATCGTATGTCGTATAATAGCACTATGTGAGTTAAAAAGAAGTTATATTGAATTTTTATGTTGTTGTTTTGTGTAGCATAGGCATGTTTTTTGTGTTGCATGAGTTGTGATGTGCATTAAGTTAAGTGGGATTGAGAAGGAAATTCCTCAATCTCAAATATGAAGCTTCAGATAAGCTTGAATGATATGCATCATCTAAATAAGTGTGAATCAGATATTCACAAAAGAGAAACGTTTAAGTATGACAAAGTAACTTTCGAATGTCACCCTCTTTGTTTAAGTGATGTGTAAGTGTCATTCGGGGACGAATGTTCCTAAGGGGGGGATAATGTAACATTTCATAAAATTTAATGTCTAGTGAAGAGCCCAATGTGTCTTTAAGAATGCGTATTGGGGATACCTAGGCATCCCAATGCCCAATATTGAGAAATATTGGGCATAGTATAGAAAATTGGCTATGGGGTATTAGCCAATTTCTATATAATACCCAAATAAGAAAAATATTGGGCATATTAGAAATATTGGCTTAAAGGGGTGTTAACCAATTTTCTAACATTAATGAGCCTTTTTAGAATTGTACCTGCAATGAAGACCCTAAAATAACTATAATCTTCACATATGCCCAATATACATATTATGTACTAGGCATCCAAGTGTCAAGCCTAGTACCATAGCACATGACCATTTAAAATGATCATGTAAAGTAAGCAGTGCCCAAGTACATAGTGAGGGTCCTTGGGACAATAAGTAAACATTCCCAAATGAACCATAAATAATAGTTAGTTAGGAAAGTACAACCAACCCATGTGCAAGCACATGTGCAAGACATGTGAAGAAGTGGCCAAAGGAGGGGACCACCCTAACCGAATTCGGTTAGGGTAGTTAGGGGGGAAACGTGCACAAGGGACCCCTCCATGTGGGGCCTAACTTCCTAACACAGACTCTATCCTTCTGCCCTAACTAGATACCTAACCTAGGACCAACAGAAATTGACCCATTATTGCACCCGACAACCTAGGACCAAAACCGGGTTGACACTAACCTAGTACTAGTTAAAGAGACAACCTAGTACCTAACCTAGGATGGTCCAAAAGGTTAGTTATGGTCCTAACAACTTAGGGGTACTTTAGTAATTATCCTAGGTTACCTAATTAATTAATTTATCAAATTAATTAATTAATTTAAAAGGGCTAAAACCTAAACTAAAAAGGAAATTTTCAGATTTTGGTTAATACAAGAAAGGGACAACCTAGTACCTAACCTAGGATTGTCCAAAGAGTTAGTTAAGGTCCTAACAACCTAGGGATACTTTAGTAATTACCCTAGGATAGTTAATTAATTAATTTAGCAACTTAATTAATCAATTTAAAGGGGCAAAACCAAAATCACAAAGCAATTTCCATATTTCGGTTAAAACAAGAAAAAGACAACCTAGTACCTAACCTAGGATGGTTCAAAGGATTGGTTATGGTCCTAACGACTTAAGGGTACTTTAGTAATTACCTTAGGTCACCTAATTAATTAAATTAGCAATTTAATTAATTGCTTTAAATGATCAAAATGAAATCCTTTCACTAACTAGTATAATTCAAGAAACATCCTAGTACTAATCCTAGGATGGTCCTAAAGGGTGGATTATAGTTCCAATGACTTAGGTATACTTTAGTACTTACCCTAGGTCCCTAAATTAATTAAATTAAGGATTTAATTAATTAATATAAAGTCAAAATGTTGACCAAAACCATAGTCAATACCAATTTCCAGATTTGACTAAGTGTTATGTTCTCCTATGTTAGTCAACTTACGAGGGGCGTTTTGGTAATTGTTTAATTAGTTTATTAAATTAACTTATTAAACCTAAGTTGTATAATTCAAGATCAGTCTTAAACCTAAAAATCACGTTCAAACTCATAGAAAAAAAAGGAACGCAAAAATAGTAAGCAACGAACAAAAGAAAAAGGCAGAAAATTTATCGATTTCTCTAGGGCGATTTCAAGGTTTCTTCAAGTTTTTGTTCAAGGTGATCTTCGTAGATTAAGTTCTACTTAACGTATGTGTTTCTCTCCTAGAATTCTTTCTCTAAGACTATTTTCCTTCGAACGATTCACAAGATCTTGAAAACTAGGGTTGTTCCCGTCGTTCTCGTCGAACTTCCCTTCCCTAGTATCCTTTTCGATATCAATGTTGAATAGGTTAGAGATCATGTTGTTGGTATGTGGTGCTGACTTTTATTAAAATGTATTGTTTTTGAATTATGAGTATCGAATGAACTTATGAACTTGTAATTGCGTAAAGTTAATCTTATCATGATAATTAAGGATCGATAATGTGCTAAGATAAGTTTGTGATGTGTTAAGTGAATTATGTGCCTTTGGCTGAATGTTGACTTGTTGTTGTTGTGATGTTATGAAGATGCTAAAGCCATCAAATGTTAACATGATGCTGTCCAATATGTTCTTAAAACGTGACACTAAAATCCATAAACTAAGAATTGGCTCAAAGACATCTATGAAATCATATCTTGAATAAATTGGCTATCTGGTTCCAATAAAGTTGTATAACTCTATTTGGTCAAAATGAATATATGCTAATGGCTAGGAACTTATGTAAATGATTAAAAGATTCGCTAATGGTTCATACATATGGCAATTTAAATATGAAGATACGTAAAAATTGGCTTATGCCAAAAAGAATGAATTTGTTAGTCTAACATCCAAAATCTTGAGCCAATACTAATCATATGTCAATTCTTGTGTAGCAAGAGTATCAAATATATATTAAGCACTTCTAAAGTAATATCAATGAATCCCTAACAAAGGGCATGACATTCATTGGGACAACTCCCAACATGCTCCACAATAATGAACTATGAACACATGAAACTCATTGAATGAAGTGCTCATCGTCCATAAACGGTGATATGAAGCTACTACAATAAAGTAAGTAAGTAACATGAGTTATAACATAATTAAAGGGGTCTAAATTAAGTAAGTGACCAGAATGGGGTGTTAAAGGAAGTGAGATAAGTCTTACTTACACCAAAGCTAATTTGTTAAAAGAATACTCACGAATGAAGGTGTTAGAATGTGTGAGACTAGTCTCATTAACACATAAGGATGATATGTAAGGACAATTCACATTCATCAATGTAAAGTAAGGATGATATGTAAGGACAATTCACATTCATCAATGTAAAGTAAGGATGATATGTATGGACAATCACATTCATCAATGTAAAGTAAGGATGATATGTAAGGACAATTCACATTTCATCAATGTAAAGTAAGGATGACAAGTCATCAAAAGAGTATAAGTCTCAATCATACTCTATATGTAAGTGTAAGGACATTTCACACTTAATACTAATGATGAGATGAGAAATCATCTAATGAGCTATGATGTCCTCATGCTAGAAGGCAGCTTCCATGATGTATGAGTTGAATGTAATGGAACTTTATACTGAGCAACGATAGGCTAGCTATGAGCGGTGATGCCTTTATTCGGGAAGGGCGGAGGTTTACGTAACTCTCATGAGATGAGAGTGTCCGGCATGCCGGGTATGGGTTTTCTTATATCTCCTAGTCTTTGAACCTATACTGCCAATACAATATAGGGATCTAGCAGGGTTCAATTCCCTATATACGCTAGCATGTTTTGGTTTCACCTTGGCCAGTGACTCCACCTCTTTTCGGTGTGGGGAAGACACCGGATTTCATGATGCTCACATGATCTATGTCGGTTAAGGTTGGAGTTCCTCAAAGTATGAAAGATAACGAAATGAACGATACCGAAGGTGTTTGTCTAAGACAATCAGAAGGTGAAATCATATTCAAGTAATGACATTAGGTCATTCGTGGTCATTGCACTTCATGATCCCGATGAGAGTCTTAAACTTCATCCTAGGTATAGATGGTGTTTACATCAGCCTACGAATGAATGAAATGATTAATGTGAAGTACGAATGAACGAATGAAGCAGAGTCTGTGTTAGGTAAAGAAGGCCCTCGGGTTGAGGTCCCATATGTTGGGCACTCACTTGAGATGTCTTAATGTTATATCAACGATTCCAAGGTCTCGTGTATATGAAATGTATAATATATAAAACATGAAAGTAATGAAATCAATGGCATAATCAATAGAGAATGGCTTATGAAATGTAATGAATACTTGATGTAATGAATAACTTTTTGTAAGGATAGTCAAATCGTATCCAATAAAGTTTACAATAAGTAAAGGGCATAACTAATAATGAATCCTCATGTTATGAAAATGATAAAGCCAAATAAATTGTCTTATAATGATTTTATATAATTGTCAAAAGATATTAGCCAAATAAGATTGGCTTATAATGACTTCTTACATTAGGCCAATATCACAATAATAGGAATAGTCACTAAAGATTGGTTTATAAAGAATTCATGCCCAAAGTAAGCAAGATCATAAGATTTAATGATATGCCCCAAGATCTATGCACATTATGCAATCAACTAAAGAATGAGTATAGTCAATAAGTATTGACTTATAAATATATTCATGCCCCAAATTGTAGTTAAGTCATTTCCTTAATCTCTTGAAGTACTTACTTGATTCATTGTGGGTATGGGACTACAATGAATCATTGCACTTGTAAGTAAAACATAGGACCAAAGGAGTTATTGAACTACACAACAAGAAGAAGAAAAAGACTGAAAAATAATCTAAGTGTACAAAGAGGAGCTCTCGGGTTTGGAGGATCAAAAATTTAAATCTTCGCCGAGTGGTTCTAAAATTATGTTGATGATACTAATGTCTTGTAATCATATATAAAATAAGTTGTGTGCTTTTAATGCATTAAAATACATCATATTCATACCACAATTCACAACTAACGAATTAGGAAAGTCTAATGACTAGACTTTCCAGAAATGGCATGTTTCTTAGGAAGAGCTTTAATTGATCATGCATAGCTTTATGTGTATGTGTGCATACACCCATACTTAGTACAAGTGGTGTACTAACCCCCTACTATTTACTATTTTTATAGGTGCAGGTCAAAGGACAAGTTGACGACACTTGAAGCGGTTTGGACTTCAGCATTTCTCCAAACCAATTGGTAGGTCCTCATGATTTCGAGGATGCTACAGATTTAGTCTAGCTAGTTTTAGACATAGCTAGTGGAATTTGTACCTAGCATTTCTTTCGTACCTTCATTTCGAAGCTTTGTAATAAGGCCGTGTTTCGCAAACTATTTATGATATATTCATCTTCAGTTTCGAATTGATTCTTTATGTTAGATGGTTGTTCTCTTATGTTGAGCTTAGTATATGATGTATCTAGTTAATAATTATATGAAGTCTATGTATGCTTCATACATATAAAAAGTAATAAATTTTCCGCAAATTTAACTAAATGAATGTGATGAATGCAAGATGAGGCTTGTGTGCGACCTCTGAGAGGTCAACGACGTCGGTGGCGATTCGTATTAAAGAATCCGGGTCGTTACACCCAACCTACGAATTAATGGGAGCTAGTGACAGGGACATGAAAAGGGGAACAATCCTAGTTTTCGGATTAGAATTGACTAAATCTTAAGGGTATCTTGGGAAAGGGACCAAGAGTAAGAAAACCCGTATCTTTTGACGTTTAAACCTTGACTTACTGCCCAAAGTTTCTCCTCCAAACTCACGTCCAACACCGAGAACCTCAACACCAATTCGACGGACAAACCCTCTCTTTGCCTAACGTGTTTGATTAGTTGTTTGTTTATAATTTTCTTTGTGAGTTCTTCAAGTGTAAAGAACTTTAGTCAATTTTCTATTCTTGTAGTTGTTTAGGAAGGGAGAACGTCAAAGAGAAGAGAGAATGATCGTGAAGTGAGATAGACTTGAGAGAGTGAAACGTGAAAGTAGTTTAGGCTTAGGTAAGGACTTAGTCAAACTAGGACTCTTTATTAATTTAATTAAAAAACAGATTTTCCTTTTTCTTAAATCAGCTAATAATTATTAATTAACTAAATTAATTTACCAATTTAAATAAAAACAATTTAAATCATTGCTTCCACCTAGGTTCGAAGCCGGGTGGAGCAAGACTTCAATCAAGAAGCCAATTTTTGGTCCTCTCTCCCCAAAATACCCCTCCACCTTATTAATTATTTAATTAATTACATATTTAGGGTAATTACGATACTACCCTTAGCCTGGTAAAAGACCATTTTACCCCTAGACCCTCAAAACCTACGATTTTCCCTTTTTAAGTCCGGTAAAGACTCATTCGAGTAAATCTTCGTATTCAAGAGCCCTACATGGCTGGACCCAACCTTTCCTAGCTCAACTAACTCCCCAAGTTAGTTGGCTTGGCTGTAGCAAGGGTTCATAGGTCTGGTTCTACGCGCATCAATCTGTGTGAACCCGGTCTAATCGTAGGCATTCTAGACACATTAAGCATTACTTATCATATCCATTTTTAGGGTTGTTACATTATCCCCCACTTAGGAACATTCGTCCCCGAATGACACTACTAACTATCTAGCACAATGCCAGTCATAACATAACATAATCACTATATACAATCAAGCAATAGCAACAAAAAATGGAGAGATAAGGAAACTTCGACTTAAGAGTAGGAAGTCTAATCTCAAAAGCTGAAAAGATGAGGGTATCGGGATCTCATATCATCCTCGGTCTCCCACGTAGCACCCTCAACAAGATGATTCCTCCACAATACCTTCATTGTGGCAATCTCCTTGTTTCTCAGCCGCTTGACTTGTCTGTCTAAGATCTCAATAGGCACCTCAACATAGGATAAGTCTTCATCAACCCCCAAACCTTCCACAGGTAGAATCAATGCTGGATCACCTAGGCACTTCTTTAACATGGATACATGAAAGACATGATGGACAGAAGCTAGCTCCGCAAGCAATGCCAACTCATAGGCCACCTCACCCACACGCTATAGGATCTCATATGGCCTAACATACCTCGGACTCAACTTCCCCTTACTGCCAAACCTCATCACCCCCTTCATAGGTTATATCTTCAAATAGACCTGGTCACCAAAATCAAACTCTAAGGGCCGTTTTCTGTTATCTGCATATGACTTCTGCCGACTGTAAGCAATAGCCAACCTGTCCCTAATCACCCTGACCTTCTCATAGGCCTCATGAATGATCTCTGGACCCAAAATGGATGACTATCCAACCTCGAACCACCCAACTGGAGATCTACACCTCCTACCATACAGTGCCTCAAATGGTGCCATCCCAATGCTGGAGTGATAGAGTTTTTATTATACGAGAACTCTATCAAAGGCAGATGGTCATCCCAGCAACCCTGAAGTCAATCACACACACCCTCAACATGTCCTCCAATGTCTGAATGGTGCGCTCTGCCTGCCCATCAGTCTGAGGATGAAAGGCAGTACTAAGATTTACCTGCGTGCCTAAGCTCTTCTGGAAGGATCTCCAGAAATGTGAATTGAATTGAGCTCCTCTATCTGAAATGATAGACAAAGGAATCCCATGCCATCTCACAATCTCATCAATGTACAGTCTCGCATAATCCTCGGCTCTGTAAGTAGACTTCACAGGGATAAAGTGGGCAGACTTAGTCATCCTGTCCACAATAACCCATATGGAGTCATGCTGGCTCCTAGTCCTCGAAAGACCAACCACGAAGTCCATATTAATGGCCTCCCACTTCCAAGTCAGAACCTCAATAATCTGAGTAAGACCGCTAGGCTTAAGATGTTCTGCCTTAACCTGCTGGCAATTAGGACACTTGGCTACATATTCTGCAATGTCCTTCTTCATGCCATCCACCAATAAATCTACTTAAGATCATGATACATCTTGATGGAACCTGGATGTATGGAATATTTGGAACCATGGGCCTCTGTAACAATCTTGATATGCAAATCATCCACATCTGGTACACACAACCTGTCCTGGTACCTAAGTACGCCGTCACCTCCCAAAGTAAAAGACTCATTCATTTTTATCAACACTTAGTCCTTCAGCTCCATCAACACAGGATCGAGATGATGACCCTGCTTGACTTCAACTACCAAGGATGATTCAGAACTAGGATTAGCTTAAACACACCCACTAGTAGAATCAACCAACCGCACACCCAGTCTTGCCAGTCTGTGTACATCTTTCACCAACTCTTTCTTCTCATCCTCAACGTGGGCTGTACTTCCCATGCTCATCCTGCTCAAAGCATCAGCTACAACATTAGCCTTAACTAGATGGTAGTGGACATTCATATTATAGTCCTTCAACAGCTCCAACCATCTCCGCTGACGTAGATTCAACTCTCTTTGCGTAAACACGTACTGGAGACTATTGTGGTCTGTGAACATATCCACATGCACTCCATACAAGTAGTGCCTCCACAACTTCAGTGTAAACACCATAGATGTCAGCTCCATGTCATGAGTGGGATAATTCTTCTCATGAACCTTGAGTTGTCTGGACGCATAAGATATCACCTTACCAACCTGCATAAGAACACAACCCAATCAAACCCTAAATGCATCACAATAAAAAGTGTAATTCTCACCACACTTAGGCAAAGTAAGCACCGGGGCTGAAGTGAGTCTGTCTTTGAGCTCCTGGAAACTCTTCTCACAAGTCTCCGTCCACTCGAACTTGGCCTTCTTCTTAGTCAAAGCTGTCAGTGGGGCAGCAATGGAAGAAAAACCCTCCACGAACCTGCGGTAGTAACCAGCCAATACAGAAAGCTACGGATATTGGTGGGAGTAAGAGGTTTTGGCCAGTTCTTCACAGCCTCAGTCTTCCTGGGGTCCACCTCCACACCCTAATCGGACACAACATGACCCAGGAAGGTCACTGATCTAAGCCAGAATTCAGACTTGCTGAATTTGGCATACAGCTGATGTTGTCTAAGTACTTGCAAGGTTAGTCTCAAATGATGTTCATGCTCTTCCTTGGTCCTAGAGTAGATGAGGATGTCATCAATGAATACTATGACGAAAGAATCAAGGTACTCACAGAAGACTCGGTTCATGAGGTCCATAAATGCAGCTGGTGCATTAGTGAGACCAAATGACATGACTAAGAACTCATAATGACCATAACGGGTACGAAAGACTGTCTTTGGAATATCTCCATCCCTAACCCTAAGGTGATGATACCCTGAACGAAGGTCAATCTTAGAGAAGAAACTAGACCCTTGGAGCTGATCGAACAAGTCATCTCTTCTGGGAAGTGGATACTTATTCTTTATAGTGACTTTGTTGAGCTGCCGATAATCGATACATATTCTAAGGATTCCATCTTTCTTTTTCACAAACAACACTGGAGCGCCCCAAGGGGATATGCTCGGCTGAATGAAACCCTTATAAGTGAGAACTTTTAACTGCAGCTTCAACTCTTTGAGTTCAGCTGGAGCCATTCTGTAAGGAGGAATTGAAATTGGTTTAGTATCGGGTTCTAAGTCGATACCAAAGTCAATCTCTCGAGGGGGAGGGACTCCAGGAAAATCATCAGGAAATACATCTTGGAACTCATTCACTACAGGCACTGAATCTATGGAAGGAAAGTCATGATCTAAATCATTAACACTCACCAGATGACACAATAACCCCTTGGACATCATTTTATTGGCCTTAAGGTTCGAAATAAAGGGATTAGGACGACTCGAGTTTTACCCCTCCCAGACCAGCTCTACCTCATTAGGGAAACAAAATCTCACAACCCTACTACGGCAATCCATACAAGCCTAACAACTATGAAGCCAGTCCATGCCAAGAATGATGTCAAAATCGTTCATAGGTAACTCAACCAAGTCTGCACACATAGTCCTACCACATACAACTATTGGGCAATCATTGTACACTCTATCAGCTCTTACATTTTCTCCTAACGGTGTACTAACCACTATAGGATCATGCAAAACTTCAGGCAACATCTCAAAAGTGAGAGCAAGCAAAGGAGTTACAAAGGAAAGCGTAGACCCTGGATCAAGTAAAGCATAAATAGAAGTGGAGAATATTTGCAGCATACTTGTGACCACATCAGCGGACTTCTCCTGCTCCTCCCTGCCTTCAGAGCGTATAATTTGTTCCTCTTAGGAGTCTCGGCTGCTGCTGCACCCTGTGGATTAGGCCTAGGCTGAGCATTACCTCCAGCCTGACCCCTGTTCTGTGGGCAGTCCTTAACGATATGCCCGCTCTTACCACAACCGAAGCAGGAATTAGTGCCCTATCTGCACTCTCCACTGTGAGCACGGCCACACTTAGCACAGTCCTTTTTGGGACGCTGCATCTCACCTCCATTGCCCTTCTTGTACTCGGGTCTGCCTCCTCTAGGTGTTGTACTCCTCTGAAAGTTAGAGTTCCCTGAACTCTGCTGCCCCCTTTTAAATCTGGGCTGCTCACGGACACCAAAGTTGTTCCTGTTGCTTCCAATTCTAGGACCTGCCTGATCATGAGGCTTAGGCCTCCTAGCATCACGGACACCCCTCTTCTTCCGGCTGTCCTCCACCTGCTGGACATGCACCATCAACCTGGAGAGGTCCATGTTATAGTGGAGCATCGCAGATCGACACTCCTTCTCCAGATCTTCGGTGATTCTTGTGAGGAACCTGCTCATCTCATCCCTGCTTTTAGATACAAGGGAAGTAGCATACCTGGATAATTTAACAAACTTCAGGACTCATCTCATCCCTACTGTTAGATACAAGGGAAGTAGCATACCTGGATAGTTTAACAAACTTCAGGGAATACTCCTGACTGTCATTGATCCCTGTTTAAGGTTGATAAACTCCTCAACCTTGGCCTCCCTCATCTCCATGGGGAAGAATATCTCCAGGAAGGCTGTCTTAAACAGCTCCCAAGTGATCGGAACTCTGCCCAAAGCTCGGCTATCCTTCCACATCTTGCACCAAGTCTGTGCAACATCCTTGAGCTAATAGGAATCCAGCTAAGCCTTCTTAGTATCTTTAGCCCCCATGGCCACCAAAATCTTGTGTACCTCATCCATGAACTCCCGGGGATCCTCTAAAGTCTTGGACCCCGTGAAAATAGGAGGATTCATCCTCGTAAAGTCTCGTAACCTGTAAACCATGCTACGTAATGGTGGGTTCTCCCTCTGAACATTCTGCCGGTTGACCTGGGCAGTCATGGCCTGGGCCTGCATAGTGATGGCCTGTGCCATCTGGGCCAGAGATGTCCGCACCTCCACATCAGTCAACCCAGCTGGGTTAACCGGCATAGCCACTTTTTCAACTGGAGCCTGGGGTGGAACCTTGCCCCCAGCAACTGCTCCTCCTCTCCTCTGACCAACGTTCCTCCTAGTATTCATTCTCTGAAAACAATAAGAATTGATGTTAGACACGCTCATAACACAAAGAAATCAGACATTGGGAAAAGCACGATAAGATCAGAAGAAGGGAAATTTTCCTACGCATCATGCAGTCTCTAATTCAGGATAGTGGTGCACTTCACAACCATGACTTAGAAACTACTAAATGTGGTTGATGTGAACTTATTATTCTCAAAGTTTAACCTAGTGCTCTGATACAAACTTTGTCATGACCGAAATCTAGACCCCAGATGAGACCGGCATCATTGACCTCTCAAAGGTCGCAGACAAGCCTACATACGTCATTCTTACTTCATCTAGGTTAATTTTAGCGGAAAATTTGAACTTTTTGATTTCTTATTTCATGCGAAACATTTTAAACTTAACATCATAGGCGTTCACAAATCAACCATCTAATATAGAGATAATCAAATGAAAGAAACAGTTCATAATTGCATTAAATGTATTTTTGCCAAAACGACACCAATACAAAATCTGAAATGAAAGTGGAAAGAAACACTAGTGGAACATGATACACTAGCTAAAGCCTACATATAAGTTAGATATAACGGTAGACATCCTCGAAAGCATGAGGGCCTACCAAGTCCGGATGAAAGCTCCACGTTCGGATAGCTGCAACGTCAACCTGTAAGCTGTAGCGTCCACCTGTGCCTGCACCTAAAAATATAGTGTTGTATGGGATTAGTACAGTCTTGTACTAAGTATGGGTATACACAAGCACACACCAAGGACATGCATGAGTAAGAATAGCTCTTTCCTAACAACATGATTTATGAAAGTCAAGGCAGTAGACTTGCCAAATTGGGATTAGGAAAGTCAGTGGACTTGCCAAATTTGAATTAGGAAAGTCAGGGGACTTGCCAAATTTGGATTAGGAAAGTCATGCCATGAGAGTAAAATGCATCATCATACGTATCATATTGCACACAACACATAACATCTGACACATAACACATAACATATTGCATATAGCACATAACATACTGCGTATAGCACATAACATCTTTCACATCGTTCGTTCATATGCCACGAGACCTTGGAATCATGGACTTAACATTAAGACTTCCCAAAATGAGGGCTCAACATATGGGACCTCAACTAGGGAGCCTTCTTTAGCAAACACAGAGTCTGCTTCATTTATTCGTACGTACTTCATTTCGTTCATTCATAAGCTAGTGTAAACACTAGCCATACCTAGGATGTAGTTTAACACTCTCATCGGGTTTGTTGTGCAATGATCAAGAATAACCTAGTGTCATTACTTGAGTCTAGCTCACCTCTTGATTATCCTATCCTAACACCTTTGGTATCGTTTATTTCATTATGTGCATCTTTTGAGGCTGACCTCATTCATTCATTGGGAACTTTAACTTTAACTGACATAGATCATGTGAGCATCATGAAATCCAGTGTCTCCCCCACACGGAAAAGAGGGGGAATCACCGGCCAAAGTGATCGAAAACATGCTAGATTACATGGGAATAGAACCCCGCCAGATCCCAATATTGGCAGTATAGGTTCGAAGACTAGGAGATATAAGGAGACCCATACCCGGCATGCCGGACAGTCTCATCTCATGAGAGTTACGTGAACCTCTACCCTTCCCGAAAGAATGCATCCCCGCTCATATCTAGCCTATCGGTGCTCAGTATAAAGTTCCATTACATTCAACTCATACGTCATGGAAGCTGGCTTCTAGTATGAGGACTTCATAGCTCAATACATGATTGCTCATCTCATCATTAGTATTGAGTATACATTATTCTCAATACTTTCATTAGAGTGTTCATCGAGACTGGTCTCTTCATTAACTTACACTCTCATAGGTGATTACGTTTTGGTAACATTTACTTAGGATCATTTGAGATTGCTCTCACCTTTCACATTAGCCACTTAACATGTTGTCACCACGTTCATTAACATTAGCACATTTGCTCTTCATAATTACTCACCCCATTTTACGTGAATGTTAACTTCATCATATGCCAATGAACTTGGCCATTTATTGTGTTTCACACTCTTTCTTAACCCTTATAGGGTCTTATCATTCATTGTTCATTTCATCATTTCATTACATACATCTTAGGTTCACTTACTTCTAAACGTATGCTAGACTTATGGGTCTATACATACAAGCCATGAGGCTTCATTCATAGTTCTTTTAAGTGATTCATATATTCCTAAGATTATGTGGTACAAGACTTATGCATCTTGTAAGTATGCCAAGATCTCGATTTCGATCTATGTAGGCAACATTATTTTTAAACATTTATTCACGTATGACTTATTTATCAATACGGAATTTGGGCAAGGGAACCCGATTTTGAATCCCTTGGACAACACTTACATTTTTAATTTATTTTGGTTTGATCCATACGGCTTGGGGACCCAAGATCGAGCTCCAACACCTTCATTTACTTTTAATTTCTCTTCTTTAAACTCTCTCTTTCTTGGCCAAGGGGTTGTGGGATCGAACCCCCACAACACCTTTTATTTTTATTTTTTTCCTTGACTTTTTCTGAGTTGACCATGAGGGTGTGGGATCGAATCCCCACAACCTCAGTTTATTATTCTCTTTAATTCCCTTAATCAACCTAGAGGTCGTGAGTTTGATTCCCACACGCCTCAACATTGATTTTCTTTTAATTTCCTTATGTCTGACTCAGAGGTTGTGGGTTCGAATCCCACTCCTCTCATTTCTTATTTTCATATTTTCATTTTCCAGCCAAGATCACGGTTCGAATCCCCCTCACCACATTATTTTAACTTACTTATTTCCATGATTTTTAACATAGTGAGGTCATGGGCTCGATCCTCCATGACCTCACTTGTTTTAGTTCATTTTTCACAGCATTTTGAACTACTTCAACTTGACCGAAATTCATCCACTTGTAGCTGGAAATTTTGTAGTTTTTCAGCATCTTTTTCATCAATTTACACGTTAGTCTTAGGGAAATTTCATGGTTCATTTAGAACGTCTTTAGGTGAATTTTTCATGGATTCATTTAGCCAAGAGTTTATCCCTCAAATCCGCCATATTACACTTCATATGAACATCACAATTTACACAAGTTTGTGTACGTAAGAATACAACCATAACATTACATTTTTGAGCCTTAAACCCGAGAGTAACAAGTCACTGCTAACATTGCACACACATAAACATATTTTCGGAAAACATAGGTTGTCATTCATACGATTCCAAACACACATTCACGAATATATTCATCACGAAAACACATTACATGCCGAATATCTACCAGTAAACATACCCAACCTCCGAATCAATAGGAGCTAGTGACAGGGACATGCAATGGGGAACAATCCTAGTTTTCAGATTAGAATTGACTGAATTTTAAGGGTCTCTTGGGAAAGGGACCAAGAGTAAGAAAACCCATACCTTTTTGACGTTTAAACCTTGACCTGCTGCCCAAAGTTTCTCCTCCAAACTCACGTCCAACACCGAGAACCTCAACACCAATTCGATGGACAAACCCTCTCTTTGCCTAACGTGTTTGATTAGTTGTTTGTTTATAATTTTCATTGTGAGTTCTTCAAATGTGACGAACTTTAGTCAATTTTATGTTCTTGTAGTTGTTTAGGCAGAGATAACGTGAAAGAGAAGAGAGAATGATCGTGAAGTGAGATAGACGTGAGAGAGTGAAACGTGAAAGTAGTTTAGGCTTTGGTAAGGACTTAGTCAAACTAGGACTCTTTATTAATTTAATTAAAAATCTGATTTTCCTTTTTCTTAAATCAGCTAATAATTATTAATTAACTAAATTAATTTACCAATTTAAATAAAAATAATTTAAATCATTGCTTCCACCTAGGTTCGAACCGGTGGAGCAAGACTTCACTCAAGAAGACAATTTTCGGCCCTCTCTTCCCAAAATACCCTCCACCTTATTAATTAATTAATTAATTACATATATAGGGTAATTACGATACTACCCTTAGCCTGGTAAAAGACCATTTTACCCCTAGACCCTCCAAACCTAAGATTTTCCCTTTTTAAGTCTGGTACAGACTCATTCGAGTAAATCTTCGTATTCGAGAGCCCTACATGGATGGACCCAACCTTTCCTAGCTCAAATAACTCCCCAAGTTAGTTGTCTTGGCTGTAGCAAGGGTTCAGAGGTCTTGTTCTACGCGCATCAATCCGTGTGAACCCGTTCTAATGGTAGGCATTCTAGACACATTAAGCATTACTTATCATATCCATTTTTTGGGTTGTTTCAATCATAACTTGCATATTCATATTCTTATTATAAACTTACGGTTTACATGTTCATAGCCAGCATATTCACATAGCAACATCATACATACTTTTATAACATAGCATCATGACTTATAGGCTAGCATAAACATCTTAGAGTAATCAAAATTTTAGAAGACTTACCGCTTGCTTCCAAGAACCTTATTCGTCATGCAATATTCATATTATTACATAGTGAAATACTCAATGACATAATCAAGAAAAACTCATAAATCATGTACAAGATCTATGCATAACATAGGAGAAAGTAAACGGGCCATAAAAGGGTTCATTCAAACCTTAAATTCTAACCGTAACTTTTTCATGTTATCAAACACTACAAACAACCCATTCGAGACCATCACATAGAGAAAGATCATGTATCACACGTTATTCAAACATAATCAATCAATTATTCAACAATTCATGTGAAGTTAGATATAGAAAACGTTTACTTTTTATTGAAAATCATAAATCTAGGGTTAGGAAGAAAATTCGTTTTGTAGAGTAAAAACCCTAGTATTTGAAATTCTTGAAAACTTATCTTGAAAGGACCTTTTGGGGTAAGGAATCCCAAGAGTGAAACCAATACCTTATAGATGAAGAATCCACTAAATATGATTGGAGACTTCGAAACCTTCGTCTTCTTCCTTAAGATTTTCTTGTTCTTCAATGGAGTTTGGAAAAGAGAGCGTTCTTGAGAGATTAGAGAGAATTTCGTTAGATTCTTATTTTGGACTTGTAAAACTGGTCTAAATCTTACCTAATATCAATGTATAGACGTCCCATGAATTACTCAAAATACCTTACACTTACATCACCAAAACGCCCCTCCTAAATTGACTACAACTAGGAGAACATTTGACCTAGTCAAATCTGAAAATTTGCTTAAGGGTTTCGGTTTGACCATTTAAATTAATTAATTAAGTTGGTAATTTAATTAATTAAGTGACATAAGGTAATTAATAAAGTACCCCTAAGTCTTTAGGACCATAACCAACCCCTTTGGACCATCCTAGGTTAGGTACTAGGATGATTCTCTAGTTAGTTTCTCTACTAGGTCACCCGGTTAGGTCTTAGGTTTTCGGGCACACTAGTTGGTTTATTTCAGTTAGTCCTAGGTTAATTAGCTAGTTAGGTTAGTTATTTAGGACCTAGAATTAGTTAGGGAGATCGGCCCCACATGGTTTGATCCGACACGCCTGCCCCCTAACCGCCCTAACCGAATCGGTTGGGCTTGTCTCTCGACCGGTTGCACATGTGTTGCTGTGCACTTTCCTAACCGTGCACTTCTGGAAAGTTCACTTCTTGTTCAAGGATCCTCACTATATCCTTAGGCACTGCTTAATCTACATGATCATTTTAAATGATCATGTGCTATGGTACCGAGACTTGACACTTGGATGCCTCGTACCTAATATAAGTATGCGATGAATATAATTATTTTAGCTTAGGGTCTTCATTGCAGGTACAATTCCTAAATAAGCTTCGATTTGGAGCATTTGAACATCAAAGTATGTTTCATTTATATATAAATTGACTAACACCCATGAGCCAATATCCTCTAACATTCCCAATATTACTCAAAATTGGGCATTGGGATGCCTATGTACCTCAATTCATATTCTTAAAACCTAATAGGCTCTTCACTAGACAAGTACATTTTCCGTAATCATTATTAATCATCATAGCTTATTGTAGGTAATAGGGTCTAACCCTTGTATAACATCACCATCATCATCATAGCTCAATAAGAATTGCATGAGTATAATCCTTTCATTACAATTCATATAAGTGAGGTTAGCACATTTAGATATCACTTCATAAAAAGGCACATTGGTAAATCATTCACCATCCTTATGACATCTACATCTTAGCCAACAACTCACAACCCATAGTCAATACATTTCAATTCAACATTATAACAAACCTATCAATCCTAATAAAAGGCATACTCCATTATAACATCATGACTTAGTCACAATTAACCATAATTGAAGTAAAGAATAGGGATCACAAGACTTACCAAGTTTCCTTCATAATTCATCATCAAGGTCTTACCATCAAACCTTACTCAACCCAAATAGGGTGTATTATCATCATATAACCATAATCAACATGATAACAAAGACAATTGAATCACTATATTACAATTCATCATTAGTTCATAGCTTAAGATAACATACTTAGGTCAATTCACAACATACTTCATAACCTATATGATCTTCTAAAGAACTAGAATGATAGGACAATAATTCATCTTAATTTAGTTATAAATGATACAACAACATCATCTAATAGTAATTCAACCAATAACCAATTCAATTGAACCAATACAACACAATTCATATCAAGATCACAACCTAGGGTAAAGGGTAAATGTCATCTTCTACAAACTAGACCAATTCATCAAGATATATAATAATTGAGTTAAAATACAGGTTAATATATTCATAATATCTAAAATAAATCATAAACAAATTAATTCACAACGTCAATTTCGAGATTGGATGAAACAAACTTTGAAACCCAACTTTTCAAATCAAATTGATGGAACCCTTTGAGGAAAGAGGTCTCAAAGGTAGAAGAGATCCCATACCTTAATAATTGATGAATATTGATGGTGAAAATTTACTCTTTGCATCCGTTAAACCCTCCCCTAGATGGTCTTTAATGTAGTTCTTCACTAGAGATAGAAAGATGAGAGAAAGAAGAGAGTTTTGGGTTTGTGAGTTATGAGAGTTTTAGTTAGTCTTAATTAGGTTAGGACTTTATATAGGTGGTTAACCAACTTAATTATATCTCCCCTAACCCCTAATTAATTTCCTAACTAAGCCAATTAATTAATTAACTTTAGTGAAAACGTGCAATGAAAAACCAGTCCCCACAGACGACACCACGATCGACGGATCGTGGGTCAATAGACGACCAACCCCCCCTTCCTTGCTGCACATCCGTAGGTAAGTTCAGAGACTGTGCAAAAGAGTTCCTTAAAGAATTTGGCTTATGTTTTGGTCGACGTATAGCATCAACGCCCAGTCGATCAACCTACGCCCCGTTGATTCCCCCTGTGGGTGCACACTGCCCAGGCAGTCTTTGACCTCAAAATGCAAGGGTTCTCAAGGGCCCTTGGTTTGTCCTTGTGGATTCGTTCCCAGACGTTTCAACTATGAACTAACTCTAATACGTGTTAGACAGTCTTCCACCAATTTTCATCATTTTTTGACTTCTAAAAACTAGTCAAATAGCGTAAGGTACGCTAGTACCTCATTGAACTAGTTTCTGGACGTCATGGACGTGCTTGGATGTTTTGGTTTCTACACTTCCTAAATTACATATATTCATTAAAATGGACCTCAAAAGAGTGTCTAAACCTTATGACACTTACGTTAGGCTATAGAACACGTCTTGGATTTTTGAAGTGTTACATTATCCCCCTCTTAGGAACATTCGTCCCCGAATGACACTAAAATCTTTTTGAAAGGAAGGAATAGATTCAAGACTAGAAGCCCAACCAAAAAAAAACATTAATATCATTTACAATGTCAATCATGTCATTTATACAAGGCAGATTCAAAACATCAATTACCACACATAAGACTCAACATTACATTATGAGGAATGTCCTTCTCACAATAACAAGAACTGGACATAGCATTTATGAGTCAATTATGTCAAAGTTCAACTTACCAACATGCTACATATCATTTCATAAAGACTCACCATGTCAAAATGCACAACATATCTCAAAACAAGCAAAATTGACAATTATTAGCATACTTCACTAGAAGTCACCGTAACATTATCAAAAATTCACGTTATTGCAAAACTTCCCTAAAAATCAAAAATTTAAATTTTTAGTCATTATTTTCATTATTAATAAAAGAAACTAACCTTACTTATCAAATATATGAGGGTAACGATACTTCATGTGGATCTTGGTCTCCCATGTTGCACCCTGAACTAGGTGATTTTTCAATAACACCTTTACGGAAGCCACCTCTTTGTTCATCAATTTCATTAATTGCCTATCAAAGATTTGAATAGGAACTTCCTCATAAGAGAGGTTATCCTTCACACCTAGACCCCAATAGGAAGAATATACTCGGGTCACCGATACACTTCTTAAGCATAGAATCATGGCAAACCGGATGAACCGAAGCCAATTCACTGGGCAACCTTAACTCATTGGCAACCTTACCAATACTTTGCAAGATTTCATAGAAACCCGCATAACAAGGAATCAACTCCCCTTTCTTGACAAATCTAACCACCCCTTTCATGGACGAAATTTTCAAATACACTTTATCACCTTCTTCAAACTCTAAGTCCCTTCTACTATTTTCGGCATAAGACTTTTGCCGACTATAGTCCGTTTGCAAACGATTCCTTATAATATGAACTTTCTCCAAAGTCTTATAAATCAAATCGGGACGAATAAGCGAAGGCTCACCCACTTCAAACCATCCAATAGGAGACCTACACCTCCTACCATACAAGGCTTCATAAGGAGCCATGGATATGGATGAATGGAAACTATTATTGTAAGCAAACTCCACCAAAGGGAAATGCTTATCCCAATTCCCTTGAAATCAATAATACAAGCTCTAAGCATATACTCAAGGGTTTGAATAGTACGTTCCGCTTGACAATTCATTTGGGGATGAAAATTGTTGCTTAACTTCACCTTGATACCCAAACCTTGTTTGAATGACCTCCGAAACCTATGTGTAAATTGTGCACCCCTATCCGATATGATAGATAACGGAATACCATGGCGACACACAATCTCATCTATGAAGATCCTTGCATAATATTCCGCCGGGTAAGTAGACTTGACGAGAATGAAACGAGCGGACATGATCAACCTATCGAAAATCACCCATATAGAGTCATATTTCTTTTGTGTATGAGGAGAACCTACCACAAAATCAATATTGATGTCTTCCCACTTTCAAGTAGGAACTTGGTTTTCTTGTAGTAAACCACCCGGCTTTTGGCGTTCGGCTTTCACTTGTTGACAATTTGGACATTTAGAAACACATTCCGCTATCTCCTTTTTCAAACCTTCCCACCAAAACACTTCCCTAAGGTCATGGTACATCTTTGTCGAACCCAGATGAATGGAGTAACGGGACCCATGAGCTTCCTCAAGAATCCAGTTCCTCAAACCATCTACGTTGGGAACACACAACCTTCCTTAATTTCTCAAGACATGTAAGACCCCCAAAATGAGTTAGGGTGTCTAGAGACTCACTTGTGCCTATAAGCTTGTTAACTTGATAATACAGTTCTTTAAAATATTCTTGGGTGATTTGAATTTATTTGGAAGTCAAACATCAAGGGACGACCAAGATGTTCGACGACTAGTAACCTAAGGGGCCTTATGTGTTTTTATGTGCTTATGTGTGTTTCATGAGATTATTAGGCTCTTAAATGAGTTATAATTATATCTATAGTAAGTATATGAAGTTTCATGAAATTTGGAGGTCAAGCGTCCAAGAACGTCTAAGACGTTCGAGAGTTAGCCCTTGAGATGTTAAAGTATGTCTTGATGGGGCCTAACATGTTTGGACGTGTTTTATGTGTGAATTTTGGGTGAAACTTGCATGGAAGGTCCTTGAATTGTCAATGTGAATATTTACATTTCAAACGTCTGGGCACCACTTCTCAAGGTCCCCAAAAAAGGGCCCACAAGAAGGACCGAAGGGCTGTCGGGACACTAACTTGGCATTGTCAATCGACCATCAAAACGATGCCTAGTTGGTGTACTGATGCACCGTCGATGGGGAGACGTCGATGGCATCTTATGCTAGAGAAGGCTTGGCCACATGACAGCCTCATGCCCAATCAACCGAGGGCACAGAACAGCCCATCGATGGACCAACGCCACATCGTTGGGTCCGTCGATGCAGGCTGGTGTATCACTGCCTACCGACTGTTCATTATAGCGGTGAATGGTAAATTCACTCCACGTCCTATCCTAACCCTACTTGATTTATTTAGCTATTTTTGGGTCTATATAAGTGATAAAAACGTGATCAACCCATTCCCAATCCAATTCACCCAAAATAAACTTTCCCTCCAAAAGCAATTCTCCCTAGAAACCTCCACTGAAGGTGAAGCTCAAGAACATCTTGGAGCTTGTATTTCTATGGTTTATTCTTCAAGTTTTAGAGGTTTTCAATTAGTCAAAGGTATGGTTATTCTTCATCTCTATGTAACCTTTCACTTGGAGAGTTAATCTCAAAGTTTTCAAAGAAGTTTCATGATCAAATCTCTTCTTCTTCAATCTAGTCATGTGTTCTTAATAAAAACGTTTTTAGTGGCTTAATCATGATGTATTTATGTTAATGTATTTGTTTTAACGTGAAATTTAATCCAATTGCATTATGAACCCATGTCCCTTCCCAAAATAAATTTAGCCTTGCATGGGCATTGTGATCGTGACCTATTAATGGTTGAATTGCGATTCTCTTACGTTGAATTGTTTATATCCACTGCTATTTACATGTATTGATGATGAATTGATTATGAAGGATCCATATGGATCAATGTATGAAGATTTGAGCATACTTAGCCTAGTTATCAATGTGATCACTGTAACATTGGTCCTTAATTGTATAGAAGTGCAATTCGATTATGTTGAGAGTCTTGTAGCTACTGTTTTAAGTTAATATCATGATTTAATTGTAAGTATAAATCTTGTATTATCATAGTAAACAAGGCTTAGTATGAGTTCATCTAGGTTCTCCTAGTTTATGAATTCAAAATGCTATGTAGGTGATGTGATCTATATCCTAAGATGAATAAAGCATGATTAAGACATTATTCCTATCTCCTTAGCTACTTCCCTATATATATATTATTGATACATGATTATTGATGAGCAAAACTAGAAAAGTTACTTGATGATCTATAACTCTCTACTTTCAACCATATATGTGATATAGTGTATTAGATGGTAGCATGATTTTGTAGCAACCTATACACGTTTTTCTTCATGATTAAATGTATACTTAGCTACTGAACTATAATGTACTTATTATGATAAGGGTGTATTGATCAATGATGATCAAAGGTTGATAAATTGGTAGAATGGATCATGCCTCTACTTTTCTATATTATTGTAGTTGATGAAGCCTTGTATGGCATTGTTTGGTATGGTCCACTTATGGTGACAATGTTTAACTTATTGTAAATATATATGTGATGTGAACATTGCTTTGAAGGCAATTATACTATGAATGTGTGTTGGTGATGAAGCACCCTATGTGAATCCTATGCCTAGTTTCCTATTATAACTATGATGTAGGTTGTGTTGCTAATGTCATAAGCATGTAAATGGTTGTTTTAAGATCACGTGTAGGTGCTTCCATTAATTAAGTGTTAAGTATTGATGTCCCCTACCCATTTACCCCTATGTCAATGTGTGAATAGCTAAGGTTAGGAGTCTTGAATGTAATGTGAAGATTCTCTTGCCTCCTATGCTAAATGGTGTTGTGTGGTCTATGCTTTGTCGTGCATGGTGGTCTTAAGAGGGAGGCTGCCTCAAGGTGTTATTGATTGCCATTATGTGATCATGTTGACCAATGTGCAGACACACTCACACATTATGCATTCTTACATTGTAGTAAAGGGTCATGGTGCCTAATGAAAGGTTGATCTCATATTCACTAGATGTCTACTACTATGCATGAAGGGTAAATGTATGTGAAGTATGTTATGTTTTCCATCTAACTAGGATGACTTGATAAGTGTACTAGTATGGGAACTTGTTTATGAATTGCACATGTGTGCCATGCTAGGATAGCTCCTAGGTTCGGTTTCTATGAGTATGAAAATGAATATAAGGAAATGCCATGAATATTTCTTATATGCTATGATGTTGAGTATATGATATGATGAAATATGAATGTGCATAGTGTCTTAAAGTGTTGATATGAAAGGATTGCTCATATATACACCTATAGACTTATGCATTGATATATGAGCATGTGTGACATTTATGTATTATGTGAAAGGTTTGCTCACATACAAGTACACACACACATGTATGGAGATCTAGTCAATAGAGGGGCCTTGAATGGTGTGCTCATGTGTACCCTAAAACTAGATAGGTGCTTGAGTGTGCTCTAAGCATATAAGGAATCAATATCCTAAGCCTATGTTTTATGAAGTAAAGTAATAAAGGCTTTTTCAAAAAGGGAACTTAGCTTAGCACCGAGTGAACTTGACAATGAGAGGTGTTCGCTTCCCATGAGGAAGATTCAACATTGGTTTCACATAAAGTTTTGGCTTCCCTTGGAGTAAGATTCACCATTGGGTCCCCTTAAGGTTTGACTTCCCTTAGAGGAATATTCACCTATGGTTTCACATGAGGTGGTGGCTTCCCTTTGAGGAAGGTTCACCCATATTTTCTTATGAGAGGAGACCCCAATTGCCAAATGGCATGTAGAGGGATTAGACATATCTCTTAGTTCCATAAACTATGCTTGCCACATAGGATCTAGCAAAGTGAATTCATTTAGTATGCTAGGATTTATGTTAATTTTCTACTTTGTCTAGGTGAGAACACCTTCCATTGGTGTAAGTCTCTACAACACCAAATTCAATGTTTAGCACCCATGGTCTTACTGTCGGTTAAGACTATAGTTATCCTCAAGTATAATGCACAATGGAAGTAAAGTAAGGACTCTAACTAGGATAACCTAAGGGTAGTTGCTTAGTGTAGGTGGGGGTATGGGACTTCACCTATGCATTGCACAAGTGACACTTGAGGGGAGTCCTAGGAAGGTGTTTTAATGCATGTGTCTATGTTTATGATTCTCCTGCATGACATTGTGTTAGTGTCTACATGATGAGATGATACGCATCATATGAAGTCTAATATGATTATGTGATTAAAGTCCTATGTGAAGCAAAATAAGTATATATACATAATGACAAGAGCTTACTGTAATGTGCTTATGTCTTAGCCTAAGTGTTTCTTATATGTATTATACTTCTATGATGGCATGTGATTGCTTATGTAGGTTGTATATATGGTTTTCCTTGTGACCTTAAGGTGATGCATTGCACCAAGTATCAATAGAGGGTTACTAGAGAGGTTAAAGAGTTACAAGAAGAACTTCACTGTTAAAGGAAAAATACTCACTGTTAAGGCAAATAGCTCACTCTAAAGTGACCTCAAGTGTGGCTTAAATTCTATATGTGATTTTATATGATGTTTGACCTTTGAATATGTCTATAAGAAGTATGTGAATGATTCTATTTTATAAAGGTTTTATGAAGATTTATTCAAAAAGGCATGAAGTATGATTTGAATTAAAATGTCCCTTTTAAATGCATGTTTTGGCATGGTTGCCATACTTAGTGCATTCTTGTACTAACTCCATTTTTATCTACTTTTTACACAACTTTTGAGTTATGGATGCTTAAAGGATGTCTTATGAATTGAGGAGCTTGGTATGTGAATTCACAAGCTCAAGGAAAGTGATCCTTAAGTTCAAGGATTCCTAAGTCATGTCTTTACTGTAAATTGTATAAGTTTACTTTTGTATTATGTTTTAAGGGCCGTGTCCCTATTTTACTCTTATGATGTCGTGTCTAGGATGGCAAAGATAATTAAGGTCTAAATATGTACTTATGATATTATATATATATATATATATATATGAGGTAAAGTTTCTAGCATATGATGTGCTATGAAAAGTTTTAAATTTCCGCTAAATTTACCTATAACAATGTGATGAATGATAACTATGGGCTTGTATAAGACCTCCGAGATGTCAAGTACGCCATGTTACTTCTAGAGGGTGCTTCCCGGATGTGACAAACGTGTTATCAGAGCATGAGGTTTATAAAAGTGGTTTTAGGATCTAAAGTCTCATATTGTCACGTCTAGTAGAGTCACGATCATCGGTGTGAATCGTAACACATCTACGAGCGAGAGGCTATAAGACGATAGAATTTCCCTTCTTCATCATTCTCATGTCGTGCCATAGAACTTAACTCTATAAGATATCTCTCTTATTTTTTCTAGTTCGGTGGTCTTTTAGATGTGATTGCTTGGATGAGATTGTGTCTCTATGCTTGAGTGATAAAAGGTGAGTTTTGATGCTTATCTTGGCCTTATGGTTTCATGAGTATGTCTGAAGGTGAATTTTGCAATGATATGTTCATATGATGTCCCTTGTGGTTATATATGAGACCTATGTGAAATAGCATGTTATGTTAAGGAATGTATGTCATGATATAGTTGAAGCATGTTAGAAGTTGTTATGAATAAAATGAGTCTCTTTTGGAACGGTATGCTACTATATGGTTTGGCCTGATGGTAGCCTAATATTATGATTGGAGTTTGAAATGCTTAGTGATTACCTATGGAAGCATGTTGCCTAAGAAATTGTAAATGGGTCAAATGTTGCCTTTATTTATATGTGTGAACCTTCATGATTGCCATACATGGATTGTAGTTCTTTGTATAAACTTGATCCTAGGTGTGAAGGTAGTATACATTTTTATGTAGGATGAGTTGGTAAAGTTTTGTATCTCATATGATCATTCTTTTCCCATCAATTGCCCAAATGTTGCATTTTTGGAATTTTGAAGCATGTTCACTGTAATGCTTGGCAGCTTACAGTGAGATTTTTGGGAAATCGACTAAATTGTTCTTTGATTGGAAATTGTTGAAATGTGTATAGAATTGATGAATATGAGCATGATAATAAATGTTAAAAGGATATTTGCTATTTGGAATGAAGAATGAGAGTCTTATGGCAAGATGAGTCGTAGATTTGTTTCTAACTTTTTATTGTGTTGTGAGTCCCTTGATGTTGTGGAATTGAGGTTTCCCCTAGAATTGAGGTTAGTATTCTTATCTTTGTAGGGTGATGATGTGGTTTGATTGACCTAGAAGTTACCTTACTTTAATGTTGAAAGATTAAAAAGAGTCCTTATGGCTAATTC
This sequence comes from Solanum lycopersicoides, assembly GCA_022817965.1. Taxonomy (NCBI): domain Eukaryota; kingdom Viridiplantae; phylum Streptophyta; class Magnoliopsida; order Solanales; family Solanaceae; genus Solanum; species Solanum lycopersicoides. The sequence goes on from CM040623.1 coordinate 17,484,159, forward strand.
TCCTTGTTGTCTTCCCCTAATGATTTATGACCTTGATGTCTATTGTATTGTTGAAGAACTTATGTGGTTAAATAGTATGACCTAACTTTATAATATGAGGATAATTTGCCTAAAATGATAAGGATTAGAATACCTTGGTGTTCCCATGTTGACTTACTGTAATTCATTCTAAAGTGTAAATTGTTTTTAAGTGATGAAAATGAGGGTTGTTAAGTTAAGATCCTCTTGAGGTTAGGTTAAGTTGCTCTTAATTGGGTTTATCCTAAGTGGGGGATTATAATGTGAGTAGTAAGGTTGTAGATATTTCCACCTTGTCCTTCTATTCTTACTTGGACTTAAAACTAACAAATTCTTAGTAAACTTGTGCATGATAAGAGTTTTACAATAAAGTATGAATTGCATGACCTGTATATGTTAATATTTTGAAGATTCTAAAGTACTTGGATTTTATTTTTTTGATTTACTTCATGATTTTCTCATGTTGATTGTGCATCTTGATAATCTAGTTGTGCATTTAACTTCATGAGATAAGGTAAGAAGCATGTTTGAAGTTACTCTTGATGGATAATGTTTAGCCTTACAATGAGAAATTGAGCCTCTTTAAAATGAAATATGTTGAGTCTCTTGAAAACTATGTGACTTGTATGGTTTGGAAAGCATGATTTTAGGTCCACTTTTGAAAAGTGAAGGCATGTCTAGCTACTGTCCTTCTGTGTGCCTATAAATTGTAAGACTTTCTTTAAATGAGGCATGTTTATTAAATCTAATGTTACGCTAGAAATTGAAATTTTGTGAAATTACTTCCTATTGTTGTGATGTGTGTGGTGTAATTTACCATTTTGACTTCACTAGGAATGATGTTTGAGCATGCCATGATTAAAAGTTTAGAAATTCTCTTGCTACAGTAAAGTTGTCCTTTGTGCATTTGCTTGGGTGTGAACTCATGAGACATGTAAGTATGTTGAGGAGAAGGACATTCCTCCATGGACACAACTAAACATTGTATGGTTGAGTATGACCCTCATAGCACTAGGTCTAACTAATATAAATCCATTGTCAATCCAATTAACTCAAGTCTATGTGCATTGAAGTATGAGTGCTTAAATGACTTTTGAGTATTGTTGGAATCTGCCTATGTGTGACCTTACATGATGAGCTCAATGAATTGAAATTTAATGAAAATGTCATGATTAGAGAAGGATGTTCCTCCTATGAACATGATAAGAGCCTATGTGTTTGATGCATTAAGGAGTGAGTGAGTAGAAACCTTGCTTACTTGAATTGTATTGAACGCTAAATGGTTTGAAGTGTGTTCCTTGTAATCTTTGTGCATTAACTTCTATATGATGATGTTATGACTGTTGTGAGGTTATCTATGGTTCATTGAAGTCATAGTTATGATTAAAGTGTCCTAAGTGTCATTCGAGGACGAATGTTGACAAGTGAAGGATATTGTAAGACCCCCAAAATAAGTTAGGGTTTATAGAGCATCACTTGTTACTATAAGTTTGTTAACATGTTAATACAGTGCTCTAAAGTATGCTTGGGTGATTTGAAGTCATTTGGAAGTCAAACGTCAAGGGACGACCAAGACGTTCGACGACTAGTTACCTAAGGGGCCTTATGTGTTTTTATGTGCTTATGTGTGTGTCATGATCTTATGAGGCTATTATATGATTTATAATGATGTTCATAGGCAGTATATTAAGTTTCATGAAGTTTGGAGGTCAAACGTCCAAGAACGTCTAAGACGTTCAAGAGTTAGCCCTTGAGAGGATCAAGTATGTCTTGATGGGGCCAAGCATGTTTGGACGTGTTTTATGTGTGCATTTTTGGTGAAACTTTAATGGAAGGTCCTTGACTTGTCAATGTGCATATTTACGTTGGCAAGGTCCGGGTACGATTTCTCAAGGTCCCCACAAAAGGGCCCACAAGAAGGACCTAAGGGCTATCGAGACATTGCCTTGGCAAAGTCAATCGACGAGCCAAACGATGCCCCGTTGGTGGACTGACGCCTCGTCAATGGATAGGAATCGATGGGAAATTATCCTGGACAAGGCTTGGCCACATGACAGCCTCAGACCTGCAACAACCCTAAAAATGGATATGATAAGTAATGCTTAATGTGTCAAGAATGCCTACGATTAGACCAGGGTTCACACGGATTGATGCGCGTAGAACCAGACCTCGGAACTCTTGCTACATCCAAGCCAAATAACTTGGGGAGTTAGTTGAGCTTGGAAAGGTTGGCTCCAACCATGAAGGGCTCTCGAATACGAAGATTTACTCGAAGGAGTCTTTACCGGACTTAAAAAGGGGAAATCTTAGGTTTGGAGGGTCTAGGGATAAAATGGTCTTTTTCCTGGCTATGGGTAATATCGTAATTACCCTAAATATATAATTAATTATTTAATTAATAAGGTGGAGGGGCAATTTGAGGAGAGAGGGCCGAAAATGCGCTCTTGAAGTGAAGTCTTGCTCCACCCGGGTTCGAACCAAGGTGGAAGCAATGAATTAAAGTGTTTTTTATTTAAGTTAATAAATTAATGTAATTAATTAATAATTATTATTCATTAGCTGATTTAAAATAAAATAGAAATCATATTTTTTATAATTAAACAAAACCTTATTGACTATGTCCTAAAACTAGACTCCTAAGCCTCATACAACTCCACTCTCTCACGTTTATCTCTCAACTCTCACGCTCAATGTCTCTTCTTCTTTCTCACGTATTCTCTCTGCCAATATAAGATACAATAACAGAAAAATAAACCAAGTTCTTCACACTTGAAGAACTCACACGAAATCTCAAGAAAACAAACGTTAATCGCACGTTAGGATAAGGGAGGTTGTCCTTCGAGTGGTGTTGACATTGAGGAGGCTTAGACGTGATCTTGGGTGGAGTTTTTGGGCAGAAAGTCGAGGGTTTAACGTCAAAAAGGTATGGGTTTTCTTCTCTCTTTGTCCCTTTCCCAAGAGACCCCTTAAGGTTCAGATTATTTAGTCCGAAAACTAGGATTGTTCCCCTTTGCATGCCCCTGTCACTAGATCCCAATGAATCGTAGGTTGGGTATGATTGATGGTAGATTTAGGTGTATGTTATGTTTTCGTGATGAATATGATTATGTTTGTGTACTTGAAATCGTATGAAAGACAACCCAGGTGTTCGAAATTATGTGCAAGTGTATGTGTGCAAGTATGTGACAGTGACTAAGGGTCTCGCATTAGGCTCCAAAATTTGATAATGTTATGGTTGTTATTTTACGTGCATAAACCTATGTAAATCATGATGTTTATTAAAATGAAAGTGTGGCTTATTTGAGTATCAATCTTTTGGCTAAACGAATCTATAAAAAATGCACCCCAAAACGTGTTAAATTATTTATGAATTTCCCTAAGAGTTCAAGTGAAAGTGTTGGTGAAAAACGAGCTGAAAAATGACCAAATTTCAAGCAAACTTACAAGTTTGGTTTAGGCTAATTAAAGATGAATAAATCTGAAATTATTTGAGTGTAAAAGGGATGAGGTCACCAGGATTCGAACTCGTGACCTCACCCGTGAACTGCCTTAAAAACGTGAAGAAGGATTGGGGGTCGGGGGCCTCGATCTCGAGTCTTGGCTGTAAAGTGAAATACAAATAAAAATTAAAAATGAGAGGAGTGGGATTCGAACCCACAACCTCTCGATCATAAGTTAAGAAAAGCGAAATAAAAAGAAAAGCGAGGCGTGGGAATCAAACCCACGACCTCTAGGCGGAAAGGGGAGAAATGAAAAGAAAATAAAATGAGGTTGTGGGGGTTCTATCCCACAACCTCACTGCCAACTCAGAAATAGTCATCATTTAGGGTGTGTTTGGTATGAAGGAAAATGTTTTCCATGGAAAATGATTTCCTAGAAAATGTTTTTCTGGAAAACAAGTAGATTTTGGACTTATTTTCTCATGTTTGATTAGTGAGTAGAAAATATTTTCCGGAAATGATTTTTAGTGTTTGATTTATGAATGAAAAATGTTTTTGAGAGACATCTTTTATTTTTACTAGACTAAAAAATAATTTATGAAATTGAAATTTTTTTAAAATCAAATAATTATTTTATGGGAGTGGGGGTGGGGTGGGGTGGGGGTAGTGGGTTTATTTTTTGGGGAGGGGGGTTGGCCGGTGAGGGAGGGGGTCAGGGATCGGGTGAAAAAATAAAAATTGAAAATTGAAAATATTTTTAAAATTAATGTTTTTCCCAAAAAAATGTAATTTGAAATTGGAGAAGAGTTATGGAAAATGTTTTCCTTAATTTTTGAAGGGAAGTCATTTTCCTTAATTTTGAGGAAAATGAGTTGATTTGGAAAACATTTTCCATAACTTTTGTCCCAACCAAACATGGGAAAATTGGAAAACATTTTCCAGAAAATGTTTTCCTTCATACCAAACACACTCTTAAAAGAAAATAAAATAAAGGAGGCTGTGGGGGTTCGACCCCACAACCTCTCAGTCCCAAACGAGTAAAAGAAAAATAAAGAGAAAAGAGGCGATGTTTTTGGGGCTCGATCTCGGGTCCCAACGCCTTAAGGGACCGAAATTAAAGAAAATAAAAAGAAAATATTAAGTGTTTTTCAAGGGATTCGAACTTGGGTTCCCTTGCCCCAAATTCCGTATTGATACATAAGTCATACGTGAATTAAATGTTCAAGAATAATGCCGCCTACTTAGATCGAAATCGAGATCATGGCATACATACAAGATGCATAAGTCTTGTACTATATAATCTTAGGAAGATATGAATCACTTAAACGAATTATGAATGAATCCTCATGGCTTGTATGTATAGACCCATAAGTCTAGCATACGTTTAAAAAGTAAGTGAACTTAAGATGTATGTAATGAAATGATGTAACCCTAGCAGGGTTAAGTACGAGTGTAAAATACACTAAATGGCCAAGAGCATTGGTATACGATGAAATGATTATTATGTAATGAAATGATGAAACCCTAGAAGGGTTAAGTAAGAGTATGAAACACACAAATGACCAAGTGCATTGGCATATGATGAAATGAACATTCACGTAAAAAGGGGTGAGTAATTATGAAGAGTAAATATGCTAATGTTAATGAATATGGTGACAACATGATATGAGGCTAATATAAAATATGAGAACAATCTCAAATGACCTAAGTAAATGTTACCAAAACGTACTCGCCTATGAGAGTGTAAAGTTAATGAAGAGACCAGTCTCTATGAACACTCTAATGAAAGAATTGAGATTAACACACTTAATACTAATGATGAGATGAGAAATCCTCTATTGAGCTATGATGTCCTCATACTAGAAGCCAGCTTCCATGACGTATAAGTTGAATGCAATGGAACTTTATACTGAGCACCAATAGACTAGCTATGAGCGGTGATGCCTTATTTCGAGAAGGGCGGGGGTTCACGTAACTCTCATGAGATGAGACTGTCTGGCATGCCGGGTGTGGGTCTCCTTATATCTCCTAGTCTTCAAACCTATACTGCCAATATAGGGATCCGGCGGGTTAAATTCCCATATACGCTAGCATGTTCTGGGTAACTTTGGCCGATTATTCCACCTCTATACAGTGTGGGGGAGACACTGGATTTCATGATGCTCACATGATCTATGTCGGTTAAAGTTAAAGTTCCCAATGAATGAATGAGTCCAGCCTCAAATGATGCACATAATGAAATGAACAATATCAAAGGTGTTAGGATAGGATAATCAAGAGGTGAGCTAGACTCAAGTAATGACACTAGGTTATTCTTGATCATTGCACAGCAAACCCGATGAGAGTCTTAAACTACATCCTAGGTATAGCTGGTGTTTACACTAGCTTATGAATGAATGAAATTAAGTACGTATGAATGAATGAAGCAGACTCTGTGTTTGTTAAAGAAGGCTCCCTAGTTGAGGTCTCATATGTTGAGACCTCATTTGGGGAAGTCTTAATGTCAAGTCCATGATTCCAAGGTCTCATGGCATATGAATGAATGATATGAAAGATGTTATGTGCTATATGCAATATGATATGTTCTATGTATAAGATGTTATGTGTTGTGTGCAATATGATAAGTATGATGATGCATGTTATTCTCATGGCATGACTTTCCTAATCCAAATTTGGAAAGCTCACTGACTTTCCTAATCCAAATTTGGAAAGCTCACTGACTTTCCTAATCCAAATTTGGAAAGCTCACTAACTTTCCTAATCCCAATTTGGCAAGTCCACTGACTTGACTTTCCATAATCATGTTACTAGGAAAGAGCTATACTTACTCATGCATGTCTTTGGTGTGTGCTTGCATATACCCATACTTAGTACAAGTGTGTACTAATCCCATACAACTCTATATTTTTAGGTGCAGGCACAGGTGGATGCTAGAGCTTACAGGTTGACGTTGCAGCTATCCAGACGTGGAGATTTCATCCGGACTTGGTAGGCCCTCATGCTTTCGAGGATGTCTACCGTTATTATCTAGCTTAGATGTAGGCTTTTGCTAGTGGGAGCATGTTCTACTAGTGTTTCTTTCCACTTTCATTTCAGACTTTGTATTGGTGCCGCTTTGGCAAAATACGATTAATGCAATTATGAACTTTTTCCTTCATTTGATCATCTCTATATTAGATGGTTGATTTGTGAACGCTTATGATGTTAAGTTTAAAATGTTTAGCATGAAATAAGAGAACAAAAAGTTCAAATTTTCCGCTAAAATTAACCTAGATGAAGTAAGAATGAAATATGTAGGCTTGTCTGCGACCTCTGAGAGGTCAACGACGCCGATCTCGTCTGGAGTCCAGATTCTGTTCATGACAAAGTTAGTATCAGCGCACTAGGTTAAATTCCGGGATAGTAAGTTCACATCAAGCACATTGAGTAGTTTCTAAGTCATGGTAGTGAAGTGCACCACTATCCTGGATTAGAGACTGCATGATGCGTAGGAAAATTAACCTTCTTCTAATCTTATCGTGCTTTTCCCTAATGTCTAATTTCTTGGTGTTATGAGCGTGTCTAACATCAATCTTTGTTGTTTTCATAGAATGAATACTAGGAGAACCATTTGTTAGAGGAGAGGAGGTGCAGCTGCTGGGGACAATCAGGTTCTACCCCAGGCTCCAACTGAAGGAGTGGCTATGCCGGTTAACCCAGCTGGGTTGACTTATGCGGTGGTTAGGGCATCTCTGGCCCAGATGGCACAGGCCATCACTATGCAGGACCAGGCTATGACTACCCAGGTCAACTTGCAGGATGTTCAGAGGGAGAACCCACCCGTTCGTAGCATGCTGACAGGTTGAGAGATTTCACGAGGATGAATCCTCCTATTTTCACTTGGTCTAAGACTTCAGAGGACCCCCAGGAGTTTGTGGACGAGGTGCATAAGATTTTGGTGGCTATTGGGGCCACAGATATTGAGAAGGCTGAGTTGGCTTCCTATCAGCTCAAGGATGTTGCACAGACTTGGTGCAAGATGTGGCAGGATAGCCGAGCTTTGGGCAGAGTTTCGGTCTCTTGGGAGCTGTTTAAGACAGGCTTTCTGAAGAGATTCTTTCCAGGGAGATGAGGGAGGCAAAGGTTGAGGAGTTTATCAACCTTAAGAAGAGATCAATGACAGTCAGGGAGCATTCCCAGAAGTTTGTTAAACTATCCAGGTATGCTACTTTCCTTAATATCTAACAACAAGGATGATATGAGTACTGAAGTTTGTTAAATTATCCAGGCATGCTACTTCCCTTGTATCTAACAGCAGGGATGAGAGGAGCAGGTTTCTCACAGGAATCAACAAAGATCTGGAGGAGGAGTGTCGGTCTGTGATGCTCTATGATAACATGGACCTCTCTAGGTTGATGGTGCATGTCCAGCAGGTAGAGGACAACCGCAAAAAGAGGGGCGTTCGTGATGCTATAATGCCTAAGTCTCAAGATAAGGCAGGTCCCAGCCATGGAGGCCACAAAAATAATTTTGGCGTCCGTGAGCAGCCCAGGTTCAAGAAGGGGCAGCAGAGTTCTAGGAACACTAATTCTCAGAGGAGTACAACACCTAGAGGAGGCAGACCTGAGCCCAAGAAGGGCAATGTAGGTGAGATGCAGCTTCCCAGAAAGAACTGTGCTAAGTGTGGCCGTGCTCAAAGTGGAGAGTGCAGACAGGGTACTAATGCCTACTTCGATTGCGGTAAGAGTGGGCACATAGTTAAGACTGCCCACAGAACAGAGGTCATTCTGGAGGTAATGCTCAGCCTAGGCCTAATCCACAGGGTGCAGCAGCAGCCGAGCCTCCTAAGAGGAACAAATTCTATGCCTTGAAGGGCAGGGAAGAGCAGGAGAAGTCCGCTGATGTGGTCACAAGTATGCTGCAAGTATTCTCAACTTTTGTTTATGGTTTACTTGATCTAAGGTCTACGCTTTCCTTTGTAACTCCTTTGCTTGCTCTCACTTTTGAGATATTGCCTAAAGTTCTGCATGATCCTATAGTGGTTAGTACACCTTTAGGAGAAGATGTAAGAACTGATAGAGTATACAAGGATTGTCCAATAGTTGTGAGTGGTAAGACTATGTGTGCAGACTTGGTTGAGTTACCCATGCATGATTTTGATGTTATTCTTGGCATGGACTGTCTTCACAATTGATATGCTTGTTTGGATTGTCGTAGTAGAGTGGTGAGATTTCATTTGCCTAATGAAGCAGAGCTAGTTTGGGAGGGGTACAACTGGAGTTGTCCTAATCACTTGATTTTGAACCTTAAGGCCAATAAAATGATGTCCAAGGGGTTATTGTGTCATCTTGTGAGTGTTAATGATTTAGACCATGACATTCCTTCCATAGACTCAGTTCCTGTAGTGAATGAGTTCCTAGATGTATTTCCTGATGATTTGCCTAGAGTCCCTCCCCCTCGAGAGATTGACTTTTGTATCGACTTAGAACCCGATACTAAACCAATTTCAATTCCTCCCTACATAATAGCTTCAGCTGAACTCAAGGATTTGAAGCTGCAGTTAAAAGATCTCACTGATAAGGGTTTCATTCAGCCGAGCATATCCCCTTGGGGCGTTAAAGTGTTGTTTGTGAAAAAGAAGGATGGAACCCTTAGAATGTGTATCGATTATCGGCAGCTCAACAAAGTCACTATAAAGAATAAGTATCCACTTCCCAGAATAGATGAATTGTTCGATCAGCTCCAAGAGTCTAGTTTCTTCTCTAAGATTGATCTTCGTTCAGGGTATCATCAGCTTAGGTTTAGGGATGGAGATTTCCCAAAGACAGCCTTTCGTACCGGTTATGGTCATTATGAGTTCTTGGTTATGTCATTTGGTCTTACGAATGCACCTGCTGCATTTATGGACCTCATGAACCGAGTCTTCCGTGAATACCTTGATTCTTTCGTCATAGTATTCATTGATGACATCCTCATCTACTCTAGGACCAAGGAAGAGCATGAACATCATTTGAGACTAACCTTGCAGGTACTTAGACAACATTAGTTGTATGCCAAATTCAACAAGTGTGAATTCTAGCTTAGATCAGTGACCTTCTTGGGTCATGTTGTGTCCGATCAGGGCGTGGAGGTGGATCCCAGGAAGACTGAGGCTGTGAAGAACTGGCCAAAACCTCTTACTCCCACTGACATCCGTAGCTTTCTGGGATTGGCTGGTTACTACCGCAGGTTCGTGGAGGGCTTTTCTTCCATTGCTGCCCCACTGACAGCTTTGACTAAAAAGAAGGCCAAGTTTGAATGGACGGAGACTTGTGAGAAGAGTTTCCAGGAGCTCAAGGACAGACTCACTTCAGCCTCGGTGCTTACTTTGCCTAAGTGTGGTGAGAATTACACTATTTATTGTGATGAATATAGGGTTTGTTTTGGTTGTGTTCTTATGCAGGTTGGTAAGGTGATAGCTTATGCGTCCAGACAACTCAAGGTTCATGAGAAGAATTATCAAACTCATGACGTGGAGTTGGCAGTTGTGGTGTTTGCACTGTAGCTGTGGAGGTACTACTTGTATGGAGTTCATGTGGATGTGTTCACAGACCACAAGAGTCTTCAGTACGTGTTCACGCAGAGAGAGTTGAATCTACGTCAGCGGAGATGGTTGGAGCTGTTGAAGGACTATGACATGAATGTTCACTACCATCCAGGTAAGGCTAATGTTTTAGCTGATGCTTTGAGCAGGATGAGCATGGGAAGTAGAGCCCATGTTGAGGATGAGAACAAGGAGTTGGCGAAAGATGTAACAGACTAGCCAGACTAGGTGTGCGATTGGTTGACTCTACTAGTGGGGGTGTTTCAGTTCATCCTAGTTCTGAATCATCCTTGGTAGTTGAAGTCTAGCAGGGTCAGCATCTTTATCCTGTGTTGATGGAGCTGAAGGACTCAGTGTTGATAATGATGAATGAGTCTTTCGCTTTGGGAGGTGACGGCATACTTAGGTATCAGGACAGGCTGTGTGTACCAAATATGGATGATTTGCGGACCAGGATTATTGCAGAGGCCCATGGTTCCAGATATTCCATACATCCAGGTTCCACCAAGATGTATCATGATCTTAAGCAGATTTATTGGTGGGATGGCATGTAGAAGGACATTGCATAATATGTGGCCAAGTGTCCTAATTGTCAGCAGGTTAAGGCAGAACATCTAAGCCTGGCGGTCTTACTCAGATTATTGAGGTTCCGACTTGGAAGTGGGAGGCCATTAATATGGACTTCGTGGTTGGTCTTCCGAGGACTAGGAGACAACATGACTCATATGGGTTATTGTGGACAGGATGACTAAGTCTGCCCACTTTATCCTGTGAAGTCTACTACAGAGCCGAGGATTATGCGAGACTCTACATTGATGAGATTGTGAGATGGCATGATTCCTTTGTCTATCATTTCAGATAGAGGAGCTCAGTTTACTTCACATTTCTGGAGATCTTTCCAGAAGAGCTTGGGCACGCAGGTAAAGCTTAGTACTGCCTTTCATCCTCAGACTGATGGGCAGGCAGAGCGCACCATTCAGACATTGGAGGACATGTTGAGAGCGTGTGTGATTGACTTCAGGGGAGTTGGATGACCATCTGCCTTTGATAGAGTTCTCGTATAATAATAGCTATCACTCCAGCATTGGGATGGCACCGTTTGAGGCACTGTATGGTAGGAGGTGTAGATCTCCAGTTGGGTGGTTCGAGGTTGGAGAGTCATCCATTTTGGGTCCAGAGATCATTCATGAGGCCTTAGAGAAGGTCAGAGTGATTAGGGACAGGTTGGCTACTGCTTACAGTCGGCAGAAGTCATATGCAGATAACAGAAAACGGCCCTTAGAGTTTGATGTTGGTGACCAGGTCTATCTGAAGATATCACCTATGAAGGGGGTGATGAGGTTTGGCAGGAAGGGGAAGTTGAGTCCGAGGTATGTTGGGCCATACGAGATCCTACACGTGTGGGTGAGGTGGCCTATGAGTTGGCATTGCCTGCGGAGCTAGCTTCTGTCCATCCAGTCTTTCATGTATCCATGTTAAAGAAGTGCCTAGGTGATCCAGCATCGATTCTACCTGTGGAAGGTTTGGGGGTCGATGAAGACTTGTCCTATGAGGAGGTACCTGTTGAGATCTTAGACAGACAGATCAAGCGGCTGAGGAACAAGGAGATTGCCACAGTGAAGGTATTGTGGAGAAATCATCTTGTTGAGGGTGCTACGTGGGAGGCTGAGCCGATATGAATCCGCTACCCTCATCTTTTAGCTCTTGAGGTTAGACTTCCTACTCTTAAGTCTAAGTTTCCTTATCTCTCCATTTTTGTTGCTATTGCTTGACTGTGCATAGTGATTATATTATGATCTGACTGCATTACGCTAGATAGTAGTAGTGTCATTCGGGGACGAATGTTCCTAAGGGGGGATAATGTAACAAACCCTAAAAATGGATATAGTAATGCTTAAATGTGTCAAGAATGTATGATTAGACCAGGGTTCACACGGATTGATGCGCGTAGAACCAGACCTCAAACCCTTGCTACAGCCAATCCAACTAACTTGGGGCAGAGGACCCCAGGAGTTTGTGGACGAGGTGCATAAGATTTTGGTGCTATTGGGGGCCACAGATATTGAGAAGGCTGAGTTGGCTTCCTATCAGCTCAAGGATGTTGCACAGACTTGGTGCAAGATGTGCAGGATAGACACGAGCTTTGGGCAGGCGTCTCTGCTGTTTGATGTGTTTTTAGAGATGGCTCTCTCCGAAGAGAGTGCTACTTCACAGGAGATGAGGGAGGCAGAGGTTGAAGGAGTTTATCACCTAAGAAGAGATCAATGACAGTCAGGGAGCATTCCCAGAAGTTTGTTAAACTATCAGGTATGCTACTTTCCTTAATATCTAACAGAAAGGTATGATATGAGTACTGAAGTTTGTTAAATTATCCAGGCATGCTACTTCCCTTGTATCTAACAGCAGGGATGAGAGGAGCAGGTTCTCACAGGAATCAACAAAGATCTGGAGGAAGAGTGTCGGCTGGATGCTCTATGATAACATGGACCTCTCTAGTTTGATGGTGCATGTCCAGCAGGTAGAGGACAACCGCAAAAAGAGGGGCGTTCGTGATGCTATAAGCCTAAGTCTCAAGATAAGGCAGGTCCAGCCATGGAGGCCACAAAATAATTTTTGGCGTCCGTGAGCAGCCCAGGTTAAAGAGGGGCAGCAGAGTTCTAGAACACTAATTCTCAGAGGAGTACAACACCTAGAGGAGGCAGACCTGAGCCCAGAAGGGCAATGTAGGTGAGATGCGAGCTTCCCAGAAAGAACTGTGCTAAGTGTGGCCGTGCTCAAAGTGGAGAGTGCAGACAGGTACTAATGCCTACTTCGATTGGCGGTAAGAGTGGGCACATAGTTAGACTGCCCACAGAACAGAGGTCATTCTGGAGGTAATGCTCAGCCTAGGCCTAATCCACAGGGTGCAGGCAGCAGCCGAGCTCCTAAGAGGAAACAAATTCTATGCCTTGAAGGGCAGGGAAGAGCAGGAGATCCGCTGATGTGGTCACAAGTATGCTGCAAGTTATTCTCAACTTTTGTTTATGTTTACTTGATCCAAGGTCTACGCTTTCCTTTGTAACTCTTTGCTTGCTCTCACTTTTGAGATATTGCCTAAAGTTCTGCATGATCCTATAGTGGTTAGTACACCTTTAGGAGAAGATGTAAGAACTGATAGAGTATACAAGGATTGTCCAATAGTTTTGAGTGGTAAGACTATGTGTGCAGACTTGGTTGAGTTACCCATGCATGATTTTGATGTTATTCTTGGCATGGACTGTCTTCAAATTGATATGCTTGTTTGGGATTGTCGTAGTAGAGTGGTGAGATTTCATTTGCCTAATGAAGCAGAGCTAGTTTGGGAGGGGTACAACTGGAGTTGTCCTAATCACTTGATTTTGAACCTTAAGGCCAATAAAATGATGTCCAAGGGTTATTGTGTCATCTTGTGAGTGTTAATGATTTAGACCATGACATTCCTTCCATAGACTCAGTTCCTGTAGTGAATGAGTTCCTAGAGTATTTCCTGATGATTTGCCTAGAGTCCCTCCCCCTCGAGAGATTGACTTTTGTATCGATTAGAACCCGATACTAAACCAATTTCAATTCCTCCCTACATAATAGCTCAGACTGAACTCAGGATTTGAAGCTGCAGTTAAAAGATCTCACTGATAAGGTTTCATTCAGCCGAGCAATATCCCCTTGGGGCGTTAAAGTGTTGTTTGTGAAAAAGAAGGATGGAACCCTTAGAATGTGTATCGATTATCGGCAGCTCAACAAAGTCACTATAAAGAATAAGTATCACTTCTCAGAATAGATGAATTGTTCGATCCTCCAAGAGTTAGTTTCTTCTCTAAGATTGATCTTCGTTCAGGGTTATCATCACTTAGGTTTAGGGATGGAGATTTCCCAAAGACAGCCTTTCGTACCGGTTATGGTCATTATGAGTTCTTGGTTATGTCATTTGGTCTTACGAATGCACCCTGCTGCATTTATGGACCTCATGAACCGAGTCTTCCGTGAATACCTTGATTCTTTCGTCATAGTATTCATTGATGACATCCTCATCTACTCTAGGACCAAGGAAGAGCATGAACATCATTTGAGACTAACCTTGCAGGTACTTAGACAACATTAGTTGTTATGCCAAATTCAACAAGTGTGAATTCTAGCTTAGATCAGTGACCTGCATACGTTTAAAAAGTAAGTGAACTTAAGATGTATGTAATGAAATGATGTAACCCTAGCAGGGTTAAGTACGAGTGTAAATACACTAAATGGCCAAGAGCATTGGTATACGATGAAATGATTATTATGTAATGAAATGATGAAACCCTAGAAGGGTTAAGTAAGAGTATGAAACACACAAATGACCAAGTGCATTGGCATATGATGAAATGAACATTCACGTAAAAAGGGGTGAGTAATTATGAAGAGTAAATATGCTAATGTTAATGAATATGGTGACAACATGATATGAGGTTAATATAAAATATGAGAACAATCTCAAATGACCTAAGTAAATGTTACCAAAACGTACTCGCCTATGAGAGTGTAAGTTAATGAAGAGACCAGTCTCTATGAACACTCTAATGAAAGAATTGAGATTAACACACTTAATACTAATGATGAGATGAGAAATCCTCTATTGAGCTATGATGTCCTCATACTAGAAGCCAGCTTCCATGACGTATGAGTTGAATGTAATGGAACTTTATACTGAGCACCAATAGACTAGCTATGAGCGGTGATGCCTTCTTTCGAGAAGGGCGGAGGTTCACGTAACTCTCATGAGATGAGACTGTCTGGCATGCCGGGTGTGGGTCTCCTTATATCTCCTAGTCTTCAAACCTATACTGCCAATATAGGGATCTGGCGGGTTAAATTCCCATACGCTAGCATGTTTTGGGTCACTTTGGCCGTGATTCCACCTCTTTTCGGTGGGGGAGACACTGGATTTCATGATGCTCACATGATCTATGTCGGTTAAAGTTAAAGTTCCCAATGAATGAATGAGGCCAGCCTCAAATGATGCACATAATGAAATGAACAATACCAAAGGTGTTAGGATAGGATAATCAAGAGGTGAGCTAGACTCAAGTAATGACACTAGGTTATTCTTGATCATTGCACAGCAAACCCGATGAGAGTCTTAAACTACATCCTAGGTATAGCTGGTGTTTACACTAGCTTATGAATGAATGAAATGAAGTACGTATGAATGAATGAAGCAGACTCTGTGTTTGTTAAAGAAGGCTCCCTAGTTGAGGTCCATATGTTGAGACCTCATTTTGGGAAGTCTTAATGTCAAGTCCATGATTCCAAGGTCTCATGGCATATGAATGAATGATATGAAAGATGTTATGTGCTATATGCAATATGATATGTGCTATGTATAAGATGTTATGTTGTGTGCAATATGATAAGTATGATGATGCATGTTTCTCATGGCATGACTTTCCTAATCCAAATTTGGAAAGCTCACTGACTTTCCTAATCCAAATTTGGAAAGCTCACTGACTTTCCTAATCCAAATTTGGAAAGCTCACTAACTTTCCTAATCCCAATTTGGCAAGTCCACTGACTTGACTTTCCATAATCATGTTTAGGAAAGAGCTATACTTACTCATGCATGTCTTTGGTGTGTTCTTGCATATACCCATTCTTAGTAAAAGTGTGTACTAATCCATACAACTCTATTTTTTAGGTGCAGGCACAGGTGGATGCTAGAGCTTACAGGTTGACGTTGCAGCTATCCAGACGTGGAGATTTCATCCGTTGGTAGGCCCTCATGCTTTCGAGGATGTCTACCGTTATTATCTAGCTTAGATGTAGTCTTTGCTAGTGGGATCATGTTCTACTAGTGTTTTTCTTCCACTTTCATTTCAGACTTTGTATTGGTGCCGCTTTGGCAAATAAACGATTAATGCAATTATGAACTTTTTCCTTCATTTGATCATCTCTATATTAGATGGTTGATTTGTGAACGCTTATGATGTTAAGTTTAAAATGTTTAGCATGAAATAAGAGAACAAAAAGTTCAAATTTTCCGCTAAAATTAACCTAGATGAAGTAAGAATGAAATATGTAGGCTTGTCTGCGACCTCTGAGAGGTCAACGACGCTGATCTCGTCTGGAGTCCAGATTCCGTTCGTGACAAAGTTAGTATCAGAGTACTAGGTTAAATTCCGAGGATAGTAAGTTCACATCAAGCACATTGAGTAGTTTCTAAGTCATGGTAGTGAAGTGCACCACTATCCTGGATTAGAGACTGCATGATGCGTAGGAAAATTAACCTTCTTCTAATCTTATCGTGCTTTTCCCTAATGTCTAATTTCTTGGTGTTATGAGCGTGTCTAACATCAATCTTTGTTGTTTTCATAAAATGAATACTAGGAGAACCATTGGTTAGAGGAGAGGAGGTGCAGCTGCTGGGGACAATCAGGTTCTACCCCAGGCTCCAACTGAAGGAGTGGCTATGCCGGTTAACCCAGCTGGGTTGACTTATGCGGTGGTTAGGGCATCTCTGGCCCAGATGGCACAGGCCATCACTATGCAGGCCCAGGCTATGACTACCCAGGTCAACTTGCAGGATGTTCAGAGGGAGAACCCACCCGTTCGTAGCATGCTGACAGGTTGAGAGATTTCACGAGGATGAATCCTCCTATTTTCACTTGGTCTAAGACTTCAGAGGACCCCCAGGAGTTTGTGGACGAGGTGCATAAGATTTTGGTGGCTATTGGGGCCAAAGATATTGAGAAGGCTGAGTTGGCTTCCTATCAGCTCAAGGATGTTGCACAGACTTGGTGCAAGATGTGGCAGGATAACCGAGCTTTGGGCAGAGTTTCGGTCTCTTGGGAGCTGTTTAAGATAGGCTTTCTGAAGAGATTCTTTCCAGGGAGATGAGGGAGGCAAAGGTTGAGGAGTTTATCAACCTTAAGAAGAGATCAATGACAGTCAGGGAGCATTCCCAGAAGTTTGTTAAACTATCTAGGTATGCTACTTTCCTTAATATCTAACAGCAAGGATGATATGAGTACCGAAGTTTGTTAAATTATCCAGGCATGCTACTTCCCTTGTATCTAACAGCAGGGATGAGAGGAGCAGGTTCCTCACAGGAATCAACAAAGATCTGGAGGAGGAGTGTCGGTCTGCGATGCTCTATGATAACATGGACCTCTCTAGGTTGATGGTGCATGTCCAGCAGGTAGAGGACAACCGCAAAAAGAGGGGCGTTCGTGATGCTATAAGGCCTAAGTCTCAAGATAAGGCAGGTCCCAGCCATGGAGGCCACAAAAATAATTTTGGCGTCCGTGAGCAGCCCAGGTTCAAGAAGGGGCAGCAGAGTTCTAGGAACACTAATTCTCAGAGGAGTACAACACCTAGAGGAGGCAGACCTGAGCCCAAGAAGGGCAATGTAGGTGAGATGCAGCTTCCCAGAAAGAACTGTGCTAAGTGTGGCCGTGCTCAAAGTGGAGAGTGCAGACAGGGTACTAATGCCTACTTCGATTGCGGTAAGAGTGGGCACATGGTTAAGACTGCCCACAGAACAGAGGTCATTCTGGAGGTAATGCTCAGCCTAGGCCTAATCCACAGGGTGCAGCAGCAGCCGAGCCTCCTAAGAGGAACAAATTCTATGCCTTGAAGGGCAGGGAAGAGCAGGAGAAGTCCGCTGATGTGGTCACAAGTATGCTGCAAGTATTCTCAACTTTTGTTTATGCTTTACTTGATCCAAGGTCTACGCTTTCCTTTGTAACTCCTTTGCTTGCTCTCACTTTTGAGATATTGCCTGAAGTTCTGCATGATCCTATAGTGGTTAGTACACCTTTAGGAGAAGATGTAAGAACTGATAGAGTATACAAGGATTGTCCAATAGTTGTGAGTGGTAAGACTATGTGTGCAGACTTGGTTGAGTTACCCATGCATGATTTTGATGTTATTCTTGGCATGGACTGTCTTCATAATTGATATGCTTGTTTGGATTGTCGTAGTAGAGTGGTGAGATTTCATTTGCCTAATGAAGCAGAGCTAGTTTGGGAGGGGTACAACTCGAGTTGTCCTAATCACTTGATTTTGAACCTTAAGGCCAATAAAATGATGTCCAAGGGGTTATTGTGTCATCTTGTGAGTGTTAATGATTTAGACCATGACATTCCTTCCATAGACTCAGTTCCTGTAGTGAATGAGTTCCTAGATGTATTTCCTGATGATTTGCCTAGAGTCCCTCCCCCTCGAGAGATTGAATTTTGTATCGATTTAGAACCCGATACTAAACCAATTTCAATTCCTCCCTACATAATAGCTCCAGCTGAACTCAAGGATTTGAAGCTGCAGTTAAAAGATCTCACTGATAAGGGTTTCATTCAGCCGAGCATATCCCCTTGGGGCGTTAAAGTGTTGTTTGTGAAAAAGAAGGATGGAACCCTTAGAATGTGTATCGATTATCGGCAGCTCAACAAAGTCACTATAAAGAATAAGTATCCACTTCTCAGAATAGATGAATTGTTCGATCATCTCCAAGAGTCTAGTTTCTTCTCTAAGATTGATCTTCGTTCAGGGTATCATCACCTTAGGTTTAGGGATGGAGATTTCCCAAAGACAGCCTTTCGTACCGGTTATGGTCATTATGAGTTCTTGGTTATGTCATTTGGTCTTACGAATGCACCTGCTGCATTTATGGACCTCATGAACCGAGTCTTCCGTGAATACCTTGATTCTTTCGTCATAGTATTCATTGATGACATCCTCATCTACTCTAGGACCAAGGAAGAGCATGAACATCATTTGAGACTAACCTTGCAGGTACTTAGACAACATTAGTTGTATGCCAAATTCAACAAGTGTGAATTCTAGCTTAGATCAGTGACCTTCTTGGGTCATGTTGTGTCCGATCAGGGCGTGGAGGTGGATCCCAGGAAGACTGAGGCTGTGAAGAACTGGCCAAAACCTCTTACTCCCACTGACATCCGTAGCTTTCTGGGATTGGCTGGTTACTACCGCAGGTTCGTGGAGGGCTTTTCTTCCATTGCTGCCCCACTGACAGCTTTGACTAAAAAGAAGGCCAAGTTTGAATGGACGGAGACTTGTGAGAAGAGTTTCCAGGAGCTCAAGGACAGACTCACTTCAGCCTCGGTGCTTACTTTGCCTAAGTGTGGTGAGAATTACACTATTTATTGTGATGAATATAGGGTTTGTTTTGGTTGTGTTCTTATGCAGGTTGGTAAGGTGATAGCTTATGCGTCCAGACAACTCAAGGTTCATGAGAAGAATTATCAAACTCATGACGTGGAGTTGGCAGCTATGGTGTTTGCACTGTAGCTGTGGAGGTACTACTTGTATGGAGTTCATGTGGATGTGTTCACAGACCACAAGAGTCTTCAGTACGTGTTCACGCAGAGAGAGTTGAATCTACGTCAGCGGAGATGGTTGGAGCTGTTGAAGGACTATGACATGAATGTTCACTACCATCCAGGTAAGGCTAATGTTTTAGCTGATGCTTTGAGCAGGATGAGCATGGGAAGTAGAGCCCATGTTGAGGATGAGAACAAGGAGTTGGCGAAAGATGTAAACAGACTAGCCAGACTGGGTGTGCGATTGGTTGACTCTACTAGTGGGGGTGTTTCAGTTCATCCTAGTTCTGAATCATCCTTGGTAGTTGAAGTCTAGTAGGGTCAGCATCTTTATCCTGTGTTGATGGAGCTGAAGGACTCAGTGTTGATAATGATGAATGAGTCTTTCGCTTTGGGAGGTGACGGCATACTTAGGTATCAGGACAGGCTGTGTGTACCAAATATGGATGATTTGCGGACCAGGATTATTGCAGAGGCCCATGGTTCCAGATATTCCATACATCCAGGTTCCACCAAGATGTATCATGATCTTAAGCAGATTTATTGGTGGGATGGCATGTAGAAGGACATTGCATAATATGTGGCCAAGTGTCCTAATTGTCAGCAGGTTAAGGCAGAACATCTAAAGCCTGGCGGTCTTACTCAGATTATTGAGGTTCCGACTTGGAAGTGGGAGGCCATTAATATGGACTTCGTGGTTGGTCTTCCGAGGACTAGGAGACAACATGACTCAATATGGGTTATTGTGGACAGGATGACTAAGTCTGCCCACTTTATACCTGTGAAGTCTACTCACAGAGCCGAGGATTATGCGAGACTCTACATTGATGAGATTGTGAGATGGCATGAGATTCCTTTGTCTATCATTTCAGATAGAGGAGCTCAGTTTACTTCACATTTCTGGAGATCTTTCCAGAAGAGCTTGGGCACGCATGTAAAGCATAGTACTACCTTTCATACTCAGACTGATGGGCAGGCAGAGCGCACCATTCAGACATTGGAGGACATGTTGAGAGCGTGTGTGATTGACTTCAGGGGAAGTTGGGATGACCATCTGCCTTTGATAGAGTTCTCGTATAATAATAGCTATCACTCCAGCATTGGGATGGCACCGTTTGAGGCACTGTATGGTAGGAGGTGTAGATCTCCAGTTGGGTGGTTCGAGGTTGGAGAGTCATCCATTTTGGGTCCAGAGATCATTCATGAGTCCTTAGAGAAGGTCAGAGTGATTAGGGACAGGTTGGCTACTGCTTAAAGTCGTCAGAAGTCATATGCAGATAACAGAAAACGGCCCTTAGAGTTTGATGTTGGTGACCATGTCTATCTGAAGATATCACCTATGAAGGGGGTGATGAGGTTTGGCAGGAAGGGGAAGTTGAGTCTGAGGTATGTTGGGCCATACGAGATCCTACCGCGTGTGGGTGAGGTGGCCTATGAGTTGGCATTGCCTGCGGAGATAGCTTATGTCCATCCAGTCTTTCATGTATCCATGTTAAAGAAGTTCCTAGGTGATCCAGCATCGATTCTACCTGTGGAAGGTTTGGGGGTCGATGAAGACTTGTCCTATGAGGAGGTACCTGTTGAGATCTTAGACAGACAGATCAAGCGGCTGAGGAACAAGGAGAATGCCACAGTGAAGGTATTGTGGAGAAATCATCTTGTTGAGGGTGCTACGTGGGAGGCTGAGGCCGATATGATATCCCGCTACCCTCATCTTTTATGCTCTTGAGGTTAGAATTCCTACTCTTAAGTCTAAGTTTCCTTATCTCTCCATTTTTGTTGCTATTGCTTGACTGTGCATAGGGATTATATTATGATCTGACTGGCATTACGCTAGATAGTAGTAGCGTCATTCGGGGACGAATGTTCCTAAGGGGGGGATAATGTAACAGCCCTAAAAATGGATATGATAAGTAATGCTTAATGTGTCAAGAATGTCTACGATTAGACCAGGGTTCACACGGATTGATGCGCGTAGAACCAGACCTCGAACCCCTTGCTACAGCCAAGCCAAATAACTTGGGGAGTTAGTTGAGCTTGGAAAGGTTGGGTCCAACCATGTAGGGCTCTCGAATACGAAGATTTACTCGAAAAAGTCTTTACCGGACTTAAAAAGGGGAAATCTTAGGTTTGGAGGGTCTAGGGGTAAAATGGTCTTTTTCCTCGATAAGGGTAGCATCGTAATTACCCTAAATATATAATTAATTATTTAATTCATAAGGTGGAGGGGCAATTTGGGGAGAGAGGGCCGAAAATGGGCTCTTGAAGTGAAGTCTTGCTCCACCCGGGTTCGAACCTAGGTGGAAGCAATGAATTAAAGTTATTTTTATTTAAGTTATTAAATTAATGTAATTAATTAATAATAATTATTCATTAGGTTATTTAAAATAAAATAGAAATCAGATTTTTATAATTAAACAAAACCTTATTGACAAAGTCCTAAAACTAGACTCCTAAGCCTCATACAACTCCCACTCTTTCACGTTTATCTCTCAACTCTCACGCTCAATATCTCTTCTTCTTTCTCACGTATTCTCTATGCAAAATAAGATACAAGAACAGAAAAATAAACCAAGTTCTTCACACTTGAAGAACTCACACGAAATCACAAGAAAACAAACGTTAATCGCACGTTAGGCTAAGGGAGGTTGTCCGTCGAGTGGTGTTGACATTGAGGAGGCTTAGATGTGATCTTGGGTGGAGTTTTTGGGCAGCAAGTCGAGGGTTTAACGTAAAAAAGGTATGGGTTTTCTTCTCTCTTGTTCCCTTTTCCAAGAGACCCCTTAAGGTTCAGATTATTTAGTCCGAAAACTAGGATTGTTCCCCTTTGCATGCCCCTGTCACTAGCTCCCAATGAATCGTAGGTTGGGTATGATTGCTGGTAGATTTAGGTGTATGTTATGTTTTCGTGATGAATATGATTATGTTTGTGTACTTGAAATCGTATGAAAGACAACCCATGTGTTCGAAATTATGTGCAAGTGTGTGTGTGCAAGTATGTGACAGTGACTAAGGGTCTCGGATTAGGCTCCAAAATTTGATAATGTTATGGTTGTTATTTTACGTGCATAAACATATGTAAATCGTAATGTTCATTAAAATGAAAGTGTGGTTGATTTGAGTATAAATCTTTTGGCTAAACGAATCTATGAAAAATGCACCCCAAAACGTGTTAAATGATTTATGAATTTCCCTTAGAGTTCAAGAGAAAGTGTTGGTGAAAAACGAGCTGAAAAATGACCAAATTTCCAGCAAACTTACAAGTTTGGTTTAGGCTAATTAAAGATGAATAAATCTGGAAATTATTTGAGTGTAAAAGTGATGACGTCACCAGGATTCGAACCCGTGACCTCACCCGTGAACTGCCTTAAAAACGTGAAAAAGGATTGGGGGTCGGGGGACTCGATCTTGAGTCTTGTCTGTAAAGTGAAATACAAATAAAAATTAAGAAATGAGAGGAGTGGGATTCGAACCCACAACCTCTCGATCATAAGTTAAGAAAAGCGAAATAAAAAGAAAAGCGAGGTGTGGGAATCGAACCCACGACCTCTAGGCGGAAAGGGGAGAAATGAAAAGAAAATAAAATGAGACCATGGGGTTTCGACCCCACAACCTCACTGCCAACTCAGAAATAGTCAACATTTAAAGAAAATAAAATAAAGGAGGCTGTGGGGGTTCGACCCACAACCTCTCAGTCCCAAACGAGTAAAAGAAAAATAAAGAGAAAAGAGGCAATGCTGTTGGGGCTCAATCTCGGGTCCCAACACCTTAAGGGACCGAAATTAAAGAAAATAAAAAGAAAATATTAAGTGTTGTTCAAGGGATTCGAACTTGGGTTCCCTTGCCCCAAATTCCGTATTGATACATAAGTCATACGTGAATTAAATGTTCAAGAATAATGCCGCCTACTTAGATCGAAATCGAGATCTTGGCATACATACAAGATGCATAAGTCTTGTACTATATAATCTTAGGAAGAGATGAATCACTTAAACGAATTATGAATGAAGCCTCATGGCTTGTATGTATAGACCCATAAGTCTAGCATACGTTTAAAAAATAAGTGAACCTAAGATGTATGTAATGAAATGATGTAACCCTAGCAGTGTTAAGTACGAGTGTAAAATACACTAAATGGCCAAGAGCATTGGCATACGATGAAATGATTACTATGTAATGAAATGATGAAACCCTAGAAGGGTTAAGTAAGACTGTAAAACACACAAATGGCCAAGTGCATTGGCATATGATGAAATGAACATTCATGTAAAAAGGGGTGAGTAATTATGAAGAGTAAATGTGCTAATGTTAATGAATGTGGTGACAACATGATATGAGGCTAAGGTAAAAGATGAGAACAATCTCAAATGAGCCTAAGTAAATGTTACCAAAACGTACTCACCTATGAGAGTGTAAAGTTAATGAAGAGACCAGTCTCTATGAACACTATAATAAAAGTATTGAGATTAATACACTTAATACTAATGATGAGATGAGAAATTAACTATTGAGCTATGATGTCCTCATACTAGAAGCCAGCTTCCATGACGTATGAGTTGATTGTAATGGAACTTTATACTGAGCACCGATACACTAGCTAAGAGCGGTGATGCATTCTTTCGGGAAGGGCGGAGGTTCATGTAACTCTCATGAGATGAGACTGTCCGGCATGCCGGGTATGGGTCTTCTTATATCTTCTAGTCTTCGAACCTATACTGCCAATATATTGATCTGGCGGGGTTAAATTCCCATGTACGCTAGCATGTTCTGGGTCACTTTGGCCGGTGATTCCACCTCTTTTAGCTATGGGGGAGACACTGGATTTCATGATGCTCACATGATCTATGTCGGTTAAAGTTAAAGTTCCCAATGAATGAATGAGGCCAGCCTCAAATGATGCACATAATGAAATGAACGATAACAAAGGTGTTAGGATAGGATAATCAACAGGTGATCTAGACTCAAGTAATGACATTAGGTTATTCTTGATCATTGCACAGCAAACCCGATGAGAGTCTTAAACTACATCCTAGGTATAGTTGGTGTTTACACTAGCTATGAATGAATGAAATGAAGTACGTATGAATGAATGAAGCAAACTCTGTGTTTGTTAAACCAAGTTCCCTAGTTGAGGTCTCATATGTTGAGCCCTCATTTTGGGAAGTCTTAATGTCAAGTCCATGATTCCAAGGTCTCATGGCATATGAATGAATGATATGAAAGATGTTATGTGCTATATGCAATATGATATGTGCTATCTATAAGATGTTATGTGATGTGTGCAATATGATAAGTATGATGATGCATGTTATTCTCATGGCATGACTTTCCTAATCCAAATTTGGAAAGCTCACTGACTTTACGAATCCAAATTTTGAAAGCTCACTGACTTTCCTAATCCGAATTTGGAAAGCTCACTAACTTTCCTAATCCCAATTTGGCAAGTCCACTGACTTGACTTTCCATAATCATGTTGCTAGGAAAGAGCTATTCTGACTCATGCATGTTCTTTGTGTGTGCCTGCATATACCCATAATTAGTACAAGTGTGTACTAATCCCATACAACTCTATATTTTTAGGTGCAGGCACAGGTGGACGCTAGAGCTTATAGGTTGACGTTGCAGCTATTCGGACGTGGAGCTTTCATCCGGAATTGGTGGGCCCTCATGCTTTCGAGGATGTCTACCGTTATTATCTAGCTTAGATGTAGGCTTTAGCTAGTGGAGCATCTTCCACTAGTGTTTCTTTCCACTTTCATTTCAGACTTTGTATTGGTGCCGTTTTGGCAAAAATACGTTTAATGCAATTATGAACTGTTTCCTTCATTTGATTATCTCTATATTAGATGGTTGATTTGTGAACGCTTATGATGTTAAGTTTAAAATGTTTAGAATGAAATAAGAGAACAAAAAGTTCAAATTTTCCGCTAAAATTAACCTAGATGAAGTAAGAATGACGTATGTAGGCCTGTCTGCGACATCTGAGAGGTCAACGACGCCGGTCTCGTCTGGGGTCTAGATTTTGGTCGTGACAGACCCAATTGATGGAGGGCACAGAACGGCCCGTCGATGGACCAACGCCCAGTCGTTGGGTCCGTCGATGCAGGCTGGTGCATCACTGCATAACGACTTCTCATTAAAACGGTGAATGGGAAATTCACCCCACGTCCTAACCTGACCCTACTTGATTTATTTAGATGTTTTTCGGTGTATATAACTGATCAAAAACGTGATCAACCCATTCCCAATCCAATTCACTCAGAATATACTTTCCCTCCAAAACCAATTCTCCCTAGCAACCTCCATTGAAGTGAAGCTCAAGAGCAGCTTGGAGCTTGGATTTCTATGTTTTCTTCATCAAGTTTTATAGGTTTTTAACTAGACAAAGGTATGGTGATCCTTCATCTCTAAGTAAACTTTCACTTGGAGAGTTAATCTCAATGTTTTCAAAGAAGTATCATGATCAAATCTCTTCTTCTTCAATCTAGCCATGGGTTCTTTTTAAAAACAATTTTAATGGCTTAATCATGATGAATTGATTTTAATGTATTGGTTTTAACGTGAAATTTAATTCAATTGCATTACGAACCCATGTCCTTTCCAAAAATTGATTTAGCCCTTGCATGGGCATTGTGATCGTGGCCTATTAATGGTTGAATTGCGATTCTCTTACGTTGAATTGTTTATATCCACTGTTATTACGTGCATTGATGATGAATTGATGATGAAGGATCCATGTGTATCAATGTATGAAGATTTGACCATGCTTAGCCTAGTTATCAATGTGATCACAGTAACATTGGTCCTTAATTGTATAGAAGTGGAATTCGATTATGTTGACAGTCTTGTAGTTGTTGTTTTAGTTTGATATCATGATTGAATTGTCAGTATAAATCTTGTATTATCAAAGTAAAGAAGTCTTAGTATGAGTTGATCTAGGTTATCTCGTTTATGTATTGAAAATGATATGTAGGTGATGTGATCTATATCCTAAGATGAATAAAGCATGATTAAGAATTGATTCCTATCTCCTTAGCTACTACCCTAAATGTATATTATTGATACATGATTATTGATCAGCAAAACTAGGGAAGTTACTTGATGATATAACTCTCTACTTTGTACCATATTTGATATAGTGTATTAGATGGTAGCATGATTTTGTAGCAACCTGTACGTGGTTTTCTTCATGATAAAATGTATACTTAGCTACTGCCCTATCATGTATCGATGTTGAGAAGGTGTAATCAATGATGATACAAGGTTGATAAATTGGTAAGAATGGCTCATCCCTATACTTTTCTATATTATTGTGTTGATAAATCCTTGTATAGCTTTGTGTGGTATGTCCACTTATGGTGGCAGTTTTACCTTATTGTAATTATATGTGATGTGAACATGGCCTTGAATGCAATTATACTATGAATATGTGTTGGTGATGAACCACCCTATGTGAAGCCTATGCCTACTTTCCTATTATTACTATGATCTAGGTTGTGTTGCTAATGTCATAAGCATGTAAATGGTTGTGTTAAGATCATGTGTAGGTTCTTCCATTAATGAAGTGCTAAGGATTGATGACCCCTACCCATGTACCTCTATTTGAATGTGTGAATAACTAAGGTTAGGATTTTGAATGTAATGTGAAGAATGTCTTGCCTCCTATGCTAAATGGTGTTGTGTTGTTTATGCTTTGTTGCGCATGGTGGTCTTAAGAGGGTGGCTGCCTAAAGGTATCATTGATAGTCATTATGTAATCATGTTGACAATGTACACACACACTCACACATTATGTATGCTTACATTTTAGTAAAGGGTCATGTCGTCTAATGAATAGTTGATCTCATATCACTAGATGTCTACTACTATGCATGAAGGGTAAATGTATGTGAAGTATGTTATGTGTTCCATCTAACTAGGATGACTTGATAGGTGTAATAGTATGAGAAAGGGTATGGGACCTTTTTTATGCATTGCACATGTGTGCCTTGATAGGATAGTTCCTACGGTTGGTTTCTATAAGTATGAAAATGAATATAAGACATGCCATGAATATGTCGTATATGCTATGATGTTAAGTGTATGATATGATGAAATATGAATGTGCATCCTGTCTGAAGTGTTGATATTAAAGGATTGCTCATATAGTTACATCTATAGACTTATGATTATATATGAACATGTGTGACATTTATGTATTAGTAATAAAGTTTGCTCACATACAAGTACACACATGCACATGTATGGAGATCTAGTTAATAAGGTGCCTTCAAAGGTGTGCTTACGTGTACCCTAAAACTAGATAGGTGCTGAGTATGCTATAAGAATATAAGGAATCAATATCCTAAGCCTATGTTTTATGAAGTAAACTAATAAAGGCTTTTAATAAAAAGGGAACATAGCTTAGCACCGAGTGAACTTGACAATGAGAGGTGTTGCCTTCCCATGAGGAAGATTCACCATTGGTTTCTCATAGAGTGTTGGATTCCCTTGGAGAAAGATTCACCATAGGGTCCCCTTAAGGTTTGACTTCCCTTAGAGGATATTCACCTATGGTTCCACATGAGGTGGTGCCTTCCCTTTGAGGAAGGTTCACCCATGTTTTCTCATAAGAGAGGCCCCAATTGCCAAATGGCATGTAGATGGATCATACCTATCTCTTAGTTCCATAAACTATGCTTGCCACATAGGATCTAGCAAAGTGAATTCTCTTAGTATGCTAGGATGTATGTTATGTTTCTACCTTGCTAGATGAGAACACCTTCCATTTGTGTAAGACTCTACAACACCAAATCCATGTTAGCACCATGGTCTTAGTGCCGGTTAAGGCTATGTTTCCCTAAGTAAAATGGACAATGGAAGTAAAGTAAGGACTCTAACTAGGATAACCTAAGTGAGTTGCTTAGTGTAGGTGCGGGTATGGGACTTCACCCATGCATTGCACAAGTGAACTTAAGGGAGTCCTAGGAAGGAGTTCTAATGCATGTGTCTATGTTTATGATCTCTTGCATGACATTGTGTTAGTGTCTATAGGATTAGATGATATGGATGATATGAAGTCTAATATGATATGTGATTAAAGTCCTATGTAAAGAAAATAGTATATATGCAGAATGACAAGAGCTTACTGTAATGTTCTATGTGTTGGCGTATGTGTGTCTTTTATGTATTATAATTCTATGATGTATGTGATAGAGTATGTAGGTTGTATATATGGTGTTACTTGTGACCTTAAGGTGATTCATTAACCAAGTATCACTAGAGGGTTACTTGGGGAGGTTAAAGAGTTACAAGAAGAACTTCACTGTTAAAGGAAATAATCTCAGTGTTAAGGCAAATAGCTCACTGTAAAAGTGACCTCAAGTGTGGCTTAAATTCTATATTCATTTGATATGATGTTTGACTTTTGAATTGTCTATGTGAAGTATGTGAATGATATAAATGCTTGTATAAAGGTTTTATGAGATTACTCGAAAAGGCATGAATAGGTAAGATCCGAAACTTTCAAAGTTAAGCCCTAGCAATTCTTAAATTTTCGTATAAGGTCATACTGAGTGACTCTTAATTTTCTTAGGTTTTAAGGTATAATTTCTAGTGTGCGAACGATTTTCAATATCAATTAAGGTCATTAGAAAACCTTGCACAAAGTAGAGTTGAATGTTTCCTTACAAATTAAGTTTAGACATTAATTTTATTTGGGTAAACTTCAAACGACCATATCTCTTAGAATATTAAGAGTTCCGTGAGCCATTACCTATTAAATTAAAGGTATTTGAATTCTCTTTCAACACCACAATTTCGCATCAATCTAGTTTTCGAGTAAAAATTTATGACCATTTTAGTGAATTTTATGGTGCAGTCCCGTTTTGGCCGCGGAAAATGTAATTACGGTAATTCCTCTCTTTTCCCACTTGGAAAACCTAAATAAAACGTGTTTCACAAGTCCTATAAAGCCTTACATAACCTAATTCATCTTCAAATTCATCATTCTCTTCTCTTTCAACCCTAGGGCAAAACCTCAAGAAAAAAAAGTTAAAGTAGAAGACTCCATTCAAGAAAATTCAATATTTGTCAAGATTCTTTAAACAAGGATAAGGTTTAATAGGATTGATTCTTCACCAGATTCTGTGAATTTTCTCAATAAAGGTATGGCTTTGATCCTTGAAACTTGTTTCAATCAAGGATCCAACTTTCAAAGATGTTTTCTAAAGTTTTCAAAAGATGAATTGACCTTTTTCATGATCTAACATGGGTTTTGCATTAAGGTTTTAATCATTGTTTAGTGATTGAATTGTGGTTATTAAGTTATTTTACCTCAATTAACTATGAACCCATGAAATTGATGAACCTAGATTTTGACTAACTTATGGGTTACTTGATATTGGTCTAATGTTCTATGAATTAATGTGTAGTTTCTTATGGGCTTTCTAATGATGTAAGAATTGTATTCAATTGATGTCTAATTGTCTTAGATTGTAAATTATTGAATTGACCTAGTTTCATCTAGTATTATGATTACTTTGAATTGATGTTCATGGCCTGGTATAAGGGCCTAATGGTATTGAATTGGATAATTTATAGACATGGTTGAAGTGGTGAGAATGGATTGGTGGTAACGCTGCCCTAATTCTCTTTATTATTAATTAGCATCAATTATGTTGTGATTGGTATGGTCCACTTATGGTGGCGTTTATGTATTGTATGTGGCCTGTTGGTGTTATTTAAGTATATTGATTATCTTCGCCTTTGTCGGCATACTTGAAGTATTATGATGATTTGTGTAATTGATTATGTAAGTATACTTATATCTATCTACATGCGGTAATGTGAAAGTATGTGTTCTTCTATGGATATTAGGTGATCATGTTGATTATGACTAGTGTTTATGTAGTCTTAAAGTTGAATATGATTATTCCTACTTGACTAAGAGTATATGATGGTATATATTGATGATGTTATATAACGTATAGGATGACATAAAGATGATAAGGTCATTTCTAAGTGCTTCAAAGAATATATGTTATATGTGCTAATGTAAATTAGATGTGTCTGTTTTGGTAATATAGTCCTTACTTGATACAGTGTATTGATGAATAGAACATCTTGACTTAGTAGGATTAGCACCTTTGTCTGTATGTGGCAGATCATGTTTATTGGAAGTCTAGGATCGGTAGACCTAAGATGGTGCCATGCTAAGCATGACTAATATGTGGAATCTTCTATATAGAAAGAAGGTTAAGAATGAGCTATCCTTATAAACCATTGAATGGCAGCCCTAGTGGACCCATCTTTGGTAGGTGCATTATGACTAGGTAATGACTAAGAGATGGTACCTTTTCATATGTCCCTTATATTAAACTTACTCTATGAGAACAAAGGCTAGCACCGAGTGAATATGTTATGGTTTGTAGCTCTACCTAAGAATGAGACCAGAGTACAATGTACCTCTACTTGAGAATGAGAGTAGAGTAAATAAAAGACCTTGATATTCCTTAACCATGTGCCTACATGGGATGTGTCTTAGTTCTACTCTTTGCAAGTAGAACACCCTCCATCGGAGTAGGTTTATGACTCTGGATACCATTCCTAGCTAGTATGGTCTATGTATGTTATTGCCTATTGTCATCATGTGTGATACATGCTAGTGTTGGATAAGTTTTACGAAGTTTAGGTAGTGGAATGGAACGCTATCTAGACATTGCACGACTAGACTTTGAAGATATTAGTATGTGAGTCCCTAGGTCTTTCCAAGACTATTATGTGAAGTCTATAATGAATGAAATGTCTTTTAATTGACTTAATGAACGATCACGACTTTAGCTAAGGTATGATGAATAGAATGTGATCTATCTAGGGTAGCTTTGAGGGTTGATTATGTAAGCTTGAAGAGGGTGTATGGGAGGTCTCTTCTTGTCCTACTTAGGTGAATCTTATAGTAACCTTAGGTGGGGAGTTAATGAAAGAAAAAGGGAACAATATTATCTTATATAGTCTTAAGGATCATTTAGGTGTGCTTAGAGAGGGTGTATGGCCAGTCTCTCTTAGTCTCACTTAAGTGAGTCTTAGGATAACTTTGGTAAGAAGGATGTAAGCTAAAAGAGGTTACTGTGAAGTGGAACTTAGTTCACTCTAATGTTCTTCAATATTTGATTAAATGCTTATGTGATATCTTATATGTTTCTAAGGTGTTAAATGTTGTTCTTATGCTTATGCTATGATTTTTAATCAAAAAGAGCATGTTTTATATAAATGTCCGTTTATCATGATTTTATGCATTATGCCATACTTAGTACAAGTGTTTGTTCTAATTCCATACATTTTGTCTATTTCAAAAGGGATAGGTGGCGTTTGAGAGGAGTCTCGAAGTTTAAGCTTCGACTAGTGTTCATTTAAGTAGAGAGTTGGTATGTCCTCACTAGATTCGAGGACATCTTGATGTTTAGTTTTCCCTATCGAAAAGTATTGTAATAGACTTAGGTATTTTATATATGTTAAAGTATGGTCCATGTACCAATATATTCCTATGTCTAAGATGGCGACTTTGAGACTTAGCCTTTCATTATTTTTTTCTATAAAAGAGATATTTTGAAGTATTTTTATTTCGTGTGAAAAGTTTTAATTCCGCACTACTTCTCATACATGTATGCAATGAATGGTACGAAAGGGCTTTTCTTAGACCTCCGAGAGGTCGACGACGCCGGTCGCAATCCAGGATTGCACCCTAAATTCTAGGGTGTGGTTTCGGGATGTGACATATGATTTAAATTAAAATGTGCCTTTCAAATGCATGTTTTTGCATGGTTGCCATACTTAGTATATTCTTGTACTAACTCAATTCCTCTCTACTTTTTACAGAAAGTGTAGGTTATGGATGCTTAAAGGATGTATCTATGATTGAGGAGCTTGGTATGTGAATTCCCAAGCTCAAGGAAAGGGATCCTTAAGTTCAAGTCATGTCTTTACTGTAAAGTGTACAAGTTTATTTATGTATTATGTTTTGTTTTAAGGGTCGTGTCCCTATTTTACTCTTATGATGTCGTGTCTAGGATGGCAAAGAGACTTCAGGTTTAATATGTCGTTATGATATTTTATATATATATGAGGTAATGTTTTTAGCATATGATGTGCTATGAAAATTTAAAATTTCCGCTAAATTTACCTATGACAATGCGATGAATGATAACTATGGGCTTGTATAAGACCTCCAAGAGGTCAAGTACGCCATGTTACTTCTAGGGGGTTCTCCCGGGATGTGACAAGACACAATCTCCCCCCCCCCAAGGAGAATGACTCATTAAGCTTACCAAGAACCGATTCCTTCAACTCCATCAATGGTTGATCAAGGTGTTGTTTGGACTTCACCTCAACTACCAAAGATGACTCGGAGTTATGATGGATCATAAAACCACCATTTGGAGAATCTTCCAACCTCACACCTAATCTAGCTAACCTATGAACATCTTTCACTATGTCTTTCTTGACATCATCTACATGAGACACACTACCCATGGATAAACGACTTAGAGCATACGCAACCACATTGGCCTTGCAGGGGTGATAGAGAACACTCACATCGTAATCCTTCAACAATTCCAACCACCTTCATTGTCGGAGATTCAACTCCTTTTTAGTAAACACATATTGGAGACTTTTGTGGTCGGTATACATATCAACATGAACCATACAAGTAATGCCTCCATATCTTTACAGAAAATACTATGGCAGGTAATTCAATATCATGACTTGGATAGCTTCTCTCATGTACCTTGAGTTTCCTAGAGGCATAGGCTACCAATTCCCCATTTTGCATAAGTACACCTTAAACCCACTCGGGATGCATCACAATATACAACGAAACCCTTGGTACCCTCCGGTAAAGTCAACACCGGAGCGGAAGTAAGACTATATTTCAAGATTTTGAAGCTTCTCTCACATGCCTCCGACCACTCAAATTTCTTACTCTTTTGGGTCAACGTAGTCAAGGGAGATGCAATGGATGCAAAACCATCCACAAACCTCCGATAATAACTCGCTAGACCCAAGAAACTCTTAATGTTGGTTGGAGTCAATGGACTAGGCCAATTCTTGACTGCCTCGGTTTTCCTTAGATCAACCTCAACTCCCTCACTAGAGATGAGATGACCAAGAAACCCTACTGACCTCAACCAAAACTCGCATTTGATATACTTAGCAAATAAATGGTTCTCCTTAAGCACTTGTAACACCACCCTCAAATGGTCCATTTGGTCACCCTCATTTTATATACCAAGATGTCGTCAATGAAGACAATGACAAATGAATCTAGGTAACTTAGAATCACTCTATTCATGAGATCCATAAATGCCGTTGGGGAATTAGTGAGACCAAAGGACATTAATACGAACTCATAGTGACCATATCTAGTACAAAATGCCATTTTTGGTATATCCTCACCTCTCACCCTAAGTTAGTGATACCCCGACCTCAAGTAAATCTTAGAAAAGTATCTTGCCCTTGGCGTTGATCAAACCAGTTGTCAATCCGAGGGAGAGGATACTTGTTCTTAATAGTGACTTTATTGAGTTGGCGGTAATCAATGCACATCCTGACCCATCCTTCTTCACAAACAAAACCTGAGAACCCCATGGAGAAATACAAGGTTGAATGAAACCCTTATCTAGTAAATCTTTGAGTTTGAGCTTTCAACTATTTCAATTCGGCCGGAGCCATCCGATAAGGAGGAATGAAAATGGGATTTGTATCAGGTAACAAGTTGATACCAAAATCAATTTCCCGTTGGGGAGGAATACCTTGAAGATAATTAGGAAAGACCTTTTGAAATTCCCTTACTACGGGTAGCGACTCAATGGGACGAATTTCGGTGTCTAAATTTTGGACTCTTACAATATGGTATAAACACCCTTTAGAGATGATTTTACATGCTTTTAAACAAGAGATCATACGACCTCAAGGAATATAATTTTCCCCCTTCCACTCTAAAACGGGCTCATTTGGAAAGTTAAACTTCACCACCCTTGTTCTACAATCTATAGAGGCAAAGCAATCATGAAACCAATCCATACCCAATATGACATCAAAGTCAAACATATCAAGTTCTACTAGTTCAACATAAGTAACTCTATTGGGCAACATTATAGGACAATTTCTATACACACTCTTTGCAACAACCGACTCAGCCACCGGGGTAGACACCATAAAAGGTTCATTTAAAATGTTTGGTAAGATTTCAAATTTTTTAGCTATCAAGGGAGTAACAAAAGATAATGTAGCGTCCAGATCAAGTAAAGCATATAAATCAATGGAAAAGACTTTCAACATACCGGTCACCATGTTGGAAGAAGTCTCTTGCTAACCTCTTGAGCAAGCGATTCTTCTTCGGAGCATCATTAGACCCACTTGATTGAGTGTGACCACTACCCTTGTCTTCGTCCTTCACATTAGGGCAATCCCTAACCTTGTGGCCACTATTTCCACAACCTAAGAAAATTCCAGTTCCAACTAGACATTCACCAAGATGACCCTTTCCACACTTGGAACAAGTAGGCTTCTTGATCGGTCAACTAGTATCTCTTCCCTTTTCAGGCTTAGGGTTAGACACCCTATCATTAAGGCCAATAAAATGATGTCCAAGGGGTTATTGTGTCATCTTGTGAGTGTTAATGATTTAGACCATGACATTCCTTCCATAGACTCAGTGCCTGTAGTGAATGAGTTCCTAGATGTATTTCCTGATGATTTGCCTAGAGTCCCTCCCCCTCGAGAGATTGACTTTTGTATCGACTTAGAACCCGATACTAAACCAATTTCAATTCCTCCCTACATAATAGATCCATCTGAACTCAAGGATTTGAAGCTGCAGTTAAAAGATCTCACTGATAAGGGTTTCATTCAGCCGAGCATATCCCCTTGGGGCGTTAAAGTGTTGTTTGTGAAAAAAAAGGATGGAACCCTTAGAATGTGTATCGATTATCGGCAGCTCAACAAAGTCACTATAAAGAATAAGTATCCACTTCCCAGAATAGATGAATTGTTCGATCAGCTCCAAGAGTCTAGTTTCTTCTCTAAGATTGATCTTCGTTCAGGGTATCATCAGCTTAGGTTTAGGGATGGAGATTTCCCAAAGACAGCCTTTCGTACCCGTTATGGTCATTATGAGTTCTTGGTTATGTCATTTGGTCTTACGAATGCACCTGCTACATTTATGGACCTCATGAACCGAGTCTTCCGTGAATACCTTGATTCTTTCGTCATAGTATTCATTGATGACATCCTCATCTACTCTAGGACCAAGGAAGAGCATGAACATCATTTGAGACTAATCTTGCAGGTACTTAGACAACATCAGTTGTATGCCAAATTCAGCAAGTGTGAATTCTGGCTTAGATCAGTGACCTTCTTGGGTCATGTTGTGTCCGATCAGGACGTGGAGGTGGATCCCAGGAAGACTGAGGCTGTGAAGAACTGGCCAAAACCTCTTACCCCCACTGACATTCGTAGCTTTCTGATTGGCTGGTTACTACCGCAGGTTCGTGGAGGGCTTTTCTTCCATTGCTGCCCCACTGACATTTTGACTAAAAAGAAGGCCAAGTTTGAATGGACGGAGACTTGTGAGAAGAGTTTCCAGGAGCTCAAGGACAGACTCACTTCAGCCCCGGTGCTTACTTTGCCTAAGTGTGGTGAGAATTACACTATTTATTGTGATGAATATAGGGTTTGTTTTGGTTGTGTTCTTATGCAGGTTGGTAAGGTGATAGCTTATGCGTCCAGACAGCTCAAGGTTCATGAGAAGAATTATCAAACTCATGATGTGGAGTTGGCAGTTGTGGTGTTTGCACTGTAGCTGTGGAGGTACTACTTGTATGGAGTTCATGTGGATGTGTTCACAGACCACAAGAGTCTTCAGTACGTGTTCACGCAGAGAGAGTTGAATCTACGTCAGCGGAGATGGTTGGAGCTGTTGAAGGACTATGACATGAATGTTCACTACCATCCAGGTAAGGCTAATGTTTTAGCTGATGCTTTGAGCAGGATGAGCATGGGAAGTAGAGCCCATGTTGAGGATGAGAACAAGGAGTTGGCGAAAGATGTAAACAGACTGGCCAGACTGGGTGTGCGATTGGTTGACTCTACTAGTGGGGGTGTTTCAGTTCATCCTAGTTCTGAATCATCCTTGGCAGTTGAAGTCTAGTAGGGTCAGCATCTTTATCCTGTGTTGATGGAGCTGAAGGACTCAGTGTTGATAATGATGAATGAGTCTTTCGCTTTGGGAGGTGATGGCATACTTAGGTATCAGGACAGGCTGTGTGTACCAAATATGGATGATTTGCGGACCAGGATTATAGTAGAGGCCCATGGTTCCAGATATTCCATACGTCCAGGTTTCACCAACATGTATCATGATCTTAAGCAGATTTATTGGTGGGATGGCATGTAGAAGGACATTGCATAATATGTGGCCAAGTGTCCTAATTGTCAGCAGGTTAAGGCAGAACATCTAAAGCCTGGCGGTCTTACTCAGATTATTGAGGTTCCGACTTGGAAGTGGGAGGCCATTAATATGGACTTCGTGGTTGGTCTTCCGAGGACTAGGAGACAACATGACTCAATATGGGTTATTGTGGACAGGATGACTAAGTCTGCCCACTTTATACCTGTGAAGTCTACTCACAGAGCCGAGGATTATGCGAGACTCTACATTGATGAGATTGTGAGATGGCATGAGATTCCTTTGTCTATCATTTCAGATAGAGGAGCTCAGTTTACTTCACATTTCTGGAGATCTTTCCAGAAGATCTTGGGCACGCATGTAAAGCATAGTACTACCTTTCATACTCAAACTGATAGGCAGGCAGAGCGCACCATTCAGACATTGGAGGACATGTTGAGAGCGTGTGTGATTGACTTCAGAGGGAAGCTGTGATGACCATCTGCCTTTGATAGAGTTCTCGTATAATAATAGCTATCACTCCAGCATTGGGATGGCACCGTTTGAGGCACTGTATGGTAGGAGGTGTAGATCTCCAGTTGGGTGGTTCGAGGTTGGAGAGTCATCCATTTTGGGTCCAGAGATCATTCATGAGTCCTTAGATAAGGTCAGAGTGATTAGGGACAGGTTGGCTACTGCTTAAAGTCGTCAGAAGTCATATGCAGATAACAGAAGACGGCCCTTAGAGTTTGATGTTGGTGACCATGTCTATCTGAAGATATCACCTATGACGGGGGTGATGAGGTTTGGTAGGAAGGGGAAGTTGAGTCTGAGGTATGTTGGGCCATACGAGATCTTACCGCGTGTGGGTGAGGTGGCCTATGAGTTGGCATTGCCTGCGGATATAGCTTATGTCCATCCAATCTTTCATGTATCCATGTTAAAGAAGTTCCTAGGTGATCCAGCATCGATTCTACCTGTGGAAGGTTTGGGGGTCGATGAAGACTTGTCCTATGAGGAGGTACCTGTTGAGATCTTAGACAGACAGATCAAGCGGCTGAGGAACAAGGAGAATGCCACAGTGAAGGTATTGTGGAGAAATCATCTTGTTGAGGGTGCTACGTGGGAGGCTGAGGCCGATATGATATCCCGCTACCCTCATCTTTTATGCTCTTGAGGTTAGACTTCCTACTCTTAAGTCTAAGTTTCCTTATCTCTCCATTTTTGTTGCTATTGCTTGACTGTGCATAGGGATTATATTATGATCTGACTGGCATTACGCTAGATAGTAGTAGCGTCATTCGGGACGAATGTTCCTAAGGGGGGATAATGTAACAGCCCTAAAAATGGATATGATAAGTAATGCTTAATGTGTCAAGAATGTCTACGATTAGACCAGGGTTCACACGGATTGATGCGCGTAGAACCAGACCTCGGAACCCTTGCTATAGCCAAGCCAAATAACTTGGGGAGTTAGTTGAGCTTGGAAAGGTTGGGTCCAACCATGTAGGGCTCTCGAATATGAAGATTTACTCGAAAAAGTCTTTACCGGACTTAAAAAGGGGAAATCTTAGGTTTGGAGGGTCTAGGGGTAAAATGGTCTTTTTCCTCGATAAGGGTAGCATCGTAATTACCCTAAATATATAATTAATTATTTAATTCATAAGGTGGAGGGGCAATTTGGGGAGAGAGGGCCGAAAATGGGCTCTTGAAGTGAAGTCTTGCTCCACCCGGGTTCGAACCTAGGTGGAAGCAATGAATTAAAGTTATTTTTATTTAAGTTATTAAATTAATGTAATTAATTAATAATAATTATTCATTAGCTTATTTAAAATAAAATAGAAATCAGATTTTTTATAATTAAACAAAACCTTATTGACTAAGTCCTAAAACTAGACTCCTAAGCCTCATACAACTCCCACTCTCTCACGTTTATCTCTCAACTCTCACGCTCAATCTCTCTTCTTCTTTCTCACGTATTCTCTATGCCAAAATAAGATACAAGAACAGAAAAATAAACCAAGTTCTTCACACTTGAAGAACTCACATGAAATCACAAGAAAACAAACGTTAATCGCATGTTAGGCTAAGGGAGGTTGTCCGTCGAGTGGTGTTGACATTGAGGAGGCTTAGATGTGATCTTGGGTGGAGTTTTTGGGCAGCAAGTCGAGGGTTTAACGTAAAAAAGGTATGGGTTTTCTTCTCTCTTGTTCCCTTTTCCAAGAGACCCCTTAAGGTTCAGATTATTTAGTCCGAAAACTAGGATTGTTCCCCTTTGCATGCCCCTGTCACTAGCTCCCAATGAATCGTAGGTTGGGTATGATTGCTGGTAGATTTAGGTGTATGTTATGTTTTCGTGATGAATATGATTATGTTTGTGTACTTGAAATCGTATGAAAGACAACCCATGTGTTCGAAATTATGTGCAAGTGTGTGTGTGCAAGTATGTGACAGTGACTAAGGGTCTTGGATTAGGCTCCAAAATTTGATAATGTTATGGTTGTTAATTTACGTGCATAAACATATGTAAATCATAATGTTCATTAAAATGAAAGTGTGGTTGATTTGAGTATAAATCTTTTGGCTAAACGAATCTATGAAAAATGCACCCCAAAACGTGTTAAATGATTTATGAATTTTCCTTAGAGTTCAAGTGAAAGTGTTGGTGAAAAATGAGCTGAAAAATAACCAAATTTCCAGCAAACTTACAAGTTTGGTTTAGGCTAATTAAAGATGAATAAATCTTGAAATTATTTGAGTGTAAAAGTGATGACGCTACCAGGATTCGAACCCGTGACCTCACCCGTGAACTGCCTTAAAAACGTGAAAAAGGATTGGGGGTCGGGGGACTCGATCTTGAGTCTTGGTTGTAAAGTGAAATACAAATAAAAATTAAGAAATGAGAGGAGTGGGATTCGAACCCACAACCTCTCGATCATAAGTTAAGAAAAGCGAAATAAAAAGAAAAGCGAGGTGTGGGAATCGAACCCACGACCTCTAGGCGGAAAGGGGAGAAATGAAAAGAAAATAAAATGAGGCCGTGGGGTTTCGACCCTACAACCTTACTGCCAACTCAGAAATAGTCAACATTCAAAAGAAAATAAAATAAAGGAGGTTGTGGGGGTTCGACCCCACAACCTCTCAGTCCCAAACGAGTAAAATAAAAATAAAGAGAAAAGAGGCAATGTTGTTGGGGCTCAATCTCGGGTCCCAACGCCTTAAGGGACCGAAATTAAAGAAAATAAAAAGAAAATATTAAGTGTTGTTCAAGGGATTCGAACTTGGGTTCCCTTGCCCCAAATTCCGTATTGATACATAAGTCATACGTGAATTAAATGTTCAAGAATAATGCCGCCTACTTAGATCGAAATCGAGATCTTGGCATACATACAAGATGCATAAGTCTTGTACTATATAATCTTAGGAAGAGATGAATCACTTAAACGAATTATGAATGAAGCCTCATGGCTTTTATGTATAGACCCATAAGTCTAGCATACGTTTAAAAAATAAGTGAACCTAAGATGTATGTAATGAAATGATGTAACCCTAGCAGTGTTAAGTATGAGTGTAAAATACACTAAATGGCCAAGAGCATTGGCATACGATGAAATGATTACTATGTAATGAAATGATGAAACCCTAGAAGGGTTAAGTAAGACTGTGAAACACACAAATGGCCAAGTGCATTGGCATATGATGAAATGAACATTCATGTAAAAAGGGGTGAGTAATTATGAAGAGTAAATGTGCTAATGTTAATGAATGTGGTGACAACATGATATGAGGCTAAGGTAAAAGATGAGAACAATCTCAAATGAGCCTAAGTAAATGTTACCAAAACGTACTCACCTATGAGAGTGTAAAGTTAATGAAGAGACCAGTCTCTATGAACACTATAATAAAAGTATTGAGATTAATACACTTAATACTAATGATGAGATGAGAAATTAACTATTGAGCTATGATGTCCTCATACTAGAAGCCAGCTTCCATGACGTATGAGTTGATTGTAATGGAACTTTATACTGAGCACCGATAGACTAGCTAAGAGCGGTGATGCATTCTTTCGGGAAGGGCGGAGGTTCATGTAACTCTCATGAGATGAGACTGTCCGGCATGCCGGGTATGGGTCTTCTTATATCTTCTAGTCTTCGAACCTATACTGCCAATATATTGATCTGGCGGGGTTAAATTTCCATGTACGCTAGCATGTTCTGGGTCACTTTGGCCGGTGATTCCACCTCTTTTAGCTATGGGGGAGACACTGGATTTCATGATGCTCACATGATCTATGTTGGTTAAAGTTAAAATTCCCAATAAATGAATGAGGTCTGCCTCAAATGATGCACATAATGAAATGAACAATAACAAAGGTGTTAGGATAGGATAATCAACAGGTGATCTAGACTCAAGTAATGACATTAGGTTATTCTTGATCATTGCACAGCAAACCCGATGAGAGTCTTAAACTACATCCTAGGTATAGCTGGTGTTTACACTAGCTAATGAATGAATGAAATGAAGTACGTATGAATGAATGAAGCAAACTCTGTGTTTGTTAAACCAAGTTCCCTAGTTGAGGTCTCATATGTTGAGCCCTCATTTTGGGAAGTCTTAATGTCAAGTCCATGATTCCAAGGTCGGCATATGAATGAATGATATGAAAGATGTTATGTGCTATATGCAATATGATATGTGCTATCTATAAGATGTTATGTGATGTGTGCAATATGATAAGTATGATGATGCATGTTATTCTCATGGCATGACTTTCCTAATCCAAATTTGGAAAGCTCACTGACTTTACGAATCCAAATTTTGAAAGCTCACTGACTTTCCTAATCCGAATTTGGAAAGCTCACTAACTTTCCTAATCCCAATTTGGCAAGTCCACTGACTTGACTTTCCATAATTATGTTGCTAGGAAAGAGCTATTCTGACTCATGCATGTTCTTTGTGTGTGCCTGCATATACCCATAATTAGTACAAGTGTGTACTAATCCCATACAACTCTATATGTTTAGGTGCAGGCACAGGTGGACGCTAGAGCTTATAGGTTGACGTTGCAGCTATTCGGACGTGGAGCTTTCATCCGGACTTGGTAGGCCCTCATGCTATCGAGGATGTCTACCGTTATTATCTAGCTTAGATGTAGGCTTTAGCTAGTGGAGCATGTTCCACTAGTGTTTCTTTCCACTTTCATTTCAGACTTTGTATTGGTGTCGTTTTGGCAAAAATACGTTTAATGCAATTATGAACTGTTTCCTTCATTTGATTATCTCTATATTAGATGGTTGATTTGTGAACGCTTATGATGTTAATTTTAAAATGTTTAGAATGAAATAAGAGAACAAAAAGTTCAAATTTTCCGCTAAAATTAACCTAGATGAAGTAAGAATGACGTTTGTAGGCCTGTCTGCGACATCTGAGAGGTCAACGACGCCGGTCTCGTCTGGGGTCTAGATTTTGGTCGTGACAGACCCAATTGATGGAGGGCACAGAACGGCCCGTCGATGGACTAACGCCCAGTCGTTGGGTCCGTCGATGCAGGCTGGTGCATCACTGCATAACGACTGCTCATTAAAACGGTGAATGGGAAATTCACCCCACGTCCTAACCTGACCCTACTTGATTTATTTAGATGTTTTTAGGTGTATATAACTTATCAAAAACGTGATCAACCCATTCCCAATCCAATTCACTCAGAATATACTTTCCCTACAAAACCAATTCTCCCTAGCAACCTCCATTGAAGGTGAAGCTCAAGAACAACTTGGAGCTTGGATTTCTATGTTTTCTTCATCAAGTTTTATAGGTTTTTAACTAGACAAAGGTATGGTGATCCTTCATCTCTAAGTAAACTTTCACTTGGAGAGTTAATCTCAATGTTTTCAAAGAAGTATCATGATCAAATCTCTTCTTCTTCAATCTAGCCATGGGTTCTTTTTAAAAACAATTTTAATGGCTTAATCATGATGAATTGATTTTAATGTATTGGTTTTAACGTGAAATTTAATTCAATTGCATTACGAACCCATGTCCTTTCCCAAAATTGATTTAGCCCTTGCATGGGCATTCTGATCGTGGCCTATTAATGGTTGAATTGCGATTCTCTTACGTTGAATTGTTTATATCCACTGTTATTACGTGCATTGATGATGAATTGATGATGAAGGATCCATGTGTATCAATGTATGAAGATTTGACCATGCTTAGCCTAGTTATCAATGTGATCATAGTTTAGTATCTTGTTTGGTCTTGGGTAATTATATGTTTTAGTTTTAGCATTTAAGTTGCGATAATCT
Source organism: Solanum lycopersicoides (assembly GCA_022817965.1). Lineage (NCBI taxonomy): Eukaryota > Viridiplantae > Streptophyta > Magnoliopsida > Solanales > Solanaceae > Solanum > Solanum lycopersicoides. The sequence goes on from CM040623.1 coordinate 17,527,241, forward strand.
ATAACCATTCTACTTTTACCTCGTTTTTGTTCACTATGTTTATTAACTATAAATGCTGGACTTGTATGTTTACTATTGCTTTCCTGTATATAATTATTCTTCAATAGTTCATCTATATGCATTTTAAATTCTTTTAAATCATCAAAATTATATTTTAATGGTTTTTGTGTTATTATGCTATTTTCATCTATTAATTCAATCTTTACTTTTGTCTTATGATTTTCCCATCCTTGTAATGGATTTTCACAATATAATAATTCTAATTGTTCGTTAATTATTTTAACTTTATCTATTGTAAATATGATAATTTCTAATTGTGTTATTTGGGTTTTACTTATATTTTCCATTTCCTGGTTTATTTTAAAAGAGAGTGAAGAGAGAGTTGGTTCGAAAAGCTTGTTTATTACTGAGGGAGAAGCCCTCTATTTATACAATAATTTTACAAACTTGGCCAATAGAAATGGCCGACAATATACTTTACACTTGGCCTTATATTATTTGGCCGATACAAAACAACAAAATACTTTAATAATAATGGCCTTTTACTTTTACTTATGGCCGACACAACTTTTTACATATGGCCTTCTCTTTTACTTTTACTTATGGCCGACACAACTTTTTACATAATTACTCCAGCTGTACATCCGGAATATAATTATCTTCTCCTTCGCATTTTGAACATAGATGATCGGGATATTTTTTCCTATTATTTTACAATATCTTGTCATTAAATTAGGAGAAATAAAATTTTTCCTGATTGCTCTTGTTGTAGGTGTTTGCTCTTGTTTTAATAGGCTTAATATCCACTGCCTTAAGTCTTCCATATATGCTGCTCGGATTTCTCTGCAGTTGGAGTATATAATTGTCTGGTCTCTGTTATAGTAGCTCCAGATTACATTTTCGTTCAAATAGTTGTTTGTTATTTCACTTAATATAGTAGCTATTCCAATAGTTCGCTTGTTTGCATAAAATTCTGGAATATCTACCTTTTGTATTTCTTCTTGTGTATCTATCTTTTCAGGGATTATCATTTCCCTCGTTAATCCGATCTTTATAGCTTGTATCGTAGGTTTTATCTCATCATCTAATATTTCTGCTGTAGCTGAATAGAACTTTATATAAAATAGAGTTCCTTTAGTTATTCTCTTGTATTGTAAAAACGCCTTATATAATTTTGGTATCTTGGATACTTCGTCTCCTGTTATTGTATATACAGTAGTTAATAATCCATAGTTGTAGCAGGTTGCTACTAAGTTTGGATTTGTTCCGGGTTGTGCTATTAGCTTGTTATAGCCTTGTAAATATTGGGTTATGTAGTCTTCATTTGGATTTTTTGGATTTTTTGCTCTGGGATTCTGATTTAGGAAAGTTTGTATCTTGTATATGTTTTCTATATATGTTCTAGTGATGTGGTTGTATGTCTGTTTTTGTGTACCTAAGCTGGCTTTATAAGTATTTATCTGTGGCGGTACGAATATGTCTTTTTGGGTATTTTGAGAAGTATATGGTTTAGAAAATAATTTGTTCATGTTTGTATTTGTGTATTTTACCTTAGCTTCCTCCTTTTTTGTAGATGCTCGTGGTGTAGATGTACTTCCTGCTGTAGCTAGCTTCCTGCAAGTGTATATAATTTTTTGTTTTGGGTTTTTAGGTGTTTTCCATCGTCACCTTCTAGCTCCGCATTTTTTAAGTCATGCTGCTGACTTAGTTCCGCATTTTTTAAGTCATGCTGCTGACTGCTAACTGTTTCTTTTAGTATCTGTACTTCATTTTCTATTTTTTCCATCTTTTGATATAATGTTGTCATTGTAGTTAATATCTTCGCCATTATAGCTTCCTATGGAGAGGTAGTCTGCAATAAGATTTTTGTCAGTCTTGATTACTTCAATTGTAAATGTAAAGTTTAATATATTTAATACTAATCTTCTTATTTCTTTTGTTGTAACTGAATCTTGTACCTTTTTAGTTATCCACCACTTTACCTGTGTATTATCTGTTCTTACAATAAATTTATTGTAAATAATATATGGTTCAAATGCTAATAAACATTTATATAGTGCAAACAATTCTTTTCTATTTATTTCCCATTTTATTTGTGCTTCTGTATAAGATCCTGAATGGTATCTACAGTGATGTTCTATTTTTTCTTTGTCATATTTATATTTTAAAACTCCTCCATAACTATGATTACTTGAATCTGTTTCAACAATATAAGTAAATAATTTGTTTTCATCAGGAAAATATAATTTTGGTAGTTTTTTACATAAGTTTTTGATATTTCTTATATGTTCTTTATCTTTATTGTCAAAATGATATTCAACATCTTTCTTAAGTTTTTTGTGTAATGGTTTTAAATGTTCTGCTAATTTTGGTATATATTCTCTTACTTGTTTACTAATCCTAAGAAGGATTGTAATTTCTTCTTTGTATCTATATTTTCATCAATAGTGATTATTTTTTGTACTATATGAGTCTGCATCTTTATTCCATTTTTATCTATTTGTATTCCTAGAAATTCTATCTGGGGTTTCATAATTTCTGCTTTCTTTTTACTTAGGCTTATACCAGAATGTTTAATTATATGTATAAATTTTTCTAATAACCTAATATGTTCATCTTGTGTTTTTGAATATAATAATATATCATCTATATAGACAATGCAATTTTCTAATTGATTAAAATAGTTATCCATAAAATGTTGATATCTACCTGGTGCATTTTTATATCCAAATGGTAAAACATTCCATTCATAAAATCCTTGTGGTACAGTAAATGTTGTTAGCTTTTTAGATTCTTCTTCTAGTTTCAAGTGACAAAATCCTGATTTACAATCAAATTTACTGAAATAATTATATCCTTGTATTTGTCTTATTTTTAGTATCTTGTTTGGTATTGGGTAATTATATGTTTTAGTTTTAGCATTTAAGTTGCGATAATCTATAATCATTCTACTTTTACCTCGTTTTTGTTCACTATGTTTATTAACTATAAATGCTGGACTTGTATGCTTACTATTGCTTTCCTGTATATAATTATTCTTCAATAGTTCATCTATATGCATTTTAAATTCTTTTAAATCATCAAAATTATATTTTAATGGTTTTTGTGTTATTATACTATTTTCATCTGTTAATTCAATCTTTTCTTTTGTCTTATGATTTTCCCATCCTTGTAATGGATTTTCACTATATAATAATTCTAATTGTTCGTTAATTATTTTAACTTTATCTATTGTAAATATGATAATTTCTAATTGTGTTATTTGGGTTTTACTTATATTTTCCATTTCCTGGTTTATTTTTTCACTTCCTTTTATCCATTCTTTGGATTTTCTTTGTTTGTTATTTACTCTTTTTGCTCCTATTTTATTTCCACATGGCGTAGTAAACCACCAATGTGTTTTTGTTATAATATGAGGGTATAATTTTTCTAAAAAAGGCATTCCTAATAACATATCTTTTGTTGTAAATTCAAAATTATACATTTCTTCTATTGTTAATATTTTATCCCATATTTGTATTTTTATATTTCTTGCTTTATATGTAATCATGCTACCTTCATTATTAAATCCTGTCACTACCATAGGTGTTTTTAATTTTTCCTATTTATCTTCGGGTAAACAATTATATTTACATATATTTGCTTCTGCTCCTGTATCTATCATAGGGGTATAATATCTGTTGTGATATCCTTCTACAATAATTTTCGCAAGTATATATATCTTCATTATTCATTTTGTTCTTTTAATAATTATTTTCTTATTTTGGTAAGTTATTATTAATTGTTCATTTTCTATACTATATGGTTTAACCATGTCTAACCATTTTATTCCTAGAGTAATTTTTGGCTTTCTTGGTATATTTTAAATGATATTACTATTGGTATTCCTCCTATAATTATTTCTTTTTCTGTTATTTCTTCACTTGTGTTTACTATCGCACTAGGTAATCCAGGGCATAAATGTCCTGTTTTTATAATTTCTGTTTCTAATACTAATTCTCTTGTTATATAATTCTCTTCTTGTCCTGTATTTATCAAAATTTTATATTTTCTTTGGTCTATTATTCCTGTTATAAAATAATGGTGCAATGTTGTTGCTTCTATATTTAATAAATTTTTCGAAACTTCATAGTTCCTATTAGATGTGCTTGCTCTTGATGAGGTAGTTCTAGCTAATGCATTTGGTATATTTGAAGTACTCAATCTTTCTTTTACAATTTCTAAATCTTCTTCTATGTCAATTTCTTTATAGTTATAATCATTATTATCTATTATAGTAATTATTCTTTCAAAAGGATTTTCTATTTTTATTTTATCAATTTTATTTCTTGCCGTTACTTTATGTTTTGTTGTTAGTATATATAGGTTTTTGCATCTTGCTGTAAATATTTTACTGCCTGGTGCTAATTCTATTCCAGACATTTTCCAATATAGAACTAATGATTTATCTATGTTTCTATCTGTTAACTCTACTGAGTAGTTGGCACTTATTATAAATTTAAATTTTTGATATATTAAATTTCTCTTACTGCGCTTATTACACTTTTTTCTATAGGATGTATAATTCTATCATCTGCTAAATATATTTCAATAGGTGTATCTATTCCTTCTCTAAAACAAGCTTTTATCAATATTTCTGTTCCTCCTAAATGTACATACTTTATGGGTGTTTTTGCTTTTATATATTGTATTTCTTTATTTATTATTCTCTTATTTAATATAGGAATTTGTGCTTTTCCTTTTGTATATTTGCAATCTATGATATGTTCTTTTTGACTAACTACGTAGTATTCATCTTTTTGTCTTTTAAACCAATTTCTTATTGTAGGTATTTCAAGTACTTTTTCAACACTTAAATCTAATTCTTTTCCTTTTATTTGTTCAAAAATTGTATTATCAAATATATTTTTTGTTCTAATGATTCTTCATTTTGATATTCTTCTTTAGATATTATTTTTATGTCCTCTTCAGACATTAGATTTCTTCGTTCATTTCATCATTATCTAAATCAATTTCTATTTCATTTTCTAATTCAGGTTCTATATCCGATACTTCATATATACTATCATTTTCACTTAATTCATAGTCTATGTAATCTATCTGCATGTATTCTTCATTATCTATAATTACTTCTGCTATTTGTTTTCCTCTTGGATTTTTAGGTAACTTACAATTTCTAGCTAAATGTCCTAACTTTCCACAATTATAACAAGTACAATCTGATAATTTTCTTTTTGGTCTATAAGGTCTTTTTATTTTATAATTTTTTACATAATATCTTTGTCTTGGTTTTTTATATTTATATCTAGTTTTAGTTTTTCTATACTTATTATATCGTTTAGGTTTTTTATAATATTTATCTGTGCATCCAAACTGTGGTGCTGTTTTATCTTTACAACATGCCAAATTTTTAAGTAGTACTTTCTCCATTTTTATTTTTTCTTTTTGGTTTTCACATAATTGTACAAACCATTGATGTAGAAATTTTATTCTTGCTCCTAAAGTATCTGTTAATCCTTCATTATTCCAGTCTTTTATTATTTTTGTACTAAATGGTTCTGGTAATTTTGTAAAATATTGTTGTCTTATTTCTTTTGCTTCATTTATATCATATCTTGCTTTATAATAATATTCTTTAAATGCACAAGTATATTCTTCTATATAGCACATTTTACATATGCTTAATTTTGTCATAAGTTGTCTATTTATTATTTTTTCTCTATTTTGTTCTTTTATTTCTGTAGTCATACCACCAAATTCATTTCTTATTGCTAATTCATATTTATCTAATATATCTATATTTGTTGTTGATGGAGAACCATCTATTTTCTTATCACTCCTAAGTGTTTCTAAACTTTCTAGGGGTAAATTTTCTATCCATAATTTTGTTGTTCCAACAAATGTTCTTTCTATATATCCTGGTGTTTCTTTTGTTGCTATTTTATTATCAATTAATTGTTTAGATATATTTTCTACCCATAGTAAGATTACTTTATTTATATCTATAACACAATCTAAATCTAAAAAGTTATATTGTTCAATTATTGGTCTAGGTGTCCATTTTTTATTTAGTCTACTATTCCATATCGCATTTGTTCTATCTGATCTTTCATAATTTTCTGTATAATAGGTTGGTGTTGTCCTTCTAGGATTACTCCTAGGACTATTATCCGGGGTTTTAACTCTTGATGTACTAGGTTTATTTATATCTCCTGTATTTATTTCTAATTTTTTCGGCTTATTTACTTGTTCTAGAATTTCTGTGTATGTTTCACTTATATCACTTATTTCTGATTGTTGTTCATTCATTGTATCTGTTTCATCTTCATTTATTTCATTTATTTCGTCTATTTCAAGATTTTCATTTAATATTTGTTTCATTCTATTTATTTCTTGTGTCAATTCCAATTCTTTTTCTTTTTCTTTTTCTATTTGTTTCTCTTTTTGTTTAGTTTCGTATAGTAATTTTAACTTAACTAATTCTTTTTCTAAATCACTTATTTCTGTATTTTTTAATTCTTCTATATGTTGTACTTCCTGTTTTGCTTGTATTTTTATTTTTTCAAGCTCTTTTAATTTATCTATTTCTTCATTTTCCTTTGTTATTCTTATCATAGCGGTTAAACTATCTTCTAATTTTGCTGTTTCTTTTTCTAACATTAAATACAAATTGTTTCCTATTTTTTTATATTTTCTTCCTAAATTTGAAAATATTATTTTTATTATTAATCCATCTTGATTTTCATATGTTTTTTCGTCTACTGCAAATTCTTCTTTATTCATTATGATTTATGTTGTAACCTATATCATGTTGTAATTTATATTCTAGGCAATTTATTTGTATTTCTAACTTAAATAAAACATTTGTTTGTACTAATATCACTTTAGTACTTACTCCTGCAAATATATTTTCTGCTAGTCTTTCTTTTTTATATTCTAATTCTTGTCTTTTTTCAATTATTTTTTCTATCAATTGTTGCTTATATATTTCTCTGTTCATATTGTTTTTTAGATAACAAACATATTTATATTCTGTTTTAGAAATTATATCTATTAAAAAGTCTATTTTGCAAGTATCCTTTTTAGTAGGTTGTAATAGTTCATATTCCATATATAAATTTTTTAACTTTTTCTGTGTCTTTCGTACTTTTCTTTCTATCTTAGTTTTTATTATAGTAACCACTTTATTTGAATGATTCTTCATATTTTTAGGAGAATATTTTTTTATAATATTCTTTTTTAATTAGATTTAATCTTTGTATTTCATTAGCGTTGTTTTCTATATATTCTAAATATTCTTCCTCTCTAAAATAGAAATATCTATTTATATTTTCAATTAATAATTTTTCTAGTAGATCTATTTCTTCTTTAGTTTTTCTCCAAAGTTCTAAGTATAAATAATCTATCATTGGTCTCTGAATAATTCTAGATCATCATATAAATAATCTATATCAAAATCATCTGGTATAATTAATTCTGCCCAATCATGAATTGTTTCTTCAATTATCTCGTATGTCACTAATTTATCATAAATTATTCTTTTTATGTCAATATTAAGATCTTTTAATATATAGAATATTAATATCTTGTAGTTAACATCATCATCTAATAAGTAAGAAGTCATTTTAACATATGTTTACACTAAAATTTTATTCCTTCTAACCTCTTAATGCATTATACTTATTTATTATGTAATAATAACAATTTAATAATCATCTCGTCTAGTCACTACTACGGTTTTCTTCTTTGATTAGTTACCCTAATAGCGCCTCAACTTGTTTACTCCCCTAATCGGCCTTCTTGCCTAACGGTTTCAACCTTAGGATGGAATAGTCTGGGCATACTGACTCTTAGAATATTTTCGTAGCAAACCTTCTAAAAATGATTATTATAACATTATTAAAACATAATAAACAATTATAATTAACAAGAGATTATCAGGAATAAAGCAATTTAGTAACTCATGAATAAAAATGAGTATACCTGTTTTTGTAGATTTACCATATCTGATTTGTTTTCCATAGTTTTTTCTTAACTTAGCTCTGATACCAATTTACTACTATATTAAGTGAAATAACAAACAACTATTTGAATGAAAATGCAATCTGGAGCTACTATAACAGAGACCAGACAATTATATACTCCAACTGCAGAGAAATCCGAGCAGCAGATATGGAAGACTTAAGGCAGTGGATATTAAGCCTATTAAAACCAGAGCAAACACCTACAACAAGAGCAATCAGAAAATTTTTATTTCTCCTAATTTAATGACAAGATATTGTAAAATAATAGGACAAAAATATCCCGATCATCTATGTTCAAAATGTGAAGGAGAAGATAATTATATTCCGGATGTACAGCTGGAGTAATTATGTAAAAAGTTGTGTCGGCCATAAGTAAAAGTAAAAGGCCATTATTATTAAAGTATTTTGTTGTTTTGTGTCGGCCAAAGATAAGAAGGCCATATGTAAAAAGTTGTGTCGTCCATAAGTAAAAGTAAAAGGCCATTATTATTAAAGTATTTTGTTGTTTTGTGTCGGCCAAATAATATAAGGCCAAGTGTAAAGTATATTGTCGGCCATTTCTATTGGCCAAGAATAAAATGGTTAGACATGGTTAAACCATATAGTATAGAAAATGAACAATTAATAATAACTTACAAAAATAAGAAAATAATTATTAAAAGAACAAAATGAATAATGAAGATATATATACTTGCGAAAATTATTGTAGAAGGATATCACAACAGATATTATACCCTATGATAGATACAGGAGCAGAAGCAAATATATGTAAATATAATTGTTTACCCGAAGATAAATGGGAAAAATTAAAAACACCTATGGTAGTGACAGGATTTAATAATGAAGGTAGTATGATTACATATAAAGCAAGAAATATAAAAATACAAATATGGGATAAAATATTAACAATAGAAGAAATGTATAATTTTGAATTTACAACAAAAGATATGTTATTAGGAATGCCTTTTTTAGAAAAATTATACCCTCATATTATAACAAAAACACATTGGTGGTTTACTACGCCATGTGGAAATTAAATAGGAGCAAAAAGAGTAAATAACAAACAAAGAAAATCCAAAGAATGGATAAAAGGAAGTGAAAAAATAAACCAGGAAATGGAAAATATAAGTAAAACCCAAATAACACAATTAGAAATTATCATATTTACAATAGATAAAGTTAAAATAATTAACGAACAATTAGAATTATTATATAGTGAAAATCCATTACAAGGATGGGAAAATCATAAGACAAAAGTAAAGATTGAATTAATAGCTGAAAATAGTATAATAACACAAAAATCATTAAAATATAATTTTGATGATTTAAAAGAATTAACTCTCTACTTTGTACCATATATTTGATATAGTGTATTAGATGGTAGCATGATTTTGTAGCAACCTGTACATGGGTTTCTTCATGATAAAATGTATACTTAGCTACTGCCCTATCATGTATCGATGTTGAGAAAGGTGTAATGATCAATGATGATCAAAGGTTGATAAATTGGTAAGAATGACTCATCCCTATACTTTTCTATATTATTGTAGTTGATAAATCCTTGTATAGCATTGTTTGGTATGGTCGACTTATGGTGGCAGTGTTTACCTTATTGTAAATATATATGTGATGTGAACATGGCCTTGAATGCAATTATACTATGAATATGTGTTGGTGATGAACCACCCTATGTGAAGCCTATGCCCACTTTCCTATTATTACTATGATCTAGGTTGTGTTGCTAATGTCATAAGCATGTAAATGGTTGTGTTAAGATTGTGTGTAGGTTCTTCCATTAATGAAGTGCTAAGGATTGATGACCCCTACCCATGTACCTCTGTTTGAATGTGTGAATAGCTAAGGTTAGGATTCTTGAATGTAATGTGAAGAATGTCTTGCCTCCTATGCTAAATGGTGTTGTGTTGTTTATGCTTTGTTGCGCATGGTGGTCTTAAGAGGGTGGCTGCCTAAAGGTATCATTGATAGTCATTATGTAATCATGTTGACCAATGTACACACACACTCACACATTATGTATGCTTACATTTTAGTAAAGGGTCATGTCGTCTAATGAATAGTTGATCTCATATTCACTAGATGTCTACTACTTTGCATGAAGGGTAAATGTATGTGAAGTATGTTATGTGTTCCATCTAACTAGGATGACTTGATAGGTGTAATAGTATGAGAAAGGGTATGGGACCTTGTTTATGCATTGCACATGTGTGCCTTGATAGGATAGTTCCTACGGTTGGTTTCTATAAGTATGAAAATGAATATAAGGACATGCCATGAATATGTCGTATATGCTATGATGTTAAGTGTATGATATGATGAAATATGAATGTGCATCCTGTCTGAAGTGTTGATATTAAAGGATTGCTCATATAGTTACATCTATAGACTTATGCATTTATATATGAACATGTGTGACATTTATGTATTATGTGAAAGGTTTGCTCACATACAAGTACACACATGCACATGTATGGAGATCTAGTTAATAGAGGTGCCTTCAAAGGTGTGCTTACGTGTACCCTAAAACTAGATAGGTGCTTGAGTATGCTATAAGAATATAAGGAATCAATATCCTAAGCCTATGTTTTATGAAGTAAACTAATAAAGGCTTTTAATAAAAAGGGAACATAGCTTAGCACCGAGTGAACTTGACAATGAGAGGTGTTGCCTTCCCATGAGGAAGATTCACCATTGGTTTCTCATAGAGTGTTGGATTCCCTTGGAGAAAGATTCACCATAGGGTCCCCTTAAGGTTTGACTTCCCTTAGAGGAATATTCACCTATGGTTCCACATGAGGTGGTGCCTTCCCTTTGAGGAAGGTTCACCCATGTTTTCTCATGAGAGGAGGCCCCAATTGCCAAATGGCATGTAGATGGATCATACCTATCTCTTAGTTCCATAAACTATGCTTGCCACATAGGATCTAGCAAAGTGAATTCTCTTAGTATGCTAGGATGTATGTTAATGTTCTACCTTGGCTAGATGAGAACACCTTCCATTTGTGTAAGACTCTACAGCACCAAATTCCATGTTTAGCACCCATGGTCTTAGTGTCGGTTAAGGCTATAGTTTCCCTAAAGTAAAATGGACAATGGAAGTAAAGTAAGGACTCTAACTAGGATAACCTAAGTGTAGTTGCTTAGTGTAGGTGGGGGTATGGGACTTCACCCATGCATTGCACAAGTGACACTTAAGGGGAGTCCTAGGAAGGAGTTCTAATGCATGTGTCTATGTTTATGATTCTCTTGCATGACATTGTGTTAGTGTCTATAGGATTAGATGATATGGATGATATGAAGTCTAATATGATTATGTTATTAAGGTTCTATGTAAAGGAAAATAAGTATATATGCAGAATGACAAGAGCTTACTGTAATGTGCTTATGTGTTGGCGTATGTGTGTCTTTTATGTATTATAATTCTATGATGGTATGTGATAGAGTATGTAGGTTGTATGTATGGTGTTACTTGTGACGTTAAGGTGATTCATTATACCAAGTATCAGTAGAGGGTTACTTGGGAGGTTAAAGAGTTACAAGAAGAACTTCACTGTTAAAGGAAAAATACTCAGTGTTAAGGCAAATAGCTCACTATAAAGTGACCTCAAGTGTGGCTTAAATTCTATATGTCATTTGATATGATGTTTGACTTTTGAATATGTCTATGTGAAGTATGTGAATGATATAAATGCTATTGTATAAAGGTTTTATGAAGATTTACTCGAAAATGCATGAAGTATGATGTAAGATCCCAAAACTTTCAAAGTTAAGCCCTAGCAATTCTTAAATTTTCGTATAAGGTCATACTGAGTGACTCTTAATTTTCTTAGGTTTTAAGGTATATTTCTTAGTGTGCGAACAATTTTCAATATCAATTAAGGTCATTAGAAAAACCTTGCACAAAGTAGAGTTGAATGTTTCCTTACAAATTAAGTTTAGACATTAAATTTTATTTGGGTAAATTTAAAATTACCATATCTCTTAGAATATTAAGAGTTACGTGAGCCATTACATATTAAATTAAAGGTATTTGAATTTGTAACAACCCTAAAAATGAATAGGATCAAGACTTAGGTTGTCAAGAATGCTTGCGATTAGACCAAGGTTTGCACAGACTGATACGCGTAGAACCAGACCTCAGAACCCTTACTACGACCAAGCCAACTAACTTGGGGAGTTAATTGAGCTTGGAAAGGTTGGAACCAACCAAGCAAGGCTCTCGAAAATGAAGATTTAATCGAAGGAGTCTTTACCGGACTTAAAAAGAAGAAATTTTAAGTTTTGAAGGTCTAGGGGTAAAATGGTCTTTTACCAGGCTAAGGGTAATATCGTAATTACCCTAAATATATATATAATTAATTATTTAATAAAATGGAAGGCAATTTTGAGAGAGAGCCGAATGTGAGCTCTAAGAGTGAAGTCTTGCTCCACCCGGGCTCGAACCTAGGTGGAAGCAATGATTTAACTTGTTTTTATTTAAATGGATAAATTTAATTATATAATTAATAAATATTAGCTGATTTAAGAAAAAGAAAAATCAGATTTTATTTAAAGGTTTAACAAGGAGTCCTAGTTTGACTAATTCCCAAACTAAAACTCCTAATTTTAAGCCACTCTATCTCTCACTCTCTCTCTCACTCACGTTTAACCACTCATTCTCACGTTTTCTCTCTACCTAAACAAGTTCAAAAACAGAAAATATATTGAAGTTCTTCACACTTGAAGAACTCAAACCAAAAATCTAAGAAAACAACGTAAATCCATCACTTTAAGCAAAGGGGAGGAGTCTTCCGTCAATTGGTGTTGAAGTGTTGAACTTGGACAGATTTTGGAGAGGATTTTGGGCAGCAATTTCATGGTTGAACAAGAAATATAAAGGTATGGGTCTTCTTACTCTTGGTCCCTTTCCCAAGAGACCCTTAGGACTCAGACGATTTTAATCCGAAACTAAGTTGTTCCCCGTTGCATGTCCCTGTCATTAGCTCCCATCAAATCATAGGTTGGTATGTTTGCTGGTAGAGATTAGATATTGCAAAATGTTTTCGTGATGAATATGTTCATGAACATGTATTTGGAATCATATGAATGACAAGCTTTGTTTGCCGAAAATATGTGTATGTGTGTGCAATGTTGGTTGTGACCTATAACTCTCGGGTTAAGGTCCTAAAATGTAATGTTATGGTTGTTATTCTATGTACACAAACTTATGTAAATGATGATGTTCATTTAAGTGTAATGTGGCTGAATTTAATGATAAAATCTTGGCCAAATATATCTATGAAAATGCACCTAAAGGAGTCACTAAAAACTTCTCCAAATGCATGAAAATTTAACGTTAAAGAGTGGAGAAAATAGGCTGCAAAAAGGTAATCAAAATTTCCAGCTTGTTGATGTTGGTTTCGGGCAGATTCTGGAAATTTTGGAAGAGTTTTAAAAGGGATTAAAGTAGGTGAGGTCAAGGGGAATCGAACCCAAGACCTCACATGACCCACAGGCTGAACTTTTTATTAAAAAAAATGTAATGGAGCTAAGGGGATTCGAACCCCTTAGTTGCTGCCCACGCAATGAAATAATAAGGGAAATGGGGCTGGGGGGAATCGAACACACGACTCTTGGGAAGAAAGGAAGAGGAAGAATAAAGAAAATAAAAAGATGTGAGGCGTGGGAATCGAACCCACGACCTCAAGGCTGGAAATAGAGGGGGCGAAAATGAGTATTAAAACATGTGAGGCTGTAGGGGTTCGATCCCACGACATCACTGTCAATACCCTCAACCTAGCGAAAAAAATTTAAAAAAAATATATATATGGGGCTGTGGGGGTTCGAACCCACCACCTCACAGCCCCTAGCGAAATTAAATTAAAGGTAAGGAGGCTGTGGGGGTTCGAACCCACAACCTCCCTACTTAGGCGAATTAAATGATAAAAAAATAAAAGTGGCTGTGGGGATTTGATCCCACAACCTCTTGATTTAGGCGAGAGTGGACAAGAAGAGGTTAATAAAATTAGAAAGGGGTTGTGGGGGTTCGAACCCACAACCCTTCGGCCAACTTAGGAATATTATTAAGGAGAAAATTAATTCTTCAATGTTAATATTGTGATTTAACTTAGAGTCATGATGTTATGAATATTAGAATAAAACCAATGAAAAATATAAAGGATATCCAAATGATTCAAGATTTGGGTTCCCTTGCCCAGACTTCCGTTTGATACATAAGTCATACGTGAACAAATTATCCAAGAATAATGCCACCTACTTAGATCGAAATCAAGGTCTTTGCATATATACAAGATACATAAGTCTTGTACTACATAATCTTAGGAATGTATGACTCACATAAGAATTATGAATGAAGCCTCATGGCTTGTATGTATAGACACATAAGTCTAACATACGTTCAAAAGTAAGTGAACCTAAGGTGTATGAAATGAGATGATGAACCCTAGAAGGGTTAAGTATGAGTTTAAGATACACTTAATGGCCAAGTGCATTGGCATATGATGAGATGAACAATGAAATGATGAAATGAACAATGAAATAATGAAATGAACATTTACGTAATAAGAGGTGAATAACTATGAAAAGCAAAGGTGCTAATGATGATGAATGTGGCGACAACATGATATGAGGCTAATGTAAATGATGAGAGCAATCTCAAATGAGCCTAAGTAAATGTTACCAATACGTAGTCACCTATGAGAGTGTAAGATAATGAAGAGACCAGTCTCTATGAACACTCTAATGAGAGTATTGAGCTTAACACACTCAATACGAATGATGACATGAGAAATCATCTAATGAGCTATGATGTCCTCATACTAGAAGCCAACTTCCATGACGTATGAGATGAATGTAATGGAACTTTATACTAAGCACCGATAGACTAGCTATGAGCGGTGATGCCTTCTTTCGGGAAGGGCGGAGTTTCACGTAACTCTCATGAGATGAGACTGTCCGGCTTGCCGGGTATGGGTCTCCTTATATCTCCTAGTCTTCGAACCTATACTGCCAATATAGGGATCTGGCGGGGTTAAATTCCCATGTATGCTAGCATGTTTTTGGGTCACTTTGGCCGGTGATTCCACCTCTTTTCGGTGTGGGGGAGACACTGGATTTCATGATGCTCACATGATCTATGTCGGTTAAAGTTAAAGTTCCCAATGAATGAATGAGGCCAGCCTCAAATGATGCACATAATGAAATGAATGATACCAAAGGTGTTAGGATAGGATAATTAAAAGGTGAGTTAGATTCAAGTAATGACATTAGGTCATTCTTGGTCATTGCACAACGAACCTAATGAAAGTCTTAAACTACATCCTAGGTATAACTGGTGTTTACACTAGCCTATGAATGAAATGAAATGGAGTACGTATGAATGAATGAAGCAGACTCTGTGTTTGCTAATGAAGACTCCCTAGTTGAGGTCCCATCTGTTGAGCCCTCATTTCTGGGAGGTCTTAATGTTAAGTCCATGATTCCAAGGTCTCATGGCATATGAATGAATGACAATAAAGAAGTTATGTGCTACATGCAAAAGGTGTTGTATGCTATATGATATGTGCTATGTGTAAATGTTATGTGCTGTGTGCAAATGTGAAAAGTATGATGATATATGTATTTCTCATGGCATAACTTTCCTATTCCAAATCTGGAAAGTCCACTGACTTTCCTAATCCAAATTTGGAAACTTTTCTAATCTCAATTTGGCAAGTCCACTGACTTGACTTCCAAAAATCTTGTTGTTAGGAAAGAGCTATTCTTTCTCATGCATGTCCTTGATGTGTGCTTGCATATACCCATACTTAGTACAAGTGTGTACTAACCCCATACAAACTCTACTATTTTAGGTGCAGGCACAGGTGGACGATAGAGCTACAGGATTATCGCTGCAGTTATCCGGACGTCCAGCATTCATCCGGTTTTGGTAGGTCCTCATGCCTTCGAGGATGCTACTGTTTTATATTCTAGCTTAGTTTTAGAGTTGAGCTAGTGGAGCATGTTCCACTAGCGTTTCTTTCCTGTTTTTATTCAGCCTATGTGTTGGTACCATTTTGGCTATTATACACTTAATAAGAATTAAACTATTTCTTTCATTTGATTATCTCTTAATGATTAGATGGTTGATGGTGAACAAATTACGAATGTATTAGAAATGTTTAGTAAGCAATGTTTAGAAACAAAAAGTTTTAAATTTTCCGCTAAAATTAACCTATGTAAAGTAAGAATGACGTAAGTAGGCTTGTCTGCGACCTCTGAGAGGTCAACGACGCCGGTCTCGTCTGGGGTCTAGATTCCAGTCGTGACAAAGTTGGTATCAGAGCACTAGGTTAAATTCCGAGAATAATAAGTTCACATCAACCACATTGAGTAGTTTCTAACTCATGGTAGTGAAGTGCACCACTATCCTGGATTAGAGACTGCATGATGCGTAGGAAATATTCCCTTCTTCTGATCTTATCGTGCTTGTCCTAATGTCTGAGTTCTCGGTGTTATGAGCGTGTCTAACATCAACTTTTTTTTTCTCCAGAGAATAAACACTAGAAGAGGCAATGGTCAGAGGAGAGGAGTAGCAGCTGCTAGGGGTAATCAGGATCCACCCCAGGCTCCAGCTGTAGGAGTGGCCATGCCAGTTAACCCAGCTGGGTTGACTGATGCTGAGGTGAGGGCATCTCTGGCCCAGATGGCACAGGCCATTACTATGCAGGCCCAGGCTATGACTGCCCAGGTCAACCGGCAGGATTTTCAGAGGGAGAACCCACCGGTTCGCAGCATGGCTGACAGACTGCGAGATTTCACGAGGATGAACCCTCCTATATTCACAGGGTATAAGACATCAGAGGATCCTCAGGAGTTTGTGGATGAGGTACATAAGATTCTGGTGGCTATGGGGGCCACTGATATCTAGAAGGCTGAGCTGGCTTCCTATCAGCTCAAGGATGTTGCACAGACTTGGTGCAAGACGTGGCAAGATAGCCGTGTCTTAGGTGGAGTGCCAGTCACATGGGAGTTGTTCAAGACAACATTTCTGGAGAGATTCTTCCCTAAGGAGATGAGGGAGGCCAAGGTTGAGGAATTCATCAACCTTAAACAAGACTCTATGACAGTCAGGGAGTATTCCCTGAAGTTTGTTAAGCTGTCAAGGTATGCTACTTCCCTGATTATTAACAGCAGGGATGAGATGAGCAGGTTCCTTACAGGAATCAATGGAGACTTGGAGGAGGAGTGTCGATCTGCGATGCTCCACGATAATATGGATCTTTCCAGGTTGATGGTGCATGTACAACAGGTAGAGGACAGCCGCAGAAAGAGAGGTATTCGTGATGCTAGGAGGCCTAAGCCTCAAGATCAGGTAGGTCCCAGCCACGGAGGCCACAGAACTAACTTTGGCGTCCGTTAGCAGCCAAGGTTTAAGAAGGGACTCTCCCACCAAAGGGAGTCAAGTTCATCCAGTGTCCTCTATGATAGGGATTTCGAGTTTAGAGATAAGAGAAACAAGGAAGTATATACACCTAAGGAAAGGCAACCTTGCAGGAAGTGTGGCAGACAGCATGGAGTAGAGTGTATGATGGGCTCTAACGCTTGTTACAGCTGTGGAAAACCGGGACACATGGTGAAGGATTGTCCGAATAGAAGAAGCCAAGAACAAGGGAAGGAGAGAGTTCAGACTAATGGCCCAAATTAAGAGGCTCCAAGGAGGCAACGATTCTTCGCACTCAAGTCTAGGGGTGCAGGGGAAGGCACTTCTGATGAAGCCTCGGTGCGTAGCCTTAATTAGCCTTTCATATATTTGATTGTGTATGGTGTTTATACCCTAGTATGAGGTTAATATGTTTGAAGTCATCATGTTGGTTGCTGATTTATATGACTTTTATGTTGACTTATGTTCTATGCTTTGATGAGACTAGTTAGGGAAGAATTCTTAGTCTATTAATGTGAAGCTACTAGTAGGTTTCAAGGATGTGTACCATCATGTTAAGATGTGAATCAAATATTCACCCATGGAAGTATTGAAGTACCTACCTATGTGTACGTTCTATAGATGACATACTTATTGTTAGTAAAGAGTAGTGTCATTCGGGACGAATGTTCTAAGGGGGGATAAGTAACAACCCTAAAAATGAATAGGATCAAGACTTAGGTTGTCAAGAATGCTTGCGATTAGACCAAGGTTTGCACATACTGATACGCGTAGAACCAGACCTCAGAACCCTTACTACGACCAAGCCAACTAACTTGGGGAGTTAATTGAGCTTGGAAAGGTTGGAACCAACCAAGCAAGGCTCTCGAAAATGAAGATTTAATCGAAGGAGTCTTTACCGGACTTAAAAAGAAGAAATTTTAAGTTTTGAAGATCTAGGGGTAAAATGGTCTTTTACCAAGCTAAGGGTAATATCGTAATTACCCTAAATATATATATAATTAATTATTTAATAAAATGGAAGGGCAATTTTGAGAGAGAGAGCCGAATGTGAGCTCTAAGAGTGAAGTCTTGCTCCACCCGGGTTCGAACCTAGGTGGAAGCAATGATTTAACTTGTTTTTATTTAAATGGATAAATTTAATTAATTAATTAATAAATATTAGCTGATTTAAGAAAAGAAAAATCAGATTTTATTTAAAGGTTTAACAAGGAGTCCTAGTTTGACTAATTCCCAAACTAAAACTCCTAATTTTAAGCCACTCTCTCTCACTCTCTCTCTCTCTCACGTTTAACCACTCATTCTCACGTTTACTCTCTGCCTAAACAAGTTCAAAAACAGAAAATATATTGAAGTTCTTCACACTTGAAGAACTCACACCAAAAATCTAAGAAAACAACGTAAATCCATCACTTTAAGCAAATGGGAGGAGTCTTCCGTCAATTGGTGTTGAATTGTTGAACTTGGACTGATTTTGGAGAGGATTTTGGGCAGCAATTTCGTGGTTGAACAAGAAAAATAAAGGTATGGGTCTTCTTACTCTTGGTCCCTTTCCCAAGAGACCCTTAGGACTCAGACGATTTTAATCCTAAACTAAGTTGTTCCCCGTTGCATGTCCCTGTCATTAGCTCCCATCAAATCATAGGTTGGTATGTTTGCTGGTAGAGATTAGGATATTGCAATGTTTCGTGATGAATATGTTCATGAACATGTATTTGGAATCATATGAATGACAAGCTTTTTTGCCTAAAATATGTGTAGTGTGCAATGTTGGTTGTGACCTAAACTCTCGGGTTAAGGTCCTAAAAGTAATGTTATGGTTGTTATTCTATGTACACAAACTTATGTAAATGATGATGTTCATTTAAGTGTAATGTGGCTGAATTTAATGATAAAATCTTGGCCAAATATATCTATGGAAAATGCACCTAAAGGACTCACTAAAAACCTCCAAATGCATGAACATTTAACGTTAAAGAGTGGAGAAAATAGGCTGCAAAAAGGTAATCAAAATTTCCAGCTTGTTGATGTTGGTTTCGGGAAGATTCTGGAAATTTTGGAAGAGTTTTAAAAGGGATTAAAGTAGGTGAGGTCAAGGGGAATCGAACCCAAGACCTCACATGACCCACAGGCTGAACTTTTTATAAAAAAAAATGTAATGGAGCTAAGGGGATTCGAACCCCTTAGCTGCTGCCCACGCAATGAAATAATAAGGGAAATGGGGCTGGGGGGAATCGAACACACGAATCTTGGGAAGAAAGGAAGAGGAAGAATAAAGAAAATAAAAAGATGTGAGGAGTGGGAATCGAACCCACGACCTCAAGGCTGGAAATAGAGGGGGCGAAAATGAGTATTAAAACAAGTGAGGCTGTGGGGGTTCGATCCCACGACCTCACTGTCAATATCCTCAACCTAGCGAAAAAAATAAAAATAATAATATATATGGGGCTGGGGGGTTCGAACCCACCACCTCACAGCCCTAGCGAAATTAAATTAAAGGTAAGGAGGCTGTGGGGGTTCGAACCCACAACCTCCCTACTTAGGCGAATTAAATGATAAAAAAATAAAGAGGCTGTGGGGATTTGATCCCACAACCTCTTGGTTTAAGCGAGAGTGCACAAGAAGAGGCTAATAAAATTAGAAAGGGGTTGTGGGGGTTCGAACCCACAACCCTTCGGCCAACTTAGGAATATTATTAAAGAGAAAATTAATCCTTCAATGTTAATATTGTGATTTAACTTAGAGTCATGATGTTATGAATATTAGAATAAAACCAATGAAAAATATAAAGGATATCCAAATGATTCAAGATTTGGGTTCCCTTGCCCAGACTTCCGTTTGATACATAAGTCATACGTGAACAAATTATCCAAGAATAATGCCACCTACTTAGATCGAAATCAAGGTCTTTGCATATATACAAGATATATAAGTCTTGTACTACATAATCTTAGGAATGTATGACTCACATAACGAATTATGAATGAATCCTCATGGCTTGTATGTATAGACACATAAGTCTAACATACGTTCAAAAGTAAGTGAACCTAAGGTGTATGAAATGAGATGATGAACCCTAGAAGGGTTAAGTATGAGTTTAAGATACACTTAATGGCCAAGTGCATTGGCATATGATGAGATGAACAATGAAATGATGAAATGAACAATGAAATAATGAAATGAACATTTACGTAATAAGAGGTGAATAACTATGAAAAGCAAAGGTGATAATGATGATGAATGTGGCGACAACATGATATGAGGCTAATGTAAATGATGAGAGCAATCTCAAATGAGCCTAAGTAAATGTTACCAATACGTAGTCACCTATGAGAGTGTAAGATAATGAAGAGACCAGTCTCTATGAACACTCTAATGAGAGTATTGAGCTTAACACACTCAATACGAATGATGACATGAGAAATCATCTAATGAGCTATGATGTCCTCATACTAGAAGCCATCTTCCATGACGTATGAGATGAATGTAATGGAACTTTATACTAAGCACCGATAGACTAGCTATGAGCGGTGATGCCTTCTTTCGGGAAGGGCGGAGGTTCACGTAACTCTCATGAGATGAGATTGTCCGGCTTGCCGGGTATGGGTCTCCTTATATCTCCTAGTATTCGAACCTATACTGCCAATATAGGGATCTGGCGGGGTTAAATTCCCATGTATGCTAGCATGTTTTTGGGTCACTTTGGCCGGTGATTCCACCTCTTTTCGGTGTGGGGGAGACACTGGATTTCATGATGCTCACATGATCTATGTCGGTTAAAGTTAAAGTTCCCAATGAATGAATGAGGCCAGCCTCAAATGATGCACATAATGAAATGAATGATACCAAAGGTGTTAGGATAGGATAATCGAAAGGTGAGTTAGATTCAAGTAATGACATTAGGTCATTCTTGGTCATTGCACAACGAACCTAATGAAAGTCTTAAACTACATCCTAGGTATAACTGGTGTTTACACTGGCCTATGAATGAAATGAAATGGAGTACGTATGAATGAACGAAGCAGACTCTGTGTTTGCTAATGAAGACTCCCTAGTTTCCCATCTATTGAGCCCTCATTTCTGGAGGTCTTAATGTTAAGTCCATGATTCCAAGGTCTCATGGCATATGAATGAATGACGATAAAGAAGTTATGTGCTACATGCAAAAGGTGTTGTATGCTATATGATATGTGCTATGTGTAAATGTTATGTGCTGTGTGCAAATGTGAAAAGTATGATGATATATGTATTTCTCATGGCATAACTTTCCTATTCCAAATCTGGAAAGCCTACTGACTTTCCTAATCCAAATTTGGAAACTTTTCTAATCTCAATTTGGCAAGTCCACTGACTTGACTTCCAAAAATCTTGTTGTTAGGAAAGAGCTATTCTTTCTCATGCATGTCCTTGGTGTGTGCTTGCATATACCCATACTTAGTACAAGTGTGTACTAACCCCATACAAACTCTACTATTTTAGGTGCAGGCACAGGTGAACGATAGAGCTACAGGATTATCGTTGCAGTTATCCGGACGTCCAGCATTCATCCGTTTTTGGTAGGTCCTCATGCCTTCGAGGATGCTACTGTTTTATATTCTAGCTTAGTTTTAGAGTTGAGCTAGTGGAGCATGTTCCACTAGAGTTTCTTTCCTGTTTTTATTCAGACTATGTGTTGGTGCCATTTTGGCTATTATACACTGAATAAGAATTGAACTATTTCTTTCATTTGATTATGTCTTAATGATTAGATGGTTGATGGTGAACAAATTACGAATGTATTAGAAATGTTTAGTAAGCAATGTTTAGAAACAAAAATTTTTACATTTTCCGCTAAAATTAACCTATGTAAAGTAAGAATGACGTAAGTAGGCTTGTCTGCGACCTCTGAGAGGTCAACGATGCCGGTCTCGTCTGGGGTCTAGATTCCAGTCGTGACCGAATTCTCTTTCCAACACCACCAATTTCGCATCAATCTAGTTTTCGAGTAAAGATTTATGACCATTTTAGTGAATATTATGGTGCAGTCCCGTTTTAGCCGCGGGAAAATAGTAATTACGGTAATTTCCTCTCTTTTTCCCACTTGGAAAACCTAAATAAAACGTGTTTCACAAGTCCTATAAAGCCTTACATAATCCTAATTCCATCTTCAAATTCATCATTCTCTTCTCTTTCAAACCGTAGGGCAAAACCTCAAGAAAAAAAAGTTAAAGTAGAAGACTCCATTCAAGAAAATTCAAGATTTGTCAAGATTCTTTAAACAAGGATAAGGTTTAATCTAGGATTGATGTTCTTCATTGATTTCTTCACCAGATTTCGTGAATTTTCTCCAATAAAGGTATGGCTTTTGATCCTTGAAACTTGTTTCATCAAGGAGCCCAACTTTCAAAGATGTTTTCTAAAGTTTTCAAAAGATGAATTGACCTTTTTCATGATCTACCATGGGTTCTTGCATTAAAGGTTTTTAATCATTGTTTAGTGATTGAATTGTGGTTATTAATGTTATTTTAACTCAATTAACCTATGAACCCATGAAATTGATGAACGCTAGATTTTGACTAACTTATGGGTTACTTGATATTGGTCTAATGTTCATGAATTAATGTGTAGTTTCTTATGGGCTTTCTAATGATGTAAGAATTGTATTCAATTGATGTCTAATTGGTCTTAGATTGTTAAATATATATTGAATTGACCTAGTTTCATCTAGTATTATGATTTATACTTTGAATTGATGTTCATGGCCATGGGTAAGGGCCTTAATGGTATTGAATTGGATAATTTAGACATGGGTTGAAGTGGTGAGAATTGATTGGTGGTACGCTGCCCTAATTCTCTTTATTTCATGTTAATTAGGCATCAATTATGTTGTGATTGGTATGGTCCACTTATGTTGGCGGTGTTATGTGATTGATGTGGCCTTGTTGGTGTTATTTTAAGTATATTGATTATCTTCGCCTTGTCGGCACTACTTGAAGTATTATGATGATTTGTGTAATTGATTATGTAAAGTATCATTATATATATCTACATGCTAGTAATGTGAAATTATGTGTTCTTCTATGGATATTAGGTGATCATGTTGGATTATGACTGTGTTTATGTAGTCTTAAAGTTGATATATGATTATTCCTACTTGACTAGACGAGTATATGATGGTAATATTGATGATGTTTTAGTAACGTATAGGATGACATAAAGATGATAAGGGTCATTTCTAAGTGCTTCAAATAATGATATGTTATATGTGCTAATGTGAATTAATGATGTGTCCTGTTTTGGTATATTATGTCCCTTACTTGATACATGTATATGATGAATATGAACATCTTGACTTAGTAGGCTTAGGCACCTTTGTCTTGTATGTGTATGTATCAATGTTTATTGGAAGTCTAGGATCGGTACACCTAAGATGGTGCCCTTCTAAAGATGACTAATATGTGGAATCATCTATATAGAAAGAAGGTTAAGAATGATCTATCCTTATAGACCATTGAATGGCAACCCTAGTGGACCCATCTGTTGTAGGTGCATTATGA
>CM040623.1:17551264-17607328 GCA_022817965.1 Solanum lycopersicoides
CATTAGCACAATTGCTCTTCATAATTAACATTAGCACAATTGCCTCTTCATGATAAACGGAAATTATAGAAACATGCTCTTTTTATTAAAACAGCATAGCATAAGCATAAGAACAACATTTACACCTTAAGAAACATATAAGATACACATAACATTTAATCAAATATTGAAGAACATTACAGTGAACTAAGTTCCACTTCACAGTAACCCCTTTTAGCTACATCCTTCTCACCAAAAGTTATTTCTAAGACTCACTTATGTGGGACTAAGAGAGACCGCCATACACCCTCTCTAAGGCACACCTAAATGATCCTTAAGACTACGTAAGATAAGATTGTTCACTTTTCCTTTCATTAACTCCCCACCTAAGTTTACTATAAGATTCACCTAAGTGAAACAAGAAGAGACCGCCCATACACCTCTTCAAGCTTACCTAAGCAACCCTCAAAGCTACCCTAGATAGAGCACATTCTATTTCATACCTTATCTAAAGTGGTGATCATTTCATTAAGTCAATTAAAACACATTTCATTCATTATAACTTCACATAATGTTCTTGGAAAGACCTTGGGCTCACATACTAATATTTCAAAGTCTAGTCGTGCAATGTTTAGATAGCTCCCATTCCACTACCTAAACTTCTGTAACTTATTCAACACTAGCATGTTTCCCACATGATGAGAATAGTTAATAACCGACATAGACCATACTAGCTAGGCATGGAATCCGAGTTCATAAACCTACTCCGATGGGAGGTGTTCTACTTGCCAAGGGTAAACTAAGACACATCCCATGTAGGCACATGGTAAGGAATATCAAGGTCTTTTATGTATTCTAGTCTCATTCTCAGATAGAGGTACATTGTACTCTAGTCTCCTTCTTAAGTAGAGCTACAAACCATAACATATTCACGGTGCTAGCCTTTGTTCTCATATAGGTAAGTTCAATATAACGGACATATGAAAAGGTACCATTCTTAGTCATTACCTAGCAAGGATCCATGACAGTCAGGGAGTATTCCTGAAGTTTGTTAAGCTATCCAGGTATATTAATTTCCTTAGTATTTAATAGCAAGATTGAGGAGAGTACTGAGGCTTGTTGAATTATCTAGGTATGCTACTTCCCTGGTTTTGAATAGCAGGGATGAAATGAGTAGGTTCCTCACAGGAATCAATGGAGATCTGGAGGAGGAATGTCAGTCTGCGATGCTTTATGATAATATGGACCTTTCCAGGTTGATGGTTCATGTACAGCAGGTGGAGGACAGCCGTAGAAAGAGGGGTATTCGTGATGTTAGGAGGCCTAGGCCTCAAGATCAGGCAGGTCCCAGCCACGGAGGCCACAGAAACAACTTTGGCATCCGTGAGCAGCCAAGGTTTAAGAAGGGACTCTCCCACCAAAGGGAGTCAAGTTCATACAGTGGTCTCTATGATAGGGATTCCGAGTCCAGAGATAAGAGAAACAAGGAAGTATATACACCTAAGGAAAGGCAACCTTGCAGAAAGTGTGGCAGACAGCATGGAGTAGAGTGTATGATGGGCTCTAACGTTTGTTACAGCTGTGGAAAACCGGGACACATGCTGAAGGATTGTCCGATAGAAGAATTCAAGAACAAGGGAAGGAGAGAGTTCAGACTAATGGCCCAAATTAAGAGGCTCCAAGGAGGCAACGATTCTTCGCACTCAAGTCTAGGGGTGCAGGGGAAGGCACTTCTGATGAAGCCTCGGGTGCGTAGCCTTAATTAGCCTTTCATATATTTGACTGTGTATGGTGTTTATGCCCTAGTATGAGGTTAATATGTTTGAAGTCATCATGTTTATTGCTGATTTATATGACTTTTATGTTGACTTATGTTGTATGCTTTGATGAGACTAGTTTAGGGAAGAATTCCTTAGTCTATTAATGTGAAGCTACTAGTAGGTTTCAAAGATGTGTACCATAATGTTAAGATGCGAATCAGATATTCACCCATGGAAGTATTGAAGTACCTACATATGTGTACGTTCTATAGATGACATACTTATTGTTAGTAAAGAGTAGTGTCATTCGGGGACGAATGTTCCTAAGGGGGTATAATGTAACAACCCTAAAAAAATGAATAAGCTAAATATTTAAGGTGTCAAGAATGCTTGCGATTAGACCAAGGTTCACACGGATTGATACGCGTAGAACCAGACCTCAGAACCCTTACTACGACCAAGCCAACTAACTTGTGGAGTTAGTTGAGCTTGGAAAGGTTTGAACCAACCAAGTAAGGCTCTCGAAAATGAAGATTTAATCGAAGGAGTCTTTACCGGACTTAAAAAGAAGAAATTTTAAGTTTTGAGGGTCTAAGGGTAAAATGGTCTTTTACCAGGCTAGGGGTAGTATCGTAATTACCCTAAATATATAATTAATTAATTATTTAATAAAGTGGAGGGGTAATTTGGGGAGAGAGAGGCGAAATTGGTCTCTTGAAATGAAGTCTTGCTCCACCCGGGTTCGAACCTAGGTGGGAGCAAGGATTTAATATGATTTTTTTTATTATTGGTGAATTAATTTAATAAATTTATAATTAATGTCTGATGTAAAAAGGAAAATCAGATTTTATTATTATTTATTATTTATTTACTTATTAATTAATGTTTTTTTTAAATTGACTAAGTCTTGCCAACTATCCTAGTTTTAAGATGCACTATCTCACACTATCTCTCTCCCTCAAGCCTAAATATCTCTCTCTCTCATCCAAATTATTTTTCTTGGCTGCAAAAACAGAAGATAAAAACATTAGAAAGCAATCAAAAGTTCTCTAAACTCAAAGAACTTACAAAAAAAAAATATACAAGCAAGCAAGCTAACTTAAGAAACGAAAACTTTGCATCATCTTCTCGACGGATTTGTGTTGAAGGTTTAGGGGAGAAGTTTGGCAGCACTTGGAAGGTGTGGAAAGCTACAACAAGGTATGGGTTTTCTCTCTTGGAATCCTTTCTCCAAGAGGAATTTCTTTCTACAAAAGTCGACATATGAAACTAGGGTTGTCCCCTTGAATGTTGAACTCCTTGTCCCTAGTCTCCTTCCGATTTCAATCTAAATTAGTTTAGAAATCATGTTGTTGGTATGGTTGCTGCTAGCTAAGTGTGAAATATGATGTTCCTTGTGATTTTATGTTTGGAAATTGCAAGCATGTTCAATGATGTCAACCGAAAATGATGTGGTGCAATGTGTAAAATGTTTGTTGTTGTTCTCCATTTTGAAGTCTTAAAATGGCTTGTTTGATGATTGGAATTATTGTGCATAAGGTGTGTAAATTGTGATGTTAAATGAAGTGTAAGGTGGCTGATCATAAGTGGAAAAATCTAAGCTAAAACAACAATGAATCTACACCTAAGAATGTGTTAAACGAATCGTGAAAGTACCTCAAAACGAACGTATGAATTTTGTTAAATAAAGGCTAGAAAATTTAATAAAATTTCCAACACTTGGTGATGGAATTTTCGGCCAGAATACTTAAGGTTGAGAGGTTTAAAATATATTTAAAATATGTGAGGTCAGTGGGGATTGAACCCAAGACCTCACTACATGAAAGCTGGAAAAAAAAAGAGGTGTGGGATTCGAACCCACAACCTCTCGGCCAAACAAGAGAGTAAGAGAGGAATTTTAAATTAATAAAAATAATGGGAGGAGTGGGATTCGAACCCACCACCTCTTGGCTGAAGGAGGAGACAAAGAGAGAAATTAAAAAGAAAATAAAGTGAGGCTGTGGGGGCTCGATCCCATAACCTCACTGCCAACACTTAAGTAGTTAACTTTTAAATGAAAATGAAAATAA
Source organism: Solanum lycopersicoides (assembly GCA_022817965.1). NCBI lineage: Eukaryota > Viridiplantae > Streptophyta > Magnoliopsida > Solanales > Solanaceae > Solanum > Solanum lycopersicoides. The sequence goes on from CM040623.1 coordinate 17,555,073, forward strand.
GGAGGCTGTGGGGGTTCGAACCCACAACCTCTAAGTCCCAAGCGAAATAAAGAAAAAATAAATAAAGAGAGGCTGTGTGGTTTGATCCCACAACCTCCTGGTTAAGCCGAAATGGACAAGGAAAATAAATAGAAAAATAAGAGGGGGCTGTGGGGGTTCGAACCCACAACCCCTCGGCCAAAGGAGAGAAGTTCTAGAGAAAATGAACTAAAAAGAAATATTGATGTTGGGGTTCGACCTAGGGTCCCAATATCATGAAGACTAAAAATAAAGTCAAGGAAAAATGTAAGTATTGTCCAAGGGAATTCGAACTTGGGTTCCCTTGCCCAAATTTCCGTATTGATACATAAGTCATACGTGAATTAAATGTTCAAGAATAATGCCACCTACTTAGATCGAAATCGAGATCTTGGCATATATACAAGATACATAAGTCTTGTACTACATAATCTTAGGAAGATATATGTCACTTAACGAACTATGAATGAAGCCTCATGGCTTGTATGTATAGACCCATAAGTCTAGCATACGCTTAAAAATAAGTGAACCTAAGATGTATGTAAAGAAACGAAGAAACCCTAGAAGGGTTAAGTAAGAGTGTGAAATACGCAAATGGCCAAGTACATGGCATATGATGAAATGAACTTTCACTTAAAATGGGGTGAGTAATTATGAAGAGCAATTGTGCTAATGTTAATGAATGTGGTGACAACATGATATGAGGCTAATGTAAAAGATGAGAACAATCTCAAATGAGCCTAAGTAATTGTTACCAAAACGTACTACCTATGAGAGTGTAAAGTTAATGAAGAGACCAGTCTCTATGAACACTCTAATGAAAGTATTGAGATTAACACACTTAATACTAATGATGAGATGAGAAATCATCTATTGAGCTATGATGTCCTCATACTAGAAGCCAGCTTCCATGACGTATGAGTTGAATGTAAGGGAACTTTATACTGAGCACCGATAGACTAGCTATGAGCGGTGATGCCTTCTTTCGGGAAGGGCAGAGGTTCACGTAACTCTCATGAGATGAGACTGTCCGGCTTGCCGGGTATGGGTCTCCTTATATCTCCTGGTCTTCGAACCTATACTGCCAATATAGGGATCTGGCGGGGTTAAATTCCCATGTACGCTAGCATGTTTTGGGTCACCTTGGCCGGTGATTCCACCTCTTTTCGGTGTGGGGGAGACACTGGACTTCATGATGCTCACATGATCTATGTCGGTTAAAGTTAAAGTTCCCAATGAATGAATGAGGCCAGCCTCAAATAAAGCACATAATGAAATGAATGATACAAAGGTGTTAGAATATGATAATCAAAAGGTGAGTTAGATTCAAGTAATGACATTAGGTCATTCTTGGTCATTGCACAAAGAACCTAATGAAAGTCTTAAACTACATCCTAGGTATAGCTGGTGTTTACACTGGCCTATGAACGAAATGAAATGGAGTACGTATGAATGAACGAAGCAGACTCTGTGTTTGCTAATGAAGACTCTCTAGTTGAGGTCCCATCTGTTGAGCCCTCATTTCTGGGATGTCTTAATGTTAAGTCCATGATTCCGAGGTCTAATGGCATATGAATGAATGATATTAAAGGAGTTATGTGCTACATACAAAGTGTGTTGTAAGCTATATGATATGTGCTACGTGTAAATGTTATGTGCTGTTTGCAAATGTGAAAAGTATAATGATGTATGTTATTCTCATGGCATAAGCTTCCTATTCCAAATCTGGAAAGCTCACTGACTTTCCTAATCCAAATTTGGAAAGCTCATTGACTTTCCTAATCCAAATTTGGGAACCTCCTAATCTCAATTTGGCAAGTCCACTGACTTGACTTCTAAAAATCATGTCGTTAGGAAAGAGCTATTCTTTCTCATGCATGTCCTTGGTGTGTGCTTGCATATACCCATACTTAGTACAAGTGTGTACTAATCCTATACATCTATACTATTTTAGGTGCAGGCACAGGTGAACGATAGAGCTACAGGATCATTGTTGCAGCTATCCGGACGTCAGCATTCATCCGGAGTTTGGTAGGTCCTCATGCTTTCGAGGATGCTACTATTTTACATTCCAGCTTAGTTTTAGAGTTGAGCTAGTGGAGCATGTTCCACTAGCGTTTCTTTCCTGTTTTGATTCTGAATTTGTATTGGACCATTTTGGCAATTATACAATTAAGATTATTGAACTATTCCTTTCATTTGATTATCTCTTAATGTTAGATGGTTGATGGTGAACAAATTACGAATATATTAGAAATGTTTAGTAAGCAATGTTTAGAAACAAAAAGTTTCAAATTTTCCGCTAAAATTAACCTATGTAAAGTAAGAATGACGTAAGTAGGCTTGTCTGCGACCTCTGAGAGGTCAACGACGCTGATCTCGTCTGGGGTCTAGATTCCAGTCGTGACATGGCAAGTGTCATTCGAGGACGAATGTTGTCCAAGTGGGGGAGATTGTAAGATCCCGAAATTTTCTATGTTAAGCCGTAGAAATTCTTAAATTTTCGTATAAGGTCATACTGAGTGACTCTTAATTTTCTTTGGTTTTAAGGTAAATTTCTTTGTGTGCGAACGATTTTCAATATCAATTAAGGTCATTAGAAAAATCTTGCACAAAGTAGAGTTGAATGTTTACTTACCCATTAAGTTTTGACATAAGATTTTATTTGGGGAAACTTCAAAAAACCATATCTCTTAGAATATTAAGAGTTACGTGAGCCATGACCTATCAAATTAAAGGTATTTAAATCTTCTTTCCAACGTCACAAATTTCGCATCATCCTAGTTTTCAAGTAAAATGTTATGACCATTTTAGTGAATAGTATGGTGCAGTCCCATTTTGGCCGCGGGAAAATAGTAATTAAGGTAATTTCTTGTCCTTTTTCCATTAGGAAAACCTAAATAAAACGGGTTTCACAAGTCCTATAAAGCCTTACATAATCCTAATTCGATATTTAAATTCATCATTCTCTTATCTTTCAATTCCTAGGGCAAAACCTCAAGAAAACAAAAATCAAAGTAGAAGACTCCATTCAAGAAAATTCAATATTTGTCAAGATTCTTTAAACAAGGATAAGGTTTAAGCTAGGATTGAAGTTCTTCATTGATTTCTTCACCAAATTTCGTGGATTTTCTCCAATAAAGGATGGCTTTTGATCCTTGAAACTTGTTTCATCAAGGAGCCCAACTTTCAAAGATGTTTTCTAAAGTTTTCAAAAGATGAATTGACCTTTTTCATGATCTACCATGGGTTCTTGCATTAAAGGTTTTTAATAATTGTTTAGTGATTGAATTGTGGTTATTACTTTTATTTTAACTCAATTAACCTATGAACCCATGAAATTGATGAACCCTAGATTTTGACTTACTTATGAGTTACTTGATATTGGTCTAATGTTTATGAATTAATGTGTAGTTTCTTATGGGCTTTCTAATGATGTAAGAATTGTATTCAATTGATGTCTAATTGTACTTAGATTGTTAAATATATATTGAATTCCTAGTTTCATCTAATATTATGATTTATACTTTGAATTGATGTTCATGGCCTTGGATAAGGGCCTTATTGTATTGAATTGGATGATTTAGACATGGCTTGAAGTGGTGAGAATGGATTGGTGGTACGCTGCCCTAATTCTCTTTTTTTTAATGTTAATTAGACTTCAATTATGTTGTGATTGGTGTGGTCCACTTATGGTGGCAGTGTTATGTTATTGATATGGCCTTGTCGCCGTTATTTAAAGTATATTGATTATCATCGCCTTGTCGGCATACTTGAAGTATTATGATGATTTGTGTAATTGATTATGTGAATTTTTACTATATCTATCTACATGCTAGTAATGTGAAAGTATGTGTTCTTCTATGGAAATTAGGTGATCATGTTGGATTATGACTGTGTTTATGTAGTCTTAAAGTTGATACATGATTATTCCTACTTGACTTATGATTATATGATGGTTATATTGATGATGTTATAGTAACGTATAGGATGACAAAAAGATGATAAGGTTCATTCCTAAGTGCTTCAAAGAATGATATGTTATATGTGCTAATGTAAATTAATGATGTGTCTTGTTTTGGTAGATTATGTCCCTTACTTGATACATGTACATGATGAATGTGAACTTCTTGACTTAGTAGGCTTAGGCACCTTTGTCTTGTACGTGTATGGATGAATGTTTACTGAAAGTCTAGGATCGGTAGACCTAATATGGTGCCATGCTAAGCATGACTAATATGTGGAATCTTCTATATAGAAAGAAGGTTAAGAATGAGCTATCCTTATAAACCATTGAATGGCAGCCCTAGTGGACCCATCTTTGGTAGGTGCATTATGACTAGGTAATGACTAAGAGATGGTACCTTTTCATATGTACCTTATATTTAACTTACTCTATGAGAACAAAGGCTAGCACCGAGTGAATATGTTATGGTTTGTAGCTCTACCTAAGAAGGAGACCAGAGTACAATGTACCTCTACCTGAGAATGAGAGTAGAGTAAATAAAAGACCTTCATATTCCTTAACCATGTGCCTACATGGGATGTGTCTTAGTTCTACCCTTTGCAAGTAGAACACCCTCCATCGGAGTAGGTTTATGACTCTGGATACCATTCCTAGCTTGTATGGTCTATGTATGTTATTGCCTATTCTCATCATGTGTGATACATGCTAGTGTTGGATAAGTTTTACGAAGTTTAGGTAGTGGAATGGAACGCTATCTAGACATTGCATGACTAGACTTTGAAGATATTAGTATGTGAGTCCCTAGGTCTTTCCAAGACTATTATGTGAAGTCTATAATGAATGAAATGTCTTTTAATTGACTTAATGAAAGATCACGGCTTTAGCTAAGGTATGATGAATAGAATGTGATCTATCTAGGGTAGCTTTGAGGGTTGATTATGTAAGCTTGAAGAGGGTGTATGGGAGGTCTCTTCTTGTCCTACTTAGGTGAATCTTATAGTAACCTTAGGTGGGGAGTTAATGAAAGAAAAAGGGAACAATATTATCTTATATAGTCTTGAGGATCATTTAGGTGTGCTTAGAGAGGGTGTATGGCCAGTCTCTCTTAGTCTCACTTAAGTGAGTCTTAGGATAACTTTTGGTAAGAAGGATGTAAGCTAAAAGAGGTTACTGTGAAGTGGAACTTAGTTCACTCTAATGTTCTTCAATATTTGATTAAATGCTTATGTGATATCTATATGTTTCTAAGGTGTTAAATGTTGTTCTTATGCTTATGCTATGATTTTTAATCAAAAAGAGCATGTTTTATATAAATGTCCGTTTATCATGATTTTATGCATTATGCCATACTTAGTACAAGTGTTTGTACTAATTCCATACATTTTGTCTATTTCAAAAGGGGTAGGTGGCGTTTGAGAGGAGTCTCGAAGTTTAAGCTTCGACTAGTGTTCATTTAAGTAGAGAGTTGGTATGTCTACACTAGATTCGAGGACATCTTGATGTTTAGTTTTCCTTATCGAAAAGTATTGTAATAGACTTAGGTATTTTATATATGTTAAAGTATGGGCCATGTACCAATATATTCCTATGTCTAAGATGACGACTTTGAGACTTAGCCTTTCATTATTTTTTTCTATAAAAGAGATATTTTGAAGTATTTTTATTTCGTGTGAAAAGTTTTAATTCCGCACTACTTCTCATACATGTATGCAATTAATGGTACAAAAGGGATTTTCTTAGACCTCCGAGAGGTCGACGACGCCGGTCGCAATCCAGGATTGCACCCTAAATTCTATAGTGTGGTTTCGGGATATGACATATGATTTAAATTAAAATGTCCCTTTTAAATGCATGTTTTTGCATGGTTGCCATACTTAGTGTATTCTTGTACTAACTCAATTCCTCTCTACTTTTTACAGAAAGTGTAGGTTATGGATGCTTAAAGGATGTCTCTATGATTGAGGAGCTTGGTATGTGAATTCCCAAGCTCAAGGAAAGGGATCCTTAAGTTCAAGGATTCCTAAGTCATGTCTTTACTATGAAGTGTACAAGTTTATTTATGTATTATGTTTTGTTTTAAGGGTCGTGTCCCTATTTTACTCTTATGATGTTGTGTCTAGGATGGCAAAGAGACTTCAGGTCTTAATATGTCGTTATGATATTTTATATATATATGAGGTAATGTTTTTAGCATATGATGTGCTATGAAAAGTTTAAAATTTCCGCTAAATTTACCTATGACAATGCGATGAATGATAACTATGGGCTTGTATAAGACCTCCGAGAGGTCAAGTACGCCATGTTACTTCTAGGGGGTTCTCCCGGGATGTGACAAGACACAATCCCCCCCCCAAGGAGAATGACTCATTAAGCTTACCAAGAACCGATTCCTTCAACTCCATCAATGGTTGATCAAGGTGTTGTTTGGACTTCACCTCAACTACCAAAGATGACTCGGAGTTATGATGGATCATAAAACCACAATTTGGAGAATCTTCCAACCTCACACCTAATATAGCTAACCTATGAACATCTTTCACTATGTCTTTCTTGACATCATCTACATGAGACACACTACCCATGGATAAACGACTTAGAGCATACGCAACCACATTGGCCTTGCAGGGGTGATAGAGAACACTCACATCGTAATCCTTCAACAATTCCAACCACCTTCATTGTCGGAGATTCAACTCCTTTTCAGTAAACACATATTGGAGACTTTTGTGGTCGGTATACACATCAACATGAACACCATACAAGTAATGCCTCCATATCTTTACAGAAAATACTATGGCAGGTAATTCAATATCATGACTTGGATAGTTTCTCTCATGTACCTTGAGTTTCCTAGAGGCATAGGCTACCTATTCCGCATTTTGCATAAGTACACCTTAAACCACTCGGGATGCATCACAATATACAACGAAACCCTTGGTACCCTCCGGTAAAGTCAACACCGGAGCGGAAGTAAGCCTATATTTCAAGATTTGGAAGCTTCTCTCACATGCCTCCGACCACTCAAATTTCTTACTCTTTTGGGTCAACGTAGTCAAGGGAGATGCAATGGATGCAAAACCATCCACAAACCTCCGATAATAACTCGCTAGACCCAAGAAACTCTTAATGTTGGTTGGAGTCAATGGACTAGGTCAATTCTTGACTGCCTCGGTTTTCCTTAGATCAACCTCAACTCCCTCACTAGAGATGATATGACCAAGAAACCCTACTGACCTCAACCAAAACTCGCATTTGCTATACTTAGCAAATAAATGGTTCTCCTTAAGCACTTGTAACACCACCCTCAAATGGTCCATTTGGTCACCCTCATTTTATATACCAAATGTCGTCAATGAAGACAATGACAAATGAATCTAGGTAACTTAGAATCACTCTGTTCATGAGATCCATAAATGCCGTTGGGGAATTAGTGAGACCAAAGGACATTAATACGAACTCATAGTGACCATATCTAGTACAAAATGCCATTTTTGGTATATCCTCACCTCTCACCCTAAGTTGGTGATACTCCGACCTCAAGTAAATCTTAGAAAAGTATCTTGCCCCTTGGCGTTGATCAAACCAGTTGTCAATCCGAGGGAGAGGATACTTGTTCTTAATAGTGACTTTATTGAGTTGGCGGTAATCGATGCACATCCTGACCCATCCTTCTTCACAAACAAAACCTGAGCACCCCATGGAGAAATACAAGGTTGATTGAGTTTGAGCTTTCAACTATTTCAATTCGGCCGGAGCCATCCGATAAGGAGGAATTAAAATGGGATTTGTATGAGGTAACAAGTTGATACCAAAATCAATTTCCCGTTCGGGAGGAATACCTGGAAGATAATTAGGAAAGACCTTTTGAAATTCCCTTACTACGGGTAGCGACTCAATGGAAGGAATTTCGGTGTCTAAATTTTGGACTCTTACAATATGGTATAAACACCCTTTAGAGATGATTTTACATGCTTTTAAACAAGAGATCATACGACCTCAAGGAATATAATTTTCCCCCTTCCACTCTAAAACGGGCTCATTTGGAAAGTTAAACTTCACCACCCTTGTTCTACAATCTATAGAGGCAAAGCAATCATGAAACCAATCCATACCCAATATGACATCAAAGTCAAACATATCAAGTTCTACTAGTTCAACATAAGTAACTCTATTGGGCAACATTATAGGACAATTTCTATACACCCTCTTTGCAACAACCGACTCAGCCACCGGGGTAGACACCATAAAAGGTTCATTTAAAATGTTGGGTAAGATTTCAAATTTTTTAGCTATCAAGGGAGTAACAAAAGATAATGTAGCGTCCGGATCAAGTAAAGCATATAAATCAATGGAAAAGACTTTCAACATACCGGTCACCATGTCGGAAGAAGTCTCTTGCTAACCTCTTGAGCGAAGCGATTCTTCTTCGGAGCATCATTAGACCCACTTGATTGAGTTTGACCACTACCCTTGTCTTCGTCCTTCACATTAGGGCAATCCCTAACCTTGTGGCAACTATTTACATAACCTAAGAAAATTCCAGTTCCAACTAGACATTCACCAAGATGACCCTTTCCACACTTGGAACAAGTAGGCTTCTTGATCGGTCAACTAGTATCTGTTCCCTTTTCAGGCTTAGGGTTAGACACCCTATCATCACGAGCCTTATGGAACTTTGAAGGAACTTGATTCTACACCCTCTTCTTGAACCTAGGCCTGTGTTGAATCTTAAGCCTACCCTTTGAAGAACCACTATCAAAAGATCTTTCCCTCTTGGCATCTCTACTCTTCCTTTTTAGCCCTTGCCTCTTCCACTTGTTGAGCATCAACCATAAGATGAGAAATATTTATATTGTCAAGTAGCATAGCCGAATGACACTCCTCTTGCAAGTCATCCGACACTCCGTCACAAAGCGGTTCATTTCATCTCTAGGGTCAAAAAACAAAGAAGGAGCATATTTTGATAATTTAGTGAATTTCAAAGAATATTCAAGTATACTCATACCTCCCTGACGAAGGTTGATGAACTACTCCATCTTGGCTTCCCTCTTTTCCCTAGGAAAAAAATTATCTAGAAATCCTTCTTGAACACCTCCAAAGTCATCGGTCCACACCTTAACGACCAATTGTCCCACAATTGGACATACCATGTTTGCGCCACATCTTTGAATTGGTAAATGGCTAACTCAGCCTTGTCACTAGTAGACAACCCCATAGAATAAAGGATCTTGTAGATTTCATAATGAACTCTTGGGGTTCTTCTTCAACCTTGAAACCATAGAGTAGGCGATTCATCCTAGTGAAACCCTTAGACAGGAGGCCATGGTAGCAACTTGTTGGTTTGGTCGGGGTACAACCTCCCATATAGCATGGTCCGTTATGACTTGAGATTGAGTAGTGGCGGCATTTTCTTGGGTAGTAATGGCTTGAGCCATTTGGAAGAGATCATCTCTTATTGCACCATCCGTCAACGGAGGATCAACCGGAGCTTGGTCATCATTCATATTTTTATCAAGAGGAGGGACTTGATCACCATGGGGAGGAGCTCCCGCATTGGTAATCTCTTCATCTAGTATTTGTGCCGCATTCATTCGAGTATTCTCTAACAACCCTAAAAATGGATATGATAAGTAATGCTTAATGTGTCTACAATGCCTACGATTAGATCAGGGTTCACACGGATTGATGCGCGTAGAACCAGAACTCAGAACCCTTGCTACAGCCAAGCCAACTAACTTGGGGAGTTAGTTGAGCTTGGAAAGGTTGGGTCCAACCATATAGGGCTCTCGAATACGAAGATTTACTCGACGGAGTCTTTACCGGACTTAAAAAGAGGAATCTTAGGTTTGGAAGGTCTAGGGGTAAAATGGTCTTTTTCCAGGCTAAGGGTAGCATCGTAATTACCCCAAATATATAATTAATTATTTAATAATAAGGTGGAGGGGCAATTTGGGGAGAGAGGGCCGAAAATGGGCTCTTGAAGTGAAGTCTTGCTCCACCCGGGTTCGAACCTAGGTGGAAGCAATGAATTAATGTGGTTTTTATTTAAGTTGTTAAATTAATGTAATTAATTAATATTTATTAATTATTAGCTGATTTAAAATAAAAGCAAATCAGATTTTATAATAATTAACTAAACTTTATTTGACTAACCCTAAACTAGACTCCTAAGCCTAAGATAACTCTCCTCTCTCACGCTCCTCTCTCTCTCTCACATCTCTATCACTCTCATTCACGTTCTCTATGCCAAAATAACTTCAAAAACAGTAGGTAAATAAAAGTTCTTCACACTTGAAGAACTCACACGAAAATATAAGAAAAACAAACGTTAATCAATCACGTAGGCAAAGAGAAGGTTTTCGGTCGAGTGGGGTGTTGAATTTTGAGTCTTGGACGTGTGTTTGAAGAAGTTTTTGGGAAGTAAGTCGAGGTTTGAACGTAAAAAAGGTATGGGTTATCTTCTCTCTTGGTCCCATTCCCAAGAGACCCCTCAAGGTTCAGTTTATTCATTCCGAAAAACTAGGATTGTTCCCCTTTTGCATTCCCCTGTCACTAGCTCCCAATGATTCGTAGGTTGGGTATGATTGCTGGTAGATTTAGGTGTATGTTGTGTTTTCATGATGAATATGTTTATGTTTGTGTATTTGAAATCGTATTAATGACAACCTATGTGTTTCAAAACTATGTGCACGTGTGTGCAAAAATGTGGCAGTGACTATGAGTTCTCGGCCTGAAGCTCCAAAATTTATAATGTTATAGTTGTTATTTTACGTGCATAAAACTATGTAAACCGTGATGTTCATTAACATGGAAGTGTGGCTGATTTGAGTATCAATCTTTTGGCTAAACGAATCAATGAAAAATGCACCCCAAAACGTGTTAAATGATCTATGAATTTCCCTAAGAGTTCAAGTGTAAATGTTGAACAAAGTATGCCGAAAAATTAAAAGAAAATTTCCAGATTTAGGAGAGGGATTTTGGTCAAGTTAAAGGATTTCAAAATGTTGTGAAAAATGAATTAAAACAAGTGAGTTCATTGAGGATTGAACCCGTGACCTCACCATGTTAAAAAACATGAAAAATAAAAAAGTACAAAGAAATGTGGTGAAGGGGATTCGAACCCATGACCTTGGCTGGAAAATGAATTATGACAATAAGAAATTAGAGGAGTGGGATTCGAACCCACAACCTCTCAGACAGTAAAGGAGAAAGAAAAATAAAAAGAAAAGAAATGTGAGGTGTGGGAATCGAACCCACGACCACTTAGACAGATTTAAGGAGGAGAATAAAAGAAAAATAAAGGGGGAGGCGTGTGGGAATCTAACCCACTACCTTTGATCAAACAACCTCATAGTTAACTCAAGATAGTCAAGGAAAGTTAAAATAAAAAAAAAAGGGTTGTGGGGGTTTGAACCCACAACCCCTCGGCCAAGGAAGAGAAAATTCAAAGGAGTGAAATAAAAAGGAAAAGTTGATGTTGGGGCTCGATCTAGGGTCCCAATGTTATGTGGACCAAAAATAAATCTATGAAAAATGTAAATGTTGTCCAAGTGATTCGAAATTGGGTTCCCTTGCCCAAATTTCTGTATTGATATATAAGTCATACGTGAATTAAATATTCACGAATAATGCTGCCTACTTAGATCGAAATCGAGATCTTGGCATACATACAAGATGCATAAGTCTTGTACTACATAATCTTAGGAAGATATGAATCACTCAAACGAACTATGAATGAAGCCTCATGGCTTGTATGTATAGACCCATAAGTCTAGCATACGTTTAAAAATAAGTGAACCTAAGATGTATGTAATGAAATGATATAACCATAGAAGGGTTAGGTAAGAGTGTAAAACACACTAAATGGCCAAGTGTATTGGCATACGATGAAATGAATATTATGTAATGAAAAATGTAACCCTAGAAGGGTTAAGTACGAGTGTAAAACACACTAAATGGCCAAGTGCATTGGCATACGATGAAATGAATATTATGTAATGAAATGACGAAACCCTAGAAGGGTTAAGTAAGAATGTCAAACATACAAATGTCCAAGTGCATTGGCATATGATGAGATGAACAATCCCGTAAAAAGGGGTGAGTAATTATGAAGAGCAAATGTGCTAATGTTAATGAATGTAGTGACACATGATATGAGGCTAATGTAAAAGACGAGTGCAATCTCAAATGAGCCTAAATAAATGTTACCAAACGTACTCACCTATGAGAGTATAAAGTTAATGAAGAGACCAGTCTCTATTGAGCTATGATGTCCTCATACTAGAAGCCAACTTCCATGACGTATGAGTTGAATGAAATGGAACTTTATACTGATCACCGATAGACTAGCTATGAGCGGTGATGCCTTCTTTCGGGAAGGGAGGAGGTTCACGTAACTCTCATGAGATGAGACTGTCCGACATGCCGGTATGGGTCTCCTTATATCCCCTAGTCTTCGAACCTATACTGCCAATATATGGATCTGGCGCGGTTCAATTCCCATGTACGCTAGTATGTTTTGGGTCACTTTGGCCGGTGATTCCACCTCTTTTCGGTGTGGGTTTTCATGACACTGGATTTCATGATGCTCACATGATCTATGTCTGTTAAAGTTAAAGTTCCCAATGAATGAATGAGGCCAGCCTCAAATGATGCACATAATGAAATGAATGATACCAAAGATGTTAGGATAGGATAATCAAGAGGTGAGCTAGACTCAAGTAATGACACTAGGTTATTCTTGATCATTGCACAGCAAACACGATGAGAGTCTTAAAATACATCCTAGGTATATCTTGTGTTTACACTAGCGTATGAATGAATGAAATGAAGTACGTATGAATGAATGAAGCAGACTTTGTGTTTGCTAAAGAAGACTCCCTAGTTGAGGTCCCATATGTTGAGCCCTCATTTTGGGAAGTCATAATGTTAAGTCCATGATTCCAAGGTCTCATTGCATATGAATGAATGATATGAAAGATGTTATGTGCTATAAGTAATATGATATGTGCTATGTGTAAGACGGTATGTGCTGTGTGCAATATGATAAGTATGATGATGCATGTTACTCTCATGGCATGACTTTCCTAACCCAAATTTGGAAATATCACTGACTTTCCTAATCCAAATTTGTAAAGCTCACTGACTTTCCTAATAAATTTGGAAAGTTCACTAACTTTCCTAATCCCAATTTGGCAAGTCCACTAACTTGACTTTCCATAATCATGTTGCTAGAAAAGAGCTATTCTTACTCATGCATGTCCTTGGTGTGTGCTTGCATATACCCATAATTAGTACAAGTGTGTACTAATCTCATACAACTCTATATTTTTAGGTGCAGGCACAGGCGAACGCTAGAGCTTACAGGTTGACGTTGCAGCTATCCGGATGTGGAGCTTTCATCCGGAGTTGTTAGGCCCTCATGCTTTCGAGGATGTCTACCGTTATTATCTAGATTAGATGTAGGCTTTAACTAGTGGAGCATGTTCCACTAGTGTTTCTTTCCACTTTTATTTCAGACTTTGTATTGGTGCCGTTTTGGCAAAAATACGTTTAATGCAATTATGAACTGTTTCTTTCATTTGATTATCTCTATATTAGATGGTGGATTTGTGAACGCCTATGATGTTAAGTTTAGAAAATTTAGCATGAAATAAGAAAGCAAAAAGTTCAAATTTTCCGCTAAAATTAACCTAGATGAAGTAAGAATAACATAGGTAGGCTTGTCTGCGACCTCTGAGAGGTCAACGATGTCGGTCTTGTCTGGGGTCTAGCTTCCGGTCGTGACAAAGTTGGTATCAGAGCACTATGTTAAATTTCCGAGGATAATAAGTTCACATCAACCACATTGAGTAGTTTCTAAGTCATGGTAGTGAAGTGCACCACTATCCTGAATTAGAGACTGCATGATGCGTAGGAAAATTTCCCTTCTTTTACTCTTTATCGTGCTATCTAGAGCTTTCACACTTTGTGTCATTCTAAGTATCTAACTTCCTTCTTGTGTGCGCGCGTAGAAGAATACACACAAGAATTAGGATGGCCAAGTGGTCTAAGGCGCCAGACTCAAGATCTGGCCTTGCCAAGAAAGGGCGGTGATAGAAATGCCCAGCGTGAACGAAAGACGTTTGATAAGAGTGGTTGTTCGCATGGAGGTGAGTGCATGGTAGGTTCTAAAGCCTGCTATGAGTATTTATGAAGAGGAGAAGGCTAAGTTGGATGCTTACTAGCTCAAAGAGATGGCTTACGTATGGATTTCTTCATAAATGCTAGACTACCATAGACTATCGAAACATGGTAGTAAGGTTAAGTTTCCGAATAAGTTAGAGTTAAATTGAATTCATGTTTGCATGTCATGTTGCTTTTTTGTATAGCTTGGACATGATTTTTGTGTTGCATGAGTTGTAAGGTGCATCAAGTTAAGTGCGATTAAGAAGGAAGTTCCTCAATCTCAAATATGAAGCTTCAGATAAGCTTGAGTAATATGCCTGATCCAAAGTAAGTGTGAAACAAAAATTAACAAAGAGTAAAGCCTCAAATATGTTAAACTATTTTAAAAAATCACCCTCTTTATTTTAAAATGATGTGTAGTGTCATTCGGGGACGAATGTTCCTAAGGGGGGGATAATGTAACAACCCTAAAAATGGATATGATAAGTAATGCTTAATGTGTCTAGAATGCCTACGATTAGACCAGGTTCACACAGATTGATGCGCATAGAAACAGACCTCGGAACCATTGCTACAGCCAAGCCAACTAACTTGGGGAGTTAGTTGAGCTTGGAAAGGTTGGGTCCTACCATGTAGGGCTCTCGAATACGAAGATTTACTCGAAGGAGTCTTTACCAGACTTAAAAAGAGAAATCTTAGGTTTGGAGGGTCTAGGGGTAAAATGGTCTTTTTCATGGCTAAGGGTTATATCGTAATTACCCTAAATATATAATTAATTATTTAATTAATAAGGTGGAGGGGCAATTTGGGGAGAGAGGGCCGAAAATGGGCTCTTGAAGTGAAGTCTTGCTCCACCCGGATTCTAACCTAGGTGGAAGCAATGAATTAAAGTGGTTTTTATTTAAGTTGTTAAATTAATGTAATTAATTAATATTTATTAATTATTAGCTGATTTAAAATAAAAGGAAATCAGATTTTATAATAATTAACTAAACCTTATTTGACTAAGTCCTAAACTAGACTCCTAAGCCTAAGGTAACTCTCCTCTCTCACGCTCATCTCTCTTTTTCACGTCTCTATCACTCTTATTCACGTTCTCTCTGCCAAAATAACTTCAAAAACAGTAGGTCAACCAAAGTTGTTCACACTTGAAGAACTCACACGAAAATATAAGAAAAACAAACATTAATCAATCACGTAGGCAAAGAGAAGGTTTTCCGTCGAGTGGGGTGTTGAATTTTGAGTCTTGGATGTGTGTTTGGAGAAGTTTTTGGGCAGCAAGTCAAGGTTTGAACGTCAAAAAGGTACGGGTTTTCTTCTCTCTTGGTCCCTTTCCCAAGAGACCTCTTAAGGTTCAGATTATTCATTCCGAAAACTAGGATTGTTCCCCTTTTGCATGCCCCTGTCACTAGCTCCAAATGATTCGTAGGTTGGGTATGATTGCTGGTAGATTTAGGTGTATGTTGTGTTTTCGTGATGAATATGTTTATGTTTCTGTATTTGAAATCGTATGAATGACAACCTATGTGTTCCGAAACTATGTGCATGTGTGTGCAAAAATGTGGCAGTGACTATGAGTTATCGGCTTGAAGCTCCAAAATTTATAATGTTATGGTTGTTATATTTACGTGCATAAAACTATGTGAATCGTGATGTTCATTAACATTGAAGTGTGGCTGATTTTAGTATCAATCTTTTGGCTAAACCAATCTATGAAAAATGCACCCCAAAACGTGTTAAATGATCTATGAATTTCCCTAAGAGTTCAAGTGTAAATGTTGAAGAAAGTATGCTGAAAAATTAAAAGAAAATTTCCAGATTTAGGAGAGGGATTTCGGTCAAGTTAAAGGGTTTCAAAATGTTGTGAAAAATGAATTAAAACAAGTGAGTTCATGGAGGATTGAACCCGTGACCTCACCATGTTAAAAAACATGAAAAATAAAGAAGTACAAAGAAATGTGGTGAAGGGGATTCGAACCCATGACCTTGGCTGGAAAATGAATTATGAAAATAAGAAATGAGAGGAGTGGGATTCGAACCCACAACCTCTCAGACAGTAAAGGAGAAAGAAAAATAAAAGGAAAAGAAATGTGAGGTGTGGGAATCGAACCCACGACCTCTTAGACAGATTTAAGGAGGAGAATAAAAGAAAAATAAAGGGGGAGCTTGTGGGAATAGAACCCACGACCTCTTAGGCAGATTTAAGGAGGAGAATAAAAGAAAATTAAAGGGGGATGCGTGTGGGAATCGAACCCACGACCTCTTAGGCAGACTTAAGGAGGAGAATAAAAGAAAAATAAAGGGGGAGGCGTGTGAGAATCGAACCCACGACCTCTTAGGCAGATTTGAGGAGGAGAATAAAAGAAAAATAAAGAGAGGTTGTGGGGGTTTGATCCAACAACCTCATGGTTAACTCAAGATAGTCAAGAAAAGTTAAATAAAAAAAATAAAAGGGGCTGTGGGGGTTCGAACCCACAACCCCTCGGCCAAGGAAGAGAAAATTCAAAGGAGAGAAATAAAAAGGAAAAGTTGATGTTGGGGCTCGATCTAGGGTCCCAATGTTATGTGGACAAAAAATAAAATCAATGAAAAAAGTAAATGTTGTCCAAGTGATTCAAAATTGGGTTCCCTTGCCCAAATTTCCGTATTGATATATAAGTCATACGTGAATTAAATATTCAAGAATAATGCTGCCTACTGAGATCGAAATCAAGGTCTTGGCATACATACAAGATGCATAAGTCTTGTACTACATAATCTTAGGAAGATATGAATCACTTAAACGAACTATGAATGAAGCCTCATGGCTTGTATGTATAGACCCATAAGTCTAGCATACGTTTAAAAATAAGTGAACCTAAGATGTATGTAATGAAATGATATAACCCTAGAAGGGTTAGGTAAGAGTGTAAAACACACTAAATGGCCAAATGTATTGGCATACGATGAAATGAATATTATGTAATGAAAAGATGTAACCCTAGAAGGGTTAAGTACGAGTGTAAAACACACTAAATGGCCAAGTGCATTGGCATACGATGAAATGAATATTATGTAATGAAATGATGAAACCCTAGAAGGGTTAAGTAAGAATGTGAAACACACAAATGTCCAAGTGCATTGGCATATGATGAGATGAACATTCACGTAAAAAGGGGTGAGTAATTATGAAGAGCAAATGTGCTAATGTTAATGAATGTAGTGACAACATGATATGAGGCTAATGTAAAAGACGAGAGCAATCTCAAATGAGCCTAAATAAATGTTACCAAACGTACTCACCTATGAGAGTGTAAAGTTAATGAAGAGACCAGTCTCTATGAACACTATAATGAAAGTATTGAGATTAACACACTTAATACTAATGATGAGATGAGAAATCATCTATTGAGCTATGATGTTCTCATACTAGAAGCCAGCTTCCATGACGTATGAGTTGAATGAAATGGAACTTTATACTGATCACCAATAGACTAGCTATGAGTGGTGATGCTTTCTTTCGGGAAGGGCGGAGGTTCACGTAACTCTCATGAGATGAGACTGTCCGGCATGCCGGGTATGGGTCTCCTTATATCGCCTAGTTTTCGAACCTATACTGCCAATATATGGATCTGGCGCGGTTCAATTCCCATGTACGCTAGTATGTTTTGGGTCACTTTGGCCGGTGATTCCACCTCTTTTCGGTGTGGGTTTTTATGACACTGGATTTCATGATGCTCACATGATCTATGTCTGTTAAAGTTAAAGTTCCCAATGAATAAATGAGGTCATCCTCAAATGATGCACATAATGAAATGAACGATGCCAAAGATGTTAGGATAGGATAATCAAGAGGTGAGCTAGAATCAAGTAATGACACTAGGTTATTCTTGATCATTGCACAACAAACCCGATGAGATTTTTAAACTACATCCTAGGTATAGCTTGTGTTTACACTAGCATATGAATGAATGAAATGAAGTACGTATGAATGAATGAAGCAGACTTTGTGTTTGTTAAAGAAGTCTCCCTAGTTGAGGTCCCATATGTTGAGCCCTCATTTTGGGAAGTCTTAATGTTAAGTCCATTATTCTAAGGTCTCATGGCATATGAATGAATGATATGAAAGATGTTATGTGCTATAAGTAATATGATATGTGCTATGTGTAAGATGGTATGTGCTGTGTGCAATATGATAAGTATGATGATGCATGTTACTCTCATGGCATGACTTTCCTAACCCAAATTTGGAAAGCTCACTGACTTTCCTAATCCAAATTTGGAAAGCTCACTGACTTTCCTAATCCAACTTTGAAAAGCTCACTGACTTTCCTAATCCAAATTTGGAAAGTTCACTAACTTTCCTAATCCCAATTTGGAAAGTCCACTGACTTGACTTTCCATAATCATGTTGTTACGAAAGAGCTATTCTTACTCATGCATGTCGTTGGTGTGTGCTTGCATATACCCATACTTAGTACAAGTGTGTACTAATCCCATACAACTCTATATTTTTTGTGCAGGCACAGGCGGACGCTAGAGCTTACAGGTGGACGTTTCAGCTATCCGGACGTGGAGCTTTCATTCGGACTTGGTAGGCCCTCATGCTTTCGAGGATGTCGACCATTATTATCTAGCTTAGATGTAGGCTTTAGCTAGTGGAGCATGTTCCACTAGTGTTTCTTTCCACTTTTATTTCAGACTTTGTATTGGTGCCGTTTTGGCAAAAATACGTTTAATGAAATTATGAATTGTTTCTTTCATTTGATTATCTCTATATGAGATGGTTGATTTGTGAACGCCTATGATGTTAAGTTTAGAAAGTTTAGCATTAAATAAAAAAGCAAAAAGTTCAAATTTTCCGCTAAAATTAACCTAGATGAAGTAAGAATGACGTAGGTAGGCTTGTCTGCGACCTCTGAGAGGTCAACGACGCCGGTCTCGTCTGGGTTCTAGATTCCGGTCGTGACATATTCATTGCCTATAATCACAACGAGAGGATTAGATGCAAAAGCACATAGAGCTAAACTCTAGAGGCATGATATTGGACTTCCAAGAACGTGAGAGTTTCCTAAGCATCTACTTTTATTGCACATAAATATATAGAACATAACATCGTCTCAAATAGTCATCTCATCTCATAACCATCTAATAAGAGTATATCAAATTTGGCTTAGCCTATACATTAATGAAACAAGACCACATATAGGTCATAAATGTTTAATATCCAAATGAAATGGAATGAAACATAAGAGTCTTGATCACTAAAGCAATATCATAGGCTTGATAGTGGAATCGCCCTCGAAAAGTGACAACCTACCGTACTTGGATGATTAAGAAATCCAAGTCTTCTTCAAGCCGTCTCCAAAATCCCTTCAATGACCGGAACCTGAATTGAA
The DNA here is from genome assembly GCA_022817965.1 of Solanum lycopersicoides. NCBI lineage: Eukaryota > Viridiplantae > Streptophyta > Magnoliopsida > Solanales > Solanaceae > Solanum > Solanum lycopersicoides. The sequence continues at coordinate 17,574,603 of CM040623.1, forward strand.
GGGGAATAGGAAAAAATGGGGTTAGTACACCATTTGTACTAAGTATGAGACCATATGCACACATATCATGAAAACATGCTCAGAGAGGACATTTCATTAAGTATGCAATTTACTTTGAAAACCTTTATGCACATTTAACAAGATTATAACAAATGAATTAGGCATATTCATTAATTCATAGGAATGTACATCACAAGACCAATAACATCAAAACTAGTCAAGTGAATATGCACATCATGTAATTGTATACATGTTCAAGTACTCTATCATCAAGTCATAATAACCACAAGAATGAATAAGAGTTCATTATAACATAACCAAAGTAAGACAATTACCCACAACCCCTATCAAGTTAACAAGTGCAATGACCAAGCAAATCCCCATAACCATACTCAATCAAGTAACCCAACAAGAATCACGACCAACCTCCTACTTGACATATCATGAATTTTAACAGTACATATCACCATACTTTAACAATGTAGACCAACACATATTCATTAGTGACACCAATCAACATATAGTATCAACAATATGCAAGTTCACCATATACATAGCATGTATAATCATAAGCATATGCATACAAAATAACAACCACCTAAGGTTCCCTTCAAGGCAAACTAGTGCAAGACAAAGGTAGAGTCCCATACCCCTACCTAAGCTAAGTTAACTTCTCAAGTCACCATAGTTGGTTTGTTCTTCATTATTTCATTTTAGTTTAGGGAACACTTGCCTTAACCTACATAGACCACAAGAGCTAAGTGTGTAATCCGGTGTTGTAAAACCTTAAACCGAAGGAAGGTGGTCTACCGGCCAAAGTAAAACCAAACATAAACGTATCTTTCTAGCTGGATCCACTAGCTACTCTTCCTATAGTAGCAACATAGTTCAAGAACTAAGAGATAGGTAAAATCCCTCTACATACCACATGGAAATTGGGGTTTCCTCTCATGGGAATCCAATGGATGAGTATCCCTTGTAGTGGAGTCAACACCCTTTATGGAACTATAGGGTGAATCTTCCTCTATGAAAAGCCATCACCTCTCATTGTCATGTTCACTCAGTGCTAAGCTAAGTCTCTTTTTAAAATGTCTTTAATGTCTTTATTAATTATAATAGCTTATTGTAGGTCATAGGGTCTAACGCTTGCATAAGATCACCATCATCATCATAGATCAATATGAATTGCATGAGTATAATCTTTTCATTACAATTCATATATATGAGTGAGGTTAGGACATTTACATATCACTTCCTAATAAGGCACATTGGTAAATCATTCACCATCCTTATAACATTTACATCTTAGCCAACACCTCACAAACTATATTCAAGACATTTCAATTCAAAATCATACCAACCCTATCAATCCTAATACAACATACTTCAATACAACATCATGACATAATCATAATTAACCATAACTGAAGTAAAGAATAGGGATCACAAGACTTACCAAGTTTCCTTCATAATTCATCATCAAGGTCTTACCATAAAACCTTACTCAACAAAATTAGGGTGTAGTATAATCATATAAAAATAACTAACATGATACCAAAGCCAATTGAATCCTTATAATCACAATTCATCACTAGTTCATAGCTTAAGATAAGATACTATGTTAATTTACAACACACTTCATAACCTAGATCAACTTCTCATGAACTAGCATGTTAGGACAATAATTCATACTAATTTAGTCATAATTGATACAAAAAGATCATCTAATAGGAATTTGACCAATAACCAATTCAATTGAACCAATACAATACAATTCATATCAAGATCACAACCTAGAGTTAAGGGGTAAACGTTATCTTCTACAAACTAAACCAATTCATCAAGATATATAATAATTGAGTTAAAATACATGTTAATATATTCATAATATCCAATAGAAATCATAAAAAATCAATTCACAGCATCAATTTTGATATTGGATGAAACCCACTTGAAAACCCAACTTTTGAAATCAATTTGAAGGAACCCTTTGAGGAAAGAGGTCTCAAAGGTGAAAGATATCACATACCTTACTAATTGATGAAGATTTATGGTGAAACTTGACTCTTTTAAGACCTTAAACTCTCCCCTATCTTGGTTTTCAACGGAGTTCTTCACTAGAGAGAGAAATAAGAGAGAAGGAAGAGAGTTTTGGGTTTGTGAGTTATGAGAGTTTTAGTTAGTCTTAATTAGGTAAGGATTTTGTATAGGTGGTAACCAACTTAATTAGACCTCCCCTAACACCTAATTAATTTACTAACTAAGACAATAATTAATTAACTTGAGTGAAAACATGCAGTGAAAAACCAGTCCCCACAGATGACACCACGATCGACGGATCGTGGGTCAATCGACGACCAAGCCCCCCTTTCTGTCCTGCACATCCGTAGGTATGTTCAGAGACTTTGAAACATAGGCCCTTCAAGAATTTGGATAATTTTTGGTCGACGGATGGCATCGACACCCCATCGATCAACCTACTCCCCGTCAATTCCTCTCGTGGGTGCACACTACATATGCAGTCTTTGACCCCAAAATGCAAGGTCCTCCTCAAGGGCCCTTGGTTGCTCCTTGGGGAGTTGTACTCGGACATTTTGACTATGAACTAACTCTGATACGTGTTATACACTCTTCCACCAATTTTCATCATTTTCCAACTTCTAAAAACTAGTCAAATAGGCTAAGGCACGCTAATACCTCATTGAACTAGTTTCCGAACGTCATGGACGTTCTTGGATGTTTTGGTTTCTTGACTCCCTAAATAACTTATATTCATTAAAATGGACCTTAAATAGTGTCTAAACCTTATGAAACTTACGTTAGGCTCTAGAACATGTCTTGGATATTCAAAGTGTTACAGCCACTCCCCAAACCACACTCACTCGGTGCTATCCTTCGTTCTCATAGAGTAATTCCATCAAGCAGTATACGAAGAGGTTCCATATTAGTTCATAACAAAATCACATTACACCTTACCAAAGTGGTCCCCTAGGTTTTCCTTACAATGGTTAAGAGGATAGCTCAATGACTTTCCTAAGGATGATTTCATGTCGTTCCAGCCAATCAAACTTAAGTCCATAATTCACACAAACAAAACACCATTAATTCTTTCAACTTCAAGGATAGAAAAAACTTCTTTCTAAAGGGTTCCACATAAATCACCTTATTTACTACATTCAAGATCATGTTCCATTCATACATATACATTCATGACTAAGGGTATTTTAACCTACTAATCAAGGGTTCATACTCATTCATGTATCAAGCAAGGGACATAGGCTTACCTAAACAAGACACACGTTACTTTACATCACCACATATAACTTCTCATTCAAAAAGCACATAGAGACAACTAGACATACTTGCAAGTCATCCTACACACTTCTATAGAATCATCAATATAACCATCCCATGTCTCATATCAATCATCAAGAAGCATAATATTTCAATATCAATTTATTCACCTAAAGACTCCACCCTAGCCTACTAGAGACACTTATCATCAACTAGGAGAACTCATGCTTTGACTTCACATAACACATAAGTCCTCAAGACCTTCACATTGCTCACATAATGAATTTATAACAATATAATATCATAATGCATGAAGTAATGCCGACGATGCCACATTGTTTTACAATTTACAAAGTAATGCCGACGATGCCACATTGTTTTACAATTCACAAAGTAATGCCGACGAGGCCACAAAATTCACAAGTATAGCACATAAGCACCGCAACCATAAGTGGACCATATAAATCATCAACATGATTAAAGACTTATAATATTTAATATAGAGAGACTTTTGGAAGCATACCATCAATCCAATCTCCCCAACTTCAATCCATAGCCAAATCACTTAATACAATACGCAATAGTCCTTTCCAATGGCCATGATAACTAATTCAATCAAATAATCATAATTTACAAAGAATTAAATGTAATTCAATATATATTTATCAATATAAGACAGCCTACACATGATTCTAACACAATTCTTTCATAATTCAATAGCCCAAAGTAAACAACACAAGAATTCAATAGTATAGAGACATGATCAATTCACCCATAATATAGTCAAAATATGGAATTCATGATTTTCATGGGTTCATAGAATTTTTAGGTTAAAATCATCAAAGTAACATCAATTCAATCAATATATAATGATTCAAATCGTTTTATGCAAGAACACATGGCTAGATCACAAGTTAGAAGTTCATCTTTTGAGAAAGCTTTGGAAAACCACTTTGAAGTTTGGCTCCTTGAAGAAAAGATATTCAAGTATGAAAAGCCATACCTTAATTGATGCTAGACCATGAAAATTGAGAAGATTTAAATGATAAATCAACCTTCAAGCGTCAATCTCCCTTCAAGCTACAATGGAATTCTAGAGATTTCTTTAGACTTATAAATTTACTTAATATTGTAATACCTCTAAAATTATATAGGTGAAACTAGAGCTTAACATGTTTTTCATGAGTATATAAGGTCCAAAAACGGTTTATAATGTTGTAATGAGGCAGTGTATAAGGATTTAGGTGATTTGTAAGTGAAACATGAAGGGACGACTAAGACGTTCGACGACTAAGTCACCTATATGTATATTATGTGTTTTTATGTGCTTATGTGTGTGTCATGAGCTTATGACGTCCTTATATGAGTTATAATAGTGTTTATAGGAAGTGTGTCAAGTTTCATGAAGTATGGAGGTCAAACGTCCAAGAACGTCCATGACGTTCAAAGGTTTCCCTTGAAACGACCTTGTGTGTCTTAGTATGTTTCGTCGAGTTTTACATGTTTGTTTTGGATTAAATTGATGTGAGAGGTCCTTAACTCATATACGATCATATTCAGGTTGGAAACGACCGGGTAAAAGTCCCCAAGGACAAACCAAGGGTCCTTGAGGAAGGGCCCTTCTTTTGAGGACAAGGATGTCTAGGTCAGCGCGAATCGACTGAGGAAATCGACGCCCCATCGTTGGTGGATGTTGTTAAAGACATAGACAAGGGAGATTAATCTCTCAAAGTCCAGTCTATGAACTAAACGACGACCAGCCAGGACGATCCGTTTGTGGAAAAATAGTCCGTCAATGGGCAGGCGTTGATGGTGTGTGTAATTGCGCAGGTTCACTTTAAATTGTAGGGGTTAATTGGTAAATTCACCCCACGTCCAAATAATAGTTTGAGCGGTCAATTAGGGGTATTTTAGGTATTTTAAGTGTGTTTATAAGTCCTAAATTCCTAGATGAATTAATTCTTCCAAATCAAAACCCCAAAATCTCAAAGAAATTATCTAGAACTCCATTGGAGCCAAAACTAAAGGAAGAACTTGGATTGGAGATTTGATTGGTGATTCTTCATCAATTTCGTGTTTATATTCATTCAGGTATGATTTTTCATCCTTGGAACTCTTTTCTTCAAGGAGCCAAACTTAAAACTGATTTTCTAAAGTCTTCAAAAGATGAACTTATCCAATTTGGAAATCTACGAATGGGTTCTTGCATTAAAGATTTTGAATCATTGAATATTGATTTAATTTTTGTTAATTAGATGATTTTAAATCAAAAACTCTATGAACCCATGTAAGTCATGTAACCCTAGATTTGACTACTTTATGGGTGAATTGATTAAGTCTTAAAGCTATTGAATTATTGTGTAGATTTATTAGGGGTATTAAATTTTTAATGAATCATATAGAATTGTTAATATTCTGCCCTATATTTATCAATCAATATTGAATTGATTTAGATTCATTGAGTATTGTTGTTTTTGTATTGAATTGATGTCCATGGCCATGGGTAAGGGCCTTTTGGTATTGTATTCGATGATTTAGCTATGGATTGAAGTGGTGAGAATGGATTGGTGGTACGCTACCCTAATTCTCTTTATTTTATGTTAATTCGGTCTTGAATTATGTTGTGATTGATATGATCCACTTATGGTGGCGGTGATACGTGCTTTAGTTTTTAATGATGTGGCCTCGTCAGCATTACTTTATGTATTATGATAATCATGGCCTTGTCGGCAACTACTTTGTGTATTATGATGATTTGTGTAGTTGATTTATGTGAAGTATGATCATATTCATCTACTTGTGATTAAGGTGAAAGTATGTGTTCTCTATTGACATTAGGTGATCATTTTAGACTATGACTATGTTATTATGTGTGTAGTCTTAGAGTTGATGCATGATTCTTCCTACTGAACTATATGAGTCTATGATGGTTATATTATTGATACTATAAAAGTGTTGAGGATGACTAGTAAGTATGCTTAGTTGATCTTATGTGCTTCGAGAATGATATGCATATGTGTAGTATGTTGTTTCTTGTTTTGGTAGACTTGTGTTCCTTAATTGATACATGTATAATGTTAATATGAGTTCTTGACTTAGGATGCTAGAGCTTCTTAGTATTGTATGTATGAATGACATATGACCTTGAACGATGCTAAGAAGGTCTTTATATGGATCCTTCAACCAAGTTGTAAGGTTATGATATCCTTGAAGTAGAAATCCACAATGGTATCCTTCTTGTTTGAATAGTGGACTTAGGGGAATGGCAGGAAATCATCCTTAGGAAAGTCATTAAGCTATCCTCTTTGACATTGAAAGGCAGCCCTAGGGGATCTCTTTGGTAGGGTGACTGTGATTGGGTTATGAACTAGATATGGTACCTCTTCATGTGATCCTTTATGTGAATTACTCTATGAAAAAAAAGGTTAGCACTATGTGAGTATGGTTTGGGAAGTAGCTCTAATGAAGGATGATACTACAGTGCAAAGAAACCCTTCATATTCCTTAACCATGTGCCTACAAGGGATTTGTCCAAGTTCTACCATTGGAAAGTAGAACACCCTCCATCGAAGTAGGTTACAACTCCGGATTCCATGCCTAGCTACCATGGTCTATGTCGGTTATTGATTATTATCATCTTATGGGATACCTACTAGTATTGGAGAAGTTCTATGAAGTTTAGGTGGTGGTATGGGACGCTATCTAGACATTGCACAATAGGCTTTGAGTATGTTAGTGAGTGAGTCCCTAGGTCTTCTACAATACCATTACTGGAATATCCTTATTTGATGAATGTCTCTTAAATGAACTAATGAAGATGATGACTTTAGTTAGAAATCATGTAAAATGAATAAGTACTTATCTAGAGTAGTTAAGGGTTGTTCACTTAAGGTGTGAAGGGGGAATAAGAATGGTCACTTCGTATCTTACCTAGATAAGTCCTAATAATGACTGTAGTTAGGAAAGTTGGTTGATTAAGTATACATGATCACAACTTAGGTAGTCTTAAGGATTATTCAGGTAATCTTGAAGAGGTCAAGTATGGTGTTACACACTCGAAATGAAATAAGTCAAAGTAGAGATTCACATGTGTTCCATGAGTTACTAATGTATTAAAATAGTGTATTTTAACATACAAGTCAGTTTGTAAAGTTTGGGAGTGTTTGGAAGTAAAACGTCCAAGACGTCCGGAAACTAGTCCAAGTTGAAGTAGTATGTCGTAGTGTTTTGTACTGAAGTTTTGGGGCATGGTTGAGGGTGAAATTGAGTATCTATGGTTCCTATGTGTAGATGGACAATTTCGTGGGCTTATTCATATTGAGGTATGGTAGTTCATCCTTGACTCTTCTTCCATTCAAGGAGCCCATTTCAAGACTTCTCAAAAAAAGATTTTCAAAATTCAAATCCTTGCATTTTGAACTCTAAGCTTGGGTATTGCATGAAAACGTTTTAGTGAATGTAATATGATATTTTTCAATGTTACTTGATTATTTAAGGTTAAAAACACAATGACCCTATGCTCAATCCAATTTCTCAACTTTTGGCTTATGAAGTGGGTTTAAGGTGCTTGGTCTGATAATGTTACAACTATGGTTTTCTCTATATTGTGATGTTATTATATACTCCCTGATTATTCTGATTTATGATGTCTTTGGTTAAATATTGAGGAAAGGTGGTATAGGATTGGATGAAGGGTAAGTTGTTCTATCTTAGACAAGTTATATTGAAGTAACTATTGAGTGGTATGGTCCACCTTTGGTGGCGGTGTTTACTTGAAAGTCTATGAAGTTATATGTGTATTGTGAGAATGGCCTTGAAGGCATGATATGTGAAATGAATTGATGATTTGATATGTATATGTAAGGTATGTGTTAGAAGGTTGACATGAAGTACGTATTTGATATGTGGTGTATGATAATGTGTAAATTGTGATAAATGTGGGTATGAGTATGTCAAGAAATCAATGTTATGAATGATGGACATTATGTGAAAGGTGTGCTCACATATATTCACACACACACACTTGAATGCATGAATGAGTCAATGAATGAAAATGGGGGATTGTAGGGTAAATACTGTTCGTGAATAGAGATGAAGTGTCTAGATCATCCCTACTATTCCTAAGTATTAAAAGGGAGATTTTGGGGTGAACACTTTTCGTGAGTTGAGATGAAGTGTTTAGTAACAACCTCACTATTCCCGATGAGCTTTCCAAAGATATGTTAGAGGTTGGATACCCTTCGTGAGTTGAGATAGGGTATTCAATAGTTATCTCTTAACCTATAGTCAATGAATGTTGAAGATTCTGTGGGGGAGTTATTGTTAGCACCGAGAGGATTTGAAGAAGAGGTGGGTAAACTCTATGAGTAGAGATGTTGTATCCAATCTACCTCTTGAGATGGGTGCTACTCATTAGTAGAGAATGAGTTACTTAGTAGCAATCTCCTTATCCCTTAACTATGCGCCCGTGTATGTGTAGCTATTGGAGAATCTATGTAAAGGCTAAAGAATATGACACTACCTTAGGCATGTAGGGATCCCTCATCCGGTAAGGGTAGTACCGCGATTCTAGATCTCATGGTCTATGTCGGTTACAGGTAGCCCACACAAATTTATGTAAATGAACTAAGTCTTCTGAAGGGTGTACTAACTAGGGTAGGTGGTGGAGAGGGACATTCCTATCCATTGCACAAGTAGACATTTGCAGGGAGTCTAGGTGTGTCCTTATATTAAATGTATGAATGGGTACTTACATGATGTAAATGAAAGTGTTGTGACTTATTTCTAACGTTAAGAAAGCACGTTGATATTATGTTTTGCTAAATGAAAGTTATTTATGTGATGAATGTGAAGTGCCTAGTCTAAGGTAATTTCGAAGGAACACTAAGTGGAAGTGGTAGTATGGGATGCTACTTTCACATTGCACTAAGTGTTACTTTGGAGTTGTCTTTGGGGATGGCTCTTATGTGAAGTTTCTAAGCATATATATGTTTCCATTGTGTCTTTGGTATTGAATGGTGACTTGTATAAATTAAATGAAGTATGCTTATCCTTAGTAGTCTATGTTCATCGGTGTTAGTCGCGACACACATATGAGTGAGAGGCTATAGGGCGATAGAAGTTTCACTTTCATAATTACTCTAGTGTTGTGTCATAGAGTTGAGTTGTATAAGTTCCTCTTCTCAACCTCTTCTCTTGTGTTTATAGGACATGAATACAAGGAGGACACCCGCTACAAGGGAGGATGGAGAAGTAGCTAATGAAAGGATCCCTCCCCGTGGTGAGAAAGTCCCTATAGTTGGCAAAGAGGAGGTGAATGAGGATGTTCTCCCTCAAGAACCACCGGAACCTCAAAGACCTCAAGTGCCCCAAATGCCTCCAATGACCCAAGGTCCTTAAGCTCCCTAAGTTGAAGGGGATATGACTAATGCGGAGATAAGGGATGCTCTTAAGGTCTTGACCCAACTCATGACGACTCAAGCTCAAGTCATCACTAATCATGTGGCTGCCCAAGCTAACCTAGGAGTTGGACCTCAACCTCAACCAAATGCAAGTACTCCCACTTCTAGAATCCGGGATTTCATGAGGATCAACCCTCCTACTTTCAATGGAACTAAGGTGGATAAGGATCCACAAGGCGTCATAGATGAGGTATCAAGGTTGTGGATGTTATGGGTGTGACTCCTAGAGAGAAAGTGGAACTAGCCGCTTATAAACTAAAAGATGTGTCACAAGTCTTGTTTGAGCAATGGAGGGATGAGAGGCCCTTAAGGGAAGGTCTGGTAGATTGGGAAGTGTTCAAAGAGGCTTTTCTTGATAGGTTTTTCCCCTTAGAGTTGTGGGAGAGAAAGTTAGTTGAATTCATGAACATTCGTCAAGGGGGATGAGTGTAAAAGAGTACTCTCTCAAATTCACACTCTCTAAGTATGCCCCAACCTTGGTAGCCGACCCTAGGGCTAGAATGAAAAAAATTGTGATGGGGGTGTCTAGCTTGGTGGAAAAGGAGTGTCGTACGATAATGATCCTTAATGATATGGATATCTCTAGGCTCATGGTGTATGCTCACCAAATTCAAGAGTCTAAGCTTAGGGAGAGAAATAGGGATGGGAATAGGCCTAGGGTGGATGAACCTAGTCAACCCAAACCTAAGAAGACGTTCTATAATCAAGACACTTCCATGGGGAACAAGGGTAGGGTTTCCAACCAAAATTCTCAAGGAGGTGTTTATGCTTTTGAGAGACCTAGGTGTACTAGTTGTGGGAACAAACACTTGGGTAGGTGTGTTGCCGACATGGATGGTTGCTTTGGATGTGGTAATAGGGTTCACAAGATGAGAGATTGCCCTAACCTCAAGGCAAAAGGGAAAGAGGTCAACCAAGCCAATCATGATGGTCCGGATCCCAATGCTCCAAAGAGAATCGTTCAATGCACTCGGATATAAAGAAGAGAGTATTCCGGAGTGAAGGACTTGGTAAGTAATAAGTTCCTTATGGTTGTTTTTATTTTCTTTAGATGAGCTTACCCTAAGTGGGGGAGAATGAGTTGAATAGGAAGGTAGTTGATATTCTTATCTTTCCTTCTATTCTTACTCAAGCTTGAGGCCAAAATCCTTTCTAGTTTGGTTTGTTCTGGAGTCTCGCATTATTATGAGTTGCATGTATCCTTATGTTATGAGTTTCATTGATAACGTGATATTTTGGCTAGTGTTATCATATTCATATGAATAGATTGGTAGTTAATCTATGTTTCCTTTAAAATGTGTAGCTAATGATATTGCGTAATTTCTTCAATGTTTTTATGATATGTGTCAATATGTGATTCGAAGGTTATTTTCATATTGATCTATCTGATGGTATGATGATAATGTCTAATGTTTGAGAAGGTTGTTCCTCCACAAATGAAATGAACATTGTGAAGTATGTGTGCTCTTTGAATTATAGAATTTGTTCCAAATTGCTTATCTTGCTTAAAGTGCTTAATGATATGAAGTTGGTGGTCCTTGTGAGTTTGGTTCATTGACTATGAATGTTGTGACCTTTATGATATGTGTTGTATTCTGCTAGTTGAGTCCTTCTTTGTCCTTGAATGTTTTTAAGTGTCATTCGAGGACGAATGTTCCCATGTGGGGGAGTACTGTTACACCCTCAAAATGAAATAGGTCAAAGTAGAGTTTCACATGTGTTCCATGAGTTAATAATGTATTAAAATAGTTTATTTTAGCATTAGAAGTCATTTTGTAAAGTTTGGGACTTTGTGAAAGTCAAACGTCCAAGACGTCCGAAAACTAGTTAAAGTTGAAATAGTATGTCGTAGTGTTTCGTAGTGATGTTTTAGGGGATGGTTTGATGGTGAAATTAAGTATCTATGGTTCCTATACGTAGAATGACATGTAAAGGGTCAAAAGTTCAGAGAACGACGCCTCGGGGACCAGCTTGAGGGTCCACAAGAGGACCCAAACATGGGCCATCAAAGCTGCCAGGCAGCCTAGATTTTATGGCTGCTGCGCGACGCGCAGCCAGCACTTGATGGGAAAACTTGGTCCTGTGACGCGGGGCCAACACGAACATCACTGTCCCAAAATAATTTCCAGAACCAAGCTCAGGAGGTGACCTCTCAACGCGCAGCCAAGTCCCAGATTTGGCCATGTCATTTTTAAGTCAAATTAGAACTTGGAAAAGGGTCCAAATAGTGTAGTGGTATTTTGGGAACATTGGGGATCATTTGTGGACTGATTTAGGTCATTTTAAACCTCATTTCACCACCATTACAAACCCTAAAGATCAAATAAAAAATGTCTCCAAAATTCTTCTTCCAAAAACCTTCATTTTCAAGAAGCTTCAAGATCAAAGGAAGAAGACCAAGTTCTTCAAGTTTCTTCACCAAATTTCGTGTGCTTATTCATATTGAGGTATGGTAGTTCATCCTTGACTCTTCTTCAATTCAAGAAGCCCATTTCAAGACTTTTTAGAAAAGTGTTTGAAAACTTCCAATCCTTCCATTTTGAACTGGGTGTTGCATGAAAAAGTTTTAGTGAATGTAATATGACATTTTTTCAATGTTATTTGATGATTAAGGTTAAAAACACAATGACACTATGCTCAATCCAATTTCTCAGCTTTTGGCTAATGAAGTGGGTTTAAGGTGCATAGTTTAATAATGTTAGAGCTATGGTTTTCTCTATATTGTGATGTGTCTAGCTACTGCCTTATTATGCTTATTTATGATGTATTTGGTGAAATATTGAGGAAAGGTGGTAAAGGCTTGGATGAAGGGTAAGTTTTTCTATCTTGGTTAAGCTATATTGAAGTAACTATTCAGTGGTGGGGTTAACGTTTGGTGGCGGTGTTTACTTGAAAGTATATGAAGTTATATGTGTACTGTGATAATGGCCTTGAAGGAATGATATGAGATGTGAAGTGATGATTTGATATGTATATGTATGGTATGTGTTAAAAGGTTGAAATGAAGTACGTATTTGATATTTGGGGCTCACCCACTTCAAACCATCCAATAGGAGACCTACACCTCCTACCATACAAGTCTTCATAAGGAGCCATGGATATGGATGAATGGAAACTACTATTGTAAGCAAGCTCCACCAAAGGGAAATGATTATCCCAATTTCCCTTGAAATCAATAATACAAGCTCTAAGCATATACTCAAGGGTTTGAATAGTACGTTCTACTTGACAATCCATTTTGGGGATGAAAAGTGGTTCTTAACTTCACCTTGGTACCCAAACCTTGTTTGAATGACCTCCAAAACCTATGTGTGAATTGTGCACCCTTATCCGATATGATGGGTAACGAAATACCATGGCGACACACAATCTCATGTATGAAGATCCTTGCATAATATTCCGCCGGATAATACACTTGACGGGAATGAAACGAGCGCACCTGATAAACCTATCCACAATCACCCATATAGAGTTATATTTCTTTTGTGTCCGAGGAGAACCTACCACAGAATCAATATTGATGTCTTCTAACTTTCAAGTAGGAACTTGGTTTGTTGTAGTAAACCACCCGTATTTTGGTGTTAGGCTTTCACTTGTTGACAATCTGGACATTTAGAAACACATTCCGCTATCTTCTTTTTCAAACCTTCCCACCAAAACACTTCCTTAAGGTCATGGTACATCTTTGTCGAACCCATATGAATGGAGTAACGGGACCCATGAGCTTCCTAAAGAATCCAGTTCCTCAAACCATCTATGTTGGGAACACACAACCTTCCTTAATACCTCAAGACATGTAAGACCCCCAAAATGAGTTAGGGTGTCTAGAGACTCACTTGTGCCTATAAGCTTGTTAACTTGATAATACAGTTCTTTAAATTATTCTTGGGTGATTTGAATTTATTTGGAAGTCAAATGTCAAGGGACGACCAAGATGTTCGACGACTAGTCACCTAAGGGGCCTTATGTGTTTTTATGTGCTTATGTGTGTGTCATGAGATTATTAGGCTCTTAAATGAGTTATAATTATATTTATAGGAAGTATATGAAGATTAATGAAATTTGGAGGTCAAGCGTCCAAGAACGTCTAAGATGTTCGAGAGTTAGCCCTTGAGATGTGTAAGTATGTCTTGATGGGGCCTAGCATGTTTGGACGTGTTTTATGTGTGAATTTTGGGTTAAACTTGCATGGAAGGTCCTTGAATTTCCAATGTGCATATTTACGTTGCAAACGTCTGGGTACCACTTCTCAAGGGCCCCGCAAAAGGGTCCACAAGAAGGACCGAAGGGCTGTCGGGACACTAACTTGGCATTGTCAATCGACGATCAAAACCATGCCCAGTTGGTGTACTGATGCACCGTCGATGGGAACTTATCCTGGAGAAGGCTTGGCCACATGACAGCCTCATGCCCAATCAACCGAGGGCACAGAACAACCCATCGATGGATCAATGCCACGTCGTTGGGTCCGTCGATGCAGGCTGGTGTATCACTACCTAGCGACTGTTCATTATAGGGGTGAATGGGAAATTCACCCCACGTCCTATGCTGACCCTACTTGATTTATTTAGCTATTTTTGGGTCTATATAAGTGATCAAAAACGTGATCAACCCATTCCAAAGCGAATTCACACAAAATAAACTTTCCCTCCAAAACCAATTCTCCCTAGAAACCTCCACTGAAGGTGAAGCTCAAGAACATCTTGGAGCTTGTATTTCTATGATTTCTTCTTCAAGTTTTAGAGGTTTTCAACTATACAAAGGTATGGTTATCCTTCATCTCTAAGTAACCTTTCACTTGGAGAGTTAATCTCAAAGTTTTCAAAGAAGTTGCATGATCAAATCTCTTCTTCTTCAATCTCGTCGTGTGTTCTTAATAAAAACGTTTTTAGTGGCTTAATCATGATGGATTTATGTTAATGTATTTTGTTTAACGTGAAATTTAATCCAATTGCATTATGAACCCATGTCCCTTCCCAAAATAAATTTAGCCCTTGCATGGGCATTGTGATCGTTGCCTATTAATGGTTGAATTGAGATTCTCTTACGTTGAATTGTTTATATCCACTGTTATTTACGTGTATTGATGATGAATTGATTATGAAGTATCCATGTGGATCAATGTATGAAGATTTGAGCATACATAGCCTAGTTATCAATGTGATCACTGTAACATTGGTTCTTAACTGTATAGAAGTGGAATTTGATTATGTTGAGAGTCTTGTAGCTACTGTTTTAAGTTAATATCATGATTTAATTGTAAGTACAAATCTTGTATTATCATAGTAAAGAAGGCTTAGTATGAGTTGATCTAGGTTCTCCTAGTTTATGAATTGAAAAAGCAATGTAGGTGATGTGATCTATATCCTAAGATGAATAAAGCATGATTAAGACATTATTCCTATCTCCTTAGCTACTGCCCTATATATATATTACTGATAAATGATTATTGATGAGAAAAACTAGGAAAGTTACTTGATGATCTATAACTCTCTACTTTCTACGATATATGTGATATAGTGTATTAGATGGTAGCATGATTTTGTAGCAACCTGTACATGTTTTTCTTCATGATTAAATGTATACTTAGTTACAGAACTATAATGTATTTATTATGATAAGGGTGTATTGATCAATGATGATCAAAGGTTGATAAATTTGTAGAATGGATCATGCCTCTACTTTTCTATATTATTGTAGTTGATGAAGCCTTGTATGGCATTGTTTGGTATGGTCCACTTATGGTGACATTGTTTAACTTATTGTAAATATATATGTGATGTGATCATTGCCTTGAAGGCAATCATACTTTGAATGTGTGTTGGTGATGAAGCACCCTATGTGAATCCTATGCCAAGTTTCCTGTTATAACTATGATCTAGGTTGTGTTGCTAATGTCATAAGCATGTAAATGGTTGTGTTAAGATCATGTGTAGGTGCTTCCATCAATTAAGTGTTAAGGATTGATGACCCCTACCCATTTACCCCTATATCAGTGTGTGAATAGCTAAGGTAGGAGTCTTGAATGTAATGTGAAGATTCTCTTGCCTCCTATGCTAAATGGTGTTGTGTGGTCTATGCTTTGTCGTGCATGGTTGTCTTAAGAGGGAGGCTGCCTCAAGGTGTTATTGATAGACATTATGTGATCATGTTGACCAATGTACACACACACTCACACATTATGCATGCTTACATTGTAGTAAAGGGTCATGGTGTCTAATGAAAGGTTGATCTCATATTCACTAGATGTCTACTACTATGCATGAAGGGTAAATGTATGTGAAGTATGTTATGTGTTCCATCTAACTAGGATGACTTGATAGGTGTACTAGTATGGGACCTTGTTTATAAATTGCACATGTGTGCCATGCTAGGATAGTTCCTAGTTTCGGTTTCTATGAGTATGAAAATGAATATAAGGAAATGCCATGAATATGTCTTATATGCTATGATGTTGAGTATATGATATGATGAAATATGAATGTGCATAGTGTCTTAAAGTGTTGATATGAAAGGATTGCTCATATATAAACCTATAGACTTATGCATTGATATATGAACATGTTTGACATTTATGTATTATGTGAAAGGTTTGCTCACATACAAGTACACACACACATGTATAGAGATCTAGTCAATAGAGGGGCCTTGAAAGGTGTGCTCATGTGTACCCTAAGACTAGATAGGTGCTTGAGTGTGCTATAAGTATATAAGGAATTAATATCCTAAGCCTATGTTTTATGAAGTAAAGTAATAAAGGCTTTTAAAAAAAAGGAACTTATCTTAGCACCGAGTGAACTTGACAATGAGAGGTGTTCGCTTCCCATGAGAAAGATTCACCATTGGTTTCACATAAAGTGTTGGCTTCCCTTGGAGTAAGATTCACCATTGGGTCCCCTTAAGGTTTGAATTCCCTTAGAAGAATATTCACCTATGGTTTCACATGAGGTGGTGGCTTCCCTTTGAGGAAGGTTCACCCATGTTTTCTCATGAGAGGAGGTGTAGAGGGATCATACATATCTCTTAGTTCCATTTACTATGCTTGCCACATAGGATCTAGCAAACTGAATTCATTTAGTATGCTAGGATTTATGTTAATTTTCTACTTTGGCTAGGTGAGAACACCTTCCATTGGTGTAAGTCTCTACAACACCAAATTCAATGTTTCGCACCCATGCTCTTAGTTTCGGTTAAGGCTATAGTTTTCCTAAAGTATAATGGACAATGGAAGTAAAGTAAGGACTCTAACTAGGATAACCTAAGGGTAGTTGCTTAGTGTAGGTGGGGGTATGGGACTTCACCTATGCATTGCACAAGGGACACTTGAGGGGAGTCCTTGGAAGGTGTTCTAATGCATGTGTCTATGTTTATGATTCTCCTGAATGAAATTGTGTTAGTGTCTACATGATGAAATGATATGCATGATATGAAGTCTAATATGATTATGTGATTCAGGTCGTATGTGAAGCAAAATAAGTATATATGCATAATGACAAGAGCTTACTGTAATGTGCTTATGTCTTAGCGTAAGTGTTTCTTTTATGTATTATACTTCTATGATGGTATGTGATTGCTTATGTAGGTTGTATATATGGTTTTCCTTGTGACCTTAAGGTGATGCATTGCACCAAATATCAATAGAGGGTTACTAGGGAGGTTAAAGAGTTACGAGAAGAACTTCACTGTTAAAGGAAAAATACTCACTGTTAAGGCAAATAGCTCACTGTAAAGTGACCTCAAGTGTGGCTTAAATTCTATATGTGATTTTATATGATGTTTGACCTTTGAATATATCTATAAGAAGTATGTGAATGATTCTATTTTATAAAGTTTTTATGAAGATTTATTCAAAAAGGCATGAAGTATGATTTGAATTAAAATGTCCCTTTCAAATCCATGTTTTTGCATGGTTGCCATACTTAGTGCATTCTTGTACTAACTCCATTCTTATCTACTTTTTACACAAATTTTGAGTTATGGATGCTTAAAGGATGTCTTATGAATTGAGGAGCTTGGTATGTGAATTCCCTAGCTCAAGGAAAGTGATCCTTAAGTTCAAGGATTCCTAAGTCATGTCTTTGCTGTAAATTGTATAAGTTTACTTTTGTATTATGTTTTAAGGGCCGTGTCCCTATTTTACTCTTATGATGTCGTGTCTAGGATGGCAAAGAGAATTAAGGTCTAAATATGTACTTATGATATTATATATATATATATATATATATATATATATATATGAGGTAAAGTTTCTAGCATATGATGTGCTATGAAAAGTTTTAAATTTCCGCTAAATTTACTTATAACAATGTGATGAATGATAACTATGGGCTTGTATAAGACCTCCGAGAGGTCAAGTACGCCATGTTACTTCTAGAGGGTGCTTCTCGTATGTGACAAATGTGTTATCAGAGCATGAGGTTTATGAAAGTGGTTTTAGGGTCTAAAGTCTCATATTGTCACGTCTAGTAGAGTCACGATCATCGGTGTGAATGGCAACACATCTACGAGCGAGAGGCTATAGGACGATAGAATTTCCCTTCTTCATCATTCTCATGTCGTGCCATAGAACTTAACTCTATAAGATCTCTCTCTTATTTTTTTCTAGTCCAGTGGTCTTTTAGATGTGATTGCTTGGATGAGATTGTGTCTCTATGCTTGAGGGAGAAAAGGTGAGTTTTGATGCTTATCTTAGCCTTATGGTTTCATGAGTATGTCTGAAGGTGAATTTTGCAATGATATGTTCATATGATGTCCCTTGTGGTTATATATGAGACCTATGTGAAATAGCATGTTAAGTTAAGGAATGTATGTCATGATATAGTTGAAGCATGTTAGAAGTTGTTATGATTAAAATGAGTCTCTTGTGGAACGGTAGCCTAATATTATGATTGGAGTTTGAAATGCTTAGTGATTACCTATGGAAGCATGTTGCCTAAGAAATTGTAAATGGGTCAAATGTTGCCTTTATTTATATGTGTGAACCTTCATGATTGCCATACATGGATTGTAGTTCTTTGTATAAACTTGATCCTAGGTGTGAAGGTAGTATACATGTTTATGTAGGATGACTTGGTAAAGTTTTGTATCTCATATCATCATTCTTTTCCCATCAATTGCCCAAATGTTGCATTTTTGGAATTTTGAAGCATGTTCACTGTAATGCTTGGCAGCTTACTGTGAGATTTTTGTGAAATCGACTAAATTGTTCTTTGATTGGAAATTGTTGAAATGTGTATATAATTGATGAATATGAGCATGATAATAAATGTAAAAAGGATATTTTCTATTTGGAATGAAGAATGAGAGTCTTATGGCATGATGAGTCGTAGATTTGTTTCTAACTTTTTATTGTGTTGTGAGTCCCTTGATGTTGTGGAATTGAGGTTTCCCCTAGAATTAAGGGTAGTATTCTTATCTTTGTAGGGTGATGATGTGGTTTGATTGACCTAGAAGTTACCTTACTTTAATGTTGAAAGAAAAGAAAGAGTCCTTATGGCTAATTCTCCTTGTTGTCTTCCCCTAATGATTTATGACCTTGATGTATATTGTATTGTTGAAGAACTTATGTGGTTAAATAGTATGACCTAACTTTATAATATGAGGATAATATTCCTAAATGATAAGGATTTGAATACCTTGGTGTTCCCATGTTGACTTACTGTAATTCATTCTAAAGTGTAAATCGCTTTTAAGTGATGAAAATGAGGGTTGTTAAGTTAAGATTCTCTTGAGGTTGGGTTAAGTTGCTCTTAATTGGGTTTACCCTAAGTGGGGGATTATAATGTGAGTAGTAAGGTTGTAGATATTTCCAGCTTGTCCTTCTATTCTTACTTGGACTTGAAACTAATGAATTCTTAGTAAACTTGTGCATGATAAGAGTATTACATTAAAGTATGAATTGTATGACCTCTATATGTTAGTATTTTGAAGATTCTAAAGTACTTGGAATTTTTTTTCGATTTACTTCATGGTTTTCTCATGTTGATTGTGCATCTTGATAATCTAGTTGTGCATTTAACTTCGTGAGATAAGGTAAAAAGCATTTTTGAAGTTACTCTTAATGGGTAATGTTTAGCCTTACAATGAGAAATTGAGCCTCTTTAAAATTAAATATGTTGAGTCTCTTGAAAACTATGTGACTTGTATGGTTTGGAAAGCATGATTTTAGGTCCACTTTTGAAAAGTGAAGGCATGTCTAGCTACTGTCCTTCTGTGTGCCTATAAATTGTAAGACTTTCTTTAAATGAGGCATGTTTATTAAATCTAATGTTACGCTAGAAATTGAAATTTTGTGAAATTACTTCATATTGTTGTGATGTGTGTGGTGTAATTTACCATTTTGACTTCACTAGGAATGATGTTTGAGCATGCCATGATTAAAAGTTTAGAAATTCTCTTGATACAGTAAAGTTGTCCTTTGTGCATTTGCTTGGGTGTGAACTCATGAGACATGTAAGTATGTTGAGGAGAAGGACATTCCTTCATGGACACAACTAAACATTGTATGGTTGAGTATGACCCTCATAGCACTAGGTCTAACTAATATAAATCCATTGTCAATCCAATTAACTCAAGTTTATGTGCATTGAAGTATGAGTGCTTAAATGACTTTTGAGTATTGTTGGAATCTGCCTATGTGTGACCTTACATGATGAGCTCAATGAATTGAAATTTAATGAAAATGTCATGATTAGAGAAGGATGTTCCTCCTATGAACATGATAAGAGCCTATGTGTTTGATGCATTAAGGAGTGAGTGAGTAGAAACCTTGGTTACTTGAATTGTATTGAACGCTAAATGGTTTGAAGTGGGTTCCTAGTAATCTTTGTGCATTAACTTCTATATGATGATGTTATGACTGTTGTTAGGTTATCTATGGTTCATTGAAGTCATAGTTCTGATTAAAGTGTCCTAAGTGTCATTCGAGGACGAATGTTGCCAAGTGGGGGATATTGTAAGACCCCCAAAATGAGTTAGGGTGTATAGAGCATCACTTGTGCCTATAAGCTTGTTAACATGTTTGTCACAACCCGAAATCATACCCTAGAAGATAGGGTGCAATCTCGGATTTGCGACCAGCGTCGTCGAACTGTCAGAGTTCTCAGACAAGCCTCATTCATATCATTCATTGCATATACATAGTGAAGAGTAGTGCGGATTTAAAATTTTCACTAAAACATAATATCGTCTTTAAAAACCTCTTTCATATAAAAGTAATATAAATGCTAAGTCTCAATCTCATCATCTTAAGACACAAGAGTACTTTAATACGAAAATAGAAATAACATAGTCTTATTACAAAACTTCATAAAAGAAACATAAGATGACATATATGCCCTCGATACAAATGAGGACATACTTCAATTCTTCTACTCGGACGATTCTTCTAAGCCCAAGTCTTCTTCTCCAAAAGCTCCTTACCTACCAAGGACTATAGATAGAAAATAAAGCATGGAATTAGTACAACCACATATACTAAGTATGGCTATATGCATAAAATCATGAAAACGGACTTTATTGGAAATATGCATCTTTTCATTAGGAAATCATAGATTAAACATAAGAACATCATTTAGCAATTAAGAAACACATAAGATAACAATTAACCAAAGATAGCATTTAAAGAACATCACTTTACAGTGAGCTATATTCAGTGTACAGTGAATTAATTCACAGTTACAGTGAATCACTTCATCACTCACTTTAAGTCTTCCTAGAATGTAATTTCCTCACTTAAAGTCATCCTAAGATTCACTTAAGTCACACAAAGAGAGACCGCCCATACACCCTCTCTAGATGTGCAACGACCCTTAAGATTACCTACAATGAGTCACATACATACTTAGAAAACAATCATAAACATCTATGTAAGATTCATCTACCAAAGGTCAATTCCAAGGTTCACTTGAGTAAGTGTGGAGTGACCGCCCATACAATATCTATCACACACACACAAGAGATCCTATAGACTACCTCAAAATAGAATCATTCTCACTAAACACACCAACACTTAAAATTAGAAGACATTCTCCTTCCAAAGCCTATCAAAAGACCTACTTAAGTAAATCGAGAAGATAAAGTCCATAGTGCAATAACCTCTTCAAGATTACCTAAATAGTCCTTAAGACTTCCTAAGGTTTAGATCATGTCAACAAGATTAACCAACTTCCCTAACTAGAGTCATTCTCAAGACTTCCAAAGATAAGACATGAAGAGGCCATCATTTCATGTCCTCCTCACACTTTAGTTAAGGAATGCTTAAGTCACTTTAGATTAGGTACTCCTTCATTACATAGTTACTAGCATACATCATTAGTTCATTAGTTCATTAAGACACATACATCACATAAGACACTCACATAAAGCATCACATAAGACACTCACATAATGGTCTTGGACAAGACCTAGGAACTCCACATAACACCTTCAAAGTCTATGGTGCAATGTCTAGATAGCGTCCCATACCACCATCTAAACCTCATAAACTTATATAATGCTAATAGGTATTCCACATGATGAGAATAGGCAATAACCGACATAGACTATGGTAGCAAGACATGGAATCCGAAGTTCTATCCTACTTCGATGAGGTTGTTCTACTTGCCAATGGTAGTACTTGGACACATCCCATGTAGGCACATGGTTAAGGAATATGAAGGGTGTACGAAGCATTCAATCTCTAATTTAATTGAATCCACTTCCCCCTTACTCATACTCACTCGGTGCTAGCCTTTGTTCTCATAGATTAATTCACATTAAGGTTCATATAAATAGGTCCCATATCTAGTTCATGAACCCCTTTACATTCACCCTACCAAAGCAAGGTCCACTAGGGCATAACTCACTTTGGCGACAAGAAGCTCATAGGGACTTCCCTAAGATATGATATGATGCCATTCCAGCCAATCAACCTTAAGTACATCACTCATCACATGAAGGATACCATTACGGCTAACTACTTCACAATTCATAACCTCGCCACTAAGTTCAAGGTTCCACATAACATGACCTTCTTATCATTAAGGTCTCACTTATATTATTATTCAAGACTAAGAGTTATAACACCCTATATAAAGACATCCATAATCATATATACATCAAGCAAGAGATACAAGTCAACCAAGACAAGACATCACATACTTCACTTTTAACCCATAATACAAGTCATTCTAGAAACACCTCTAAAACAGCCTAACATCTTCAAGTCATCCTATATATCATCATAACACCATTAATATACTCCACATAGACTCATAAAGTCAAGTAGGAATAACCAAGACTTAACCCTAACACTACACTCATAATGTCAAGTCAAAGTCTAACATAATCACTTAAGGCAACATAACTAGAAGAATACATACATGACTATATAACTTCACATGTAGATAGGTAATGACATACATCACATCATCAACTACATAAAATAGCCACATAACATCAAGTAATTTCCTATAAGGCCATGCTCATAATATTGCATAAAGTAACTCCGACAAGGCCACATCAATTGCAAATAAAACACATAACACCGCCACCATAAGTGGACCATACCAATCACAATAGAATCAAAGTATAATTAATATCAAATTAAGGAAAACGGGGCAGCATACCTTCATCCCCATATCCACAACTCAATTCAATGCCAAATCAGCCAATTCAACATCACAAGGCCCTTACCCATGGCCATGAACAATAATTCAAAGCAATAACCATAAAACTCAATGAATCTACATCAATCAAATCTAGGTTTAACAATCTAAGATCAATTATATATCAATTGAACACAATTCTTATATCATTATAAAGCCCATAAGAAACTACACAACAATTCATCAACATTAGCTTAATATCAAGTAACCCAATAAGTAGCCAAAACTAGGGTTCATCAATTCACATGGGTTCATAGGTAATTTATGTTGAAATCATCAATACAATATCAATTAGATCATAATTCAATGTTTAGAAATCATTTATGCAAGGACCCATGGTAGAATCCCGAAATTGGACAATTCACTTTAGAAAACTTTGTAAAACACTTTGAGAATTGGGATCCTTGATGAAATAAGTTTCAAGGATCAAAATCCATACCTCAAGGATGATAATTCTTCACTTTGATGAAGAATTTCAACTCAAGAACCCCTCACCAAGCTGCCTCTTCAATAGAGTCTTCAATGGAGGTTTTGGGAATATTCTAAGAGACTTTGGGTTTTGATTTTAGAAGAATGAATTATTCTAAGTGTTAAACACTTATATACTCATCTAAAATACCCATAATACCCTTAAAAACCGCCTAAACTACTATTTGGACGTGGGGTGAATTTACAAGTTCACCCCTAACTTGGTAGAAAATCTGCGCACAGGGAACTTGGCTGCGACGACTGGCTTGTGACGGGGCGTCACGGGTGCAACGGCCCGTCATGACCCTCCGTTGAAAGCTCGAGTGTCTTGCCAAGGGTTCTACCTACAACCTTGGACAAGGCCCCCACGACGGAACCCTTGTGACGGGGCTTCACGGCCATGACTGGCCGTCGACTGCTCCGTCGCCAAGGCTGCCTGGGACAGCCTGCTCACCAGGTTTTGGTTCCTTCCTCAAGGACCCTTTGATGGTCCTTGGGGATAATTACCCGGACGTTTCCAAGCCAAATATGACCATATATGAGTTTAACACCTCTCACATGAATTTCATACAAAAAGAACACGTAAAACTCGATGAAGCTCTTCTAGACGTACAAGGTCGACTCAAAGCATATCTTTCGAATGCCTTGGACGTTCTTGGTCGTTTGACCTCCAAACTTCACGAAACTTTAAAAACTGCCTATACATGCTATAATAACTCTATTAAGAACCTTAAAACACCATGAAACACACATAAACACATAGAACCACATAAGAGACATTTAGGTGACTTAGTCGTCAAACGTCTTAGTCGTCCCTTGACGTTTGACTTCCAACACTTCTAATATTTTAGCTACTGCCTCTATACCACATATTAAACGTATTTAGGACCTTAGAACACTAAGACCAACATATTAGGCTCTAGTTAACCTATGTCATTTTCGAGGTCTTACAATCTCCCCCACTTGGACACATTCGTCCTCGAATGACACTTGTCACTCTCCGAACAGTTCCAAGATTAGAGATTCAACTAGCAGCATACAACCAAACCATACAACAAATATCTAAGAAGAAATCATCAGCTTCACATAGTCAAGATATTCGCAACACAACAAGAAACTAGAAAACAATTTTGTAACTCATTATGCTACAAAACTCACATGCTTCAATCCAAATAGCAAAAACTCATTTTATGTTCAACATCATACTTATATACATAAGTTCTAACCACATAACAAGAATTTTAGACCAAAGGATCAAATAGCCATTTTTACAAAAATTTTACAGTGAACAGTATATCAAGCAACAGTGATTTCAGCAATTTTTTCCAAAAATGCAATTTTTAGGCAATTCTTTATATAAACATGCTATTGTGCAAGATAACGTCATGTAAACACATCATACAACATGCTCAAAGCTTCATAAAACACACAATGCAAGAAGTAAATGAAATTTAATTTCAACCAAACTCCTAAACATCATGCACATGCAACAATTCAATAACTTCTATCCCATCTACAAACCATACTCCCCACTTAGAAGGAACTCATACTATCAAAAGAGAAACAAGAACTTACCAACAGCATCATCACTATCACCCGACTTCTCAATTCTAGTACGGAGT
The DNA here is from genome assembly GCA_022817965.1 of Solanum lycopersicoides. Taxonomy (NCBI): domain Eukaryota; kingdom Viridiplantae; phylum Streptophyta; class Magnoliopsida; order Solanales; family Solanaceae; genus Solanum; species Solanum lycopersicoides. The sequence goes on from CM040623.1 coordinate 17,600,094, forward strand.
GCATAGAGACGCCTCTTAGTTGGAGCATCATCCTTTGGAACACTAGGCTCAACCCTCTTGCCCTCCTTCCTAGAAGCAATGTTTGGACAATCTCTCACTTTGTGCCCATCTTTTCCACATCCAAAGAAACTACCGGTACCCAATAAGCACTCACCATAATGTCTCTTACCACAAGTGGCACATAAAGGTTTGTCATTGCTAAAACCACCTCTCTTCTCAAACTTCTTCTTAGGAACACTAGGTCCATCTTGAGTTTGAACCCTTTTTTTGAACCTAGGTTGCACTTGGTCACTAGCAACACTCCTTTTCAAGTTCCTTGACATCCTCCTAATTTTAGACTCTTCAATTGATTGTGCATACACCATGAGTCTAGCCAAAGTCATATTATCATGCAACATAGCCATACGACATTCCTCCTTCACTAAATCGGCTACACCCGTCACAAAGCGACTCATTTCATCCCTTGAATTAGTCACTAGGGAAGGTGCATACCTAGACAAAGTCGAGAATTTCAAAGAGTACTCCTCAACACTCATATTGCCTTGCTTGAGATTAATAAACTCCTCCACCTTGACTTCTCTTCTCTCTCGGGGAAAGTACTTGCCAAGAAAAGCTCCCTTAAACTCTTCCCACTCAATAGGACCCGAATATTCCGGCCTATTGTCCTTCCATTGAGTGTACCAAATTTGAGAAACATCTCTCAATTGGTATGAAGCCAACTCCACCTTCTCCCTATATGTAACCCCCATAGCACTCAAAACTTTGTACACACCATTAAGAAATTCTTGGGGATCCTCATTCACCTTAGAGCCAAGAAAGATTGGAGGATTCAAACTCACAAAGTCTCTCAACCTAGATGACATAGTGCTCTCCATAGCATTAACCCTAGGCATCATGTTCAAGTTCGCTTGAGCCGTTACGGCTTGGGCTAAAGCAAGCAAAGCCTCTCCAATCACCCTATTAGACAATTACGGCACCTCATCACCTTCTCCTACATTAGGAGCATGATCACCTTGAGGAGGCACTTGATCATCTTGAGCACCTTGAACACCTTGTCCACCTTGAGCACCTTGAGGAACTTGCTCAACTTGTGGAAGAACTTCCTCATTACCCCTTCCCTCTTCCATCCTTCTAGCGGCCATCCTTCTAGTATTCATCTCCTAGAAAACACAAGGAAACTCATAAGAAGGATAATCATAACATAACTCTACCGCACGAACATAGGAGTAGAAATGAAGGGAAACTCAATCGTCCTATAGCCTCTCACCATAGATGTGTCGCGACTCACACCGATGGTCAAGATTCTACAACACGTGACTTGATGAGACTTTTTGATACCTAATACTACTTTCACCAACCTATGCTCTAATACCAACTTTGTCACAACCCGAAACCATACCCTAGAAGATAGGGTGCAATCTCGGATTTGCGACCGGCATCGTCGAACTCTCAGAGTTCTCAGACAAGCCTCATTCATATTACTCATTGCATACACATAGTGAAAAGTAGTGCGGAATTAAAACTTTTCACTAAAACATAATATAGTCTTTAAAAACCTCTTTCATATAAAAGTAATAGAAATGCTAAGTCCCAATCTCATCATCTTAAGACACAAGAGTACTTTAATACGAAAATAGAAATAACATAGTCTATTACAATACTTCATAAAAGAAACATAAGATGACATATATGCCCTCGATACAAATGAGGACATACTTCAATTCTTCTACTTGGACGATTCTTCTAAGCCCAAGTCTTCTTCTCCAAAAGATCCTTACCTACCAAGGTCTATAGATAGAAAATAAAGCATGGAATTAGTACAACCACATGTACTAAGTATGGCTATATGCATAAAATCATGAAAACGGACTTTATTGGAAATATGCATCTTTTCATTAGAAAATCATAGATTAAACATAAGAACATCATTTAGCAATTAATAAACACATAAGATAACAATTAACTAAAGATAGCATTTAAAGAACATCACTTTACAGTGAGCTATATTCACTGTATTCACTGTTACAGTGAATCACTTCATCACTCACTTTAAGTCTTCCTAGCATGTAATTTCCTCACTTAAAGTCATCCTAAGATTCACTTAAGTCACACAAAGAGAGACCGCACATACACCCTCTCTAGATGTGCCTAAACGACCCTTAAGATTACCTACAATGAGTCACAAACATACTTAGAAAACAATCATAAACATCTATGTAAGATTCATCTACCAAAGGTCAATTTCAAGGTTCACTTGAGTAAGTGTGGAGTGACCGCCCATACAATCTCTATCACACACACACAAGAGATCGTATAGACTACCTCAAAATATAATCATTCTCACTAAACACACCAACACTTAAAATTAGAAGACATTCTCCTTCCAAAGCCTATCAAAAGACCTACTTAAGTAAATCGAGAAGATAAAGTCCATAGTGCAATAACCTCTTCAAGATTACCTAAATAGTCCTTAAGACTTCCTAAGGTTTAGATCATGTCAACAAGATTAACCAACTTCCCTAACTAGAGTCATTCTCAAGACTTCCAAAGATAAGACATGAAGAGACCATCCTTTCATGTCCTCCTCACACTTTAGCTAAGGAATGCTTAAGTCACTTTAGATTAGCTACTCCTTCATTTACATAGTTACTAACATAGGTCATTAGTTCATTAAGACTCATACATCACATAAGACACTCACATAAAGCATCACATAAGACACTCACACAATGGTCTTGGACAAGACCTAGGAACTCCACATAACACCTTCAAAGTCTATGGTGCAATATCTAGATAGCGTCCCATACCACCATCTAAACCTCATAAACTTATCTAATGCTAATAGGTATTCCACATAATGAGAATTGACAATAACCGACATAGACCATGGTAGCAAGACATGGAATACGAAGTTCTATCCTACTTCGATGAGGTTGTTCTACATGCCAATGGTTAAACTTGGACACATCCCATGTAGGCACATGGTTAAGGAATATGATGGGTATACGAAGCATTCAATCTCTTCTTTAATTGAATCCACTTCCCCCTTACTCATACTCACTCGGCGCTAGCCTTTGTTCTCATAAATTAATTCACATTAAGGTTCATATAAATAGGTCCCATATCTAGTTCATGACCCCCTTTACATTCACCCTACCAAAGCAAGGTCCACTAGGGCATAACTCACTTTGGCGACAAGAAGCTCATAGCGACTTCCCTAAGATATGATATGATGCCGTTCCAGCCAATCAACCTTAAGTACATCACTCATCACATGAAGGATACCATTACGGCTAACTACTTCACAATTCATAACCTCGCCACTAAGTTCAAGGTTTCACATAACATGACCTTTTTATCATTAAGGTCTCACTTATATTATTATTCAAGACTAAGTGTTAAAACACCCTATATCAAGACATCACATATCCATAATCATATATACATCAAGCAAGAGATACAAGTCAACCAAGACAAGACATCACATACTTCACTTTTAACCCATAATACAAGTCATTCTAGAAACACCTCTAAAACAACCTAACATCTTCAAGTCATCATATATATCATCATAACACCATTAATATACTCCACATAGACTCATAAAGTCAAGTAGGAATAACCAAGACTTAACCCTAATAACTACTAACTCATAATGTCAAGTCAAAAATATAATATAACACTTAAGGCAACATAACTAGAAGAATACATACATGACTATATAACTTCACATGTAGATAGGTAATGACATACATCACATCATCAACTACACAAATATCCACATAACTTCAAGTAATTGCCAATAAGGCCTTGCTCATAATATTGCATAAAGTAACTCCGACAAGGCCACATCAATTGCAAATAAAACACATAACACCGCCACCATAAGTGGACCATACCAATCACAATAGAATCAAAATATAATTAATATCAAATTAAGGAAAATGGGGCAGCATACCTTCATCCCCATATCAACATCTCAATTCAATGCCAAATCAACCAATTCAACATCACAAGGCCCTTACCCATGGCCATGAACAATAATTCAAAGCAATAACCATAAAACTCAATGACTCTAAATCAATCAAATCTAGGTTTAACAATCTAAGATCAATTATATATCAATTGAACACAATTCTTATATCATTACAAAGCCCATAAGAAACTACACAACAATTCATCAACATTAGCTTAATATCAAGTAACCCAATAAGTAGCCAAAACTAGGGTTCATCAATTCACATGGGTTCATAGGTAATTTATGTTGAAATCATCAATACAATATCAATAGATCATAATTCAATGTTTAGAAATCATTTATGCAAGGACCCATGGTAGAATCCCGAAATTGACAATTCACTTTAGAAAACTTTGTAAAACACTTTGAGAATTGGGCTCCTTGATGAAATAAGTTTCAAGGATCAAAATCCATACCTCAAGGATGATAATTCTTCACTTTGATGAAGAATTTCCACTCAAGAACCCCTCACCAAGCTGCCTCTTCAATGGAGTCTTCAATGGAGGTTTTGGGAATATTCTAAGAGACTTTGGGTTCTGATTTTAGAAGAATGAATTATTCTAAGTGTTAAACACTTATATACTCATCTAAAATACCCATAATACCCTTAATAAACTGCCTAAACTATTATTTGGACGTGGGGTGAATTTACAAGTTCACCCCTAACTTGGCAGAAAATATGCGCACAGGGAACTTGGCTGCGACGACTGGCTTGTGACGGGGCGTCACGGGTGCAACGGCCCGTCATGACCCTCCGTTGCAAGCTCGAGTGGCATGCCAAGGGTTACCCATACACCCTTGGATAAGTCCCCCACGATGGAACCCTTGTGACGGGGCGTCACAGCCATGACTAGCCGTCGACTGCTCCGTCGCCAAGGCTGCCTGGGACAGCCTGCTCACCAGGTTTTGGGTCCTTCCTCAAGGACCCTTTGATGGTCCTTGGGGATAATTACCCGGACGTTTCCAACCCAAATATTACCATATATGAGTTTAACACCTCTCACATGAATTTCATCCAAAAGGAACACGTAAAACTCGACGAAACTCGCCTAGACGAACAAGGTCGACTTAAGGCATATCTTTCGAATGCCTTGGACGTTCTTGGTCGTTTGACCTCCAAACTTCACGAAACTTTAACCACTGCCTAAACATGCTATAATAACTCTATTAAGAACCTTAAAACACCATTAAACACACATAAACACATAGAACCACATAAGAGATAATTAAGTGACTTAGTCGTCAAACGTCTTAGTCGTCCCTTGACGTTTGACTTCCAACACCTCTAATATTTTAGCTACTGCCTCTATACCACATATTAAACATATTTAGGACCTTAGAACACTAAGACCAACATATTAGGCTCTAGTTAACCTATGTCATTTTCGAGGTCTTACAATGTTAATACAGTGCTCTAATGTATGCTTGGGTGATTTGAAGTCATTTGGAAGTCAAACATCAAGGGACGACCAAGACGTTCGACGACTAGTCACCTAAGGGGCCTTATATGTTTTTATGTGCTTATGTGTGTGTCATGATCTTATAAGGCTATTAAATAATTTATAATGATGTGTATAGTTAGTATATTAAGTTTCATGAAGTTTGGAGGTCAAACGTCCAAGAACGTCTAAGACGTTCAAGAGTTAGCCCTTGAGAGGTTTAAGTATGTCTTGATGGGGCCTAGCATGTTTGGACGTGTTTTATGTGTGCATTTTTGGTGAAACTTTAATGGAAGGTCCTTGACTTGTCAATGTGCATATTTACGTTGGCAACGTCCGGGTATGATTTCTCAATGTCCCCACAATAGGGCCCACAAGAAGGACCTAAAGGCTGTCGAGACATTGCCTTGGCAAAGTCAATCGACGAGCCAAACGACGCCCCATTGGTGGACTGACGCCCCGTCGATGGGAAATTATCCTGGACAAGGCTTGGCCACATGACAGCCTCAGACCCAATCAACGGAGGGCACTTAACGGCCCATCGATGGAACAACGCCCAGTCGTTGGGTCCGTCGATGCAGGCTGGTGCATCACTGCCTAACGACTACTCATTAAAAGGGTGAATGGGAAATTCACCCCACGTCCTAACCTGACACTACTTGATTTATTTAGATGTTTTTCTGTGTATATAACTGATCAAAAACGTGATCAACCCATTCCCAATCAAATTCAGTCAGAATATACTTTTCCTCCAAAACCAATTATCCCTAGCAACCTCCATTGAAGGTGAAGCTCAAGAACAACTTCGAGCTTGGATTTCTATGTTTTCTTCATCAAGTTTTATAGGTTTTCAACTAGACAAAAGTATGGTGATCCTTCATCTCTAAGTAAACTTTCACTTGGAGAGTTAATCTCAATGTTTTCAAAGAAGTATCATGATCAAATCTCTTCTTCTTCAATCTAGCCATGGGTTCTTTTTAAAAACAATTTTAATGGCTTAATCATGATGAATTTATTTTAATGTATTGGTTTTAACGTGAAATTTAATCCAATTGCATTACGAACCCATGTCATTTCCCAAAATTGATTTAGCCATTGCATGGGCATTGTGATCGTGGCCTATTAATGGTTGAATTGCGATTCTCTTACGTTGAATTGTTTATATCCACTGTTATTACGTGCATTGATGATGAATTGATGATGAAGTATCCATGTGTATCAATGTATGAAGACTTGAGTGTCACGACTGGAATCTAGACCCCAGACGAGACCGGCGTCGTTGACCTCTCAGAGGTCGCAGACAAGCCTACTTACGTCATTCTTACTTTACATAGGTTAATTTTTAGCGGAAAATTTGAAACTTTTTGTTTCTAAACATTGCTTACTAAACATTTCTAATACATTCGTAATTTGTTCAACATCAACCATCTAATCATTAAGAGATAATCAAATGAAAGGAATAAGTTCAATAAACATAAGTGTATAATTGCCAAAATGGCACCAATACATAGTCTGAATAAAATAAGAAAGAAACGCTAGTGGAACATACTCCACTAGCTCAACTCCTAAACTAAGCTAGAACATAAACAGTAGCATCCTCGAAAGCATGAGGACCTACCAAAACCGGATGAATGCTGGACGTCCGGATAACTGCAGCGATGATCCTGTAGCTCTATCGTCCACCTGTGCCTGCACCTAAAATAGTAGAGTTTGTATAGGATTAGTATAGACTTGTACTAAGTATGGGTAATGCAAGTACACACCAAGGACATGCATGA
>CM040623.1:17607353-17646628 GCA_022817965.1 Solanum lycopersicoides
GAAGGATAGCTCTTCCTAACAACTGATTTTTTGGAAAGTCAAGTCAGTGGACTTGCCAAGATTGAGATTGGAAAGTTTCCTAATTTGAATTAGGAAGTAAATGATTCTTTCCAAATTCGGATTAGAAAGTCAGTGAGCTTTCCGATTTGGAAAGAAACTATTGCCATGAGAATAACATACATCATATTAACTTTCACCAATTTTCCACACAGCACTAACATTACACATTACAATTCAATATAGCAATAGTAATTTGCATGTGTCACATAACTTCGTTTCATATTCATTCATTCATATGCATGAGACCTTGGATCATTGGACTTGACATTAATACATCCCAGAAATGAGGGCTCAACATATGGGACCCATCAAATTAGGAGTCTCATTAGCAAACACCAAGAGTCTGCTTTCATTCATTCATACGTTACTTCATTCAGTTTCGTTTTCAATAGTCCAGTGTAAACCACCGGTGTATTCCTTAGATTTGTAGTTTAAGACTTTCGTTAGCGTTCGTTGTGCTAATGAACCAAGAATTGACCTAATGTCATTATCTTGAATCTACATTACCTGTTTGATATTCCTATCCTAATACACCTTTGTTATTCATTCATTTCTATTAATGTTGCATCCTTTGAGGCTTGCTCATTCATTCATTTTGGGACTTTAACTTTCTATAAACTCGTAATATAGATCATGTGTACGTACTTTATTGAAAAAATTCCGATGATAGATCCCCCACATCCACATAAAATGTGATGTGAGTCGTAATTCACCGGCACTAAATAGTAGAAAATTCTCACTACTATAAATAAATGCAATTGTTGCTGAAAGTGTAATACATGCGTAAATTTTTATAAGACGACACCCAATATGTATTCCCGTATCATTCTGGAGTGTGATATGAAAGTTAATGGTAAGACTAGGAAGATATAAGGAAGATTCCATACCGGCAAGACGGTGTGAGTGAGTGGTCTATCGATGAGAGTATCGGCTCTGACTATCCTATCGCCCTTTCTCCCTTAGATAGAAGTAAGAGTTGACCAATCACCTTGTCGTAATGCTATAGTTCCGTGATTCTTCCGTTGTACGTGCTTAGGACTTGATTAAAATAGGTTATTAGCTATTATTCTGTGTCAATGCCTCTCTCTCCTCATGGAGATAATAAATGAATTCGCATATTGATCCTTTGAGAAGTCAATGAGGACAGTATACATTTGGGTCTTCTAGACTCTTAGATGTTTACTAAATTCATATGACTGAATATTACTGTTTTCAATTATATTGATAGATGTGTGTATGTTGTTCTTGCATGCATACGCAATACTTGATCATATTTGTGTTAATATATGAGAGTTTATATTGCATAGTAGGATAGACTTTACTTTGCATGTGACTTGATTAGAATTAGGGTGGTTTAGCTTAGTTTATTCTATAGCAACTCTCTCAACTAGGATGGGACGGTATAGTTGTTATCTTGATAAATGGTAAACTATTGTACTTAGACTCCATTTGAGATTGCTCTCATCATTTAGCATTAGTGCCTCAACATAGACAATATCATTGTTGGTTACACACAGATTCTTTCCATCGATTAGCACTCTTTACTTTTCATAGTTTTAATCACGCTCTTATTGACTGTGAATCTTTATTTCATGAGTATGCACAATATGCACTTGGCCCATTTTGTATATACTTAGAGACTCCACTTACCCTTCTATAGGTTGCACTTCAATATACTATACATCTATAGGTTCACTTTACTTGAAGTTTGAGACGTATGTTAGCACTATATGTGTCTATACCATGATTAGCATGAGCTTTCAATAAAATTCGTAAAAGGTGATTCTTATAACTTTCCTTAAACAATAATTAATTGTGTACAAAGACCTTATGTGTCCTACTAGTTGTAAACGCCGAGATCTTAATTTTTATTGATCTACAGTAGATGGCCATTAATTTTTTGGGATTCTCTTTACATTCACTACTGACCTATAATTTGTCCATGTCCATACTTGAACTCTCTCTGCGCGCCAGGTATAATACTCACAGAATCGTGCCATCGACGTCGTTGAGTAAGGAGTAGCTTTTATTGTATTGCATTACATTTTACGACTCTATTGACAAAATAATCGAATACTAATTAGAATACCAATAAAGTTCTAATTCTCAAGTTAACCAAATCTAGAATGCTAAGATTTTACTGTTTGTAGTCTTACTTTGAACCTTTTTCTCTTGAGAGTTGCGATGGGATGTTGTGAGTATTCTCGAGCTCCACCACGCACCTTAATGATATTTTCTAAGATTTTTACCGATTTATTAGACTATACTCTACTCGTTTCTCCCACTGCGCTTTTGAAGATGTTGAGTGGTTAGCCCAGTTTAAGAGTCCGAAGAACCCTATGTATGTCACACGGGACCTTATATTTCGTGTTCGCTTTTATATAATTTTTCATATTTGCTCCTATCTCCGATATCCGCTATGCCGCAATTGATTATAAAGACTTCGTATGATGTGTTTGATGGTGGTGATGATTTTCCACTCTCAGATAGCCGCACACCCCCTGCCAAACCTTTTGAGTTTATATCTCTATATTTGTTCTAACGTTTTTTAATAGAGTCTGTGATACTGTTTTGAAGTAGATACTCGTGTGAGTTGTGGGGTCGAACCCCCAGCAGCACTACAATATAATAGATATTTTAGTGTGTTTATATTTTATAATCTTATACCAGAATCTCATGCCAATCTTATCTTAATGAAGCAGATCGGTGTCGTATTCGTGAAATTACCCACGCTCTCAGTAGTTTTTTATATGTGTATCCTTTATCTTAGGTAATATGTTTCGTTAAACTCGAGTAGGGTAGGTGGTGGGTGTAAGTGATGTACCACCTCTCCCATTTTTTCATAATTTCGAGTAAAGACTTATTTATTATTCCCTAACAGAATGACTACTTCGTTTCAGAAATATCACTCTTCTTCCTCCCAGACTATTAATTTTTTCTTTCCTTTAACTTTTTCTATGAATTTGTAACAGGTATGTGGAGTTGAGGTGCTACGGGTCTCGAGACGCCGTTCGAATCATGTAAACCGCTCACCTCAACCCTAATTAGGATCTAGAGCTCGATCTCTCTTGCTCCTGTATAACGAATTTTGCAATAGCGGAAACTGTGATAGTGTTCTCGGAGCCACGAGTAGATGTACTGGTTAGTGAACCTAAACTTCCAAGTTATACTCTCAAGATGAGGACAATAGTGGAACTAAAGACATCATCTCCTATGTTGGCTCAATTGATTTACACTAACATCCATCCGCATTATTTTCATTCTGTGTGTGACAATTACATTATAGTTCTCACTAATTCTATAATAGCAGTAATGTTGTATCTGGTTGGATCCATCTTCTTATTAATATTGAATACTCATCGTCATCATACCTAATTTTCTTATGTCAAAAGAGAGCTATTTACTTCCCTAATTAGCTCAGCGGGCCAACACAGATGTCGAAACCTATCGCTTTTCCCATATAATGTTAGGGTAAAGTCACAACTATCTTACCTTCTACTAACAATAAGTTCACTTTTGTCTAAGCTTTAGTAGTACACTTTTTTAAAAATGAAAATAACAAACATAAATTCTTCTAATACATAAATATTCAAACAAATTTATTAAGCCCTTAAGGCCGAGACTTCCAAAGTCATGTCAACAAGCTATTATTGTTTCATAATTGTTCTCGAAGAGCAAGCCAACCATTAGCGTCTTCTATCCTTTTCATAATGATAATAAGTCTATGAAACTTCTAGTACACATATCCCACAAATAAGAACCTTTGTACTGATAGAACATTCCTTCTCTCCACCAAACAATCATATCCCTCATCAAATATGTCATAGTGAATACCTCTTAAAGATCTACCAACTCCATTAATTCACTACATCCATTCCCTACGAAATATCGATTGGAGGTAAGGCCACGAGCTTAATGGATCAAGCGGTGACATTTGCCCTTAACGAACAGGCCGGAATATCATAAGTTCATATAAAAACACATCAATCCCTCTAGTTCATTTACATAGATGAATCAAGACATTTCAATTGCGAATAATTTCTCGAATTCACTTAAACGGGCGATCTTATCCTCTGGAGGCGAAAGGTATCACAAAGGAAGTAAATACGAAGACCCATTACACTCCAATTGGTTTATTACCTTTCAGTTATAATCTCACAGAAAGCGTATCATTCGACTGGAGATACCAAGAACCTCTCAAAAAAACTAAAATCCATAAAATTTAGCAAACACCTCAAAAGCTGCTCATGAAAACGAACTTTCAACCCCCAGAATGTAGCCGCTTACACCAAGATATGCGCTTCTTGTTTCTAAACCGATAAGCCCATCCGACGTAAACTCTATGACCTATGTGCCCTTCTTTTGATGTCCATCATTGAGCCAGTCCAATTAACCCAACAATGCGGTGGTAATTTATCATCCACACAATAGTGAATAACACAATAATGCAGATAATGCATCACTACAACCTCAATTCAAACACTAGTTCAATAACCTAGGGTTAGGGACTTTGCGTCAATTTCATGATCTATTTTCACATACTAGCGTTAAATAATCAAGAACTAGAATAAGTGAATCAAATACATCATAACTATAAACATAATATCAAGAATAAAACCATAGGACAATACAATTTTAGAAGATCAAATTTCGTATTAGCAAAGAAAAACTTATGAAATTATCTTTTTTGAAAACCAATTTTGGAAGAACCCTTTGGGGAAAGGAATCCCCAAGGTAAGAGTTTCACATACCTTTGGTATTTGATGAAGATTGGGATGGAGTAAAATGACTTCTTTTGCCCAAATAATTTGACCTACGTTCTTCAATGGAGTTTTTCTTTTTGGTGAGAGAGAAAGAAGGAGAAGGAAAAGGCAATTGTGTTTGCGGAAAATGTGGGAGTTGGGGTTAGTTTAATTAGGATTAGGTTCTTCATATAAGTCCTTAACTAAATCTTTAGTAGGACCCCCCTCTAACGGCCTAATTACTCGAACTGGACCAGCTAACTAATTAAATGAAACAATTAAAACTCAAACAGGGAAAAACAAGAATCCAAAATCTACAAGACCCCGAACTACGGTCGTTGTCAGTTCGACAGTGGCTTGGCACCAACCATCCTACAGAACCGTCGGTTTTTGATCAGAGATTTGCCAAAATTACATTTTGGGAAAATGCGTTAAATGTGACCATCCACGGAGGAAATCGACACCCCGTTGAGTTGGCCCCATGCCTCGTTTCCTACAAACGTTGATTGCTATTGTCCCATGATACTTTTTTAGCCCCAATTCGAAGGGTCCTCCTAAAGGATCCTTAGGGTGGTCCTTGGGGAGTCGTTCCCAGACGTTTCAACCATAAACTTTACTCTATACGTGTTAGGACACCTTTCCACCAAATTTCATCAATTTTTGAACTCTTAAAAACCCCGTGAAATAGACTAAGTCACTAGCCACCCCTTGAACTAGTCTCCAGACGTTCATGGCGTTCTTTGACGTTTTAACTCCAAAACTTTCTAAATGACTTTTATCCACTATTATTGAACTTTAAAACAGTTTACAACATGTAAGACACTCATGGATTGCTCTAGATAAGGTTTTAGGACTTTCGAAGTGTTACAGGAAGAGGGATTCAAGGAGGAAACAGCTCTCGAAATTTACTCTTAATTATAGAAAAGAGAATACATTTCAGTTTATTTCTATTCTTGAATTATTTTAAGAACTTAACCTCAGATGGTGATCCAGACATCACAGAGCTGCCTAAGCGTTCAACCTCTTCAAGACTTTGTTCAAATATGAGGAAAGTGGGAAAGGAGTTAAAGTAGCTGTCTATTGAAATATAGTTGTGGGATGATGGTGTTGAAGATATGTGTGAAGCATTAGTAAGTGAAAGTAACGATACCTATGTATTCGTTAAGGATCCTAGATTAAACTCACAAACGTTATAACTTATAAAATTAACACACATATAATGACCACCCCAAGACTTTATTGAATGCTAGGTGAATTTCTCATAAGTGAAAACACATTAATAATTACCTTATGGTACGCGAAGACAATCCCCCCTATTTCCCTTTTTCTCTGATAAATGAAGATAATAAATATATTTTAAAGATTGAGATCGTCTAAAAACAATCTAAGAAAGTCTAAAAGCAATAAAAGCGCTTAAGAGTTCTTGCCCAAACGGTATACTATGTGTGTGGGTAGACATCCGGGCACTGTGAACTCATCCGATTGTCAGATTTGGGCATGGCGTCATAATAATGTGCGGTACTCTCCTCCTCATTAACGCGACTAAGTTGTCGGAGCAACTGTCCCATTGACGAGGCCGTAGCTCAGCGACTACGATCAGTCGTTTTCCGCACTCTGTTAGGCTTGCGGACTCCTTTTCCTCCGCAGTGTTTTTACAAGTCTCTTAAAAGATACCTCGAAAGGTGTTCTCCTCAAGGACCCTTGGGTGCTGTCCACTATTAGGATGAATATGGTACATTGTGTGACTCTCCAAAAGATTAATTGAATATTTTATTCCCTATACACACGTGTGTACTATTAGATGGTTAGGAAAACAAATCCTTACCACATTCAACTTGAAACATTAATATCTTACCTACATATAAGACATATGAGAAGGAGCACACAAAAGACCATAATTGTTATACACCCTACTCGAGACTCCACCTACCTCCATAAATGAGAGACAAACTTTTTCTTTGCCATCTTTAGTCTCCATGGACGTTCTTGGACTGGTGTGAGTATACTATAACTAACCTCTTCTACCAGACTTTGAAAACTTTCTTATACGCTTCCTGACTCTCTGTTCACTCTTAAAAAAGCGATAGCGGTAATTATCCTCATCTCTCTTTTTCCAATATGCGCTCTTCCAGTTGTATTGAATCGCCCATGTCAGTAGTAGGATGACTGTCTTAATAATTGATTACGATTAGTAAATGATGTTCTGAGGTCTAGCTGGGTTTCTAGAACGACGGTACTCCGAGATGCGTGTGATCCGTCTTGGAGGATGCTTTAAGAAGTCAAACGAGATCTCGTCCCAAAAGAAGCGATATCTGTGTCACAATAAACGCATCAGTCTTGATCCTAATTCAAATATTGGTGTTAGTGGCCTCTTATATCAATGTATCTCCCCCCTTAGGAACATTCGTCCCCGAATGACACTACTACTTCAGTATTGTTGTGTATACTGTGCGTAGTGGCGTGATCTTTAGTGAATTTAATAAGTTAGACTATAGCACATAGTTATCAATCGTAAGTTCAAAAATGCGAGTTACAAAAATTTTGACTGGGGGTAGGGAAGGGTAATTAGTGACACTAGGTTTAAACAGTCTATATAAAGAGTCTAAACCTCTCCTAAGTAATGAGGCTGGCATTAAGGATAGTAAGAGTTACGTCGGGCGCACGTAATCTTCTCCCGGCCCACAGGATCAGTCCACCTTCCCTAAAAGGCGGTCCATTTGAGGAGCGCGATAACCACAAACATTGTTAATGGCATTTTCTCACAACAAACATGACACAACTTACAACCGGTGACCCAAGGAACTCTCTCTAACAATGCTCTCACATCCCAGACGACTGTCGTCCGTCAGGTTCTGACCTGCTCGATCGTGAGGTCCGTTCATAACCGGATTCTTCAAAATGGCGCCACTAAGCTCTTCTTCCATCCAAGACACAGTCTTTACAGATAAGTTCCCGCCCATTAAAACCTTGCAACTCGCAAACAAGATAGAAGCTTGCCTCTGAATGCCTTGAGAATCAAATCCTAGATTGAATGCCAGCTACTTCTAAACTCTGATCCGTTGTGTACATGAGATCATATAGCTGGATCGATTAGAGTTAGAGCTACTGTTCGCTCGGTGCTCGTTTTGCCAACACATCTAAAATTTTCTTATCAGGCTCGATCCTACCCGAGACCGAGGTAGATGTGGAGTCATCTTGCAGTAAGTACAACTTCTACCCTAGCTATTTTCCCTCAATATTCATCCGTCGTTGGTGTGTTGTTGTGAGTGAAGGGTCATTTAGAAAGGTATTGATTTGATGATTGCTGTGTGATCAGGCTGTTAGAGTGGGTGAGTACGTTTGTGAGCCTTAAAATCAGTGAGTGGACTTTTGAGCAGCTTCAGTTTCCTGCGATAGAAACTTCTCAAACACTCCGTCCATCAAGATATTTTCCAAAAATGAGTTCAGTAATTCCGTGTCTGCTAACAAGCGTCAGTGACCTTAAATGGTAAGTCCTTGAATCAAAGGATTCTGAATACGCTTATAGCCATGGCTGTAAGGTTTGTTCTCGAGTGTTATATCTTCAATTAATGTGTTAAGGATCTCTGTGTCTTATCATTTAGAATGTAAGGTATAGGTTCGTTCTGCCGATCTCCTTGTAGAAATTCCTTCTAATTGCACCAGTAGATACAACAGCTAAAGCGAAGGAGCGTGTGACCATAAAGAAGAGCCTTAGTCACCACTAGTGAAGAAAGTATATATTGTAGTTTGTCTTACTAATTATTTAAGTTCTTAATGGAGTAGATAGTGGATCAAATACTCTCTCGATTTGAGAGGGTTAAAGTCTTTTCGTGGTTAAAAGATGCGATCAAGAGAACGCCAACATGAAAACGCTCTGCCGAGCAGCCTTACGTTCCCTATAAGCCTGTTCAGCTCCTTGAGGTAGACTTTATACTCTTAAACCTATGCTCCCCTTACCTCTCCCCTAGGATGATTTTTGCGTTTTAGCGTATCTATGATTGATCACTGGGGTCTAATTAAGATGTGACTGTCAAAATTGATTTTGAAATTTTGGATGATACTGGTGAGACTGAACAATGGTGACAACATGAAGTCAGTAACAAGTGTCTATATCTGAGTGTGGACGGTGAATATTGTATGGCGGCTTATAGAAGAGCGGTGGGGATTAAACTGTGGTAACGGCCCTCTACGAAATACATTTGCACCCAAGACCTACAGCGGCATTCAAAGAAGCGTGTATGGTCCTTTTATAGAAGTGGCAGTGTAGCCATTGTCGAACCAAATGGTTCGAGAGCGTATGTGAGACTAAAACGACGTGAGACCTCAAGTACCCTGAGGCCAACCCTTACTTACGACAAGCCAATAACTTGGGGATAAGTTAGTTGGAATTATATCATGTTGATGGCTTCGCGAAAACGATAGATTTAAGCCAATAGAGTAATTCATTATACGGAGGCTTCAGTAAAAGGAAAGGGAAAACAGTCTTAAGGTTTATGTGGCAGCGTCCAAGAGTGCAACAGGGGTAAAAATGGTCTTTTTCCAAAGCCAAAGGGTAATATTGTAATTATCCTGAGGAATATTAATAATAAATTAATTTATTTATGTAAGCATTTCGGCTAGGGCAAACCCGAAATTAGACCCGATTTCGCAAATGGGTCACTCGGGGTTCGAGCCCCACTAAAAAGCCAAGATTGTGTAGCGTGTGTCTGATTTACTCTCTCCTCTAATGGTTTTGGAATAGCTTTCAATTTCTCAAATTAACCATTATTTATCTCCACATTTAATAGATAAATGGAAAATATGGTATTGGTGTCAAAATTTCTTTAATGTAATCATAATAATTTCAGAGACTTGTATTCTATTGAGTTACCTACCAACAAGTCTACTTCTACAGCGTAGACCCAAATGGTGATCTTGCCGATCTCCCATGCGCTCATATTCCTACGATACGTGTAAATCCTCTCTCCTTTATCACACTCTCCTGGCTTTCTAATGGCCGTGCAAAGATGGAGTAGAAATCCCAGAAAGGAGGAATTTCATATAGATTATTTGTCCATTTCCTGTAAAGTTTTTCACTCGATTCGCCGATATATATACAATTCATAATAGTATACGAGAATATATAGAGTTCGCTAAGTTCGTAACTGTAGAACAAACGTACTCTCAAGCCCTCCGTCCTCGATAAAAATATCAGGGCTAAGTGGTTAAGTGAGTTTGAGTGGTCTAGAGCTGAAGTTTAACTGATTATAGTTATAGCGGTAGAGTAGTTGCTATGAGAGGCCTAGACAATTTCTCGATGTATATATAGAACAAACAATAAAACCTCACAAGAGCTTATCCGCGACTAACTTTATTACTTTCCCTCTCCAAACACATTTTGCATGTGTTCATTCTCTCTTTCTCCTCTCCCATAGCAAGAAACCATAGAGAACATCAGAACATCCAATTGCAGAACCATTATCCGATCAAAAATCTTATAAGTGGTTGTGTTTTCCCCGTTGTCATGTCCTGTGCGACTCTAAGATACCCCGAACGATACTCTCAGTATGTTTAGCGTATTGCACATGATGCTAAAGTACCCTTTCATCAAGAATAATATACGCATGCGATATTGTTGATAGTCGTCTCTCTCACATTTATGAAATGTGTTGGATGTACTGTGGTGTGGAATATCCTTTATGTGCGACACAAGAGAGTGAGATTCCCTATGTTGCGCGTAAGAATATACTCGAGAGTTATTCTCATAATGTATCAAATAAAGATTTCTTTACATATGTGAGCGTAATTGTACAAAATCTGTCGATACCATTTTAGTGTGTCTACTCGTTTATTTGAGAGTTTACTTCTATGTTGGGGGGGTACATATTTATGTAAGAAGGGTGGGGTGATCTTGTTTATAAAATTGCAACTTGTTATTACTAGTTGCGTTGTGTATTATTGGTATACCTCACCAGCATTATATGAGAAAAGTAAATTATGATAGTCTAATGTAACATAATGACACAATAGAGAGTGCTCGGTACTAGAACTCTGTAGGTATAGAATCTAAGTGTGCGTGTGTCTTAGAATATGAGGAGTTGTTGTGAAAAGAATGAGTACATTCACAGAAACGGTAGTACAACATGTATAACTTGTGGTTATTAATGTATTTACATATCTACTATCGGAATAATGAGTGAGTAGATGGATAGAAATGTGACATAATACACCAAGAGTTTTACTTTTATAATGGAGTGGGAGCTAATTTAAATATTGGTGGAATGGAGATATATGACTGGTGTGCTCACAAAACCTATTAAGATGATTTGGGCGTTCTGAATGAAGATAATGTTAAGAAAAGTAGTAAGGCGTGTTGTAGATATTTACAGTAGCCTAGGGTTACCTTCGAGAGAGTGTGAGTGGTTCGATAGTTCTCTCGTTATCTGATCTGCACACTCTCATGAACGCTATTTAATAAATTCCCACCAAAATTAAAGAATGAGTAACCTAAATTATATTGGTGAGGGGGATTCAGTACTCCGGTATCATGGCGGAAAATAAAGTTAATGTAGATAAAAGAATGAGTTAGAATGAGAGGGTGTGGATATCTTATACGCAATCGAACGCCTCCTCGGTGTCAATTGAAAGATAGCTCACATATAGAGATAATAGGAAAATAGAGAGTATATTATGTGAGAGGAGGTGTGTAGGTGATCGTTAACCGCAACGTGTCGTCAATGCGGATTGGGAAGAGTTAATTCGGAAATTACAGATATAACCTAAGAAAAAACCAAAATGGCTGTGGGGTCGACCCCACACCTCACTCAAGTCAACTTCAAAATGTAGTCACTCTCTATAAATAAGAAAATAATAATACGGTTTGTGGGAGTGTCGTAATACACCCACGAATAGATCCTCAACTCATAGTCTAAAGTCATAGAATGGGAAGGAAAAGAGAAAATATAAATTAGGAAAAAGTTAGGGCGTGAGGTGGTTTGTCATGGACACCTCGACTATTAAGTGCCTAATTTCTCCCAAACATTCAACGATAGAGACATAAGAATAATTAAATTATGTAAGTATGAGATAGTGGGCTTCTTTGCGAGTGACTCCTAAAGACTAAATCCATAATAGAAAATTCATAAAGAAATCGACCATAATTGAGACAAGGACATAAAAAAGCTTCAAAATAAGAGAACGCTAAAATCTTCAATAGCGTTAAAGTATGTGGTGTGGAGGGGAGGGGTCAAATTCCTTTATATGTGAAGAAAGTATGGTTTTAGGAATTATACTAGTTATGTGAACTCAATTATAGTAGAATTATAGAACAATAAAATATGCAAAAAAATTGGATTTCTGAAATATAAAGAGAATTTTCAACATGAATATACTCACAAGATAGATTTCTCAAGAAGTGTTTATTCGCCACTTTATGCGCTCCAAAATTCCGTATTGTGTACGCCCATATAGAGGTCATACAGTAGTAGTAACATATGTATCACAAGAAATTGGAAATCGCCACAATCTACTTGAGAATAGATCATAAGATATATAAACTACCTTCGGTCGTAATATATTTACCAAGATACATAAGTTGTCTACTATGCTACCTTATCTGGGCATTAGTTAGGAAGTCCAGTCAGAAGTCAACACTATCAGACTTAATTGTGCGACCGCAGCCATGCGTTACCATCTAGTAAACCTCTAGACAGCATATTACAGAGTTTCGATCAACCTCCCTGTTTCTGAAGTGTAGAAACGTAGAACTCTAAGACTGCTCGTAGTATGCGCAAATTACGAATCCACTCTTAGAAACGAGGGTTCTAATAGAGTGAGTGTTAGATATAAAAATGCAGAATCATCTTAAAACTGTCTTCAAGTGCATATGGTCATTATACTTTGTATCGAACTTGAATAGAGGACTTTCTCAATCGTAACAACCTAAGAGTGCATAACTCTATGACAAATAGTAAATATGATGTCATAATGATTGTAAGAATCTGGTGACAAACCATGTTAGTGGGCGCGCTAAGTGTAATAAATAGATGCAAGTGAAGCCAAAATCCTCAAATGATAGTTGACATAGAAGTAAAAATGTTTACGCAAAAATCGTATATTCCTACTTCTATAGCAGTTAATTTGATAATATTGCTCACAGAGAAGTCCTTTTAGAATGTATATCAGAAAGTTCATAAACTGTGTGTAATTATGAACTTAAACAGTAATCCTATAAATAAACTGAAATGATTGAGATTGCGATGTGCAAAATTCTACATATTATAATGAAACCCAATATGAATAAGATAACTAAGATACCAAGAAGCTAATCCTATCCCAAATGACGTATTATGAGTCGAATAGATAATGGATATTCTCATACATAATAATATGTGACTCAAAGAGACGACACTATAGACTATCTGAGTAGCAACAATTGGTGATGCCTTCTTCGTGGAAAAGCTCGTGAGCTTTCACACGATAACTCTAACATATGAGAAAGCAGTGAAAGAAACATCAGTCCCGAGGAGCTCTTAGAAGGCTATGGATCTCTTAATATCTCATAGTAACAATTCCCAAACATCTCATATAAAATAAAGTGCGCGTCTAGAATTATAATTGGAGTCGTCGGGAGTGCTGCTTAAAAATCCTCCGGGTATAAAGCTAAAGTGCCAAAGTGTTACTCTGCGGTACTCACTCAACTTGTGGCGCCGTGCGTTGTGAATTACAACCCTCTCCAAGTCTTCTCTCTTTGCGGGAAATGTGCGTGTGGGAGACACTCTGCGAATAATAACCACCTTCAATACTACGACACGGACCAACCTAAAATGTGTATCTGGTATGTGCGGTTAAAAGGTTCAGGACAAAGTATTCAACTAATGGAGTTGAATGAAAAGCAGCCCAGTCCTCCACAAGGTGTCATCATTTAATATGTAATGAAGTATCATTATGAGAAGTACCCTCAGACAGGTTATTAGCGTATAGTGAATTATATTGCAGAAAAAGGTGAGCTTCTAGTATTCAAGTTAATGATGCATCCACATTCGAAGATCCCAATTTTATCTCGTCAATTGCTACCCATACCGATCACCTAAATATAAAGCAAGGCTCATTATAACATATATATTACCCTTATAGGCTAGATAGTCAAACTACCAGGTGGTTTGACATAACTCGTGACTATCAAAACCAGCATAAAATGCACTGACAGTACGCTAATAATGTTGACATCAGAGTCTCCATAGTCGAGTGTTTTGCTTAATGAAAACTCTGCTCCCTCAGATAGGAAGGTCCACAACTAATGTGAGTGACTTGCGGCACTAAACTAACATATTTACTCGCGCGAGATGATTTATCAATAATACTCTTCAAGTGCTTACCTCATAGGAATTCCTCAAATGTAACTTACCATTCGAGCAATATATGAAATGAAGTATAAAGATAGAGTTTCAATGAACCGATAAGTTATGGCTTAAATTGAGCTCTAAGAGCTCTACTAAATGATGCATACTATCGATATGTGTAAATGTGTAATTACTCGTAATTGAGTGCCTCTTAGATGTCCGACTATGATGAGAAAAGTATTGATAGTATGAGAGGTGAATAGGTAGTCCATCCCTATAACATGGTCATTATAAACGTTTATCCATCATATCTCAACAATCTTGAGGAAGCTCCAACATGGACTACTCTCCTAATAATCCAGACACTATTGGATAGTACAAGATCATATATACCTTCCTAATTCATCATTAAGAGCGATAATATTTCCAAAAATCTCAATATTATATCCTTAGAGCACAAGTTCCCAATCATGTACTTGATCTTTTCTAACATCTCTCGTTGTGTGAACGAGGAAAGAGCTATATTTCATTTGTTCATATCTTAAGCAATGGTTCCCCACACCTAGAGCTAATTCGTACTGCATATACCCATATTTAGTACAAGTGTATATACTAAATCCATGTTAGTCACAACTTTTATATGCATAGATCATCTACATTAGGTGTGTCAATAAGGACTCCAATTTACATTAGTTGAGAGCTCCGAATTATCAGTAAATTAGCATAGATCACAAGGCCTTGCGATTCGCAAGGGACTGCAGTCCTATTTCCCGGAGAAGTGCCCAGTAAAATTCTAATCGCTTATTTTGGTAATGATGGCTAGCTACATTCCATTGACTTCTCGCGCAGGATCGTCTACTCATTTTTATGTTTCATAAAGACCTCTAAGAGAGAGCCCTTTTTAGTCATTAGTTCGCAAGTGTAGAGTAGTTGAGTTTCATTACTAACTTTCATGTTATCCCTACCTAGTTTTTCCTTTGGCGTAATCATTTAGCTTTTTCCTTTCTTATACTTGTAAATCGGACCACATGAGCTTTAATTTGGGAACCTGAATGTCGATTGGTAACCTTTAGCATGCGAAGAAGGCGGGACTACTTGCCAAGGTAGCCATTGGCAATTATAACTTATGTTTATTGAACTATTCCTTTCAATTGATTATCTCTTAGATTAATTAGATGGTTGATGTTAACAAATTACGAATGTATTAGAAATGTTTTAGTAAGCCAATGTTTAAACAAAAAGTTTAAATTTTGCCCTAAATTAACTATTATAAAAGTAAGATGACGTAAGCTAGTGCTTCTGCACCTCTAGAGGTTCACGACGCTACCCTTGGTCTCTTCTGGGTGTTAATATCCAGTCGTGACACTACATCTCATGACATTGATTACACATGGATACTCATTCATCAATTCATCATCAATGAGCGTAATAACATGGATATAAACAATTCAACGTAAGAGATCGGCAAATTCAATCCATAATAGCCACATCACAGAGTGCCCATGCAATGGCTAAATCAATTTGGGAATGACATGGGTTCGTTAATGCAATTGGATTAAATTTTCACGTATAAACCAAACATTTAAATTTAAATTCATCATGATTAGAGCCATTAAAATGTTTTAAAAAGAACCCATTGCTTAGATTGAAGTAAGAAAGATATTTGTCATTGATACTTCTTGTGAAAACAGTTGAGATTTAGACTCTCCCAAGGAAAGTACTTATTAGAGATGGAAGGAGTCCACCATTACTGTTGTCAGGTTGAAAACCTTAAAAACTTTGATTGGAAGAAAATAGAAATTCCAAGCGGCTCGAAGTTGTTCTTGAAGCTTCACCTTTCAATGGAGGTGCTAGGGAATAATTGGTTTTGGAGGAAAAGTATATTCTGACTGAATTTGATTGGGAATGGGTTGATCACGTTTTTTGATTCAGTTAATATACACAGAAAACATCTAAATAAATCAAGTAGTGTCAGGTTAGGACGTGGGGTAGATTTCCCATTCACCCTTTTAATGAGTATCGTTAGGCAGTGATGTGCACCAGCTGCACGCGGACCCAACGACTGGGCGTGCTTCCATCGATGGGCCGTTAAGTGCCCTCCATCGATTGGGTCTGAGGCTGCTATGTGGCCAAAGCCTTGTCCAGGATAATTTCCCATCGACGGTGGCGTCAGTCCACCAATGGGGCGTCGTTTGGATCGTCGATTGACTTTGCCAAGGCATGTCTCGGACAAGCCTTTAGTCCTTCTTGTGGCCCTTTTGTGGGGACATGAGAAATCATTACCCGGACGTTGCCAACGTAAAATATGCACAATTGACAAGTCAAGGGACCTTTCCATTAAAGTTCACCAAAATACACACATAAAATACGTCCAAACAGCCTAGCCCATCAAGACATACTTAAAGCCCTCAAGGGCTAACTCTTGAACGGTCTTAGACGTTCTTGGACGTGTACCCCAAACTTCATGAAACTTAATATACTAACTATACACATCATTATAATTATTTAATAGCCTTTATAAGATCATGACCCACACACATAAGCGCACATAAAAACATATAACCCCTTAGGTGGACTAGTCGTCAAACGTCTTGGTCGTCCCTTGACGTTTGACCTTCCAAATGTCTTCAAATCACCCAAGCATACATTAGAGCACAATGTATACATTGTAAGACCTCGAAATGACATAGGTTACTAGAGTAATATGTTGGTCTTAGTTGTTCTAAGGCTAAATATGTTTAAATATGTGGTATAGAGCAGTAGGCTAAATTAGAGGTGGTGGAAGTCAAACGCAAGGGACGCACTAAGACGTTTGACGACTAAGTCACTTATTATCTCTTATGTTGGTTCTATGTGTTTATGTGTGTTTAATGGTGTATTTTAAGGTTCTAAATAGAGTTATTATAGATGTTTAGGCAGTGGTTTTAAAAGTTTCGTGAAGTTTGGAGGTCAAACGACCAAGAACGTCCCCCAAAAAAAGGGCATTCGAAAAGATATGCCTTAAGTCGACCTTGTTCGTCTAGCCGAGTTTCGTCGAGTTTACGTGTTCCTTTTGGTGAATCATGTGAGAGGTGTTAAAACTTCATATATGGTAATATTTGGGTTGGAAAACGTCCGGGTAATTCCCAAGCGACCATTCAAAGGGTCCTTGAGGAAGGACCATAAACCTGGTGAGGCAGGCATGTCCCAGGCCAGCCTTTGGCGACGGAGCAGTCGACGCTAAGTCTGGCTGTGACGCCCCGTCACAAGGGTTTTTTTCCCAAATCCGGGGGGAAACTTATCCAAGGTGATGGGTAACCCTTGGCATGCCACTTCGAGCTTGCACGGAGGGTCATTGACGGGCCGTAGTGGAGCTATAGTGATACAAATTCAAAGAGAACAGAAAGAAAGAGTGAGTATGTTTAGTTATGAAAGAAAAGCAAGCAAAAGTCATGCTGATAGATATAATTTGTACTAGAATAGGGCTGTTGGTTTTGTTCTTTTTCTGAGGTTTGTAACAACCCTAAAAAAAAAAAATGAATAGGAACAAACTTATGTTTTTCAAGAATGCTTGTGATTAGACCAAGGTCCACACGTATTGATATGCGTAGAACCAGACCTCAGAACCCTTACTACGACAAGCAACTACTTGGGGAGTTAATTGAGCTTGGAAAGGTTGGAACCAACCATGTGAGGCTCACGAAAATGAAGGTTTAATCGAAAGAGTTTTTTACCGGACTCAAGGAAGAAATTTTAAGTTTTGAGGGTCCAAGGGTAAAATGGTCTTTTCCAGGCCAAGGGTAATATTGTAATTATCCTGAGTAATTAATTATTTAATTAATTAAGTTAAAAATAATAAAATTTCGGGTGGGGCAACCGAAGTGACCCATTTTCGCAAAATGGGGTCACCCGGGTTTCGAACCCACTAAGAGCAAGATTTAACTTGCTTTTATTTTTAATGTGTTAATTTAGTTTTAATAAATAATTAGTAAATATCTCATTTAGGCAAAAGAAATCAGATTTTTTTATTAATTTTTTTTTAATTAATAAATTGACTAATTCAAACCACAAAGTTCTACCTACACTAGACTTCTATCTCCCATTTCCCCACACTCTCTTGCACGATTTCTCTCTTTTCTCACAAACTCTCTGGCTGCAAACGTGAACAAAAGTCAGAAGAAAACAAAAAAATTCTTCATGCTTGAAGAATTCACAAGTAAAACACCAAAAGAGAAAGCAATTCGGTAACGTTAAGCAAACCATACTACGCTAGTCGAGTGAGGTGTGAGTGTGAGCATGTGGACTGATTGGTGGAGGAGTTCTTGGGCAGCATTTTGAACATCTAACAAGAAAACAAAGGTATGGGTCTTCTTACTCTTGCCCTTTCCCAAGAGACCCCTAGGACTCAGTAAATTCGGTTCAAAAACTAAGGTTGTATCCCCTGTTGCATGTCCCTGTCATTAGCTCCAACGAATGTAGGTTGGTATGAATTCTGGTAGACTTAGAATTATGTGATGTTTGTGCTGAATATTATTGTATTGGATGTACGTTAATTCATGAAAAGACAACCATGTGTGTGTGTGTTCGAATTAAGAAAGAAACAAATGTGTTTGGCATGTTTGAGTCTCGGCCTAGGGGCTGGATTTTGTTGATGTTTTGTTGGTTGTTTTATGTACACTAATTGATGTAAAATGTGATGTTCATGTGACATGAAGTGTGGCTGAATTGAGGAGTAAACATTTTGGTTAAGAGTTCGTGAAAATTTTATTAACGGACGTACCAAACGTACAATGTATTGTCCTATGAATCTACTAACAAATGGAGATAAAAAATGAGTAAAGAAGATTACTTTGAATTTCCAGCATTTTGTTAATATGTCTCTGCCAAACTAAGGTGTTTCAAATGCCAAGAAAAATAAGGAAAATAAGGTGAGGTCATTGAGGGTCGAACCCGAGACCTCACCCCTTTAAAAATAAAAAAAAATGGTTTAATTAAAGAAGAAGAAATTCGTGTGGTGAGGGGATTCGAACTTATGTGGCTGGGAATAAGAGTGAAGAAAAAGAAAACAAGAAATGAGAGGGGTGAGATTCGAACCCACACCCTCTCGGTTAGAAAACAAGGAAAGGAAAATGAAGAAAAAGTTTTGAAGGCGTGGGATTCGAACCCACGACCTCTATGCGGATGAGGGAGATAATATAAAAATAAAATGAGGCTGTGGGGATTCGACCCCACAACCTCATAGTCAACTCAAATAAGTCAACTTTTAAAAAGGAGAATAAATAAAGTGGTTGTGGGGGTTCGAACCCACAACCTCTCAGCCTTAAGCGAATGGAAGGGAAAGGAAAATAAAGGAGAATTGTAGTATGGCTAGGGACTCGACTCGGGTCCCAAAGTCTCCTATAGGCCGAAACTAATAAAAGAAAAACGAAAATGGGGTTGTGGGGCTTGAACCCACAACCCATTGGCCAATGCAAGGAAAGTTTTAAATAGACAAGTAACCCTTCAATGTAAACATTGTGATTTGACTTAGAGTTAAAATGTTATGACTATTAGAATAAAATCAATTAATAATGTAAATGATATTCAATTGATTCAAGACTTGGGATTCCTTGCCCAAATTCCGTTTGATACATAAGTCATACGTGAACAAATCATCCAAGATAATGCCACCTATTTAGATCAAATTCAAGATCTTGGCATAACTACAAGATACATAAGTCTTGTACTACATAATCTTAGGAATGTAAGAATTACTTAATGAACTACGAATGAAGCCTCATGGGTTGTGTGTATAGACTCATAAGTCTAACATACGTTCAAAAGTAAGTGATCCTAAGACGTATGAAATGAAATGATGAACCCTAGAAGGGTTAAGTATGAGTGTAAATACTCTAAATGGCCAAGTACATTGATATGATAAGATGAACAATGAAATGATGAATGAACATTCATAATAAGAGGTGAGTAACTATGAAAAGCAAAGTGCTAATGATAATGAATGAGGTGACAACATGATATGAGGCAATGTAAATGATGAGAACAATCTCAAATGAGCCTAAGTAAATGTTACCAACACGTACTCACCTATGAGAGTGTAAGATAATGAAGAGACAAGTCTCTATGAACACTCAATAAAAGTATTGAGATTAACACACTTAATACTAATGATGAGATGAGAAATCATCTATTGAGCTATGATGTCCTCATACTAGAAGCCAACTTCCATGACGTATGAGATGAATGAAATGGAACTTTATACTGAGCACCGATAGACTAGCTATGAGCGGTGATGCCTTCTTTCGGGAAGGGCGGAGGTTCACGTAACTCTCATGAGATGAGACTGTCCGGCTTGCCGGGTATGGGTCTCCTTATATCTCCTAGTCTTTGAACCTATACTGCCAATATAGGGATCTGGCGGGGTTAAATTCCCATGTACGCTAGCATGTTATTGGATCACTTTGGCCGGTGATTCCACCTCTTTTCGGTGTGGGGAGACACTGGATTTCATGATGCTCACATGATCTATGTCGGTTAAAGTTAAAGTTCCCAATGAATGAATGAGGCCAGCCTCAAATGATGCACACAATGAAATGAATGATACCAAAGGTGTTAGGATAGGATAATCAAAAGGTGAGTTAGATTCAAGTAATGACATTAGGTCATTCTTGGTCATTGCACAACGAACCTAATGAAAGTCTTAAACTACATCCTAGGTATAACCGGTGGTTACACTGGACTATGAACGAAATGAAATGAAGTACGTATGAATGAATGAAGCAGACTCTGTGTTTGCTAACGAAGACTCCCAGTTGAGGTCCCATATGTTGAGCATTCATTTCTGGGATGTCTTAATGTCAAGTCCATGATTCCAAGGCCTCATGGCATATGAATAAATGATATGAAAGAAGTTATGTGCTACATGTAAAATATATTGTATGCTATATGATATGTGCTATGTGTAAATGTTATGTGCTGTGTGCAAATGTGAAAAGTATGATGATGTATGTTATTCTCATGGTATCACTTTCCTAATCAAAATTTGGAAAGCTCACTTACTTTCCTAATCCAAATTTGGAAACTTTCCTAATCTCAATTTGGCAAGTCCACTGACTTGACTTCCAAAAATCATGTTGTTAGGAAAGAGCTATTCTTTCTCATGCATGTCCTTGGTGTGTGCTTGCATATACCCATACTTAGTACAAGTGTGTACTAACCCTATACAAACTCTACTATTTTAGGTGCAGGCACAGGTGGACGGTAGAGCTACAGGATCATCATTGCAGTTATCCGAACATCCAGCATTCATCCAGTTTTGGTAGGTCCTCATGCTTTCGAGGATGCTACTATTTATGTTCTAGCTTAGTTTAGGAGTTGAGCTAGTGGAGCATGTTCCACTAGTGTTTCTTTCTTATTTTATTCGGACTATGTATGGATGCCATTTTGGCAATTATACGATTATGTTATTGAAATATTTCTTTCATTTGATTATCTCTTAATGTTTAGATGGTTGATATTGAACGAATTACGAATGTATTAGAAGTGCTTAGTAAGTAATGTTTAGAAACAAAAAGTTCCAAATTTTTCGCTAAAATTAACCTATGTAAAGTAAGAATGACGTAAGTAGGCTTGTCTGCGACCTCTGAGAGGTCAACGACGCCGGTCTCGTCTGGGGTCTAGATTCCAGTCGTGACAAAGTTGGTATCAGAGAACTAGGTTAAATTACGAAAATAATAAGTTCACATCAACCACATTGAGTAGTTTCTAAGTCATGGTAGTGAAGTGCACCACTATCCTGGATTAGAGACTGCATGATGCGTAGGAATGTTTCCCTTCTTCTGATCTTATCGTGCTTTTCTAAATGTCTGAATTCTTGGTGTTATGAGTGTGTCTAACATCAATCCTTTTTGTTTTTCCAGAGAATGAACACTAGGAGAGGATTTGGTCAGAGGAGAGGAGGAGCAGCTGCTGGGGGTAATCAGGATCTACCCCAGGCTCCAGCTGAAGGAGTGGCCATGCCAGTTAACCCAGCTGGGTTGACTGATGCTGAGGTGCGGGCATCTTTGGCCCAAATGGCACAGGCCATTACCATGCAGGCCCAGGCTATGACTGCCCAGGTCAACAGACAGGATGTTCAGAGGGAGAACCCACCGGTCCGTAGCATGGCTGACAGACTGAGG
The DNA here is from genome assembly GCA_022817965.1 of Solanum lycopersicoides. Classification (NCBI taxonomy): domain Eukaryota; kingdom Viridiplantae; phylum Streptophyta; class Magnoliopsida; order Solanales; family Solanaceae; genus Solanum; species Solanum lycopersicoides. Next base: position 17,629,632 of record CM040623.1, read on the forward strand.
GATTTCACGAGGATGAATCCTCCCATTTTCACAGGGGTTAAGACATCGGAGGATCCTCAAGAGTTTGTAGATGAGGTGCATAAATCCTGGTGGCTATGGGGGCCACTGATGTTGAGAAGGCTGAGCTGGCTTCCTATCAGCTCAAGGATGTTGCACAGACTTGGTGCAAGATGTGGCAAGATAGCCGTGTTTAGTTGGAGTACCAGTCACATGGGAGCTGTTCAAGACAGCATTTCTGGAGAGATTCTTTCCCAAGGAGATGAGGGAGGCCAAGGTTGAGGAATTCATCAACCTCAAACAAGGCTCCATGACAGTCAGGGAGTATTCCCTGAAGTTTGTTAAGCTGTCAAGGTATGTTGTTTTTCCCTAAGTATTTAATAGCAAGAATAAGAATAATACTGAACCTTGTTGAAATCTCCCAGGTATGCTACTTCCCTGGTTTCTAACAGCAGGGATGAGATGAGCAGGTTCCTCACAGGAATCAATGGAGACCTGGAGGAGGAGTGTCGATCTGCTATGCTCCATGACAATATGGATCTTTCCAGGTTGATGGTGCATGTCCAGCAGGTAGAGGACAGCCGCAGAAAAAGAGGTGTTCGTGATGCTAGGAGGCCCAGGCCTCAAGACCAGGCAGGACCCAGTCATGGAGGCCACAGGAATAACTTTGGCGTCGTGAGCAACCAAGGTTCAAAAAGGGGCAACAGAGTTCTGGGAATTCTAATCCTCAGAGGAGTGCTACACCTAAAGGAGGCAGACCTGAGCCCAAGAAGGGAAATGGAGGTGAGATGCAGCGTACTAAGAAGAGTTGTGCTAAGTGTGGCCGAGCTCACAGTGGAGAGTGCAGACAGGGCACTAATGCCTGCTTCGGTTGTGGTAAGAGTGGACACATGGTCAGAGACTGTCCACAGAACAGAGGTCAGGCTGGAGGTAATACTCAGCCTAGGCCTAATCCACAGGGTGCAGCAGCAGCCGAGCCTCCTAAGAGGAACAGGTTCTATGCCCTGAAGGGCAGAGAGGAGCAGGAGAAGTCCGCTGATGTGGTCACAGGTATGCTGCAAGTATTCTCAACTTCTGTTTATGCTTTACTTGATCCAGGGTCTACACTTTCCTTTGTAACTCCTCTGCTTGCTCTTACTTTTGAGGTGTTGCCTGAAGTTCTACATGATCCTATAGTGGTTAGTACACCTTTAGGAGAGAATGTAAGAACTGATAGAGTGTACAAAGATTGCCCAATAGTTGTGAGTGGTAAAACTATGTGTGCAAACCTGATTGAGTTACCCATGCATGATTTTGATGTTATTCTTGGCATGGATTGGCTTCACAGTTGCTATGCTTGCTTAGACTGTCGTAGTAGGGTGGTGAGATTTTGCTTTCCTAATGAAGAAGAGTTAGTCTGGGAGGGGTACAATTCGAGTCGTCCTAACCCCTTGATTTCTAACCTTAAGGCCAATAAAATGATGTCCAAGGGGTTATTGTGTCATCTTGTGAGTGTTAATGATTTAGATCATGACATTCCTTCCATAGACTCTGTACCTGTAGTGAATGAGTTCTTAGATGTGTTCCCTGATGATTTACCTGGAGTCCCTCCCCTTCGAGAGATAGACTTTGGTATCGATTTAGAACCCGATACTAAACCAATCTCAATTCCTCCTTACAGAATGGCTCCAGCTGAACTCAAAGAGTTGAAGCTGCAGTTAAAAGATCTCACTGACAAGGGTTTCATTCAGCCGAGCATATCCCCTTGGGGCGCTCCAGTGTTGTTTGTAAAGAAGAAAGATGGAACCCTTAGAATGTGTATCGATTATCGGCAGCTCAACAAAGTCACTATAAAGAATAAGTATCCACTCCCCAGAATAGATGATCTGTTTGACCAACTCCAAGGGTCTAGTTTCTTCTCTAAGATTGATCTTCGTTCAGGGTATCATCAGCTTAGGGTTAGGGATGGAGATATCCCAAAGACAGCCTTTCGTACCCGCTATGGTCACTATGAGTTTTTAGTCATGTCATTTGGTCTCACGAATGCACCTGCTGCATTTATGGACCTCATGAACAGGGTCTTCCGTGAATACCTTGACTCTTTCGTCATAGTATTCATTGATGACATTCTCATCTACTCTAAGACCAAGGAAGAGCATGAACAACATTTGAGACTAACCTTGCAGGTACTTAGACAGCATCAGTTGTATGCCAAATTCAGCAAATGTGAATTCTGGCTGAGATCAGTGACCTTCCTGGGTCATGTTGTGTCCGATCAGGGCGTGGAGGTGGATCCCAGGAAGACTGAGGCTGTGAAGAACTGGCCAAAACCTCTTACTCCTACTGACATCCGTAGCTTTTTGGGATTGGCTTGTTACTATCGCAGGTTTGTGGATGGATTTTCTTCCATTGCTGCCCCATTGACAGCTTTGACTAAGAAGAAAGCCAAGTTCGAATGGACGGAGACTTGTGAGAAGAGTTTCCAGGAGCTCAAGGACAGACTCACTTCAGCCCCGGTGCTTACCTTGCCTAAGTGTGGTGAGAACTACACTGTTTATTGTGATGCATCTAGGGTTGGTTTGGGTTGTGTTCTTATGCAGGTTGGCAAGGTGATAGCCTATGCATCCAGACAACTCAAGGTTCATGAGAAGAATTATCCCACTCATGACCTGGAGTTGGCAGCTGTGGTATTTGCACTGAAGCTGTGGAGGCATTATCTGTATGGAGTGCATGTAGATGTGTTCACAGACCATAAAAGTCTCCAGTACGTGTTCACACAGAGGGAGTTGAATCTACGTCAGCAGAGATGGTTGGAGCTGCTGAAGGATTATGACATGAATGTGCACTATCATCCAGGTAAGGCTAATGTTGTAGCTGATGCTTTGAGCAGGATGAGCATGGGAAGTACAACTCACATTGAGGATGAGAGGAAGGAGCTGGTAAAAGATGTACACAGACTGGCCAGACTGGGTGTGCGTTTGGTTGACTCCACTAGTGGGGATGTTTCGGTTCATCCTAGTTCTGAATCATCCTTGGTAGTTGAAGTCAAGCAGGGTCAGCATCTAGATCCCGTGTTGATGGAGTTGAAGGACTCAGTGCTGCTGAAGATGAATGAGACTTTCGCTTTGGGAGGTGATGGCATACTTAGATATCAGGACAGGCTGTGTGTGCCAGATGTGGGTGATTTGCGGACCAGGATTGTTGCAGAGGCCCATGGTTCCAGATATTCTATACATCCAGGTTCCACCAAGATGTATCATGATCTCAAGCATATTTATTGGTGGGATGGCATGAAGAAGGACATTGCAGAATATGTGGCCAAGTGTCCTAGTTGTCAGCAGGTTAAGGCAGAGCATCTTAAGCCTGGTGGTCTGACGCAGATTATTGAGGTTCCGACTTGGAAATGGGAGGCCATTAATATGGACTTCATGGTTGGGCTTCCGAGGACTAGGAGGCAGCATGACTCTATATGGGTTATTGTGGACAGGTTGACTAAGTCTGCCCACTTTATCCCTGTAAAGTCTACTACCGAGCCGAGGATTATGCGAGGCTCTACATTGATGAGATTGTGAGATGGCATGGGATTCCCTTGTCTATTATTTCAGACAGAGGAGCTCAGTTTACTTCTCATTTCTGGAGATCTTTCCAGAAGATCTTGGGCACGCAGGTGAAGCTTAGCACTGCCTTTCACCCTCAAACAGATGGGCAGGCAGAGCGCACCATTCAGACGTTGGAGGATATGTTGAGGGCGTGTGTGATTGAATTCAGAGGTAACTGGGATGACCATCTGCCTTTTATAGAGTTCTCATATAATAATAGCTATCACTCCAGCATTGGGAAGGCACCGTTTGAGGCATTGTATGGTAGGAGGTGTAGATCTCCAGTTGGGTGGTTCGAGGTTGGAGAGTCATCTATTTTGGGGCCGGAGATCATTCATGAGGACTTAGAGAAGGTCAGAATGATTAGGGACAGGTTGGCTACTGCGTACAGTCGGCAGAAGTCATATGCTGATAACAGAGAGCGACCCTTAGAGTTTGATGTTGGTGACCAGGTTTACTTAAAAATATCACCTATGAAAGGGGTGATGAGATTTAGTAGGAAAGGGAAGCTGAGTCCGAGATATGTTGGGCCATATGAGATCCTACAGCGTGTGGGTAAGGTGGCCTATGAGTTGGCATTGCCCGCAGAGTTAGCTTCTGTCCATCCAGTCTTTCATGTATCTATGTTGAAGAAGTGCCTAGGTGATCCAGCATCAATCTTACCTGTTGAAGGTTTGGGGGTTGATGAAGACTTGTCTTATGAGGAGGTACCGGTTGAGATCTTAGACAGACAGGTCAAGCGGCTGAGGAACAAGGAGATTGCCACAGTGAAAGTATTGTGGAGAAATCATCTTGTTGAGGGTGCTACGTGGGAAGCTGAGGCCGACATGAGGGCCCGCTACCCTCACCTGTTCAGCTCTTGAGGCCCTACCCTCACCTGTTCAGCTCTTGAGGTTAGACTTTATACTCTTAAACCTATGCTTCCTTACCTCCCCGTATTTTGTTGCTATTGATTGACTGTGCATAGTGCTTTTATTATGATCTGACTGGCATTACAACATGAAGTAGTAGTGTCATTCGGGAATGAATGTTCCTAAGGGGGGGATAATGTAACAACCCTAAAAATGAATAGGATCAAGACTTAGGTTTTTCAAGAATGCTTGCGATTAGACCAAGGTCCACACGTATTGATACGCGTAGAACCAGACCTCAGAACCCTTACTACGACCAAGCCAACTAACTTGGGGAGTTAATTGAGCTTGGAAAGGTTGTAACTAACCATGTGAGGCTCGCGAAAACGAAGATTTAATCGAAAGAGTTTTTACCGGACTCAAAAGAAGAAATCTTAAGTTTTGAGGGTCCAAGGGTAAAATGGTCTTTTCCAAGCCAAGGGTAATATTGTATAGACACATAGGTCTAACATACGTTCAAAAGTAAGTGAACCTAAGATGTATGTAATGAAATGACGAACCCTAGAAGGGTTAGGTATGAGTTTAAGATACACTAAAAGGCCAAGTGCATTGGCATATGATGAAATGAACATTCACGTAATAAGAGGTGAGTAACTATGAAAAGTAAAGGTGCTAATGATGAAGAATGTGGTGACAACATGATGTGGGGCTAATGTAAATGATGAGAGCAATCTCAAATGAGTCTAAGTAAATGTTACCAAAACGTACTCACCTATGAGAGTGTAAGATAATGAAGAGACCAGTCTCTATGAACAGTCTAATGAGAGTATTGAGCTTAACACACTTAATACTAATGATGAGATGAGAAATCATCTAATGAGCCATGATGTCCTCATACCAGAAGCCATCTTCCATGACGTATGAGATGAATGAAATGGAACTTTATACTGAGCACAGATAGACTAGCTATGAGCGGTGATGCCTTCTTTCGGGAAAGGCGGAGGTTCACGTAACTCTCATGAGATGAGACTGTCCGGCTTGCCGGGTATGGATCTCCTTATATCTCCTAGTCTTCAAACCTATACTGCCAATATAGGGATCTGGCGGGGTTAAATTCCCATGTACGCTAGCATGTTATTGGATCACTTTGGCCGGTGATTCCACCTCTTTTCGGTGTGGGGGAGACACTGGATTTCATGATACTCACATGATCTATGTCGGTTAAAGTTAAAGTTCCCAATGAATGAATGAGGCCAGCCTCAAAGGATGCACATAATGAAATGAATGAATACCAAAGGTGTTAGGATAGGATAATCAAAAGGTGAGTTAGATTCAAGTAATGACATTAGGTCATTCTTGGTCATTGCACAACGAACCTAACGAAAGTCTTAAACTACATCCTAGGTATAACCGGTGGTTACACTGGACTATGAACGAAATGAAATGAAGTACGTATGAATGAATGAAGCAGACTCTGTGTTTGCTAATGAAGACTCCCTAGTTGAGGTCCCATATGTTGAGCCCTCATTTCTGGGATGTATTAATGTCAAGTCCATGATTCCAAGGTCTCATGGCATATGAATGAATGATATGAACGAAGTTATGTGCTACATGCAAAATGTACTGTATGCTATATGATATGTGTTATGTGTAAATGTTATGTGCTGTGTGAAAATGTGAAAAGTATGATCATGTATGTTATTCTCATGGCATAAGTTTCCTATTCCAAATCTGGAAAGCTCACTGACTTTCCTAATCCAGATTTGGAAAGATCATTTACTTTCCTAATTCAAATTAGGAAACTTTCCAAATCTCAATTTGGCAAGTCCACTGACTTGACTTCCAAAAATCATGTTGTTAGGAAAGAGCTATTCTTTCTCATGCATGTCCTTGGTGTGTACTTGCATATACCCATACTTAGTACAAGTCTATACTAATCCTATACAAACTCTACTATTTTAGGTGCAGGCACAGGTGGACGATAGAGCTACAGGATCATCGCTGCAGTTATCCGGACGTCCAGCATTCATCCGGTTTTGGTAGGTCCTCATGCTTTCGAGGATGCTACTGTTTATGTTCTAGCTTAGTTTAGGAGTTGAGCTAGTGGAGTATGTTCCACTAGCGTTTCTTTCTTATTTTATTCAGACTATGTATTGGTGCCATTTTGGCAATTATACACTTATGTTTATTGAACTATTCCTTTCATTTGATTATCTCTTAATGATTAGATGGTTGATTTTGAACAAATTACGAATGTATTAGAAATGTTTAGTAAGCAATGTTTAGAAACAAAAAGTTTCAAATTTTCCGCTAAAAATTAACCTATGTAAAGTAAGAATGACGTAAGTAGGCTTGTCTGCGACCTCTGAGAGGTCAATGACGCCGGTCTCGTCTGGGGTCTAGATTCCAGTCGTGACACTCAAGTCTTCATAAATTGATACACATGGATACTTCATCATCAATTCATCATCAATGCACGTAATAACAGTGGATATAAACAATTCAACGTAAGAGAATCGCAATTCAACCATTAATAGGCCACGATCACAATGCCCATGCAATGGCTAAATAAATTTTGGGAAATGACATGGGTTCGTAATGCAATTGGATTAAATTTCACATTAAAACCAATACATTAAAATCAATTCATCATGATTAAGCCATTAAAATTGTTTTTAAAAAGAACCCATGACTAGATTGAAGAAGAAGAGATTTGATCATGATACTTCTTTGAAAACATTGAGATTAACTCTCCAAGTGAAAGTTTACTTAGAGATGAAGGATCACCATACTTTTGTCTAGTTGAAAACCTATAAAACTTGATGAAGAAAACATAGAAATCCAAGCTCGAAGCTGTTCTTGAGCTTCACCTTCAATGGAGGTTGCTAGGGATAATTGGTTTTGGAGGAAAAGTATATTCTGAATGAATTTGATTGGGAATGGGTTGATCACGTTTTTGATCAGTTATATACACAGAAAAACATCTAAATAAATCAAGTAGTGTCAGGTTAGGACGTGGGGTGAATTTCCCATTCACCCTTTTAATGAGTAGTCGTTAGGCAGTGATGCACCAGCCTGCATCGACGGACCCAACGACTGGGCGTTGTTCCATCGATGGGCCGTTAAGTGCCCTCCGTTGATTGGGTCTGAGGCTGTCATATGGCCAAGCCTTGTCCAGGATAATTTCCCATCGACGGGGCGTCAGTCCACCAATGGGGCGTCGTTTGGCTCGTCGATTGACTTTGCCAAGGCAATGTCTCGACAGCCTTTAGGTCCTTCTTGTGGGCCCTATTGTGGGGACATTGAGAAATCATACCCGGACGTTGCCAACGTAAATATGCACATTGACAAGTCAAGGACCTTCCATTAAAGTTTCACCAAAAATGCACACATAAAACACGTCCAAACATGCTAGGCCCCATCAAGACATACTTAAACCTCTCAAGGGCTAACTCTTGAACGTCTTAGACGTTCTTGGACGTTTGACCTCCAAACTTCATGAAACTTAATATACTAACTATACACATCATTATAAATTATTTAATAGCCTTATAAGATCATGACACACACATAAGCACATAAAAACATATAAGGCCCCTTAGGTGACTAGTCGTCGAACGTCTTGGTCGTCCCTTGATGTTTGACTTCCAAATGACTTCAAATCACCCAAGCATACATTAGAGCACTGTATTAACATTGTAAGACCTCGAAAATGACATAGGTTAACTAGAGCCTAATATGTTGGTCTTAGTGTTCTAAGGTCCTAAATATGTTTAATATGTGGTATAGAGGCAGTAGCTAAAATATTAGAGGTGTTGGAAGTCAAACGTCAAGGGACGACTAAGACGTTTGACGACTAAGTCACTTAATTATCTCTTATGTGGTTCTATGTGTTTATGTGTGTTTAATGGTGTTTTAAGGTTCTTAATAGAGTTATTATAGCATGTTTAGGCAGTGGTTAAAGTTTCGTGAAGTTTGGAGGTCAAACGACCAAGAACGTCCAAGGCATTCGAAAGATATGCCTTAAGTCGACCTTGTTCGTCTAGGCGAGTTTCGTCGAGTTTTACGTGTTCCTTTTGGATGAAATTCATGTGAGAGGTGTTAAACTCATATATGGTAATATTTGGGTTGGAAACGTCCGGGTAATTATCCCCAAGGACCATCAAAGGGTCCTTGAGGAAGGACCCAAAACCTGGTGAGCAGGCTGTCCCAGGCAGCCTTGGCGACGGAGCAGTCGACGGCTAGTCATGGCTGTGACGCCCCGTCACAAGGGTTCCATCGTGGGGGACTTATCCAAGGGTGTATGGGTAACCCTTGGCATGCCACTCGAACTTGCAACGGAGGGTCATGACGGGCCGTTGCACCCGTGACGCCCCGTCACAAGCCAGTCGTCGCAGCCAAGTTCCCTGTGCGCATATTTTATGCCAAGTTAGGGGTGAACTTGTAAATTCACCCCACGTCCAAATAATAGTTTAGGCAGTTTATTAAGGGTATTATGGGTATTTTAGATGAGTATATAAGTGTTTAACACTTAGAATAATTCATTCTTCTAAAATCAGAACCCAAAGTCTCTTAGAATATTCCCAAAACCTCCATTGAAGACTCCATTGAAGAGGCAGCTTGGTGAGGGGTTCTTGAGTGGAAATTCTTCATCAAAGTGAAGAATTATCATCCTTGAGGTATGGATTTTGATCCTTGAAACTTATTTCATCAAGGAGCCCAATTCTCAAAGTGTTTTACAAAGTTTTCTAAAGTGAATTGTCTAATTTCGGGATTCTACCATGGGTCCTTGCATAAATGATTTCTAAACATTGAATTATGAACTATTTGATATTGTATTGATGATTTCAACATAAATTACCTATGAACCCATGTGAATTGATGAACCCTAGTTTTGGCTACTTATTGGGTTACTTGATATTAAGCTAATGTTGATGAATTGTTGTGTAGTTTCTTATGGGCTTTGTAATGATATAAGAATTGTGTTCAATTGATATATAATTGATCTTAGATTGTTAAACCTAGATTTGATTGATTTAGAGTCATTGAGTTTTATGGTTATTGCTTTGAATTATTGTTCATGGCCATGGGTAAGGGCCTTGTGATGTTGAATTGGTTGATTTGGCATTGAATTGAGATGTTGATATGGGGATGAAGGTATGCTGCCCCGTTTTCCTTAATCTGATATTAATTATATTTTGATTCTATTGTGATTGGTATGGTCCACTTATGGTGGCGGTGTTATGTGTTTTATTTGCAATTGATGTGGCCTTGTCGGAGTTACTTTATGCAATATTATGAGCAAGGCCTTATTGGCAATTACTTGAAGTTATGTGGATATTTGTGTAGTTGATGATGTGATGTATGTCATTACCTATCTACATGTGAAGTTATATAGTCATGTATGTATTCTTCTAGTTATGTTGCCTTAAGTGATTATATTAGACTTTGACTTGACATTATGAGTGTAGTATTAGGGTTAAGTCTTGGTTATTCCTACTTGACTTTATGAGTCTATGTGGAGTATATTAATGGTGTTATGATGATATATATGATGACTTGAAGATGTTAGGTTGTTTTAGAGGTGTTTCTAGAATGACTTGTATTATGGGTTAAAAGTGAAGTATGTGATGTCTTGTCTTGGTTGACTTGTATCTCTTGCTTGATGTATATATGATTATGGATATGTGATGTCTTGATATAGGGTGTTTTAACTCTTAGTCTTGAATAATAATATAAGTGAGACCTTAATGATAAGAAGGTCATGTTATGTGAAACCTTGAACTTAGTGGCGAGGTTATGAATTGTGAAGTAGTTAGCCGTAATGGTATCCTTCATGTGATGAGTGATGTACTTAAGGTTGATTGGCTGGAACGACATCATATCATATCTTAGGGAAGTCGCTATGAGTTTCTTGTCGCCAAAGTGAGTTATGCCCTAGTGGACCTTGCTTTGGTAGGGTGAATGTAAAGGGGGTCATGAACTAGATATGGGACCTATTTATATGAACCTTAATGTGAATTAATTTATGAGAACAAAGGCTAGCGCCGAGTGAGTATGAGTAAGGGGGAAGTGGATTCAATTAAAGAAGAGATTGAATGCTTCGTACACCCATCATATTCCTTAACCATGTGCCTACATGGGATGTGTCCAAGTTTTACCATTGGCATGTAGAACAACCTCATCGAAGTAGGATAGAACTTCGTATTCCATGTCTTGCTACCATGGTCTATGTCGGTTATTGTCAATTCTCATTATGTGGAATACCTATTAGCATTAGATAAGTTTATGAGGTTTAGATGGTGGTATGGGACGCTATCTAGACATTGCACCATAGACATTGAAGGTGTTATGTGGAGTTCCTAGGTCTTGTCCAAGACCGTTGTGTGAGTGTCTTATGTGATGCTTTATGTGAGTGTCTTATGTGATGTATGAGTCTTAATGAACTAATGACCTATGTTAGTAACTATGTAAATGAAGGAGTAGCTAATCTAAAGTGACTTAAGCATTCCTTAGCTAAAGTGTGAGGAGGACATGAAAGGATGGTCTCTTCATGTCTTATCTTTGGAAGTCTTGAGAATGACTCTAGTTAGGGAAGTTGGTTAATCTTGTTGACATGATCTAAACCTTAGGAAGTCTTAAGGACTATTTAGGTAATCTTGAAGAGGTTATTGCACTATGGACTTTATCTTCTCGATTTACTTAAGTAGGTCTTTTGATAGGCTTTGGAAGGAGAATGTCTTCTAATTTTAAGTGTTGGTGTGTTTAGTGAGAATGATTATATTTTGAGGTAGTCTATACGATCTCTTGTGTGTGTGTGATAGATATTGTATGGGCGGTCAGTCCACACTTACTCAAGTGAACCTTGAAATTGACCTTTGGTAGATGAATCTTACATAGATGTTTATGATTGTTTTCTAAGTATGTTTGTGACTCATTGTAGGTAATCTTAAGGGTCGTTTAGGCACATCTAGAGAGGGTGTATGGGCGGTCTCTCTTTGTGTGACTTAAGTGAATCTTAGGATGACTTTAAGTGAGGAAATTACATGCTAGGAAGACTTAAAGTGAGTGATGAAGTGATTTACTGTAACAGTGAATACAGTGAATATAGCTCACTGTAAAGTGATGTTCTTTAAATGCTATATTTAGTTAATTGTTCTCTTATGTGTTTATTAATTGCTAAATGATATTCTTATGTTTAATCTATGATTTTCTAATGAAAAGATGCATATTTCCAATAAAGTCCGTTTTCATGATTTTATGCATATAGCCATACTTAGTACATGTGGTTGTACTAATTCCATGCTTTATTTTCTATCTATAGACCTTGGTAGGTAAGGATCTTTTGGAGAAGAAGACTTGGGCTTAGAAGAATCGTCCAAGTAGAAGAATTGAAGTATGTCCTCATTTGTATCGAGGGCATATATGTCATCTTATGTTTCTTTTATGAAGTATTGTAATAGACTATGTTATTTCTATTTTCGTATTAAAGTACTCTTGTGTCTTAAGATGATGAGATTGAGACTTAGCATTTCTATTACTTTTATATGAAAGTGGTTTTTAAAGACTATATTATGTTTTAGTGAAAAGTTTTAATTCCGCACTACTTTTCACTATGTGTATGCAATGAGTAATATGAATGAGGCTTGTCTGAGAACTCTGAGAGTTCGACGATGCCGGTCGCAAATCCGAGATTGCACCCTATCTTCTAGGGTATGGTTTCGGGTTGTGACAAAGTTGGTATTAGAGCATAGGTTGGTGAAAGTAGTATTAGGTATCAAAAAGTCTCATCAAGTCACGTGTTGTAGAATCTTGACCATCGGTGTGAGTCGCGACACATCTATGGTGAGAGGCTATAGGACGATTGAGTTTCCCTTCATTTCTACTCCTATGTTCGTGCGGTAGAGTTATGTTATGATTATCCTTCTTATGAGTTTCCTTGTGTTTTCTAGGAGATGAATACTAGAAGGATGGCCGCTAGAAGGATGGAAGAGGGAAGGGGTAATGAGGAAGTTCTTCCACAAGTTGAGCAAGTTCCTCAAGGTGCTCAAGGTGGACAAGGTGTTCAAGGTGCTCAAGATGATCAAGTGCCTCCTCAAGGTGATCATGCTCCTAATGTAGGAGGAGGTGATGAGGTGCCGTAATTGTCTAATAGGGTGATTGGAGAGGCTTTGCTTGCTTTAGCCCAAGCCGTAACGGCTCAAGCGAACTTGAACATGATGCCTAGGGTTAATGCTATGGAGAGAACTATGTCATCTAGGTTGAGAGACTTTGTGAGTTTGAATCCTCCAATCTTTCTTGGCTCTAAGGTGAATGAGGATCCCCAAGAATTTCTTGATGGTGTGTACAAAGTTTTGAGTGCTATGGGGGTTACATCTAGGGAGAAGGTGGAGTTGGCTTCATACCAATTGAGAGATGTTTCTCAAATTTGGTACACTCAATGGAAGGACAATAGGCCGGAAGATTCGGGTCCTATTGAGTGGGAAGAGTTTAAGGGAGCTTTTCTTGGCAAGTACTTTCCCCGAGAGAGAAGAGAAGTCAAGGTGGAGGAGTTTATTAATCTCAAGCAAGGCAATATGAGTGTTGAGGAGTACTCTTTGAAATTCTCGACTTTGTCTAGGTATGCACCTTCCCTAGTGACTAATTCAAGGGATGAAATGAGTCGCTTTGTGACGGGTGTAGCCAATTTAGTGAAGGAGGAATGTCGTATGGCTATGTTGCATGATAATATGACTTTGGCTAGACACATGGTGTATGCACAATCAATTGAAGAGTCTAAAATTATGAGGATGTCAAGGAACTTGAAAAGGAGTGTTGCTAGTGACCAAGTGCAACCTAGGTTCAAAAAGAGGGTTCAAACTCAAGATGGACCTAGTGTTCCTAAGAAGAAGTTTGAGAAGAGAGGTGGTTTTAGCAATGACAAACCTTTATGTGCCACTTGTGGTAAGAGACATTATGGTGAGTGCTTATTGGGTACCGGTAGTTTCTTTGGATGTGGAAAAGATGGGCACAAAGTGAGAGATTGTCCAAACATTGCTTCTAGGAAGGAGGGCAAGAGGGTTGAGCCTAGTGTTCCAAAGGATGATGCTCCAACTAAGAGGCGTCTCTATGCACTCCGTACTAGAATTGAGAAGTCGGGTGATAGTGATGATGCTGTTGGTAAGTTCTTGTTTCTCTTTTGATAGTATGAGTTCCTTCTAAGTGGGGGAGTATGGTTTGTAGATGGGATAGAAGTTATTGAATTGTTGCATGTGCATGATGTTTAGGAGTTTGGTTGAAATTAAATTTCATTTACTTCTTGCATTGTGTGTTTTATGAAGCTTTGAGCATGTTGTATGATGTGTTTACATGACGTTATCTTGCACAATAGCATGTTTATATAAAGAATTGCCTAAAAATTGCATTTTTGGAAAAAATTGCTGAAATCACTGTTGCTTGATATACTGTTCACTGTAAAATTTTTGTAAAAATGGCTATTTGATCCTTTGGTCTAAAATTCTTGTTATGTGGTTAGAACTTATGTATATAAGTATGATGTTGAACATAAAATGAGTTTTTGCTATTTGGATTGAAGCATGTGAGTTTTGTAGCATAATGAGTTACAAAATTGTTTTCTAGTTTCTTGTTGTGTTGCGAATATCTTGACTATGTGAAGCTGATGATTTATTCTTAGATACTTGTTGTATGGTTTGGTTGTATGCTGCTAGTTGAATCTCTAATCTTGGAACTGTTCGGAGAGTGACAAGTGTCATTCGACGATGAATGTGTCCAAGTGGGGGAGATTGTAAGACCTCGAAAATGACATAGGTTAACTAGAGCCTAATATATTGGTCTTAGTGTTCTAAGGTCCTAAATATGTTTAATATGTGGTATAGAGGCAGTAGCTAAAATATTAGAAGTGTTGGAAGTCAAACGTCAAGGGACGACTAAGACGTTTGACGACTAAGTCACCTAAATGTCTCTTATGTGGTTCTATGTGTTTATGTTTGTTTAATGGTGTTTTAAGGCTCTTAATAGAGTTATTATAGCATGTATAGGCAGTTTTTAAAGTTTCGTGAAGTTTGGAGGTCAAACGACCAAGAACGTCCAAGGCATTCGAAAGATATGCTTTGAGTCGACCTTGTACGTCTAGACGAGTTTCATCGAGTTTTACGTGTTCGTTTTGTATGAAATTCATGTGAGAGGTGTTAAACTCATATATGGTCATATTTGGCTTGGAAACGTCCGGGTAATTATCCCCAAGGACCATCAAAGGGTCCTTGAGGAAGGAACCAAAACCTGGTGAGCAGGCTGTCCCAGGCAGCCTTGGCGACGGAGCAGTCGACGGCCTGTCATGGCTGTGAAGCCCCGTCACAAGGTTCCGTCGTGGGCCTTGTCCAAGTTGTAGGTAGAACCCTTGGCAAGACACTCGAGCTTGCAACGGAGGGTCATGACGGGCCGTTGCACCCGTGACGCCCCGTCACAAGCCAGTCGTCGCAGCCAAGTTCCCTGTGCGCAGATTTTCTACCAAGTTAGGGGTGAACTTGTAAATTCACCCCACGTCCAAATAATAGTTTAGGCGGTTTTTAAGGGTATTATGGGTATTTTAGATGAGTATATAAGTGTTTAACACTTATAATAATTCATTCTTCTAAAATCAAAACCCAAAGTCTCTTAGAATATTCCCAAAACCTCCATTGAAGACTCTATTGAAGAGGCAGCTTGGTGAGGGGTTCTTGAGTGGAAATTCTTCATCAAAGTGAAGAATTATCATCCTTGAGGTATGGATTTTGATCCTTGAAACTTATTTCATCAAGGAGCCCAATTCTCAAAGTGTTTTACAAAGTTTTCTAAAGTGAATTGTCCAATTTCGGGATTCTACCATGGGTCCTTGCATAAATGATTTCTAAACATTGAATTATGATCTAATTGATATTGTATTGATGATTTCAACATAAATTACCTATGAACCCATGTGAATTGATGAACCCTAGTTTTGGCTACTTATTGGTTACTTGATATTAAGCTAATGTTGATGAATTGTTGTGTAGTTTCTTATGGCTTTATAATGATATAAAATTGTGTTCAATTGATATATAATTGATCTTAGATTGTTAAACCTAGATTTGATTGATGTAGATTCATTGAGTTTTATGGTTATTGCTTTGAATTATTGTTCATGGCCATGGGTAAGGGCCTTGTGATGTTGAATTGGCTGATTTGGCATTGAATTGAGTTGTGGATATGGGATGAAGGTATGCTGCCCCATTTTCCTTAATTTGAATTAATTATACTTTGATTCTATTGTGATTGGTATGGTCCACTTATGGTGGCGGTGTTATGTGTTTTATTTGCAATTGATGTGGCCTTGTCGGAGTTACTTTATGCAATATTATGAGCATGGCCTTATAGGAAATTACTTGATGTTATGTGGCTATTTATGTAGTTGATGATGTGATGTATGTCATTACCTATCTACATGTGAAGTTATATAGTCATGTATGTATTCTTCTAGTTATTTGCCTTAGTGATTATGTTAGACTTTGACTTGACATTATGAGTGTAGTGTTAGGGTTAAGTCTTGGTTATTCCTACTTGACTTTATGAGTCTATGTGGAGTAATTAATGGTGTTATGATGATATATAGGATGACTTGAAGATGTTAGGCTGTTTTTAGAGGTGTTTCTAGAATGACTTGTATTATGGGTTAAAGTGAAGTATGTGATGTCTTGTCTTGGTTGACTTGTATCTCTTGCTTGATGTATATATGATTATGGATGTCTTGATATAGGGTGTTATAACTCTTAGTCTTGAATAATAAATATAAGTGAGACCTTAATGATAAGAAGGTCATGTTATGTGGAACCTTGAACTTAGTGGCGAGTTATGAATTGTGAAGTAGTTAGCCGTAATGGTATCCTTCATGTGATGAGTGATGTACTTAAGGTTGATTGGCTGGAATGGCATCATATCATATCTTAGGGAAGTCCCTATGAGCTTCTTGTCGCCAAAGTGAGTTATAGCCCTAGTGACTTGCTTTGGTAGGGTGAATGTAAAGGGTTCATGAACTAGATATGGGACCTATTTATATGAACCTTAATGTGAATTAATCTATGAGAACAAAGGCTAGCACCGAGTGAGTATGAGTAAGGGGGAAGTGGATTCAATTAAATTAGAGATTGAATGCTTCGTACACCCTTCATATTCCTTAACCATGTGCCTACATGGATGTGTCCAAGTTCTACCATTGGCAAGTAGAACAACCTCATCGAAGTAGGATAGAACTTCGGATTCCATGTCTTGCTACCATAGTCTATGTCGGTATCCTATTCTCATCATGTGGAATACCTAGCATTAGATAAGTTTATGAGGTTTATGGTGGTATGGGACGCTATCTAGACATTGCACCATAGACTTTGAAGGTGTTATGTGGAGTTCCTAGGTCTTGTCCAAGACCATTATGTGAGTGTCTTATGTGATGCTTTATGTGAGTGTCTTATGTGATGTATGAGTCTTAATGAACTAATGAACTAATGATTATGTAGTAACTATGTAATGAAGGAGTACCTAATCTAAAGTGACTTAAGCATTC
>CM040623.1:17647628-17664928 GCA_022817965.1 Solanum lycopersicoides
GAAGTGTCCTGCTTGCATCAGCAGGCTACGTCACTCAACAAAGGTACCATCAGTCAAGGCATGCATGCATCTAACGTGGCATGTCGCATCGGCCGGGTATATTGGCGTCTTCCATTCAGCGTCAACCAATTTTACATGAATCTGACGTGGAATGTCACTAAAAGAAAATGTACTTTAAGCTAAAAAATACATTGTAGCTAAATATAAAATTTTCCATAGCTAAACAATTTAGTCACACTATTTTGTTTCGGAGCATGTGTAGCAAGATGTAGAGTGGCTAATAGTTAGATACAAACTTTACATGGTCCGTAACTAAGATTTTATACTTATAATTACAAAATAAAATTGTTTATAGCTGCACTGGATAAAGCTTCTGCCACGAAAAGTATACTTATAGCAAATTATTTATTCCTGTGCCACAATATTAAATTTTGTGTCTATCTTTGTAAAGTAGCCATAAGGGGTTGTAGCAAAAGATTCATTTATTGCCACGAATATTAAACTTTCTGGCTAGTTCTATAACTGATCTCGTGGAAATAATTCTTATATTTAGTTATGATAAAAAAATTCATAGCTATAATCATTGTATTTGCCACAATTTTTTCATATTGTAACTAACAGTTCATATATCTAACCATGAAATATTTGCGCTGAAGCTTAAGAAAAAATATTTGTAATAAAAGTACTTATTAGCCATGTTCTCTATACGTGGCAATTATAGGAGTATAGATACAACTATCAATTTAAAATTTCATAACTAAAATTTCACAATTCATTGTCACAAGATATATATTATAGCTTAAAATTCTAAAAATATTTTTCTGGCAATTATAAATTCATCACAAGATATTTTTGTGGCAATTATATATATTTTTAAACCTAAAAAAAATGTTCATTTCTTCAAATTCATACAATGTAGTTGCTTTTAACATGAAATTTATATGAGAAATGTGTGAAATATATTGAATTGTATAATAAATACAATACATGGAGAAAAGACTTGATAAAGATTAAAAAATGTTATTCAAAATAGTCAAACATCATTTTATTCAAACATATAAATATTCTTTTACAAGAAATAATAGCTATTTTTGTATCATCAATTTTGATGCGCTCATCACTTCTCGTAAGGTGCAAACAAAGTTAAATATTACATAAGAAAATGGCACAATAAATATTTAATTTAATTATTTATATGATTTTTTCAAAAAATAAATCACATATTTACTAAATTAGTGATATGAAAAACTATATATATAAAAAAAGAATCATTCTTACGTTAAGAGTATCATTTGGTTGTTGACCTTGAGCTTCAATCATCATTTGAAATTTCTTTTCCCACCTTTTACTCAACTCTTCTAATTTGTTATCTGTTTTTTTTTTCATTCTTCAATTTGTTCCTTAGCTTCTCTTTTGACTTCTTCCACACGCTCGTTTGATTCTTTTCTGGTTGATTCTAATTGCTTTATGAGTTGTACCTTTGTTGGTCTACCACCAAAATATTCACTAAAAATTTTTCCGGGGCCATATGCACGAAGATATCCATTTTTTCTGTCCCAACTACTTTTTCAAAGATATCATCATTATTTAGAGAAATTTCTCCATTTTGTTGCTATTTTTTTAATTGGTCAAATTGATCTTACAATCAAAAGAATATAACACTAAATATGGAAATAAATAATTATTAATCAAATAAAGAGAAAATTTAAAATATAAAATTACCACGACATCTTATTGAAAAGAATCTACTTGTTTTCCTTATTTTTCTTGCGAGATTCCATGAAAACTTCAACACGGGAAGGAGTTTTCCCGTCTTATGCCTATAGAAATAACAATCATTATTGTTAGTTAAATTAATAAAATGCAATATATTCTTCAAACTTAATTCTACATATTATTTTGTGAACCATTTCATGTCTAAGTCTTGCATAACTTTTGGTTCCAATATATGGAGGTAAGGAACGTTTCGATCTATTCGATTTATTTTGCATACTTCTCTCCTGAATAATTTTTAAAAAAATTAATAAACATTAGTTTCTTTAATTGATAAAATAAAACCATTTCACTAATAAAACAAATTTTTTAATATAATACATCATACCTGAAAATCAACATCACTCCAAAGATTAACCAAATATTTCCAGTCGTCGGCGCTAACACGTTTACGCTTATTCCGCAATCGAAGTTGATAAGATGTTTTTGAATCAAAATAGTACTTTCCATTTTGTGTCTATAGTCTCTATAAAGTTCACTAATATGACCAATGATTTCATATTTTCTATCCTCAAACACATCAAAATTAATTTTTTCCTACAAAAAATATATTAAATATAATTTGCGATAATATATTCTAATAGATATTCAATTGTAAAACCTTAAAGAAAATTATTAAATTTATTAATTTATTCTTACCAATATGATGTCCCACATGTGGTCAATCTTATTCTCATCAATTTCTTTCCAACCATTTAATTTTAAAGGACAACTTCGGGTTCTAACTATTTGTCCCAAAAACCAAATAAATTGAGTTGCATTCTCACCAATAGCTTGATTATCCTCATCAAATTCTACATATAATTTTGTCCTTCCTGTAAGTTCATTAGTTTTATGCATCGCGTAGGCCCTCTAGTTTTTTTTTCACCACGTTGGGACCTAATTAAAATTAAAGATTAAATAAATAAAATTAAATAGAAGTATCTGTATTTATAAAAAAGAAATTAATAACAATAAAGTATACCTGTTGAATTTGATGATTGATGTTCTTCCATAACCGTAACCTCTTCAGACACATCATTGCTAGGAATACTTTCTTCATGTCACACCCGGATCCTAGATCCCAGATGAGACCGGCGTCGTTAACCTCTCAGAGGTCGCAGACAAGCCTCTTCTTAGCTTTCATCACAATCATACAGTTAAATTTAGCGGAAAACTTAAAACTATACTGAAGTGTACTTAGACTTCTTATAACTGCATAAGAGTAATATTCTAACAGCTCAAACTAAACAACCATCTATCAATAGATTAAACAATTGAAATAAAGAATCATAATATTAGTAATAGTTGTCAAACCGGCCTTAATACAAAATCTTGAACAAATTTTTGAAAGGAAACGCTAGGGACAACATCCACAAGCTATGTCTAATCTACTAAAGCTAGAAAGCGTAGGCATCCTCAAACTGAAGAGGACCTACCAAAGTCTGGAGGTACCAGTCGAAAGAGCTTCAAACGATCTTTAATCTTCTTCAAGGACCTGCACATATAAAAATAGTAATTGTATGGGTTAGTACACACTTGTACTAAGTATGGGTGTATGCACATAAACACATAAGGACTATGCATGATCAAGGAAAGCTGTTCCTATAGAAACATGCCATTTCTGGAAAGTGAAGTCACTTCACTTTCCTAATTCTTTATTTGTGAATCATGCTATGAATATGAAATATTTTCATTAATTTAAAGCACACAACTCATTTTCTATATGAACATAAGACCTTGGAATCATGAACATAATTTTAGAACAACTCAGGCAAAATTAATATTTTTGCTCCCCTTAGGCCGAGAGCTCCCTCTCCCAGCCTTAGTTTATTTTTCAGTCTTTTCTTCTTTCTCTTGTGTAGTTCAATGATCTCCTTTGATCCTATGTTTTACTTACGATTGCAATGACTCATTATTGTCCCATACCTACAATGAATTAAGTAATTAATCTCCAAAAGATTAAGGAAATGATTTGACTACCCTACTCGCAAGTTATGCTTTTCATTCTTGTTAAATTGGGCATGAAGTCTTTGTAAGCCAATCTTTATTGGCTATGCCAATTCTTTGATTATTTGAATAATATATAGATATTGGGGCATATATTCATACTCCAATTGATGAGTCATTATGTTTTGCTCCATTTATTGCCATAAACCAATAACTGTTAAAACTTCATTCTTATCAAACACTAATGAATTGATATTCTTATGCTTCTGCTTACATAGTTCACTTTGAACTTACATTTCTTATTCTTTGATCTGCTGTTCACATTGAACATGTTACTTTCTTTCTTTCTTACTTTCTTAAAGAAATCTTTAGCATTTAACCGACATAGATCATGTGAGCTAACATGAAATCCAGTGTCTTACCCACTCCAAAATGAGGTGGTTCACCGTCTAAAGTGAAACCGAATACTTTCTTGAGCATTTAACCGATATTGATCATGTGAGCTAACATGAAATCCAGTGTCTTCGCCACACCGAAAAGAGGTGGTTCACCGGCCAAAGTGAAACCGAATACTGCCTAGCTTTCTTAGGTGGAATCTACTAGCTAGTAACCTATGCTGGCGAGATAGTTCAAAGACTAGGAGACCTTGGAGACCCTGATCCACCTTGGTGGTAGTCTCGTCTCATGAGTCTTACATGTGCTTGCACAAGCTCATTGCTAGTCTATCGGTGCTTAGGTCAGATTTATTATACTTTACAACTTTTAGAGTTTACTCATACATTGTTAAAGCTTGCTTCTAGTATGAGGTATACTTAGCTCAATTGTTGACTCTTCATCCCTTTCATTACTTGTTGAATGTGAACTTAATTCTTACATTATTATAACGCCCCAAAATGAAATATTGTGAACAAGAGCCTCATGATTGTTTCTTGAGTTGACTTTAAGTTAAATGGAGTTAGTTTAGTGTCCTTAGGCAGTGTGCAAAGTTTCGTGAAGTTTGGAGGTCAAACGACCAAGAATGTCCAAGGCATTCGAAAGATATGCCTTGAGTCGACCTTGTACGTCTAGACGAGTTTCGTCGAGTTTTATGTGTTCATTTTGGATGAAATTCATGTGAGAGGTTTTAATCTTATAGATGATTATATTTGTGTTGGGAAAGTCGGGGAAATTATCCCCAAGGACCATCGAAGTGTCCTTGAGGAAGGACCCAAAAACTGGTAAGCAGGCTGTCCCAGGCAGCCTTGGTGACAGAGCAGTCGACGGCCATTCATGGCTGTGACGCCCCGTCACAAGGTTACGTCGTGGGGGACTTGTTCAAGGGTGTAGCGGGACTCTTGTAAAGACACTGAAGCTTGCAACGGATGGTCAGGACAGGCCGTTGCACCCGTGACGCCCCATCACAAGCAGGTCGTCGCAAGCCTTGTCCCTGTGCGCAGATTTTTCTGCCAAGTCAGGGGTGAACTTGTAAATTCACCCCACGTATAAATAAGAGTTTGGACGTTTTGCTAAGGGATTTTTAGGTTATATTAAATGAGTTTTAAACCCTAGACCTAGACAAGACCCCCTCACTTCGAAATTCAAACTCTCTCTCTAAAAAGAAAACCCCCTCAAGACTCCATTGGAAGGTAGAAGTCAAGGAAGGATAGGAGGGCTGGTTGTATGAGTCTCTTCATCAAAAACTCTTGGATTTGTCTTGCTTAGTGAGGTATGGTATCCATTCTTGAATATCTTTTCATTCAAGAAGCCAATTTCCAAAATGGTTTTCAAAAGGGTTTCTAAACTCAATCTTCTTCTAACTTTGATTTCTAGTATGGGTCTTCTTGAATTTAAGTTCTAATGATTTAAATGTATTTATCTTGGTTTGAATTGATGATTTTTATGTTAAAACTCCATGAAACTCTTGTTTATGCATACTTCAACTTTTGACTTAAAAATGGGTTATGTGAGCATGATTTGAGTAAGCTATGAACTTGGGTCTTCTTGTGTATGTCATGTTGGTGTAGCTACTGCCCTAAGGGCCTTAATATGGTGAAATGTTGATAAATTGATTATGGGTGATGATGGTTTGAATTGTTGATGAGTTGTTCTCATTGTATATTTCTTATTATGAATTGCTATTTGAGTGGTATGGTCCACCTTATGGGTGGCGGTGATAATTGATGAGCTTGATGTTGTTTAGTATGTGTTGAGTAGGTAATCTTGAAGGTATAATATGTTGAATGAATATATATTGTATATGGGTCTTCTATTGTGTTTGGTGTAGCTTGAATTACATGCTTGACCTAGTTTATGACTAAATAAAGTATATGATTATGAGAAGCATCTAGAGTGTGTAACTCGATGAATCGAGGTTAACGTATGCGTAGAACTTGTTGATAATGAGATGATGCTTATATGCAAAGTGTACACATGTACACACGCACACACTTTAAAGAATGTATTATACCAAGTTGAGCAAAAAGGGGAATCTTGAGGTGGACACACTTCGTGAGTTGAGACGTAGTGTCTAGTAGCAACTTCTCCATTCCTAGTGAGCTTTCTAAGATAGACTATTATGTTGAGAAATCCGTGGGGAGTTATGCCTAGCACCGAGAGGATATGAAGGGGAGGTGGATTGCACTTCGTTAGTTGAGATGTTGTAATCCAAAGTACCTCTTGAGATGAGTACTCCTCGTTAGTAGAGAGTGAGTTACTTAGTAGCAATCTCCTTATCCCTTAACTATGTGCCCGCATAGGTGTAGCTATTGGAAAAGCCATGTAAACGCTAGGAAGCATGACCTTACACTAGGCAAGTAAGGATCCCTCATCCGATAGGGGTTAATATCGGGATTCCATGTCTAGCTCTCATGGACTTTGTCGGTTAAGCTAACTCCCACAAAAGAATTGATTTGAAACTAATTATCTTGTATATTGTTGAATTTGTGTATGTATGTCGTGAAGTTATCAATCCACATTAGTTACCGAGTAGGAGCATTGAGTGGGAGTAGTAGTATGGGATGCTATTCTCACATTGCACTTGGTGTGACCTATACCTACTATGGGAGAAGAGTACCTTCATGAAATCCGTGTGAATGAGTACTATGGTGTAGTGTTATGGAGGATTATTGTGGAGTACTTGAGTAAATGGAATCCATTAGGAGTACTGAGTGGGAGTGGTAGTATGGGATGCTACTCTCACATTGCACTTGGTATGACCTATATTTCCATGAGTGTTTTACATATGTTAGCCAAGGGCGTGTATTTGATTTCCAACGAAGTAAGCCTAAGATTTGGTAGTTTTAAGGGTCGCTTTGGTGTGCTTTGAAAAGAGGTGTAATGAAAATCCCTTCTTAGCTCACCTTGGGGAGTCTTAGGATAACCTTGGGTTAGGGCAACTTCAAAGGAAAAAAGTTCATATGACTTGGACCGTGCCATTCACTGTAAGGTCTCCATTGTAAGAATTCAAAATATTCACTATGATGCTTTATTCAATTTTCATTGTAAGTTTAGTAAGTTCATTGAAATATTCCTTTTGATTACTCTAAGTTTTGGTAAAGTTGCCATAAAGTGTTGATTGTCAATTCTTATGTTGGTTTGTTTCTAGATTCATGAATATTATATTTACATTGCATTAAAAGTTATTTTTACTAAAATATCCCTTTTCGTATGTTTTTGCATATGCCATACTTAGTACATTGTTGTACTAACCCCATACTTTTATATACCTTATGAGTAAAAGTTGGAAGTCTTTTGGAGGATCAGAGTTGAAGCTTGAGAATTCTATCTCTCAAGAATTGGGTATGTCCTCATATATTCGAGGACATAGTTTTATGTTTCTTAGTTTCTTTATTAAGACTTAAAAATGTACTTACTTTTATTGTAAAGGTCCGTGTCCCTAAGATTTCAAGTTGTGTCTTTAAGTTGGCTTGTGACGATAAGATTTCCTAGTATTTATGAAAAGACTCCTTTTATTATTATTATTGTGAAAAGTTTTAAATCCGCACTACTTTTCATGCTCTATGTTATGAATACTAGTTAGAGGGCTTGTACGAGACCCCAAAGGGGTCAAGTACGCCCGGTCATGATTCGAAAGTTTCCCTAACTTTTAGGGGGTGCTTTTGGGTCGTGACAATTATAATCATGGTGTGAGTGAGACTTGTCTCACGATTTCTAACACCCTCTTATGTGAGTATCTTTGACATAATTGTTTAGGTGCAAGTGAGACTTGTCTAACTTCCTTTAACACCCCATTCTCGGTCAATTACATAACTCATAAGCTTTTAGTTATCTCATTACTCACCTTATCTTGTTCAACGTTATTTGGTAGTCTTGTAACATTCTTTATGAAAGTTATAAGGACTTACTCAATGTGCTACTATGTTCACAAGTTCATTTAGATAGGGTATGTTAGGACTTGTCCCAATCATTGGCATACCTAGTTTATGAGTGCATTGAGTTAAGATTGGTATGACTTAATAATTAGCCAATTCTATTACATATTTTGGAAATAATATTGCTGGCCAATTTATTGGGATAAACCAAACTTTAACCTTTTATTAGCCTATAAGAACAATTCAGTGCGTAGTTTGACCAAGCTATAAAGTTGATTTGGTATTGAAGATTAATTAACTAGTTTTTATTGTCATTCTTATTTCTTGTTGGAAACATTGCATTCCAAACACTTACAAACATATCTACTGTAAACACACACAATAATCTAAACCTTAATTCCTTTCAACAGTAAACTGAATTTCATAAACAACTTATAACAATTTCATCTTCTCGAACACAATTAGGCATTACAACATATCTTATCTCATGTAAATAATACTCTAATCATACGGATCTAACCTATAGTTCTCATTCGACATTATCAAATCACAAAAACTTACACCTAATGATCAGTTAGCACCACATACCAACAACATGCTCGGGATGTGCATTATACATACTACTAGAATCGGAAATAGGGAGAACTAGGGAGATGAACATTCGACAATTTCATTGGGAACAACCCTAGTTTCGGTTTTCTTGAATTCAAAACGTTTGAAAAACCTCCTGGGGAAAGGAATCCAAGAGATAAAACCCATACCTTACTGTAGAATTGAATCTATGAAGATCACCCTGTTCTTTGCACGAAAACCTTGAAGAATTGCCTTGAAATCACCTAAGGTTTTTCTTATGTTTGCTCACTCTTTTTCAGTCGTAGGTTTCTACTGGATAAACGTGGGTCTAAGTCTTAGGAACTGAATATTGACTAATTTAACTTAGGTTAATTAACTTAATTATATAAATTAATTAGCTAATTACCAAAATGTCCCTCCTAAATTGACTAAAAATAGGAGAGCATTTGATTTAGCCAAATTGTGCAAATTTGATAAGGGTCTCGGGTTTGACCATGAATTTGAATTAATTAATTAAGTTGCTAATTTAATTAATTAAGTGACCTAGGGTAATTACTAAAGTACCCCTAAGTCGCTAGGACCATAACTAACCCCTTTGGACCATCCTAGGTTAGGTACTAGGATGTTTCTTTAGTTAGTTACTCGGCTAGCGTCACCCGATTAGGTCTTAGGATTTCAGACCACTAGTTAGTTCATTTTAATTAGTCCTAGGTTAGTTAGCTAGTTAGGTCAGTTAGTTTGAGCATAGGATTGGTTAGGAAGCTCAGCCCCACGTGTCTTGACCCGACGCGTGCCGCTCCGCTAACCACCCTAACCGAATCGGTTGGCTTGGTTGCTTGGTCTCTCGGCCAGTAGCACATGTGCTTACGCATGTGTTGCCGTGCACTTTCTTAACAGTGCACTCTGTAGTTTCACTTGGAAAGTTCACTTCTTGTCCTCAAGAATCCTCACTATGTCCTTCGGCACTGCTTAATTTACATGATCATGTGCTATAGTACCTAGGCTTGACACTTGGATGCCTCGTACCTAATGTGCGTTAGCATTGAAATTAAGAATTGAAGAAATTAAGAATTTTAGCTTAGGGTCTTCATTCCAGGTACAATTCCTAAACAAGCTTGGATTGGAGCATTTAAACATCAAAAGTGTATTTTGAGTTACTTGTGTATACATAGAAATTGGCTAACACACTTAAGCTAATATTCTCTAACATGCCCAATATTACTCAATATTGGGCATTGGGATGCCTATGTACCCCAATACATATTGTTAAAATCAGATAGACTCTTCACTAGACAAGTACATTTTCTGGAATGTTACACTTTAAGAGATGTACTTATAACAATATCACAATCCTTTGGTAATGTGTAAATCTCGAAAGACGTTCCTTTATGCATTTTATAACTAACAATCATGTCTTTAACATCTGAATCATCACGACATTCTACTAATCCATCATAATCATTGATAGTCCTATCACCTCTCAAATAAAAAAATTCATCTCCCTCTAAAATATAAAATTTACATTGTTTCTTTAAATAATACAATAAGTCAAACTAACTAACAAAATCAATGTCCATACTTGTTTTAATCAACTGACCATTTACGTATTTTCTAGAGGGGTGAGAATATAAAATAACCACCATAATTATAACTAATTTCTATCTCATCTTGAGTGTCCATGTTTCCTATAAAATCATTAAACACGAGTTAACTATATATGATTTTGTAAATTTCTCTAATTGAAAAATATAATTAAAATGTAATATTATAGAAAGTTATATTACCCTGATAAACAAGTTCCTCAACATGTTGTTTGGGGAGATTTTCTTTTATCGAGGTCGTTTTAGAACTCTTACAAAGTTCCACAAGTTTCACATCATCATTATCAATCCAGAAATTATTTTTTTCCAAAGACCATTCCTGCCCATATCTTATTGCAAACAAGTATCCGTAAGGTATTAAAATATATTTAATAATCAATTTTGAAAAAAAATTATAAAAACAAAAAACATGTAACTCAAAATCTACATGGATACATATTTCATAAAATAAATAACTCATATATAAACAATATAATCAACCAACAGTAAGTGATTTGCTAATGTATTGTTTCATTGATTAAACAATTATATACAAAAAAATTTAAAAAATCAAAAAAATTATTTCAAAAAGTGACAGAAATTACAAAAAAAAAAAAAGAGAAGAAGAATGTACTTACTGCAAAAATGTTACAACACCAAAAGATGAAATTAGAATATGTATTAAAATAAAGAGAATTAGTGATGTTAGGGTGATTTTACTTCCTATTGGGTGCTAGTTTTATTACTTTTTGGCTTATTAAAATAGGAAAAGAAAGACCTAATTTAGGCATAAAATAATGAGAGGGAAAAGTTTGGAGGGAAATATTTTTACTTCTATTTTGACTTTTTTGTTACTAATTTTGTGGTGTCTCTTTCAAAAATAGATATAACACATTATTTATAATATGTGATAGTGAATTTACGTGAATTTCCCTAAAAATAACTAGAATAATAATAAAAAGTTTTATCACTTAATTAATTAATGTTATTTGAAATCTAAAATTGATATGTAAATTTTTTTAATAGCTAGGACTTTATTATATCCAATGCTCTTTTTTCTCTTAGTGAAGAGAACTTTGTTGTCAATTCAATGATAATTACGATTAATGATATTTTTTTATTTAGTTACAATAATTGTTTGTCACTACAATTTATTTATTTTTAGTAGTGTTTATGTGCGTTTGATCATGTTTTATTGTGAGATTTGAATAAATCATAGTTATTTTATTTAATATTTTTGTTGTTCAAAAATACAAAGTGATTTTTTTTCTCTTTGGAGCATAATGACTCGCCCAAAAATTAGCCGAATAATGGGGAAAAAAGTGAAACGCTATTTTTGCCGAATATGTTGTTACGAAACCAAACTTTATAGATGATTATTAACCTCCTGTACTATTTAATATTGTATTTTAAAGGTATAGATATGTGCCGACATGGATACATTACTTTATGAAATATTTATGATTTCCACATAGACACATATATATACCTTTAAAATAGACTATTAAATAGTGCAGGGGGTAAAAGGTCTTTTTCAAAGTTCGTTATTGTTACAACAAATTTCGTTCAACATTCATATATATTTCAGAATTTTTTCACTATTTGAAACTTACAAATATATTATCTTTAAAAATGAATTGAATAGTGAGCACCTATTATTACACCAAAATATGTTGTTTTGATACATAAGTTCAAATCAAATAATAAATCTCAAATTACTTGTCAAGATGAAGTTTATGGTGGAATTAGAGAAGTTGATTTTATTTAAATTTTATAAAATTAATCGATCAAAATTAATTAAGCATAACTCCTTTTTTTTGTGTGTGTATCTTGTAATTAAGATAGAATGTATAACATCACTAATTAAATTAATTATATAATTTATTGTTCGATAGAAGAGGTTCGGAAAAAAGAATGTAGGACCCCAAGACTTACATTTCATCCCGTATCAAATAAAATGTCTCACCTTAATTGTGCTCACACTTTTTGAAAGATCAATAATAAATAATAATGTAGTTATCTTTTTTACCAATTGATAAATTATTTAATTAATTTGATAACTATGAAATTTGAACAAAAGAAAAGACATTATTTCCTTTGGTTTATCTACTTATCCACTTTGAACGTTCCACGTTTATTAATGAAATTATTGGTGTGACTAATTCACAAAATATCCATATTTACTGTTCGATGTTTAGGTCTTGATTTTTTTTTAAAAAAATAGTAATTAATATTAAACGTAAAATATTATTTTTTAAAATATTTTTTAAAGTAAAAAATGAAAGAAAAAATAATGTAATTATATTGGGAACCAAAGAGTATGTCCTACAACTTTGACATATATATGTACATTTAATTGGTGAGTGAAAAATGTACATATAATAGTATTAAATGTAAAATATTCTATATAAGGCATAACTAAATCTACTTTATCTTGATAGAATATAGACCTTATTAGTTATTTCTTCTTTTTTTGTATAAAAAAATCCCTAAGTCCCTAAATTTGAGAGACAAAGTTTACATTCTCTCTCAAAATTCAAAGCACAAAGCTCAAGTGAACCTTCATCTCTTCGATTTGTCTTTCGAAGTTCAAGTTCATCCTTATTCTCATCTCCTCCTGCATCATCAGATCAAGGGTAATTTTATTTCCTCTTTGTCTATCTAAAATTCTTTTACTACGAATATTACTTTAACTTGTTTTCTCATCATATTTTAAAATTGATTGTTTATTAATGGACCATAGAGGATATGTTAAGAATGAGAAGATCCTTTATTTTATAGTTTATCTCAGCCAAATTCTTTGTCTGAATCGAAATTATACTCTTCTATCTACTATAATCAATGTAACGAATATCTTGTTGTTCCTTGAATGGTATGTCAAGTCAATTACGGCCAACTAAAAAAGTATGAAAGGAGTACATAATACGTGGAAAAACTTGTTTATATCATGCTCTCGTCTCGTCCCATGCAATGGTATTTCCAGATATTGATTTGGTGTCTTTTGTTTTGCTGTATGACTTATTTCTTTTTTTTGCATAAAATATGTTGCTAGTAGTTTTTGAAAGACTTTTTTCATAATTGTTAATACTATTTATTATATAAAAATGATAAAGTTATCAGATGCGAGGTTATTTTGATCTAAATAATTTTTCCATTTACAAATCTCTGCATTTTTTATAATATGAACTCTTTTCCAGGAAAGAGTAGGATAGTTAATTAAAACTATAGGCTTTCTCCTATTAACTTTGACATTAAGTGGACAATAATATGAATGTGATTTAGTTATTTAGAGAGTCGATTTATTGAAAGCAACCTCTCTATCTCCTAAAAAATGGACGATGAACTCAACAAACACTTAATAATATATTCTCACCTTCTGCCCCTCTTCATTCTATTGTTTTTTTCTGTTCCAGGAGAATTTTATGCTAACACTATGTTTATCTGTTTGTTTCTTTGTAGGAAATTTGAAAATGGATAAGACTTGGATGCGTTGTACTGACACTTCGAGTGATGTTTATTTAAAAGGAGTTGATGATTTTCATCAATTTGCGTTTCAAAACTCCGAAGTAGAAGGTGAAATTACTTGTCCTTGTACTCAATGCAATAATGTTTCCAACAGATCTAGATATGAAGTAAAGGAACATTTAATACTTTTGGGATAGTCAAAGGATACACATGGTGGCTTCAACATGGAGAATTTGCACCAAAAAAGAAAATCATTACTCGGGATGAAGATGGTGAAGAAGGAAAAGAGCAAGGCGAACGATCTCAAAAGAAAAGAAAAGAGCGAGATGATGATATGTTTGAAATGATTTATGATGTTGTTGGTCCCAAAATAATGAATGATTCCAGTGGAGTAAAGTTTCAACAAGGTGATGCTTCAGAACAAACTTCCAGATTTTTCAAATTATTGGAAGATGCTTCACAACAGCGTTATCCAGGTTGTGATACATTCTCTAAGTTATCACTTATTCTGGAATTGTTCCAAATCAAATGCCTTCATGGTTTGAGTGATAAAGCAACTGATAGCATATTGAAATTGATAAAACGAGCACTTACTTCTGGTGAAACTTTACCTGAGTCATTCTATGGAGCAAAAAAAGTGATGAAAAATTTAGGTCTTGGGTATGAAAAGATACATGCTTGCGAAAATGATGTATGTTATTTTGGAAAAAAAATGCAAAAGCTAAATCTTGCTTGATTTGTGCGGAGTTTAGATGGAAGTCAGTGGAAGGACAAACAACTGATGGAGATACTCAAGGAAAGAATGAGAACAAAGTGCCTCGAAAAGTGTTTACTTTCCCTTGAAACCAAGATTGCAGAGGTTGTTCGTTTCATCAGAAATTTCTTCCCATATGACATGACATCATGATCGACGCTTAAAAGATGGGGTTCTAAGACATCCTGCAGACTGTGAAGCATGGAAGAATTTTGATACAACTAATCCTGGTCTTGCTAGATATCCGCGTAATGTTAGACTTTGATTAGCATCTGACGGGGTAAATCCTTTTGATAACTTAAGTGTTTCTCATAGAACTTGGCCAGTGATTATTACTGTATAACTTACCCCCTTGGATGTGCATGAAGCAACCCTATTGCTACTTGTCTTTGTTGATACCTGATGTACCGTGGTTTCACGGTAATTTCAATGCTTTTTCCTTAAGATTGGTGTGTGTCTAAAGCCTTTTTGTAGTAATTTCAATATGTTTTTATCTTTGTTTTGCAGGAAAGTTGTCCGAAACTAAAATGCAGAAGGCTGTGAAGAATCAGTGCAGAATGACCCACGAAGCCATCGATGGCCCATTGTCTCATCGATGGACCGTACGTGGTGATCGTCGATTGATGGTTCAGGCATCTCGATGCAACTCGGGGAATTCTAACTAAGTGTGGGGATAAGGAAGGATCGATGGTCGACGGTCCGTCGGTTGATCGACGGATGACGTCGATCATCAGTTGATCGACGGTCCGTCGGCTGATCGACGAACCGTCCAGGCAAAACGTCGATTAGATCAGAGAATGTTCCAGTACCCGATGTTGAAGAAAAAGCTAAGTATCAAATGACGAGAAGCATCGACGGACTGTAGGTGAATCGACGGACCGTGATGTTGGTCCGTCGAACGGACCGTGATGTTGGTCCGTCGATTAAAACAGAGAAGATGCAAAGTGAAGGCTAAAAAAAGATGCTAAGTATGGACCGACGGAGGCAGTCGACGGTCTGTCGTTTCATCAACGGACCATCTGTGGGGTAGTCGATTGAAGCCGCATTTTTTGGACAAACTTTCCTTATTTGTTTTCCTTTTATTTTAGGACAATATTTTTATAAATAGGGTGTAAAACCTCGTTTTTGGGGTTGGATTCTTTAGTATTTTTCATAGTTTTGTTCTTGGAGATTTGTTTTGCAACTTGGGAAATTAATTCAAGTTTCCGGAATTGATTTTCAAGTGAATTTTGTTGTTTCAAGTATAATTTCTGGATTTTCTTCAAACTTGTCAAAGTAAGTTCATGATTTTATTTTTAATATCTATGAATTATGTTCTTCTAGGCATGGGTAAATAAATTCACAACTAGGATTGTGGGAATCATGGGTGATTAACAAAGTAAAATTAGATAAATAATAATTCACGAATAGGTTCTTGCATGCATTGATAATTCTTTCGCTTAGAAGTCTTTTTAACGAGTGCACACATTAGAACTCGCATTATTTGTACTTGCCGGACCAAGGGGGTAGTTAATAGGAAAAGAATTATCAATATAGATTCAGTGGGACACTATTTAATAAGCCAGTTTCAATTGGTGCGAAGTAATAACAAAGCCATGCATCGAATATGATGTTTAATATGAAGTAAAGGTAAGGGTTAGTAACTTAGACACACGTAGCCGGACCAAGGTACAGGGTGAAATTCTCTAAATGCCGGACAAAGGATTTAGAGAAACATAACTTACCACTTTGTATGCAAGATACTAGGAAAGAATTGTTATAGCTAGGATTACCGCGTTATGAACCTATGGGGAACACTTACACCCTAGTTTCTCTCACAAATTGATAAACACCAAAGTTTCAATCTTGCTACCTGTTTTACTTAGAAATATTTAAAAAAACTTTTGTTTCACAACCCCCCCTTCCTTTAATTAACTGTTTTGGGAAAGGACTTTACTAAATAGACGTAATTGTACATTGAACTTAAGTCTACACTATTTTCCTCGTAGGATGAACCCCAACTGCTTGTTGAGTTCTTTACTTGATACGACTGGTTATACATCTGTAAGGAAGTGTAATTTGAGATTATCAAATTTTGTCGCCGCTGCGGGGAAAGTGTCTTTAAGATTAACTTTAATAACAATACCGAATTTTAGTCAATAATTTCCTAATTTTACTTTTCTTTTTCTTTTTCTCTCTCTCAGGTCCAGCTCTAGTGTATGCCAAGTACACATAGCCGGACCAAGGTACGGGGTGAAATTCTCTAAATGCCGGGCCAAGGATTTAGAGATACCTAACTTACCACTTTGTAAGCAAGACACTAGGAAAGAATTTCTATAGCTAGGATTACCGCGTTATGAACCAATGGGAACACTTACACCCTAGTTTCTCTCACAACTTGAAAAATACCAATATTTCACTCTTGCTACTGTTTTACTTAGAAATAATTAAACACTTTTTTTCACAAAACCCCCTTTAATTAACTGTTTTCGGAAAGGACTTGACCAAATAGACGTAATTGTAAATTGAAGTTAAGTCTAAACTATTTTCCTTGTGTGATCGACCCAACCTGCTTGTTGGGTTCTTTACTTCATACGACCCCTTATACTTCTGTAAGGAAGTGTAATTTGAGGAGAACCAACATTTCCATACAATCCTGAACTTAACCGGACACTCCGCAGAATGAATTATCAATAGAATCCCGCAAATCTAGGTGATGGGATCAATCATCAACTTTCTCCGACGGTTGATGCTCACAACCAAGTGATTATGGAGAGACCTGGTGATGGTGCTTTTAAAGGCAACCTCCCGTCACACGCCCTCAAGAGATCTATAGGGGCAACATTAACATCACTGACTCTGATGGACCTCTTGTCCTACCTCCTCTACCACAGGGTCACACATTCGTGGTAACTAGTAGCTTGATGTAGATGCTCA
>CM040623.1:17665928-17742053 GCA_022817965.1 Solanum lycopersicoides
AATGACACTACTACTTCATGTTGTAATGCCAGTCAGATATAATAAAAGCACTATGCACAGTCAATCAATAGCAACAAAATACGGGAGGTAAGGAAGCATAGGTTTAAGAGTATAAAGTCTAACTCAAGAGCTGAACAGGTGAGGGTAGCGGGCCCTTATTCGGCCTCAGCTTCCCACGTAGCACCCTCAACAAGATGATTTCTCCACAATACTTTCACTGTGGCAATTCCTTGTTCCTCAGCCGCTTGACCTGTCTGTCTAAGATCTCAACCGGTACCTCCTCATAAGACAAGTCTTCATCAACCCCCAAACCTTCAACAGGTAAGATTGATGCTGGATCACCTAGGCACTTCTTCAACATAGATACATGAAAGACTGGATGGACAGAAGCTAACTCTGCGGGCAATGCCAACTCATAGGCACTCACCCACACGCTGTAGGATCTCATATGGCCCAACATATCTCGGACTCAGCTTCCCTTTCCTACCAAATCTCATCACCCCTTTCATAGGTGATATTTTCAAGTAAACCTGGTCACCAACATCAAACTCTAAGGGCCGTTTTCTGTTATCAGCATATGACTTCTGCCGACTGTACGCAGTAGTCAACCTGTCCCTAATCATTCTGACCTTCTCTAAGGCCTCATGAATGATCTCCGGCCCCAAAATGGATGACTCTCCAACTCGAACCACCCAACTGGAGATCTACACCTCCTACCATACAATGCCTCAAACGGTGCCATCCCAATGCTGGAGTGATAGCTATTATTATACGAGAACTCTATCAAAGGCAGATGGTCATCCCAGTTACCTCTGAAGTCAATCACACACGCCCTCAACATATCCTCCAATGTCTGTATGGTGCGCTCTGCCTGCCCATCTGTCTGAGGGTGAAAGGCAGTGCTAAGCTTCACCTGCGTGCCCAAGCTCTTCTGGAAAGATCTCCAGAAATGAGAAGTAAACTGAGCTCCTCTGTTTGAAATAATAGACAAGGAATCCCATGCCATCTCACAATCTCATCAATGTAGAGCCTCGCATAATCCTCGGCTCTGTAAGTAGACTTTACAGGGATAAAGTGGGCAGACTTAGTCAATCTGTCCACAATAACCCATATAGAGTCATGCTGCCTCCTAGTCCTCGGAAGCCCAACCACGAAGTCCATATTAATGGCCTCCCATTTCCAAGTCGGAACCTCAATAATCTGCGTCAGACCACCAGGCTTAAGATGCTCTGCCTTAACCTGCTGACAATTAGGACACTTGGCCACATATTCTGCAATGTCCTTCTTCATGCCATCCCACCAATAAATCTGCTTGAGATCATGATACATCTTGGTGGAACCTGGATGTATAGAATATCTGGAACCATGGGCCTCTGCAACAATCCTGGTCCGCAAATCATCCACATCTGGCACACACAGCCTGTCCTGATATCTAAGTATGCCATCACCTCCCAAAGCGAAAGACTCATTCATCTTCATCAGCACTGAGTCCTTCAGCTCCATCAACACGGGATCTAGATGCTGACCCTGCTTGACTTCAACTACCAAGGATGATTCAGAACTAGGATGAACTGAAACATCCCCACTAGTGGAGTCAACCAAACGCACACCAGTCTGGCCAGTCTGTGTACATCTTTTACCAGCTCCCTTCTCATCCTCAACGTGAGCTGTACTTCCCATGCTCATCCTGCTCAAAGCATCAGCTACAACATTAGCCTTACCTGGATGATAGTGCACATTCATGTCATAATCCTTCAACAGCTCCAACCATCTCCGCTGACGTAGATTCAACTCCCTCTGTGTGAACACGTACTGGAGACTTTTATGGTCTGTGAACACATCTACATGCACTCCATACAGATAATGCCTCCACAGCTTCAGTGCAAATACCACAGCTGCCAACTCCAGGTCATGAGTGGATAATTCTTCTCATGAACCTTGAGTTGTCTAGATGCATAGGCTATCACCTTACCAACCTGCATAAGAACACAACCCAAACCAACCCTAGATGCATCACAATAAACAGTGTAATTCTCACCACACTTAGGCAAAGTAAGCACCGGGGCTGAAGTGAGTCTGTCCTTGAGCTCCTGGAAACTCTTCTCACAAGTCTCCGTCCATTCGAACTTGGCTTTCTTCTTAGTCAAAGCTGTCAATGGGGCAGCAATGGAAGAAAAGCCCTCCACAAACCTGCGATAGTAACCAGCCAATCCCAAAAAGCTACGGATGTCAGTAGGAGTAAGAGGTTTTGGCCAGTTCTTCACAGCCTCAGTCTTCCTGGGATCCACCTCCACGCCCTGATCGGACACAACATGACCCAGGAAGGTCACTGATCTCAGCCAGAATTCACATTTGCTGAATTTGGCATACAATGATGTGTCTAAGTACCTGCAAGGTTAGTCTCAAATGTTGTTCATGCTCTTCCTTGGTCTTAGAGTAGATGAGAATGTCATCAATGAATACTATGACGAAAGAGTCAAGGTATTCACGGAAGACCCTGTTCATGAGGTCCATAAATGCAGCAGGTGCATTCGTGAGACCAAATGACATGACTAAAAACTCATAGTGACCATAGCGGGTACGAAAGGCTGTCTTTGGGATATCTCCATCCCTAACCCTAAGCTGATGATACCCTGAACGAAGATCAATCTTAGAGAAGAAACTAGACCCTTGGAGTTGATCAAACAGATCATCTATTCTGGGAGTGGATACTTATTCTTTATAGTGACTTTGTTGAGCTGCCGATAATCGATACACATTCTAAGGGTTCCATCATTCTTCTTTACAAACAACACTGGAGCGCCCCAAGGGGATATGCTCGGTTGAATGAAACCCTTGTCAGTGAGATCTTTTAACTGCAGCTTCAACTCTTTGAGTTCCGCTGGATCCATTCTGTAAGGAGGAATTGAGATTGGTTTAGTATCGGGCTTTAAATCGATACCAAAGTCAATCTCTCGAAGGGGAGGGACTCCAGGTAAATCATCAGGAAACACATCTAAGAACTCATTCACTACAGGTACTAGTGTATGGAAGGAATGTCATGATCTAAATCCTTAACACTCACAAGAGGACACAATAACCCCTTGGACATCATTTTATTGGCCTTAAGGTTAGAAATCAAGGGGTTAGGACGACTCGAATTGTACCCCTCCCAGACTAACTCTTCTTCATTAGGAAGGCAAAATCTCACCACTCTACTACGACAGTCCAAGCAAGCTTAACAACTGTGAAGCCAATCCATGCCCAGAATAACATCAAAATCATGCATGGGTAACTCAACCAGGTTTGCACACATAGTTTTACCACTCACAACTATTGGGCAATCTTTGTATACTCTATCAGTTCTTACATTCTCTCCTAAAGGTGTACTAACCACTATAGGATCATGTAGAACTTCAGGCAATACCTCAAAAGTAAGAGCAAGCAGAGGAGTTACAAAGGAAAGTGTAGACCCTGGATCAAGTAAAGCATAAACAGAAGTTGAGAACACTTGCAGCATACCTGTGACCACATCAGCGGACTTCTCCTGCTCCTCTCTGCCTTTCAGGGCATAAAACCTGTTCCTCTTAGGAGGCTCGGCTGCTGCTGCACCCTGTGGATTAGGCCTAGGCTGAGTATTACCCCCAGCCTGACCTCTGTTCTGTGGGCAATCTCTGACCATGTGTCCACTCTTACCACAACCGAAACAGGCATTAGTGCCCTGTCTGCACTCTCCACTGTGAGCTCGGCCACACTTAGCACAATTCTTCTTAGTACGCTGCATCTCACCTCCATTTCCCTTCTTGGGCTCAGGTCTGCCTCCTTTAGGTGTAGCACTCCTCTGAGGATTATAATTCCCAGAACTCTGTTGCCCCTTTTTGAACCTTGGCTGCTCACGGACGCCAAAGTTATTCATGTGGCCTCCATGACTGGGTCCTGCCTGATCTTGAGGCCTGGGCCTCCTAGCATCACGAACACCTCTTTTTCTGCGGCTGTCCTCTACCTGCTGGACATGCACCATCAACCTGGAAAGATCCATATTATCATGGAGCATAGCAGATCGACACTCCTCCTCCAGGTCTCCATTGATTCCTGTGAGGAACCTGCTCATCTCATCCCTGCTGTTAGAAACCAGGGAAGTAGCATACCTGGGCGATTTCAACAAGGTTCAGTATTATTCTTATTCTTGTTATTAAATACTTAGGGAAAAACAACATACCTTGACAGCTTAACAAACTTCAGAGAATACTCCCTGACTGTCATGGAGCCTTGTTTGAGGTTGATGAATTCCTCAACCTTGGCCTCCCTCATCTCCCTGGGAAAGAATCTCTCCAGAAATGCTGTCTTGAACAACCCCCATGTGACTGGTACTCCAACCAAGACACGGCTATC
Source organism: Solanum lycopersicoides (assembly GCA_022817965.1). Taxonomy (NCBI): domain Eukaryota; kingdom Viridiplantae; phylum Streptophyta; class Magnoliopsida; order Solanales; family Solanaceae; genus Solanum; species Solanum lycopersicoides. The sequence goes on from CM040623.1 coordinate 17,670,300, forward strand.
TTGCCACATCTTGCACCAAGTCTGTGCAACATCCTTGAGCTGATAGGAAGCCAGCTCAGCCTTCTCAATATCAGTGGCCCCCATAGCTACCAGGATCTTATGCACCTCATCTACAAACTCTTGAGGATCCTCCGATGTCTTAGCCCCTGTGAAAATGGGAGGATTCATCCTCGTGAAATCCCTCAGTCTGTCAGCCATGCTACGGACCGGTGGGTTCTCCCTCTGAACATCCTGTCTGTTGACCTGGGCAGTCATAGCCTAGGCCTGCATAGTAATGGCCTGTGCCATTTGGGCCAAAGATGCCCGCACCTCAGCATCAGTCAACCCAACTGGGTTAACTGGTATGGCCACTCCATCAGCTGGAGCCTGGGGTAGATCCTGATTACCCCTAGCACCTCCTCCTCCTCTCCTCTGACCAAATCCTCTCCTAGTGTTCATTCTCTGGAAAAAAAAACAAAAGGATTGATGTTAGACACGCTCGTAACACCAAGAATTTAGACATTCAGAAAAGCACGATAAGATCAGAAGAAGGGGAATTTCCTATGCATCATGTAGTGTCTAATCCAGGATAGTGGTGCACTTCACTACCATGACTTAGAAACTACTAAATGTGGTTGATGTGAACTTATTAGTTTCATAATTTAACCTAGGGCTCTGATACCAACTTTGTCAAGACTGGAATCTAGACCCCAGAAGAGACCGGCGTCGTTGACCTCTCAGAGGTCACAGACAAGCCTACTTACGTCATTCTTACTTTACATAGGTAATTTTTTAGCGGAAAATTTGAAACTTTTTGTTTCTAAACATTGCTTACTAAACATTTCTAATACATTCGTAATTTGTTCAACATCAACCATCTAATCATTAAGAGATAATCAAATGAAAGGAATAGTTCAATAAACAAAAGTGTATAATTGCCAAAATGGCACCAATACATAGTCTGAATAAAATAAGAAAGAAACGCTAGTGGAACATACTCCACTAGCTCAACTCCTAAACTAAGCTAGAACATAAACAGTAGCATCCTCGAAAGCATGAGGACCTACCAAAACCGGATGAATGTTGGACGTCCGGATAACTGCAACGATGATCCTGTAGCTCTATCGTCCACCTGTGCCTGCACCTAAAATACTAGAGTTTGTATAGGGTTAGTACACACTTGTACTAAGTATGGGTATATGCAAGTACACACCAAGGACATGCATGAGAAAGAATAGCTCTTTCCTAACAACATGATTTTTGGAAGTCAAGTCAGTGGACTTTCCAAATTGAGATTTGGAAAGTTTCCTAATTTGAATTAGGAAAGTAAATGATCCTTCCAAATCTGGATTAGGAAAGTCAGTGAGCTTTCCAGATTTGAAATAGGAAAGTTATGCCATGAGAATAACATACATCATCATACTTTTCACATTTTCACACAGTACATAACATTTACACATAGCACATATCATATAGCATACAGTACATTTTGCATGTAGCACATAACTTCGTTCATATCATTCATTCATATGCCATGAGACCTTGGAATCATGGAATTGACATTAAGACATCCCATAAATGAGGGCTCAACATATGGGACCTCAACTAGGGAGTCTTCATTAGCAAACACAGAGTCTGCTTCATTCATTCATACGTACTTCATTTCATTTCGTTCATAGTCCAGTGTAACCACCGGTTATACCTAGGATGTAGTTTAAGACTTTCATTAGGTTCGTTGTGCAATGACCAAGAATGACCTAATGTCATTACTTGAATCTAACTCACCTTTTGATTATCCTATCCTAACACCTTTGGTATTCATTCATTTCATTATGTGCATCCTTTGAGGCTCGCCTCATTAATTCATTGGGAACTTTAACTTTAATCGACATAGATCATGTGAGCATCATGAAATCCAGTGTCTCTCCCACACCGAAAAGAGGTGGAATCACTGGCCAAAGTGATCCAATAACATGCTAGCGTACATGGGAATTTAACCCCGCCAGATCCCTATATTGGCAGTATAGGTTCGAAGACTAGGAGATATAAGGAGACCCATACCCGGCAAGCCGGACAGTCTCATCTCATCATTAGTATTAAGTGTGTTAAGCTCAATACTCTCATTAGAGTGTTCATAGAGACTAGTCTCTTCATTATCTTACACTCTCATAGGTGAGTACGTTTTGGTAACATTTACTTAGACTCATTTGAGATTGCTCTCATCATTTACATTAGCCCCACATCATGTTGTCACCACATTCTTCATCATTAGCACCTTTACTTTTCATAGTTACTCACCTCTTATTACGTGAATGTTCATTTCATCATATGCCAATGCACTTGGCCTTTTAGTGTATCTTACACTCATACTTAACCCTTCTAGGGTTCGTCATTTCATTACATACATCTTAGGTTCACTTACTTTTGAACGTATGCTAGACTTATGTGTCAATACATATAAGCCATGGGCTTCATTCATAATTCGTTAAGTGATTCTTACTTTCCTAAAATTATGTAGTACAACACTTATGTATCTTGTATATACGCCATGATCTTAATTTTTTTTTATCTAAGTAGATGGCATTAGTTTTGGATAATTTACTCACGTATGACTTATGCATCAATACGGAATTTTGGGCAAGAAAACCCAAATCTTGAATCACTTGGATATCATTTATATTTTCATTAATTTTTATTCTAATATTCATAACATTTTAACTCTAAGTCAAATCACAATATTAACATTGAAGGATTACTTTTCTATTTGACTTTTTTTCTTGCATTGGCCGATGGGTTGTGGTTTCGAGCCCCCACACCCCATTTTCATTTTCCATTTATTTATTTCGGTCCATGTGAGACGTTGGACCCGAGGTCGAGTCCCATCAACCACGCCTAATTCTTCTTTATTTTCTTTCCCTTCCATTCGCTTAAGACTTTAGAGGTTGTGGGATCGAACCCCCACAACCTCTTTATTTTATTCTCCTTTTTAGAGTTGACTGTTTGAGTTGACTGTGAGGTTGTGGGGTCAAACCCCCACAGCCTCATATTTTTTTTTTTTTTTTTATCTTCTCCCATCCGCATAGAGGTCATATTTTTATTTTTCCTTTTCTTTGGGATCTAACCGAGAGGGTGTGGGTTCGAATCCCACCCCTCTCATTTCATATTTTTCACAACTTATTTTCCCAGCCATGACACGGTTCGAATCCCCCTCACCATATATTTTTTCTTCTTTAATTTTGGGGGATTTTAACGGGGTGAGGTCACGGGTTCGACCCTCAATGACCTCACCTATGATTCTTATTTTTCTTAACATTTCATGCAACTTAATTTGGCAGAGATATATCAATATAGTGCTGGAAATTTAAGGTAAAACTCTTTGCTCATTTTCATCTCCATTTATCCGTGAATTTATAGAGTAATACATAGTTCATTTGATACGTTCTTAAGTACATTCTTTTCACGAATTCTTTAGTCAAGAGATTACTCCTCAATTCAGCCACACTTCATGTCATATGAATATCACAATTTACTTGAATTGGTGTACATAAAACAACAAACATAACATTAACAATTTTAAGCCTCTAGGCCGAGACTCAAGTCATGTCACACATTTTTTCATAATTACGAACACACACATGGTTTATCCTTTCATAAATTAACGTACATCCAACACATTCATATCCAGCACAACATCACATAATCCTAAGTCTACCAGCATTCATACCAACCTACGAATTCGTTGGGAGCTAATGACAGGACATGCAACGGGGAAAACAACCTTAGTTTTGAGCCGAATATTCTGAGTCCTAGGGGTCTCTTGGGAAAGGGACCAAGAGTAAGAAGACCCATACCTTAGTTTTCTTGTTCAATCACCAGAATGCTGCCCAAGAACCTCTCCAAAAATCAGTCCACACACCCAAACTCAAACCTTACCCGACTAGCGTAGTACGTTTTGCTTAAGGTTACCGAATTGCTTTCTCTTTTGTGTTTTGCGTGTGAATTCTTCAAGCATGAAGAACTTTAGTTTTCTTTCTGATTTTTCTCACGTTTGCAGCCAAAAGAGAGTGTGAGAAAGAGAGAGATTAATCGTGAAAGAGAGTGGGAGATGGGAGATAGTGGTCTAGTAGAAGTAGGACTTGTTGGTAGGACTTAGTCAACTTAAATAAATAATTAAAATTAATAGAAATCTGATTTCCTTTTTCCTAAATCAGTTAATATTAATTATTTATTAAAATTAAGTTACCAAATTAAAATTAAAAGCAAGTTACATCTTGCTTCTAGTGGGGCTCGAACCCGAGTGACCCCATTTGCGAAAATGGGTCAATTCGGGTTGCCCCACCCGAAATTCCTTAAATAAATAAATTAATTTATTAATTAATTAATTCCTCAGGGTAATTACAATATTACCCATGTCTTGGAAAAGACCATTTTACCCTTGGACCCTCAAAACTTAAGATTTCTTCTTTTGAGTCCGGTAAAAACTCTTTCGATTAAATCTTCGTTTTCGCGAGCCTCACATGGTTAGTTCCAACCTTTCCAAGCTCAATTAACTCCCCAAGTTAGTTGGCTTGGTCGTAGTAAGGGTTCTGAGGTCTGGTTCTACGCGTATCAATACGTGTGGACCTTGGTCTAATCGCAAGCATTCTTGAAAAACCTAAGTCTTGATCCTATTCATTTTTAGGGTTGTTACATTGAGCATGAATAGCCTAGTTATCAATGTGATCACAGTAACATTGGTCCTTAATTGTATAGAAGTGGAATTCGATTATGTTGACTGTCTTGTAGCTGTTGTTTTAGGTTGATATCACGATTGCATTGTCAGTATAAATCTTGTATTGTCAAAGTAAAGAAGGCTTAGTATGAGTTGATCTACGTTCTCCTAGTTTATGTATTGAAAATGATATGTAGGTGTTGTGATCTATATCCTAAGATGAATAAAGCATGATTAAGACTTGATTCCTATCTCCTTAGCTACTACCCTAAATGTATATTATTGATACATGATGATTGATCAGCAAAACTAGGGAAGTTTCTTGATGATCTATAATTCTCTACTTTCTACCATATATGTGATATAGCGTATTAGATGTTAGCATGATTTTGTAGCAACTTGTACATGTTTTTCTTCATGATTAAATGTATACTTAGCTACTGAACTATAATGTATTTATTATGATAAGGGTGTATTGATCAATGATGATCAAAGGTTGATAAATTTGTAGAATGGATCATGCCTATACTTTTCTATATTATTGTAGTTGATGAAGCCTTGTATGGCATTGTTTGGTATGGTCCACTTATGGTAACAGTGTTTAACTTATTGTAAATATATATGTGATGTGATCATTGCTTTGAAGGCAATCATACTATGAATGTGTTTTGGTGATGAAGCACTCTATGTGAATCTTATTCCTAGTTTCCTATTATAACTATGATCTAGGTTGTGTTGATAATGTCATAAGCATGTAAATTGTTGTGTTAAGATCATGTGTAGGTGCTTCCATTAATTAAGTGTTAAGGATTGATGACCCCTACCATTTACCCCTATGTCAATGTGTTAATAGCTAAGGTTAGGAGTCTTGAATGTAATGTGAAGATTCTCTTGCCTCCTATGCTAAATGGTGTTGTGTCGTCTATGCTTTGTCGTGCATGGTTTTCTTAAGAGGGAGGCTGCCTCAAGGTGTTATTGATAGACATTATGTGATCATGTTGACCAATGTACACACACACTCACACATTATGCATGCTTACATTGTAGTAAAGGGTCATGGTGTCTAATGAAAGGTTGATCTCATATTCACTAGATGTCTACTACTATGCATGAAGGGTAAATGTATGTGAAGTATGTTATGTGTTCCATCTAACTAGGATGACTTGATAGGTGTACTAGTATGGTAAAGGGTATGGGACCTTGTTTATGCATTGCACATGTGTGCCTTGATAGGATAGTTCCTACGTTTGGTTTCTATGAGTATGAAAACGAATATAAGGACATGCCATGAATATGTCTTATATGCTATGATGTTAAGTGTATGATATGATGAAATATCAATGTGCATCCTATCTGAAAGTGTTGATATTAAAGGATTGCTCATATAGTTACATCTATAGACTTATGCATTTATATATGAACATGTGTGACATTTATGTGTTATGTGAAAGTTTTCTCACATACAAGTACACACATGCACATGTATGGAGATCTAGTTAATAGAGGTGCCTTCAAAGGTGTGCTTACGTGTACCCTAAAACTAGATAGGTGCTTGAGTATGCTATAAGAATATAAGGAATCAATATCCTAAGCCTATGTTTTATGAAGTAAACTAATAAAGGCTTTTAATCAAAAGGGAACATAGCTTAGCACCAAGTGAACTTGACAATGAGAGGTGTTGCCTTCCCATGAGGAAGATTCACCATTGGTTTCTCATAGACTGTTGGCTTCCCTTGGAGGAAGATTCACCATTGGGTCCCCTTAAGGTTTGACTTCCCTTAGAGGAATATTCACCTATGGTTCCACATGAGGTGGTGCCTTCCCTTTGAGGAAGGTTCACCCATGATTTCTCATGAGAGGAGGCCCCAATTGCCAAATGGCATGTAGAGGGATCATACGTATCGCTTAGTTCCATAAACTATGCTTGCCACATAGGATCTATCAAAGTGAATTCTCTTAGTATGCTAGGATGTATGTTAATGTTCTACCTTGGCAAGGTGAGAACACCTTCCATTTGTGTAAGACTCTACAACACCAAATTCCATGTTTAGCACCCATGGTCTTAGTGTCGGTTAAGGCTATAGTTTCCCTAATGTAAAATGGACAATGGAAGTAAAGTAAGGATTCTAACTAGGATAACCTAAGGGTAGTTTCTTAGTGTAGGTGGGGGTATGGGACTTCACCCATGCATTGCACAACTGACACTTAAGGGGAGTCCTAGGAAGGAGTTCTAATGTATGTGTCTATGTTTATGATTCTTTTGCATGACATTGTATTAGTGTCTACATAATTAGATGATATGCATGATATGAAGTCTAATATGATTATGTTATTAAGGTTCTATGTGAAGCAAAATAAGTATATATGCATAATGACAAGAGCTTACTGTAATGTGCTTATGTGTTGGCGTATGTGTGTCTTTTATGTATTATAATTCTATGATGGTATGTGATATATTATGTAGGTTGTATGTATGGTGTTACTTGTGACCTTAAGGTGATTTATTGCACCAAGTATCACTAGAGGGTTACTTGGGAGGTTAAAGAGTTACAAGAAGAACTTCACTGTTAAAGGAAAAATACTCAGTGTTAAGGCAAATAGCTCACTGTAAAGTGACCTCAAGTGTGGCTTAAATTCTATATGTGATTTTATATGATGTTTGACTTTTGAATATGTCTATGTGAAGTATGTGAATGATATAAATACTATTGTATAAAGTTTTCATGATGATTTACTCGAAAAGGCATGAAGTATGATGTAAGATCCTGAAATTTTCAAAGTTAAGCCCTAGCAATTCTTAAATTTTTGTATAAGGTCATACTAATTGACTCTTAATTTTCTTAGGTTTTAAGGTATATTTCTTAGTGTGCGAACGGTTTTCAATATCAATTAAGGTCATTAGAAAAACCTTGCACAAAGTAGAGTTGAATGTTTCCTTACCAATTAAGTTTAGACATTAAATTTTATTTGGGTAAACTTCAAACGACCATATCTCTTAGAATATTAAGAGTTACCTGTGCCATCACCTATCAAATTAAAGGTATTTGAATATTCTTTCCAACGCCACCAATTTTGCATCAATCTAATTTTCGAGTAAAATTTATGACCATTTTAGTGAATAGTATAGTGCAGTCCCGTTTTGGCCGCGGGAAAATAGTAATTACGGTAATTTCCTCTCCTTTTCCCACTAGGAAAACCTAAATAAAACGGTTTCACAAGTCCTATAAAGCCTTACATAATCCTAATTCCATCTTCAAATTCATCATTCTCTTCTCTTTCAAACCCTAGGGCAAAACCTCAAGAACAAAATATCAAAGTAGAAGACTCCACTCAAGATTTGTCAAGATTCTTTAAAGAAGGATAAGGTTTAAGCTAGGATTGAAGTTCTTCACCAGATTTCGTGAATTTTCTCCAATAAAGGTATGGCTTTTGATCCTTGAAACTTTTTTCATCAAGGAGCCCAACATTCAAAGATGTTTTCTAAAGTTTTCAAAAGATGAATTGACTTTTTTCATGATCTACCATGGGTTCTTGCATTAAAGGTTTTTAATCATTGTTTAGTTATTGAATTGTGGTTATTAATGTAATTTTAACTCAATTAACCTATGAACCCATGAAATTGATGAACCCTAGATTTTGACTAACTTATGGGTTACTTGATATTGGTCTAATGTTCATGAATTAATGTGTAGTTTCTTATGGGATTTCTAATGATGTAAGAATTGTATTCAATTGATGTCTAATTGGTCATAGATTGTTAAATATATATTGAATTGACCTAGTTTCATCTAGTATTATGATTTATACTTTGAATTGATGTTCATGGCCATGGGTAAGGGCCTTAATGGTATTGAATTGGATAATTTAGACTTGGTGAGAATGGATTGGTGGTACGCTGCCCTAGTTCTCTTTATTTCATGTTAATTACAAATCAATTATGTTGTGATTTGTATGATCCACTTATGGTGGCGGTGTTATGTGATTGATGTGGCCTTTTGGTGTTATTTTAAGTATATTGATTATCATCGCCTTGTCGGCACTACTTGAAGTATTATGATGATTTGTGTAATTGATTATGTGAAGTATGATATCTATCTACATGCTAGTAATGTGAAAGTATGTGTTCTTCTATGGATATTACGTGATCATGTTGATTATGACTCTGTTTATGTAGTCTTAAAGTTGATATATGATTATTCCTACTTGACTATATGAGTATATGATGGTAATATTGATGATGTTATAGTAACGTATAGGATGACATAAAGATGATAAGGGTCATTCCTAAGTGCTTCAAAGAGTGATATGTTATATGTGCTAATGTGAATTAATGATGTGTCTTGTTTTGGTAGATTATGTCCCTTACTTGATACATGTATATGATGAATATGAACATCTTGACTTAGTAGGCTTAGGCACCTTTGTCTTGTATGTGTATGGATGAATGTTAATTGGAAGTCTAGGATCGGTAGACCTAAGATCGTGCCCTTCTAACCATGACTAATATGTGGAATCATCTATATAGAAAGAAGGTTAAGAATGCGCTATCCTTATAGACCATTGAATGACAACCCTAGTGGACCCATCTTTTGTAGGTGCATTATGACTAGGTAATGACTAAGATATGGTACCTTTTCATATGTCCCTTATATTGAACTTACTCAATGAGAACAAAGGCTAGCACCGAGTGAATATGTTATGGTTTGTAGCTCTACTTAAGAAGAGACTAGAGTACAATGTAGCTCTACCTGAGAATGAGACTAGAGTACATAAAAGACCTTGATATTCCTTAACCATGTGCCTACATGGGATGTTTCTTAGTTCTACCCTTGGCAAGTAGAACACCTCCATCGGAATGGGTTTATGAATCCGGATTCCATGCCTAGCTAGTATGGTCTATGTTGGTCATTACCTATTCTCATCATGTGGGATACATGCTAGTGTTGGATAAGTTACAGGATGTTTAGGTAGTGGAATGGGACGCTATCTAGACATTGTACGACTAGACTTCGAAGATATTAGTATGTGAGTCCCAAGGTCTTTCCAAGACCATTATGTGAAGTCTATAATGAATGAAATGTGTTTTAATTGACTTAATGAATGATCACGACTTTAGCTAAGTCATGATGAATAGAATGTGCTCTATCTAGGGTAGCTTTGACGGTTGCTTAGGTAAGCTTGAAGAGGGTGTATGGGCGGTCTCTTCTTGTCCTACTTAGGTCAATCTTAGAGTAACCTTAGGTGTGGAGTTAATGAAAGGAAAAGGGAACAATCTTATCTTACGTAGTCTTAGGGATCATTTAGGTGTTCTTAGAGAGGGTGTATGGGCGATCTCTCTTAGTCCCACATAAGTGAGTCTTAGATTAACTTTTGGTGAGAAGGATGTAAGCTAAAAGGGGTTACTGTGAAGTGGAACTTAGTTCACTGTAATGTTCGTCAATATTTGATTAAATGTTTATGTGATCTTATATGTTTCTAAGGTGTTAAATGTTGTTCTTATGCTTATGCTATGTTGTTTTAATTAAAAAGAGCATGTTTTCTATAAATTTCCATTTATCATGATTTTATGCATTACGTCATACTTAGTACAAGTGTTTGTACTAAATCCATACATTTGTTCAATTTCAAAAGGTGTAGGTGGCATTTTAGAGAAGTCTCGAAGTTGAAGCTTGGACTAGTGTTCATTTAAGTAGAGAGTTGGTATGTCCTCACTAGATTCGAGGACATCCTGATGTTTAGTTTTCCTTATTGAAAAGTATTGTAATAGACATAGCTATTTTCTATAGGTTGAAGTATGGGCCGTGTCCCAATATATTCCTATGTCTAAGATGGCGACTTTGAGACTTAGCCTTTCATTATGTTTTTCTATAAAAGAGATATTTTGAAGTATTTTCATTTCGTGTGAAAAGTTTTAATTCCGCAATACTTTTCATACATGTATGCAATGAATGGTACAAAAGGGCTTGTCTTAGACCTCCGAGAGGTCGATGACGCTGGTTGCAATCCAAGATTGCACACTAACTTCTAGGGTGTGGTTTCGGGATGTGACAAGCTTGGTGTCAGAGCATAAGGTTATGAAGTAGTACTTAGGAATCGAAATGTCTCAGAAAGCAACATCTTGAAGAGTCTTGACCATCGGTGTGAGTTGCGACACATCTATAGGCGAGAGGCTATAGGACGATAGAGTTTCCCTTCTTTTCGACTCCTATGTCTTGCCGTAGAGATTAAAAGTATGAGTGTCCTTTTCTTATGGTTTTCCTTGTCTTTTTAGGAAGATGAATACGAGGAGGACACCGGCTAGGAGAGTTGAGGAGAATGATGTGAGTGAGGGACTTCCTCCCCGAAGTGGACATGTGCCACAAGTTGAGCAGGTTCTTCAAGATATTCAAGGTTATAAAGGTGCTCAAGATGATCAAGTCCCTATTTTGGAAGGAGATAATGAGGTTCTGGTAGTTCCCCCGGAAATGGCTAATGGGAAGATTAAAGAGGCTCTCATTACCCTAGCCCGAGCTATGACAACTCAAGTGAATAGAGACATTGGGCCTAGGGTGAATGCTATGGAGAGTACTATGACCTCTAGATTGAGGGACTTTGTGAGGATGAATCCTCCTACCTTCTTTGGTTCTAAGGTGGGAGAAGATCCCCAAGATTTCTTGGATGAGGTGTATAAGATAGTGCAAGCAATGGCAGTGACTTCTAGGGAGAAAGCAGAGTGAGCTTCGTATCAATTGAAAGATGTTGCTAAAATATGGTTTACTCGATGGAAGGATAGTAGACCGGTTGAATCGGGTCCCTTAGAGTGGGAAGAGTTTAAGGAAGCATTCTTATAAAGGTACTGTCCCCGTGAGAGGAGGGAGGTTAACATTGAAGAATTTATAAACCTTAGGCAAGGTAGCATGAGTGTTGAGGAGTATTCCTTAAAGTTTATGCTATTGTCTAAGTATGATCCATCCTTGGTGTCTAACCCAAGGGATGGGATGAGTAGGTTCTTGGCCGGTGTTTCGGATATGGTGAAAGAAGAGTTTCGTAGAGCCATTCTTCATGGTGATATGACTATATCTAGGCTGATGGTGTATGCACAATCCATTGAAGAGTCCAAACTTGGGAGGAGAAATAGAGATGCTAAGAGGGGAAGAACCGATGAGAAAGTTCAACATAAGTTTAAGAAGAGGGCTCCAAATCAAGATGGCTCTAGTGCTCCTAAAGCTAACTATGAGAGAGGTGGTGGTTCCCAAGTGGTTAAGCCTACATGTTCTACTTGTGGGAAGAAGCACTTTGGGAAGTGTCTAGCCGGTACTAGTGGGTGCTTTGGTTGTGGAAAGGATGATCACAAGGTGAGAGGTTGTCCTACTATTTCAGCTATAGGGAGAGAGGCCAAGCAAGTTCCTCCTAATGTTTCGGGTGGTGGTGCTCCAAAGAGGAATCACTTCTCTGCTCTCCGAGACAAAGGAACAAAACCGGATGATGATGATGAAGCCGGTAAGTTATAGTTTTCTCTGTTTAGTTATATGAGTTCCTTCTAAGTGGGGGAGAGTATGGTGAGTAGTACAATAATGGTTTGTTGTCTCATCTCTTCTATTCAATTCAAGCTTGAGAGATAGAATGTCATAGTAGCATGTTGCATGTTGCATTGTGTTTAGGAGTCTAGTTGAAATTGAAATTCATTGATTCTTTGCATTGTGTATTTCATAAAGTTATGATTATGTTTTAAAGTGAGTTTATATGGTTTTATCTCTCATATTGTTATGTTTCCATCATAAATTGCTTAAGTGTTGCATTATTGGAAATTTAAGCATGTTTCACTATAAAGAAATTGGTGTTTACTGTAAAGGTTTTGAAAATTTGACTAAATTGTTCTTTCATGAAAAATGGTTATGATGTGTATATAACTGATGTATATGAGCATGATATTATGTGTACAAGGAAGTTCCTCCTATATGAATTGAAAATGTGAGTTTTATAGCATGATGAGTTGTAGAATTGTTTCAATCTTCTTGTGTTGTGATTTTCTTGATTATGTGAAATTGATGTTTTATCCTCGATTGTGTGTTGTATAATGTGTTATGTGGTATGGTTGAGAGTTGTTAACTGAATCTTTACTCTTGGAAGTGTTCGTAGAATGGCAAGTGTCATTCGAGGATGAATGTTGTCCAAGTGGGGGAGATTGTAAGATCCCAAAATTTTCTAAGTTAAGCCCTAGAAATTCTTAAATTTTCGTATAAGGTCATACTGAGTGACTCTTAATTTTCTTTGGTTTTAAGGTAAATTTCTTAGTGTGCGAACGATTTCAATATCAATTAAGGTTATTAGAAAAAACTTGAACAAAGTAGAGTTGAATGTTTCATTACCAATTAAGTTTAGACCTAAGATTTTATTTGGGTAAATATCAAACAACCTTATCTCTTAGAATATTAAGAGTTACGTGAGCCATGACCTATCAAATTAAAGGTATTTGAATCTTCTTTCCAACGTCACAAATTTTGCATCATCCTAGTTTTCAAGTAAAATGTTATGACCATTTTAGTGAATAGTATGGTGCAGTCCCATTTTGGCCGCGGGAAAATAGTAATTAAGGTAATTTCCTGACCTTTTTCCACTAGGAAAACCTAAATAAAATGGGTTTCAGAAGTCCTATAAAGCCTTACATAATCCTAATTCGATCTTTAAATTCATCATTCTCTTATCTTTCAATTCCTAGGGCAAAACCTCAAGAAAACAAATATCAAAGTAGAAGACTCCATTCAAGAAAATTCAAGATTTGTCAAGATTCTTTAAACAAGGATAAGGTTTAAGCTAGGATTGAAGTTCTTCACCAGATTTCGTGAATTTTCTCCAATAAAGGTATGACTTTTGATCCTTGAAACTTGTTTCATCAAGGAGCTCAATATTCAAAGATGTTTTCTAAAGTTTTCAAAAGATGAATTGACCTTTTTCATTGTAACAACCCTAAAAATGAATAGGATCAAGACTTAGGTGTTTCAAGAATGCTTGCGATTAGACCAAGGTCCACACGTATTGATACGCGTAGAACCATACCTCAGAACCCTTACTACGACCAAGCCATCTAACTTGGGGAGTTAATTGAGCTTGGAAAGGTTGGAACCAACCATGTGAGGCTCACGAAAACGAAGATTTAATCGAAAGAGTTTTTACCGGACTCAAAAGAACAAATTTTAAGTTTTGAGGGTCCAAGGGTAAAATGGTCTTTTCCAGGCCAAGGGTAATATTGTAATTACCCTGAGTAATTAATTATTTAATTAATTAAGTTAAAAAAATAAAGAAATTCGGGTGGGGAAACCCGAAGTGACCCATTTTCGCAAAATGGGGTCACCCGGGTTCGAACCCCACTAGAAGCAAGATTAAACTTGATTTTATTTTAATGTGTTAACTTAGTTTTTAATAAATAATTAATATTAGCTGATTTAGGAAAAAGAAATCAGATTTTTATTAATTTTGATTAATTATTGAGTTGACTAATTCAAACCCACAAAGTCCTACTTCTACTAGACTTCTATCTCCCATTTCCCCCACTCTCTCTTGCACGATTCTCTCTCTCTTTCACTCTCTTTTTCTTGGCTGAAAACGTGAGAAAACAATCAGCAAAAGAAAAATAAAGTAAAGGCAAAAGTTCATCAAGAACTTGAAAGATAGAAACTCAAAGAGAAAACAATCCGGTAACGTTAAGCAGAACTACTACGCTAGTCGGGTGAGGTGTGAGTGTGGGTGTTTGGACTGATTTTTGGAGAGGTTCTTGGGCAGCATTCTGGACATTTAACAAGCAAACAAGGTATGGGTTTTCTTACTCTTGGTCCCTTTCCCAAGAGACCCTTAAGACTCAGATAATTCTATTTCGAAACTAGGATCGTTCCCCATTTCATGCTCCCTGTCATTAGCTCCCAACGAAGGTAGGTTGGTATGAATGCTGGTAGACTTACGATTATGTGATGTTTGTGTTAAATGTTAATGTGTTGGATGTACGTTAATTTATGAAAAGACAAACCATGTGTGTGTTCGAAATTAAGAAAAATGTATGCCATATTTGGAGTCTCGGCCTTGAGGCTTAAAATTGCTAATGTTGTGTTTGTTAATTTACGTACCCAAACTCATGAAGATTGTGATGTTCATAATTAAGAAATGTGGCTGACTTGAAAAAGGACTTGATAGCCAATAAATTCTCTAAAGGATGCACTTAAAAATACGTTGAAGTGGAATTATGAAAGAATGTATGAACTAAGTAAAACATTGATGTTATGAGTTAAAAGTAACTAAACAAATTCCTGCATTGTACAAGTTAATATAGACTAAATAAAAATGCACATGAATCTGGAAAATTTGCTAAAGAAATAAAAGAATGAGGCCACTAAAAATTGAACCCGTGACCTCATCCTTGGGCGAAATAGACACGGCAAAAGGTGAGGGCTGGGGGGTTCGATCCTGGGTCTGAGCAAGGGTATGAATAAGAGAAATATTAATGAGGGGAGTGGGATTCGAACCCACCACCCCTCGGTCAGAATTCATGAAGAGTAGAACGGAAACTAAAAAGAAAAAAAAATGTTGGGGCTAAGGGGATTCGAACCCCTTAGCTACTGCCGCGAAATTAAATGATAAAACAAGTGAGGCCATGGGGGTTCGATCCCATGACCTCACTGTACATGCTCATAACTTAGAGAAAATATTAAAAATATAATTATGGGGCTGTGGGGGTTCGAACCCACCACCTCACAGCCCTTAAGCGAAAAATCAATTAAAAGGAAGGAGGTTGTGGGGGTTCGAACCCACAACCTCCTTACTTGAGCGAAATTAAGAGAAAATAAAAGAGGTTGTGGGGGTTTGATCCCACAACCTCTTGGTTTAAGAAAGAATAGGAGAATATTATGTTAATAAAAAAAAAAGGTGGGGTTGTGGGGACTCGAACCCACAACCCATCGGCCAATGTAAGAGAGACTTTAAGTAGAAAAGTAAACCTTCAATGTAAACATTGTGATTTGACTTAGAGTTAAAATGTTATGACTATTAGAATAAAATCAATTAATAATGTAAATGACATTCAATTGATTCAAGACTTGGGATTCCTTGCCCAAACTTCCGTTTGATACATAAGTCATACGTGAACAAATCATCCAAGAATAATGCCACCTACTTAGATCAAATTCAAGGTCTTGGCATAACTACAAGATACAAAAGTCTTGTACTACATAATCTTAGGAATGTAAGAATTACTTAACGAACTACGAATGAAGCCTCATGGCTTGTGTGTTTAGACTCATAAGTCTAACATACGTTCAAAAGTAAATGAACCTAAGATGTATGAAATGAAATGATGAACCCTAGAAGGGTTAAGTATGAGTGTAAATACACTAAATGGCCAAGTGCATTGGCATATGATGAGATGAATAATGGAATGATGAAATGAACATTCACATAATAAGAGGGGAGTAACTATGAAAAGCAAAGGTGTTAATGACAATGAATGTGGTGACAACATGATATGAGGCTAATATAAATAATGGGGTAATCTCAAATGAGCCTAAGTAAAGGTTACCAACATGTATTCACCTATGAGAGTGTAAGATAATGAATACACCAGTCTCTATGAACACTCTAATGAGAGTATTAATCTTAACACACTTAATACGAATGATGAGATGAGAGATCATCTAATGAGCTATGATGTCCTCATACTAGAAGTTAGCTTCCATGACGTATGAGATGAATGAAATGGAACTTTATACTGAGCACCGATAGACTAGCTATGAGCGGTGATGCCTTCTTTCGGGAAGGACGGAGGTTCACGTAACTCTCATGAGATGAGACTGTCCTGCTTGCCGGGTATGGGTCTCCTTATATCTCCTAGTCTTCGAACCTATACTTCCAATATAGGGATCTGGCGGGGTTAAATTCCCATGTACGCTAGCATGTTATTGGATCACTTTGGCCAGTGATTCCACCTCTTTTCGGTGTGGGGGAGACACTGGATTTCATGATGCTCACATGATCTATGTCGGTTAAAGTTAAAGTTCCCAATGATTGAATAAGGCCAGCCTCAAATGATGCACATAATGAAATGAATGAATACCAAAGGTGTTAGGATAGGATAATCAAAAGGTGAGTAAGATTCAAGCAATGACATTAGGTCATTCTTGGTCATTGCACAACGAACCTAATGAAAGTCTTAAACTACATTTAAGGTATAACCGGTGGTTACACTGGACTATGAACGAAATGAAATGAAGTACGTATGAATGAATGAAGATGACTCTGTGTTTGCTAACGAACACTCCCAGTTGAGGTCCCATATGTTGATCCTTCATTTATGGGATGTCTTAATGTCAAGTCCATGATTCCTAGGTCTCATGGCATATGAATAAATGATATGAAAGAAGTTATGTGCTACATGAAAAACGTACTGTATGCTATATGATATGTGCTATGTGTAAATGTTATGTGCTGTGTGCAAATGTGAAAAGTATGATGATGTATGTTATTCCCATGGTATCACTTTCCTAATCCAAATTTAGAAAGCTCACTTACTTTCCTAATCCAAATTTGGAAACTTTCCTAATCTCAATTTGGCAAGTCCACTGACTTGACTTCCAAAAATCATGTTGTTAGGAAAGAGCTATTCTTTCTCATGCATGTCCTTGGTGTGTGCTTGCTTATACCCATACTTAGTACAAGTTTGTACTAACCCTATACAAACTCTACTATTTTAGGTGCAGGCACAGGTGGACGGTAGAGCTACAGGATCATCGCTGCAGTTATCCGGACGTCCAGCATTCATCCGATTTTGATAGGTCCTCATGCTTTCGAGGATGCTACTGTTTATGTTCTAGCTTAGTTTAGGAGTTGACCTAGTGGAGCATGTTCCACTAGCGTTTCTTTCTTATTTTATTCGGACTATGTATGGGTGCCATTTTGGCAATTATACAATTATGTTGTTGAACTATTTCTTTCATTTGATTATCTCTTAATGACTAGATGGTTGATGTTGAACGAATTACGAATGTATTAGAAATGTTTAGTAAGTAATGTTTAGAAACAAAAAGTTTCAAATTTTCCGCTAAAATTAACCTATGTAAAGTAAGAATGACGTAAGTAGGCTTGTCTGCGACCTCTGAGAGGTCAACAACGCCGGTCTCGTCTGGGGTCTAGATTCTAGTCGTGACATTCATGATCTACCATGGGTTCTTGCATTAAAGGTTTTTAATAATTGTTTAGTGATTGAATTGTAGTTATTATGTTATTTTAACTCAATTAACCTATGAACCCATGAAATTGATGAACCCTAAATTTTGACTAACTTATGGGTTACTTGATATTGGTCTAATGTTTATGAATTAATGTGTAGTTTCTTATGGGCTTTCTAATGATGTAAGAATGTATTCAATTAATGTATAATTGGTCTTAGATTGTTAAATATATATTTAATTGACCTAGCTTCATCTAGTATTATGATTTATACTTTGAATTGATGTTCATGGCCTTGGATAAGGGCCTTATATTATTGAATTGGATAATTTAGACATGGATTAAAGTGGTGAGAATGGATTGGCGGTACGCTGCCCTAATTCTCTTTATTTTATGTTAATTAGACTTTAATTATGTTGTGATTGGTATGGTCCACTTATGGTGGCAGTGTTATGTGATTGGTGTGGCCTTGTCGGCGTTATTTTAAGTATATTGATTATCATCGCCTTGTCGGCATACGTGAAGTATTATGATGATTTGTGTAATTGATTATGTGAAGTATTATCCTATGGCATTAGCAACAAGCACAACCTGTAAGCATCACCCATGGCGTGTGCGCATCGGTAGAGAGAGATCGGTCATAGCATGTGAGCATCGGCCAATGTCAGATAACATCGGCCAAGGAATGCACACATCAAACGTGGAGTGTGCGCATCGGCTGGGCGACATCAGTCGTGGCATGTGCACATCGGCTTGGTGACAACAGTCATTTTCTGCACGCATCGGTCAGGCGACATCGTCCAAAGACATACAACATCATCAAAGGCATACACACATCAGAAGTGTCCTGCTTGCATCAGCAGGCTACGTCACTCAACAAAAGGTACCATCAGTCAAGGCATGCATGCATCTAACGTGGCATGTGCGCATCGGCCGGGTAATATTGGCGTCTTCCATTCAGCGTCAACCAAATTTTACATGAATCTGACGTGGAATGTCACTAAAAGAAAATGTACTTTAAGCTAAAAAATACATTGTAGCTAAATATAAAATTTTCCATAGCTAAACAATTTAGTCACACTATTTTGTTTCGGAGCATGTGTAGCAAGATGTAGAGTGGCTAATAGTTAGATACAAACTTTACATGGTCCGTAACTAAGATTTTATACTTATAATTACAAAATAAAATTGTTTATAGCTGCACTGGATACAAGCTTCTGCCACGAAAAGTATACTTATAGCAAATTATTTTATTCCTGTGCCACAATATATAAATTTTGTGTCTATCTTTGTAAAGTAGCCATAAGGGGTTGTAGCAAAAGATTCAATTTATTTGCCACGAATATTTAAACTTTCTGGCTAGTTCTATAACTGATCTCGTGGAAATAATTCTTATATTTAGTTATGAATAAAAAAATTCATAGCTATAACTCATTGTATTTGCCACA
Organism: Solanum lycopersicoides; assembly: GCA_022817965.1. NCBI lineage: Eukaryota > Viridiplantae > Streptophyta > Magnoliopsida > Solanales > Solanaceae > Solanum > Solanum lycopersicoides. Next base: position 17,689,626 of record CM040623.1, read on the forward strand.
ATTTTTTCATATTGTAACTAACAGTTCATATATCTAACCATGAAATATTTGCGCTGAAGCTTAAGAAAAAATATTTGTAATAAAAAGTACTTATTAGCCATGTTCTCTATACGTGGCAATTATAGGAGTATAGATACAACTATCAATTTAAAATTTCATAACTAAAATTTCACAATTCATTGTCACAAGATATATATTATAGCTTAAAATTCTAAAAATATTTTTCTGGCAATTATAAATTCATCACAAGATATTTTTGTGGCAATTATATATATTTTTAAACCTAAAAAAAATGTTCATTTCTTCAAATTCATACAATGTAGTTGCTTTTAACATGAAATTTATATGAGAAATGTGTGAAATATATTGAATTGTATAATAAATACAATACATGGAGAAAAGACTTGATAAAGATTAAAAAATGTTATTCAAAATAGTCAAACATCATTTTATTCAAACATATAAATATTCTTTTACAAGAAATAATAGCTATTTTTGTATCATCAATTTTGATGCGCTCATCACTTCTCGTAAGGTGCAAACAAAGTTAAATATTACATAAGAAAATGGCACAATAAATATTTAATTTAATTATTTATATGATTTTTTCAAAAAATAAATCACATATTTACTAAATTAGTGATATGAAAAACTATATATATAAAAAAAGAATCATTCTTACGTTAAGAGTATCATTTGGTTGTTGACCTTGAGCTTCAATCATCATTTGAAATTTCTTTTCCCACCTTTTACTCAACTCTTCTAATTTGTTATCTGTTTTTTTTTTTCATTCTTCAATTTGTTCCTTAGCTTCTCTTTTGACTTCTTCCACACGCTCGTTTGATTCTTTTCTGGTTGATTCTAATTGCTTTATGAGTTGTACCTTTGTTGGTCTACCACCAAAATATTCACTAAAAATTTTTCCGGGGCCATATGCACGAAGATATCCATTTTTTCTGTCCCAACTACTTTTTCAAAGATATCATCATTATTTAGAGAAATTTCTCCATTTTGTTGCTATTTTTTTAATTGGTCAAATTGATCTTACAATCAAAAGAATATAACACTAAATATGGAAATAAATAATTATTAATCAAATAAAGAGAAAATTTAAAATATAAAATTACCACGACATCTTATTGAAAAGAATCTACTTGTTTTCCTTATTTTTCTTGCGAGATTCCATGAAAACTTCAACACGGGAAGGAGTTTTCCCGTCTTATGCCTATAGAAATAACAATCATTATTGTTAGTTAAATTAATAAAATGCAATATATTCTTCAAACTTAATTCTACATATTATTTTGTGAACCATTTCATGTCTAAGTCTTGCATAACTTTTGGTTCCAATATATGGAGGTAAGGAACGTTTCGATCTATTCGATTTATTTTGCATACTTCTCTCCTGAATAATTTTTAAAAAAATTAATAAACATTAGTTTCTTTAATTGATAAAATAAAACCATTTCACTAATAAAACAAATTTTTTAATATAATACATCATACCTGAAAATCAACATCACTCCAAAGATTAACCAAATATTTCCAGTCGTCGGCGCTAACACGTTTACGCTTATTCCGCAATCGAAGTTGATAAGATGTTTTTGAATCAAAATAGTACTTTCCATTTTGTGTCTATAGTCTCTATAAAGTTCACTAATATGACCAATGATTTCATATTTTCTATCCTCAAACACATCAAAATTAATTTTTTCCTACAAAAAATATATTAAATATAATTTGCGATAATATATTCTAATAGATATTCAATTGTAAAACCTTAAAGAAAATTATTAAATTTATTAATTTATTCTTACCAATATGATGTCCCACATGTGGTCAATCTTATTCTCATCAATTTCTTTCCAACCATTTAATTTTAAAGGACAACTTCGGGTTCTAACTATTTGTCCCAAAAACCAAATAAATTGAGTTGCATTCTCACCAATAGCTTGATTATCCTCATCAAATTCTACATATAATTTTTGTCCTTCCTGTAAGTTCATTAGTTTTATGCATCGCGTAGGCCCTCTAGTTTTTTTTTCACCACGTTGGGACCTAATTAAAATTAAAGATTAAATAAATAAAATTAAATAGAAGTATCTGTATTTATAAAAAAGAAATTAATAACAATAAAGTATACCTGTTGAATTTGATGATTGATGTTCTTCCATAACCGTAACCTCTTCAGACACATCATTGCTAGGAATACTTTCTTCATGTCACACCCGGATCCTAGATCCCAGATGAGACCGGCGTCGTTAACCTCTCAGAGGTCGCAGACAAGCCTCTTCTTAGCTTTCATCACAATCATACAGTTAAATTTAGCGGAAAACTTAAAACTATACTGAAGTGTACTTAGACTTCTTATAACTGCATAAGAGTAATATTCTAACAGCTCAAACTAAACAACCATCTATCAATAGATTAAACAATTGAAATAAAGAATCATAATATTAGTAATAGTTGTCAAACCGGCCTTAATACAAAATCTTGAACAAATTTTTGAAAGGAAACGCTAGGGACAACATCCACAAGCTATGTCTAATCTACTAAAGCTAGAAAGCGTAGGCATCCTCAAACTGAAGAGGACCTACCAAAGTCTGGAGGTACCAGTCGAAAGAGCTTCAAACGATCTTTAATCTTCTTCAAGGACCTGCACATATAAAAATAGTAATTGTATAGGTTAGTACACACTTGTACTAAGTATGGGTGTATGCACATAAACACATAAGGACTATGCATGATCAAGGAAAGCTGTTCCTATAGAAACATGCCATTTCTGGAAAGTGAAGTCACTTCACTTTCCTAATTCTTTATTTGTGAATCATGCTATGAATATGAAATATTTTCATGAATTTAAAGCACACAACTCATTTTCTATATGAACATAAGACCTTGGAATCATGAACATAATTTTAGAACAACTCAGGCAAAATTAATATTTTTGCTCCCCTTAGGCCGAGAGCTCCCTCTCCCAGCCTTAGTTTATTTTTCAGTCTTTTCTTCTTTCTCTTGTGTAGTTCAATGATCTCCTTTGATCCTATGTTTTACTTACGATTGCAATGACTCATTATTGTCCCATACCTACAATGAATTAAGTAATTAATCTCCAAAAGATTAAGGAAATGATTTGACTACCCTACTCGCAAGTTATGCTTTTCATTCTTGTTAAATTGGGCATGAAGTCTTTGTAAGCCAATCTTTATTGGCTATGCCAATTCTTTGATTATTTGAATAATATATAGATATTGGGGCATATATTCATACTCCAATTGATGAGTCATTATGTTTTGCTCCATTTATTGCCATAAACCAATAACTGTTAAAACTTCATTCTTATCAAACACTAATGAATTGATATTCTTATGCTTCTGCTTACATAGTTCACTTTGAACTTACATTTCTTATTCTTTGATCTGTGTTCACATTGAACATGTTACTTTCTTTCTTTCTTACTTTCTTAAAGAAATCTTTAGCATTTAACCGACATAGATCATGTGAGCTAACATGAAATCCAGTGTCTTACCCACTCCAAAATGAGGTGGTTCACCGTCTAAAGTGAAACCGAATACTTTCTTGAGCATTTAACCGATATTGATCATGTGAGCTAACATGAAATCCAGTGTCTTCGCCACACCGAAAAGAGGTGGTTCACCGGCCAAAGTGAAACCGAATACTGCCTAGCTTTCTTAGGTGGAATCTACTAGCTAGTAACCTATGCTGGCGAGATAGTTCAAAGACTAGGAGACCTTGGAGACCCTGATCCACCTTGGTGGTAGTCTCGTCTCATGAGTCTTACATGTGCTTGCACAAGCTCATTGCTAGTCTATCGGTGCTTAGGTCAGATTTATTATACTTTACAACTTTTAGAGTTTACTCATACATTGTTAAAGCTTGCTTCTAGTATGAGGTATACTTAGCTCAATTGTTGACTCTTCATCCCTTTCATTACTTGTTGAATGTGAACTTAATTCTTACATTATTATAACGCCCCAAAATGAAATATTGTGAACAAGAGCCTCATGATTGTTTCTTGAGTTGACTTTAAGTTAAATGGAGTTAGTTTAGTGTCCTTAGGCAGTGTGCAAAGTTTCGTGAAGTTTGGAGGTCAAACGACCAAGAATGTCCAAGGCATTCGAAAGATATGCCTTGAGTCGACCTTGTACGTCTAGACGAGTTTCGTCGAGTTTTATGTGTTCATTTTGGATGAAATTCATGTGAGAGGTTTTAATCTTATAGATGATTATATTTGTGTTGGGAAAGTCGGGGAAATTATCCCCAAGGACCATCGAAGTGTCCTTGAGGAAGGACCCAAAAACTGGTAAGCAGGCTGTCCCAGGCAGCCTTGGTGACAGAGCAGTCGACGGCCATTCATGGCTGTGACGCCCCGTCACAAGGTTACGTCGTGGGGGACTTGTTCAAGGGTGTAGCGGGGACTCTTGTAAAGACACTGAAGCTTGCAACGGATGGTCAGGACAGGCCGTTGCACCCGTGACGCCCCATCACAAGCAGGTCGTCGCAAGCCTTGTCCCTGTGCGCAGATTTTTCTGCCAAGTCAGGGGTGAACTTGTAAATTCACCCCACGTATAAATAAGAGTTTGGACGTTTTGCTAAGGGATTTTTAGGTTATATTAAATGAGTTTTAAACCCTAGACCTAGACAAGACCCCCTCACTTCGAAATTCAAACTCTCTCTCTAAAAAGAAAACCCCCTCAAGACTCCATTGGAAGGTAGAAGTCAAGAAGGATAGGAGGGCTGGTTGTATGAGTCTCTTCATCAAAAACTCTTGGATTTGTCTTGCTTAGTGAGGTATGGTATCCATTCTTGAATATCTTTTCATTCAAGAAGCCAATTTCCAAAATGGTTTTCAAAAGGGTTTCTAAACTCAATCTTCTTCTAACTTTGATTTCTAGTATGGGTCTTCTTGAATTTAAGTTCTAATGATTTAAATGTATTTATCTTGGTTTGAATTGATGATTTTGATGTTAAAACTCCATGAAACTCTTGTTTATGCATACTTCAACTTTTGACTTAAAAATGGGTTATGTGAGCATGATTTGAGTAAGCTATGAACTTGGGTCTTCTTGTGTATGTCATGTTGGTGTAGCTACTGCCCTAAGGGCCTTAATATGGTGAAATGTTGATAAATTGATTATGGGTGATGATGGTTTGAATTGTTGATGAGTTGTTCTCATTGTATATTTCTTATTATGAATTGCTATTTGAGTGGTATGGTCCACCTTATGGGTGGCGGTGATAATTGATGAGCTTGATGTTGTTTAGTATGTGTTGAGTAGGTAATCTTGAAGGTATAATATGTTGAATGAATATATATTGTATATGGGTCTTCTATTGTGTTTGGTGTAGCTTGAATTACATGCTTGACCTAGTTTATGACTAAATAAAGTATATGATTATGAGAAGCATCTAGAGTGTGTAACTCGATGAATCGAGGTTAACGTATGCGTAGAACTTGTTGATAATGAGATGATGCTTATATGCAAAGTGTACACATGTACACACGCACACACTTTAAAGAATGTATTATACCAAGTTGAGCAAAAAGGGGAATCTTGAGGTGGACACACTTCGTGAGTTGAGACGTAGTGTCTAGTAGCAACTTCTCCATTCCTAGTGAGCTTTCTAAGATAGACTATTATATTAAGAAATCCGTGGGGAGTTATGCCTAGCACCGAGAGGATATGAAGGGGAGGTGGATTGAACTTCGTGAGTTGAGATGTTGTAATCCAAAGTACCTCTTGAGATGAGTACTCCTCGTTAGTAGAGAGTGAGTTACTTAGTAGCAATCTCCTTATCCCTTAACTATGTGCCCGCATAGGTGTAGCTATTGGAAAAGCCATGTAAACGCTAGAAGCATGACCTTACACTAGGCAAGTAAGGATCCCTCATCCGATAGGGGTTAATATCGGGATTCCATGTCTAGCTCTCATGGTCTTTGTCGGTTAAGCTAACTCCCACAAAGAATTGATTTGAAACTAATTATCTTGTATATTGTTGAATTTGTGTATGTATGTCGTGAAGTTATCAATCCACATTAGTTACCGAGTAGGAGCATTGAGTGGGAGTAGTAGTATGGGATGCTATTCTCACATTGCACTTGGTGTGACCTATACCTACTATGGGAGAAGAGTACCTTCATGAAATCCGTGTGAATGAGTACTATGGTGTAGTGTTATGGAGGATTATTGTGGAGTACTTGAGTAAATGGAATCCATTAGGAGTACTAGTGGGAGTGGTAGTATGGGATGCTACTCTCACATTGCACTTGGTATGACCTATATTTCCATGAGTGTTTTACATATGTTAGCCAAGGGCGTGTATTTGATTTCCAACGAAGTAAGCCTAAGATTTGGTAGTTTTAAGGGTCGCTTTGGTGTGCTTTGAAAAGAGGTGTAATGAAAATCCCTTCTTAGCTCACCTTGGGAGTCTTAGGATAACCTTGGGTTAGGGCAACTTCAAAGGAAAAAGTTCATATGACTTGGACCGTGCCATTCACTGTAAGGTCTCCATTGTAAGAATTCAAAATATTCACTATGATGCTTTATTCAATTTTCATTGTAAGTTTAGTAAGTTCATTGAAATTCCTTTTGATTACTCTAAGTTTTGGTAAAGTTGCCATAAAGTGTTGATTGTCAATTCTTATGTTGGTTTGTTTCTAGATTCATGAATATTATATTTACATTGCATTAAAAGTTATTTTTACTAAAATATCCCTTTTCGTATGTTTTTGCATATGCCATACTTAGTACATTGTTGTACTAACCCCATACTTTTATATACCTTATGAGTAAAGTTGGAAGTCTTTTGGAGGATCAGAGTTGAAGCTTGAGAATTCTATCTCTCAAGAATTGGGTATGTCCTCATATATTCGAGGACATAGTTTTATGTTTCTTAGTTTCTTTATTAAGACTTAAAAATGTACTTACTTTTATTGTAAAGGTCCGTGTCCCTAAGATTTCAAGTTGTGTCTTTAAGTTGGCTTGTGACGATAAGATTTCCTAGTATTTATGAAAAGACTCCTTTTATTATTATTATTGTGAAAAGTTTTAATCCGCACTACTTTTCATGCTCTATGTTATGAATACTAGTTAGAGGGCTTGTACGAGACCCAAAGGGGTCAAGTACGCCCGGTCATGATTCGAAGTTTCCCTAACTTTTAGGGGGTGCTTTTGGGTCGTGACAATTATAATCATGGTGTGAGTGAGACTTGTCTCACGATTTCTAACACCCTCTTATGTGAGTATCTTTGACATAATTGTTTAGGTGCAAGTGAGACTTGTCTAACTTCCTTTAACACCCCATTCTCGGTCAATTACATAACTCATAAGCTTTTAGTTATCTCATTACTCACCTTATCTTGTTCAACGTTATTTGGTAGTCTTGTAACATTCTTTATGAAAGTTATAAGGACTTACTCAATGTGCTACTATGTTCACAAGTTCATTTAGATAGGGTATGTTAGGACTTGTCCCAATCATTGGCATACCTAGTTTATGAGTGCATTGAGTTAAGATTGGTATGACTTAATAATTAGCCAATTCTATTACATATTTTGGAAATAATATTGCTGGCCAATTTATTGGATAAACCAAACTTTAACCTTTTATTAGCCTATAAGAACAATTCAGTGCGTAGTTTGACCAAGCTATAAAGTTGATTTGGTATTGAAGATTAATTAACTAGTTTTTATTGTCATTCTTATTTCTTGTTGGAAACATTGCATTCCAAACACTTACAAACATATCTACTGTAAACACACACAATAATCTAAACCTTAATTCCTTTCAACAGTAAACTGAATTTCATAAACAACTTATAACAATTTCATCTTCTCGAACACAATTAGGCATTACAACATATCTTATCTCATGTAAATAATACTCTAATCATACGGATCTAACCTATAGTCTCATTCGACATTATCACAAATCACAAAAACTTACACCTAATGATCAGTTAGCACCACATACCAACAACATGCTCGGATGTGCATTATACATACTACTAGAATCGAAATAGGGAGAACTAGGAGATGAACATTCGACAATTTCATTGGAACAACCCTAGTTTCGGTTTTCTTGAATTCAAAACGTTTGAAAAACCTCTGGGGAAAGGAATCCAAGAGATAAAACCCATACCTTACTGTAGAATTGAATCTATGAAGATCACCCTGTTCTTTGCACGAAAACCTTGAAGAATTGCCTTGAATCACCTAAGGTTTTTCTTATGTTTGCTCACTCTTTTTCAGTCGTAGGTTTCTACTGGATAAACGTGGTCTAAGTCTTAGGAACTGAATATTGACTAATTTAACTTGGTTAATTAACTAATTATATAAATTAATTAGTTATCCTCATGGCATTTAGGGCAACCAGGCACAACCTGGTAAGCACCACCATGGCATGTGCGGCATCGGATAGAGAGAGATCGTCGAGATGTGAGATCGCCAATGTCAGATAACATCGGCCAACAAGGAATGCACACATCAAACGTGGAGTGTGCGCATTCGCGAGTGGCGAACATCAGTCGTGGCATGTGCAACATCGGTTGACAACAGTCACATTGTTCTGCACAGCATCGGTCAGGCGACATCGTCCAAAGACATACAACATCATCAAAGGGCATACACACATCAGCAAGTTCTGCTGGCATCAGGGCAGCTACGTCACTCCAAACAAAAAAGGTACCATCAGTCAAGGCATGCATCGAATCTAACGTGGATCGTGGCGCATCGCCGGATGTATATTTGGCTCTTCATTGCGCAGTAGTTCAACCCAAAATTTTACATGAATCTAACGTGGAATTGGATCCACTAAAGAAAAAAGATGTACTTTAGCCTAAAAAAGAAATACATTGTAGCTAAATATAAAGTTTTCCATAGTAAACAATTTAGTCACCCGCACTATTTTGTTTTCGGAGATGTTTTTAGTAGGCAAAGATGTAGAGTGGCTAATAGTTTCGATAACCAAACTTTACATGTCCGAACTAACGATTTTATTACTTATATTAAAAAATAAAATTGTTATAGCTGCACTGGATACAAGCTTCCTGCCTACGAAAAGCTACTTATCTTATAGCAAAGATTTTATTCCTGTCCACCAATATATAAATTGTGTGTCTATCTTGTAAATAGCCATAAGGGGTCTGTAGCAAAAGATTTCAACTATTCTGCCACGAATATTAAAACTTTTGGCTAGGTTTCTATAACTGAATCTCAGTGGAAAAAAAAAAAGAATTCTTATATTTAGTTATGAAATAAAAAATTCATCAAGCTATAATACTCATTGTATTTGCACAATTTTTCTCTCCATCACGTAAACTACAGTTCAATAGCTAACCATGAAATATGTTGCGCTGAAAGCTTTAAAGAAAGAAATATTTGTGTAATAAAAAGGTACTGTCATAGCCATTTTTTGTCATATACTGCAATATAGGAGTATATGATACAACTATCAATTAAAATTTCATAACCTAAATTTTCACAATTCCACTTTTCACAGATTATATTATAGTCTGTAAAATTTCTATAAAAAATATTTTTCTGGGCATTAAAAATAAATTCAGTGCACACAAGATTATTTATGAGGCAATTATATATATTTTTTAAACCTAAAAAAAAAAAATGCTTCATTCTCTTCAAATGCATACAATGTAGTTGGCTTTAACATTTGAAATTTATATGAAGAATGTGTGAAGATATATTGAATTGTATAAAAAATACAATAATGGAGAAAAGGACTTCTGAATAAAGATTAAAAAATGTACTTCAAAATAGTCAACACATACTTTATTACAAACACATATAAATATTCTTTTACAGAATTAATAGCTATTTTGTATCCATCAATTTTGAGGCGCTCATCACTTCTCGTCAGGTGCAAACAAAGATAAATATCATAAGAAAATGGCACAATTAAAGTATTTAGATTTAATTATTATATGATTTTTTCAAAAAGAATAAACTCACATATTTAACCTAATTAGTGATATTGAAAAATACTATATATAAAAAAAAGAAGCATTCTTACGTTAGAGTATCATTTGGTGTATTGACCTTGAGCTTCAATCATCATTTGAAATTTCTTTTCCCACCTTTGTACTCAATCTTGCTATCTCTCGTATCGTTTTTTTTCATTTCTTCAATTTGTTTCTGTTAGCTTCTCTTTTGACTTCTTCACACGCCCGATTTGATTCTTTTCTGGTTGAATCTAATGCTTTATATGAGTTGTACACTACTTTGTTGGTCTACTCACCAACAAATATTCACTAAAAATTTTTTCCGGCGCGGGCCATAATTGCACGAAGATATCCCATTTTTTTCTGTCCCAACTACTTTTTCAAAAAAGATATCATCATGTATTTAGAGAAAATTTCTCCCATTTTTGTTTGCTATTTTTTAATGGTCAAATTTGAGTCTTACAATCCAAAGAGAATATAAGCACATAAATATGGAAATAAAATAATTATTAATCCAAATAAACGAGGAAATTTAAAAATATAAATGTACCACGACATCTTATTGATAAAAAGAATCTACTGTTTTCCTTATTTTTCTTGCGAGATTCGCATGAAAACTTCACACGGAAGGAGTTTGCCCGCTCTTATGCACTTATAGAATAACAACATATTGTTTAGGTTAAATTAAAAAATTGGCAATATATTCTGTCAAACTTAATTCTACATATATTTTGTGAACCAACTTTCATGTACTAAGTCTTCGCATAACTTTGTTGGTTCCAATATATGGAGGTAAGGAACGTTTCGACTATTCGAATTTCATTTTGCAACTTCCTCGTCCTGAAAATTTTTTTAAAAAATTATAAACATTATTTCTTAATTGATAAAATAAAACCATTTCACTAATGAAAACAAATTTTTTAATATAATAAACATCATTAACCTGAAAATCAAATCATCCTACCAAAGATTAACCAAATATTTCAGTCGTTCGGCGCTAACACGTTTTACGCTTATTCGCCAATCGAAGTTGAATAAGAATGTTTTTTGAAATCAAATAGTTAACTTTCCATTTTGTGTCTATAGTCTCTATAAAGTTCACTAATATGACCAATGAATTTGCATATTTTCTATCCTCAAAACACATCAAATTAATTTTTTTTCCTACAAAAAATATTCATTAAATATTTTAATTTCGATAATATATTTAAGCTAGATATTCCATATTTGTAAACCTTCTAAAGAAAATTTATTAAATTTATAATTATTCTTACCCGAATTATGAACATAAGTCCGCACATTGGTCAATTTGATTCTCATCATTTCTTTCTACCAACATTTAATTTTTAAAGGGACAACTTCGGGTTTTCTAACACTATTTGTCGGCCAAAAACCAAATAAATTGAGCTTGCCATTCTCACCAATAGCTTGATTATCCTCATAACAAATTTCTAGCATATAATTTGTTGTCCTTCTGTAAGTTTCATTAGGTTTTACATGCATCGCGTAGGCCCCTCTAGTTTTTTTTCACCACGTTGGGACCTAATTAAAATAAAGAATTTAAATAAATTAAAATTAAATAGAAGTATCTGTAATTTATAAAAAGAAATTAATAACAATAAAGTTATACCTGTTTTGAATTTGATGATTGAGTCTCTTCCTAAACCGTAACTCTTCAGGACACTCATTGCTAGGAAATACTTTCTTCATGTCCAACACCCGGCCACGGATCTAGATCCCAGATGAGACCGGGTCGTTAACCTCTCAGAGGTCGGCAGACAAGCCTCTTCTTACGCTTTCATCACAATCATACAGTTAAATTTTAGGGGAAACAATTAAAACTATACTGAAAGTGTACATTAGACTTCTTATATTTTATCAACTGCATAAGAAGTAATATTCTAACAGCTCAAAACTAAACAACCTATCTAGCAATAGATTAAACAATTGAAATAAAGACATCATTAAATTAGAATAGTGTCCAAACCGGCCTTAATTACAAAAATCTTGACAAATTTTTTGAAATGAAACGGCTAGGGACAACATCCACAAGCTATGTCTAATCTACTAAAGCTAGAAACGTAGGCATCCTCAAACTGAAGAGGACCTACCAAATCTGGACGTACCAGTCGAAACGAGCTCAAACGATCTTTAATCTTCTTCAAGACCGGCAGACACATAAAAATAGTAATTTGTATAGGTTAGTACACACTTGTACTAAGTATGGGTAGTATGCAGCATAACACATAAGGACTTGCATGATCAAGAAAGCTTTTCCTATAGAAACATGCATTTCTGAAGTGAAGTCACTTCACTTTCCTAATTCTTTACTATTTGTGAATCATGCTATGAATATGAATTATTTTCATGAATTTATTAAAGCACCAGCAACTCGATTTTCTATAATAACATAAAGACCTTTGGAATCATGAACATAATTTATAGAAGCAACTCAGGGCAAAAATTCAATATTTTTTGCCTCCCCTCTAGGCCGAGGCTCCCTCTCCAGCCTTAGTTTTACTTTTTCAGGTCCTTTTCTCTTATCTTCTTGTGTGGTTCAATGATCTTCCTTTGATCCTATGTTTTACTTAGCGATTGCAATGGATCATTATTTTCCATACCTAGCCAATGATTAAGTAATTAATCTCCAAAAGATTTAAGCGAAATGATTTGACCTTACCCTACTCGCAAGTTATGCTTTTCATTCTTGTTTAAATTGGGCATGAAGTCTTTGTAAGCCAACTTTATTGGCTAATGCCAATTCTTGATTATTTGAAATAAATAATATAGATATTGGGATACTTCTTCCACTCTCTTCTCGAATGAGTCATTAATGTTTTTGCTCCATTTTATTGCCATCTAAACCACACTCAACTGTCTAAAAACACTCATTCTTATCAAACCTAGATGAATTGATTTCCTTATGCTTCTGCTCCTACATAGTTCACTTTAATTACATCTTCCTTATTCCTTGGATCTCGTTGTTCACATTGAGACATGTTACTTCTTTCTTTCTTACTTTCTTAAAGAAACCTTTCAGCATTTAAACCCGACATAGATCATGTGAGCTAACCATTGAAAATCCAGTTGTCTACCCACTCCAAAAGATGAGTGGTTCAACACGTCTAAAGTGAAAGCCGAATCTTTTCGTTGAGCATTTCAAACCGATACTCCATGATCGCCGTGAGTAACATGGAAATCCAGTGTCTGTCGCACATCACCGAATAAAGTAGGTGGTTCACCGCCAGAGTGAAACCGATACTGCTAGCGCTTTCTTGGTGGAATCTACTCGGCTAAGTACCTATGGCTGGCGAGAATAGTTTCAAAGACTAGGGAAACTTGCGAGACCCTGAATCCACCTGTGGTGTAGTCTGTCTCACTGAAGTCATTACATGTGGGCTTGCAACAAGCCATTGCTAGTCTATCGGTGCTTAGGTCAGATTTATTATACTTCTACAACTTTTAGAGTTTACGTCATACATTGTGTAACAGGCTTTGCTCATAGTATGAGGTATACTTACTAGCTGCAATGTTGACTCTCATCCCTCTCTCATTTAACTTTGTGTAATGTGAACCCTTAATTCTTACATTATATAAGCCGCCAAATGTAAATATTGTGAACAAGAGCCTTTGATGATTGTTTCTTGAGATTGACCTTAAGTTTAATGGGTTAGTTTAGTGTCTTAGGCAGGTGCAAGTTTCGTTGAACAGTTTGGAGGTCAAACGACCTAAAGAAAATGGTTCCCAGATTGCACGTTTAGTTACGTATTAAACTTCGGTTCCCCTGAGTTCACCTATCGTAGTTCATTTTAGCCGATTTCATCGAGTTTTATAGTGCATTGAGACAATTCATGTAGAGGTTTATAATCTTATATGGCATGACTTATATTTGTGTTGGGGAAAGTTAGTCGAGTGTTAGAACATTACTCCCAAGGACCACCGATGGATTTGTGTCCCTTTGAGGAAGGTAGGCACCTGGCAAAAGACTGGTAAAGCAGGGCCTGTCCCTAAAGAGGGCTAGCCTCTTCGCGTGACACAGAGCAAAGTGGCGACGGCCATTCATGGGGCTGTGACGCCCGCTCACAAGGTTACGTCGATTCGGCAGCGCCGGGCAATATCTCTGTTCAGCGAGGTGTTACGGAGTGACCCTGATGCGTGATTCGTTCTTGGTACGACGAAGACACTGAAGCTTGGCAACGGATGGTAGGACAGGAGCCGTTGCACCGGTGACGCCCCATCAACAGCAGGTCGTCGCAAGCCTTGTTCCTCGTGCGCGAATTTTTCTGCCAAAGTCAGGGGTAACTTGTAAATTCAACCCCCTATCGAATAAATAAGGAGTTTGGACGTTTGCTAAGGATTTTTAGTGTTATATTAAATGAGTTTTAAAACCCTAGGACCGCTAGACAAGACCCCTTCACTTCGAATTCAAAACTCTCTCTCTAAAAAGAAAACCCCCTCAAGACTCCATTGGAAGGTTAGAAGTAAGTAAGGATAGCAGGGCTTGGTTGATGGAGTCTCTCAGTTCAAACTTCTTGGATTTGTGTCTTGCTTATTAGTGAATAATGACGTCGATGATGATCATTTTCCCGGAACATTCTTGATATCTTTATCAAGATGCTTCTCAAATGCCACTTATGCCAATAGAATTCATACAAAATTCAGGTCTGTTATATCCAAACAGTGAGTATTATCCTAGCTATGCTTTCATTGCTAGCCTTCTTCAAGATCTATTGATAGTTTGTCTTATCTTCTATATTATGTCATTTAATCTTGCGTTTGAGGTTTGAAGTAGATATTTTTATCCTGTTCCTAAAACTCCAATGAAAACTATCTCTGTTCTATTATCATACTTAACTTTTGGATACCATATTAACGAAGATGTGTTTGTTATCAGTGAGGCATGATTTAGAAGATAGAGCCTAGATTTGATACTCTGGGCTTCTTGTGTATATGTATGTTTGGGTAGCTACTGCCCATAAGGGCCTTATGTGGTTGAAATGCTGGGATAATTGATTATTGGTTGAGTGGATGGTTTGAATGTGTTGATGGAGTTGTTTCCCATTGCCTATATTATTTCTTATTTATGAGATTGCTATTTGAGTGTATGTCCACCTTAGGTGCGGTGATTATTGCATGAGTCTTGATGTTGTTTAGTATGTGATTTAAGTAGGTATATCTTGAAGGTTATAACTATGTTGAAATGATATATATTGTATATTGGGTCATCTTCTATTGTGTCTTGCGTGTAGCTTGAATTACAATGCTTGACCCTAGTTTATGACTAAATAAAGTATATTGATTATGAGAGCATCTAGACTCGTGCTGTAACTCATGAATCGAGGTTATAACGTATGGCGTCAGAACTTGAGTGAGTGATGGATGATGCTTATATGCAAAGTGTACAAAGGCACATGTACACACGGCACACACTTTAAAGACCCATGTCATTATACCCAAGATTGAGCAAAAAGGGGAATCTCTTTGAGGTGGACACATCTTCGTGAGTTGTAGACGTAGTGTCTAGATAGCCTTCCCATATCCTAGTGCAAGCTTTCCTCAAGATAGACTATTATATTTAAGAGAAATCCGTGAGGGAGTTATGGCCTAGCACCGAAGGATATGAAGCGGGAGGTGGATTGAACTTGTGGAGTTGAGATGTTTGGTAAATCCAAAGTACCTCTTGAGATGAGTTACTCCTCGTTTAGCTAGGAGAGTCTGAGTTACTTACCACGCAGCCAACCTCCTTTCTCACTTAACTATGTGCCCGCAGTAGGTTGTAGCTATTTGGAAAAGCCATGTAAAAACGCCTAGTTTTTAATAATTGTTTAGTGATTGAATTGTGGTTATTATGTTATTTTAACTCAATTAACCTATGAACCCATGAAATTGATGAACCCTAAATTTTGACTAACTTATGGGTTACTTGATATTGGTCTAATGTTTATGAATTAATGTGTAGTTTCTTATGGGCTTTCTAATGATGTAAGAATGTATTCAATTAATGTCTAATTGGTCTTAGATTGTTAAATATATATTTAATTGACCTAGCTTCATCTAGTATTATGATTTATACTTTGAATTGATGTTCATGGCCTTGGATAAGGGCCTTATATTATTGAATTGGATAATTTAGACATGGCTTAAGTGGTGAGAATGGATTGGCGGTACGCTGCCCTAATTCTCTTTATTTTATGTTAATTAGACTTTAATTATGTTGTGATTGGTATGGTCCACTTATGGTGGCAGTGTTATGTGATTGTTGTGTCCTTGTCGGCGTTATTTTAAGTATATTGATTATCATCGCCTTGTCGGCATACGTGAAGTATTATGATGATTTGTGTAATTGATTATGTGAAGTATTATTATATCTATCTACATGCTAGTAATGTGAAAGTATGTGTTCTTCTATGGATAATAGGTGATCATGTTGGATTATGACTATGTGTTTATGTAGTCTTAAAGTTGATACATGATTATTCCTACTTGACTATATGAGTATATGATGGTTATATTGATGATGTTATAGTAACGTATAGGATGACAGAAATATGATAAGGGTCATTCCTAAGTGCTTCATAAAATGATATGTTATATGTGCTAATGTAAATTAATGATGTGTCTTGTTTTGGTAGATTATGTCCCTTACTTGATACATGTATATGATGAATATGAACTTCTTGACTTATTAGGCTTAGGAACCTTTGTCTTGTATGTGTATGGATGAATGTTTAATGAAAGTCTAGGATCGGTAGACCTAAGATGGTACCCTTCTAAGCATGAATAATATGTGGAATCATCTATATAGAAAGAAGGTTAAGAATGAGCTATCCTTATAAACCATTGAATGGCAGCCCTAGTGGACCCATCTTTGGTAGGTGCATTATTACTATGTAATGACTAAGAGATGGTACCTTTTCATATGTCCCTTATATTGAACTTACTCTATAAGAACAAAGGCTAGCACCGAGTGAATATTTTATGGTTTGTAGTTCTACTTAAGAAGAAGACTAGAGTACAATGTACCTCTACCTGAGAATGAGACTAGAGTACATAAAAGGCCTTGATATTCCTTAACCATGTGCCTACATAGGATGTGTCTTAGTTCTACCCTTGGCAAGTAGAACACCCTTCATCGGAGTAGCTTTATGACTCCGGATTCCATTCCTAGGTAGTATGGTCTATGTCGGTTATTTCCTATTCTCATCATGTGTGATACATGCTAGTGTTGGACAAGTTCTAGGAAGTTTATGTAGTGGAATGAAACGCTATCTAGACATTGCACGACTAGACTTTGAAGATATTAGGATGTGAGTCCCTAGGTTTTTCCAAGACCATTATATGAAGTCTATAATGAATGAAATGTCTTTTAATTGACTTAATGAACGATCACGACTTTAGATAAGGTATGATGAATAGAATGTGATCTATCTAGGGTAGCTTTGAGGGTTTATTATGTAAGCTTGAAGAGGGTGTATGGGAGGTCTCTTCTTGTCCTACTTAGGTGAATCTTATAGTAACCTTAGGTGGGGAGTTAATGAAATAAAAAGGGAACAATCTTATCTTATCTAGTCTTAAGGATCATTTAGGTGTGCTTAGAGAGGGTGTATGGCCAGTCTCTCTTAGTCTCACTTAAGTGAGTCTTAGGATAACTTTTGGTGAGAAGGATGTAAGTTAAAAGAGGTTACTGTGAAGTGGAACTTAGTTCACTCTAATGTTCTTCAATATTTGATTAAATGCTTATGTGATATCTTATATGTTTCTAAGGTGTTAAATGTTGTTCTTATGCTTATGCTATGATTTTTAATCAAAAAGAGCATGTTTTATATAAATGTCCGTTTATCATGATTTTATGCATTACACCATACTTAGTACAAGTGTTTGTACTAATTGCATACATTTTGTCTATTTCAAAAGGTGTAGGTGGCGTTTGAGAGGAGTCTCGAAGTTTAAGCTTGGACTAGTGTTCATTTAAGTAGAGAGTTGGTATGTCCTCACTAGATTCGAGGACATCTTGATGTTTAGTTTTCCTTATCGAAAAGTATTGTAATAGACTTACGTATTTTATATATGTTGAAGTATGGGCCGTGTACCAATATATTCCTATGTCTAAGATGGCGACTTTGACACTTAGCCTTTCATTATGTTTTTCTATAAAAGAGATATTTTGAAGTATTTTATTTCGTGTGAAATGTTTTAATTCCGCACTATTTTTCATACGTGTATGCAATGAATGGTACGAAAGGGCTTTTCTTAGACCTTCGAGAGGTCGACGACGTCGGTCGCAATCCAAGATTGCACCCTAACTTCTAGGGTGTGGTTTCGGGATGTGACATATGATTTCAATTAAAATTTCCCTTTGAAATGCATGTTTTTGCATGGTTGACATACTTAGTGTATTCTTGTACTAACTCCATTGTTCTCTACTTTTTACACAAAGTGTAGGTTATGGATGCTTAAAGGATGTCTCTATGATTGAGGAGCTTGGTATGTGAATTCCCAAGCTCAAGGAAAGGGATCCTTTAAGTTCAAGGATTCCTAAGTCATGTCTTTACTGTAAAGTGTACAAGTTTATTTATGTATTATGTTTTGTTTTAAGGGTCGTGTCGCTATTTTACTCTTATGATGTCGTGTGTAGGATGGCAAAGAGACTTCAGGTCTTAATATGTCGTTATGATATTTTATATATATATGAGGTAATGTTATTAGCATATGATGTGCTATGAAAAATTTTAAATTTCCGCTAAATTGACCTATGACAATGCGATGAATGATAACTATGGGCTTGTATAAGACCTCTGAGGGGTCAAGTACGCCATGTTACTTCTAGGGGGTGCTCCCCGGATGTGACAAGACACAATCGGAGTTATGATGGATCATAAAACCACCATTCAGAGAATCTTCCAACCTCACACCTAATCTAGCTAACCTATGAACATCTTTCACTATTTCTTTCTTGACATCATCTACATGAGACACACTACCCATGGATAAACGACTTAGAGCATCTGCAACCAAATTGTCCTTGTCGGGGTGACAGAGAACACTTACATCGTAATCTTTCAACATTTCATACCACCTTCATTGTCGGAGATTCAACTCCTTTTAAGTAATGCCTCCATATCTTTACAGAAAATACTACGGCAGCTAATTCAAGATCATGACTTGGATAGTTTCTCTCATGTACCTTGAGTTTCCTAGAGGCATTGGCTACCACTTTCCCATTTTGCATAAGTACACAGCTTAAACCCACTCGGGATGCATCACAATATACAACGAAACCCTTGGTACCCTCCGGTAAAGTCAACACCGGAGCGGAAGTAAGCCTATATTTAAAGATTTGGAATATTCTCTCACATGCCTCCGACCACTCAAATTTTTTACTCTTTTGGGTCAACGTAGTCAAGGGAGATGCAATGGATGCAAAACCATCCACAAACCTCCGATAATAACTCGCTAGACCCAAGAAACTCCTAATGTCGGTTGGAGTCAATGGACTAGGCCAATTCTTGACTGCCTCGGTTTTCCTTGGATCAACCTCAACTCCCTCACTAGAGATGATATGACCAAGAAACCCCACTGACCTCAACCAAAACTCACATTTTCTATACTTGGCAAATAATTGGTTCTCCTTAAGCACTTGTAACACCACCCTCAAATGGTCCATGTGGTCACCCTCATTTTTTGAATATACCAAGATGTCGTCAATGAAGACAATGACAAATAAATCTAGGTAACTTCAAATCACTCTATTCATGAGATCCATAAATGTCGTTGGGGCATTAATGAGACCAAAGGACATTACTACGAACTCATAGTGACCATATCTAGTCCAAAATGCCATTTTTGGTATATCCTCACCTCTCACCCTAAGTTGGTGATACCCCGACCGCAAGGAAATCTTAGAAAAGTATCTTGCCTTTTGGAGTTGATCAAACCAGTCGTCAATACGAGGGAGAGGATACTTGTTCTTAATAGTGACTTTATTGAGTTGGCGGTAATCAATGCACATCCTGACCCATCCTTCTTCACAAAAAAAAACGGAGCACCCCATGGAGAAATACTAGGTTGAATGAAACCCTTATCTAGTAAATCTTTGAGTTTGAGCTTTCAACTCTTTCAATTCGGCCGGAGCCATCGGATAAGGAGGAATTGAAATGGGATTTGTATAAGGTAACAAGTTGATACCAAAATCAATTTCCCGTTCGGGAGGAATAGCGGGAAGATAATTAGGAAAGGCCTTTTGAAATTCCCTTACTACGGGTAGCGACTCAATGGGAGGAATTTCGGAGTCTAAATTTTGGACTCTTACAATATGGTATAAACACCCTTTAGAGATGATTTTACATGCTTTTAAACAAGAGATCATACGACCTCAAGGAATAGAATTTCCCCCCGTCATCTCTAAAACGGGCTCATTTGGAAAGTTAAACTTCACCACCCTTGTTCTACAATCTATAGAGGCAAAGCAATCATGAAACCAATCCATACCCAATATTAATCAAAGTCAAACATATCAAATTCTACTAGTTCAACATAAGTAACTCTATTGGGCAACATTATAGGACAATTTCTATACACCCTCTTTGCAACAACCGACTCAGCCACCGGGGTAGACACCATAAAAGGTACATTTAAAATGTTGGGTAAGATTTCATATTTCTTAGCTATTAACGGAGTAACAAAAGAAAATGTAGCGGCCGGATCAAGTAAATCATATACATCAATTGAAAAGACATTCAACATACCGGTCACCACGTCGCAAGAAGTCTCTTGCTAACCTCTTGAGCGAAGCGATTCTTCTTCGGAGCATCATTAGACCCACTTGATTGAGTTTGACCACTACCTTTGTCTTCGCCCTTCACATTAAGGCAATCCCTAACCTTGTGTCCACTCTTTCCACAACCTAAGAAAATTCTATTTCCAACTAGACATTCACCAAGATTACCATTTCCACACTTGGAACAAGTAGGCTTCTTGTTCGGTCAACTAGTATCTCTTCCCTTTTTAGTCTTAGGGTTAGACACCCTATCATCACGAGCCTTATGGAACTTGTAAGGAACTTGATTCAACACCTCTTCTTGAACCTAGGCCTGTCTTGAATCTTAAGCCTACCCTTTGAAGAACCACTATCAAAAGATCTTGCCCTCTTGGCATCTCTACTCTTCCTTTTAGCCTTTGCCTCTTCCACTTGTTGATCATCAACCATGAGATGAGAAATATTCATAATCTCATGTAGCATAGCCGAATGACACTCCTCTTGCAAGTCATCCGACACTCCGTCACAAAGCGGTTCATTTCATCTCTAGGGTCAAAAACCAAAGAAGGAGCATATTTTGACAATTTAGTGAATTTCAAAGAATATTCAAGTATACTCATACCTCCTTGACGAAGGTTGATGAACTAATCCACCTTGGCATCCCTCTTCTCCGTAGGAAAAAATTTATCTAGAAAATCCTTCTTGAACACCTCCCAAGTCACCGGTCCACACCTTAACGACCAATTATCCCTCAATTGGACATACCATGTTTGGGCCACATCTTTGAATTGGTAAATGGCTAACTCAGCCTTCTCAATAGTAGACAACCCTATAGCATAAAGTATCTTGTAGATTTCATCAATTAACTCTTGGGGGTCTTCTTCAACCTTGAAACCATAGAGTAGGGGGATTCATCCTAGTGAAATCCCTTAGACAAGAGGCCATGGTAGAAACTTGTTGGTTTGCTTGGGGTACAACCTCCCATATAGCTTGGGCCGTTATGACTTGAGATTGAGTAGTGGTGGCTTTTGCTTGGGTAGTAATGGCTCAAGCCATTTTGAAGAGATCATCTCTTATTGCACCATCCGTCAACGGAGGATTAATCGGTGCTTGGTCATCATTCATATTTTTATCAAGAGGAGGGACTTGATCACCACGGGGAGGAGCTCCCGCATTGGCAATCTCTTCATCTAGTCTTCGTGCCGCATTCCTTCGAGTATTCATTGCCTATAATCACAACGAGAGGATTAGATGCAAAAGCACATAGAGCTAAACTCTAGAGGCACGATATTGGACTTCCAAGAACGTGATAGTTTCCTAAGAATCATATAGATTCCTATTCATAAGTGTGGCGCACTTCACAATTATGAATACGAACCTACATTGACGTAATTGAGAGAGACATCGACTCAAAGATATTCAACCTGGATCTCATACCAAGTTTGTCATATGCGAGAATACCCCCTAGACTTAACCGGATTCGTCATCCTCTTTGAGGACTAAGACTAGCCTCTTAGATTACATCATTACATTCATAGGTCAAAATAGCAGAAACTTAAAACTTTTTACTACTTCTACAATGAGGTTTATATAGACCTCTACATACACATATATATATATATCGAGTATACATAGACCCTTCGTATAGGAAGATTACTTAGTCATCTACTTTTATTGCACATAAATATATAGAACATAACATCGTCTCAAATAGTCATCTCATCTCATAACCATCTAATAAGAGTATATCAAATTCGGCTTAGCCCATACATTAATGAAACAAGACCACATGTAGGTCATACAATGTTTAATATCCAAATGAAATGGAATGAAACATAAGAGTCTTGATCACTAAAGCAATATCATAGGCTTGATAGTGGCATCGCCCTTGAAAAGTGACGACCTACCGTACTTGGATGATTAAGAAATCCAAGTCTTCTTCAAGTTGTCTCCAAAAGCCCTTCAATGACCGTAACCTAAAATGAAGGGGAATAGGAAGAAATGGAGTTAGTACACCATTTGTACTAAGTATGAGACCATACGCACACATATCATGAAAACATGCTCACAGAGGACATTTCATTAAGTATGCAATTTACTTTGAAAACCTTTATGCACATTTAACAAGATTATAACAAATGAATTAGGCATATTCATTAAGTCATAGTAATGTACATCACAAGACCAATAACATCAAAACTAGTCAAGTCAATATGCATATCATGTAATTGTATACATGTTCAAGTACTTTATCATCAAGTCATAATAACCACAAGCATGAATAATAGTTCATTATAACATAACCAAAGTAAGACAATTACCCACAACCCCTATCAAGTTAACAAGTGCAATGACCAAGCAAAGCCCATAACCTTACTCAATGAAGTAACCCAACAAGAATCACGACCAACCTCCTACTTCACATATCATGGATTTTAATAGTACATATCACCATACTTTAACAATGTAGACCAACACATATTCATTAGTGACACCAATAAACATATAGTATCAACAATATGCAAGTTCACCATATACATATCATGTATAATCATAAGCATATGCATACAAAATAACAACCTCCTAAAGTTCCCTTCTAGGTAAACTAGTGCAAGACAAAGGTAGAGTCCCGTACCCCTACCTAAGCTAAGTCAACTACTCAAGTCACCCTAGTTGGTTTGTGCTTCATTATTTCATTTTAGTTTAGGGAACACTTGCCTTAACCTACGTAGACCACAAGAGCTAAGTGTGTAATCCGGTGTTGTAAAACCTTAAATCGAAGGAAGGTGGTCTACCAGCCAAAGGAAAACCAAATATAAACATATCTTTCTAGGTGGATCCACTAGCTACTCTTCCTATGGGAGAAACATAGTTCAAGAACTAAGATATAAGTAAAATCCCTCTACATACCACATGGAAATTGGGGTTCCTCTCATGGGAATCCAATGGATGCGTATCCCTCGTAGTGGAGTCATAACCTTTTATGGAACTATAGGGTGAATGTTCCTCTATGAAAAGCCATCACCTCTCATTGTCATGTTCACTCAGTGCTAAGCTAAGTCCCTTTTTAAAATGTCTTTAATGTCTTTATTAATTATCATAGCATATTGTAGGTCATAGGGTCTAACGCTTGTATAACATCACCATCATCATAATAGATAAAT
Organism: Solanum lycopersicoides; assembly: GCA_022817965.1. NCBI lineage: Eukaryota > Viridiplantae > Streptophyta > Magnoliopsida > Solanales > Solanaceae > Solanum > Solanum lycopersicoides. The sequence continues at coordinate 17,713,524 of CM040623.1, forward strand.
AAGAATTGCATGAGTATAATATTTTCATTACAATTCATATATGAGTGAGGTTAGGAAATTTACATATCACTTCCTAATAAGGCACATTGGTAAATCATTCACCATCCTTATAAAATTTACATCTTAGCCAACACCTCACAAACCATATTCAAGACATTTCAATTTAAAATCATACCAACCCTATCAATCCTAAAACAATATACTCCAATACAACATCATGACTTAATCATAATTAACCATAATTGAAGTAAAGAATAGGGATCACAAGACTTACCAAGTTTCTTCATAATTCATCATCAAGGTCTTACCATAAAAGCTTACTCAACCAAATTAGGGTGTAGTATAATCATATAACAATAACCAACATGATAACAAAGCCAATTGAATCACTATATCACAATTCATCACTAGTTCATAGCTTAAGATAAGATACTTACGTTAATTTACAACACACTTCATAACCTAGATCAACTTCTCAAGAACTAGCATGTTAGGATAATAATTCATACTAATTTAGTCATAATTGATACAAAAAAAATCATCTAATAGGAATTCGACCAATAACCGATTCAATTGAACCAATACAATACAATTCATATCAAGATCACAACCTAGGGTTAAGGGGTAAATGTTATCTTCTACAAACTAAACCAATTCATCAAGATATATCATAATTGAGTTAAAATACATGTTAATCTATTCATAATATCCAATAGAAATCATAAACAAATCAATTCACAACATCAATTTCGATATTGGATGAAACCCACTTGAAAACCCAACTTTTGAAATCAATTTGATGGAACCTTTTGAGGAAAGAGGTCTCAAAGGTGAAAGATATCACATACCTTACTAATTCATGATGATTTATGGTGAAACTTGACTATTTTAAGACCTTAAACCCTCCCCTATCTTGGTCTTCAATGGAGTTCTTCACTAGAGAGAGAAATAAGAGAGAAGGAAGAGAGTTTTGGGTTTGTGAGTTATGAGAGTTTTAGTTAGTCTTAATTAGGTAAGGACTTTATATAGGTGGTTAACCAACTTAATTAGACCTCCCCTAACACCTAATTAATTTACTAACTAAGACAATTAATTAATTAACTTGAGTGAAAACGTGCAGTGAAAAACCAGTCCCCACAGATGACACCACGATTGACGGATCGTGGGTCAATCGACGACCAACCCCCCCTTCTGTCCTGCACATCCGTAGGTATGTTCAGAGACTTTGAAACATAAGCCCTTAAAGAATTTGGATAAGTTTTGGTCGACGGATGGAATCGACACCCCGTCGATCAACCTACTCCCCGTTAATTCCTCTCGTGGGTGCACACTGCATATGCAGTCTTTCACCCCAAAATGCAAGGGTCCTCTTCAAGGGCCATTGGTTGGTCCTTGGGGAGTCGTGCCCGGACATTTTGACTATGAACTAACTCTGATACGTGTTATACACCCTTCCACCAATTTACATCATTTTCCAACTTCTAAAAACTAGTCAAATAGGCTAAGGCACGCTAATACCTCATTGAACTAGTTTCCGAATGTCATGGACGTTCTTCGAGGTTTTGGTTTCTTGACTCCCTAAATGACTTATATTCATTAAAATGGACCTTAAATAGTGTATAAACCTTATGACACTTAAGTTAGGCTCTAGAACATGTCTTGGATTTTCGAAGTGTTACAGCCACTCCCCATACCACACTCACTCGGTGCTATCCTTTGTTCTCATAGAGTAATTCCATCAAGAGTATACGAAGAGGTTCCATATTAGTTCATAACCAAATCACATTACACCTTACCAAAGTGGTCCCCTAGGGTTTCCTTACAATGGTTAAGAGGATAGCTCAATGACTTTCCTAAGGATGATTTCATGTCGTTCCAGCCAATCAAACTTAAGTCCATAATTTACAGAAACAAAACACCATTAATTCTTTCAACTTCAAGGATAATTTAAACTTCTTTCTAAAAGGTTCCACATAAATCACCTTATTTACTACATTCAAGATCATGTTCCATTCATACATATACATTCATGACTAAGGGTATTTTAACCTACTAAGTCAAGGGTTCATACTCATTCATGTATCAAGCAAGGGACATAGGCCTACCTAAACAAGACACACATTACTTTACATCACCACATATAACTTCTCATTCAAAAAACACATAGAGACAACTAGACATACTTGCAAGTCATCCTACACACTTCTATAGAATCATCAATATAACCATCCCAAGTCTCATATCAGTCATCAAGAAGCATAATATTTCAATATCAATTTATTCACATAAAGACTCCACCCTAGCCTACTAGAGACACTTATCATCAACTAGGAGAACTCATGCTTTGACTTCACATAACACACAAGTCCTCAAGACCTTCACATTGTTCACATATTGAATTTATAACAATAAAATATCATAATTCATGAATTAATGACGACGATGACACATTGTTTTACAATTCACAAAGTAATGCTGACGATGCCACATTGTTTTACAATTCACAATGTAATGCTGACGAGGCCTATAGCACATAAGAACCGCAACCATAAGTGTACCATATCAATCATCAACATAATTAAAGACTTATAATATTGAATATAGAGAGACTTTTGGAAGCATACCATCAATCCAATCTCCCCAACTTCAATCCATAGCCAAATCACTCAATACAATACGCAATGGTCCTTTCCAATGGCCATGATAACAAATTCAATCAAATAATAATAATTTACAAAGAATTAAATGTAATTAAATATATATTTATCAATATAAGACATCCTACACATGATTCTAACACAATTATTTCATAATTCAATAGCCCAAAGTAAACAACACAAGAATTCAATAGTATAGAGACATGATCAATTCACCCATAATATAGTCAAAATATGGAATTCATGATTTTCATGGGTTCATAGAATTTTTAGTTTAAAATCATCAAAGTAACATCAATTCAATCAATATATAATGATTCAAATCGTTTTATGCAAGAACACATGGGTAGATCACAAGTTAGAAGTTCATCTTTTGAGAAAGCTTTGGAAAACCACTTTGAAGTTTGGCTCCTTGAAGAAAAGATATTCAAGTATGAAAATCCATACCTTAATTGATGCTAGACCACAAAAATTGAGAAGATTTAAATGATAAATCAACCTTCAAGCGTCAATCTCCCTTCAAGCTATAATGGAATTCTAGAGATTTCTTTAGACTTATAAAATTACTTAATATTGTAATACCTCTAAAATGACATCGGTAAAACTAGAGCTTAACATGTTTGTCATGAGTGTATAAGGTCCAAAAATGGTTTATAATGTTGTAATGAGGCAGTGTATAAAGATTTAGGTGATTTGTAAGTGAAACGTGAAGGGACGACTAAGACGTTCGACGACTAAGTTACCGATATGTATATTATGTGTTTTTATGTGCTTATGTGTGTTTCATGAGCTTATGACGTCCTTATATGAGTTATAATAGTGTTTATAGGCAGTGTGTCAAGTTTCATGAAGTTTGGAGGTCAAACGTCCAAGAACGTCCATGACGTTCAAAGGTTTCCCTTGAAATGACCTTGTGTGTCTTAGTATGTTTCGTCGAGTTTTACATGTTTGTTTTGGATTAAATTGATGTGAGAGGTCCTTAACTCATATACGATCATATTCAGGTTGGAAACGACCGGGTAAAAGTCCCCAAGGACCAACCAAGGGACCTTGAGGAAGGGCCCTTCTTTTGAGAACAAGGTTGTCTAGGTCAGCCCCAATCGACTGAGGAAATCGACGCCCCGTCGTTGGTGTCTTTTGTTAAAGAATTAGCCAAGGGAGATTAATATCTCAAAGTCTATTCTGTGAAACAAACGACGACAACCCAAGACGGTCCGTTTGTGGAAAAACAGTCCGTCAATGGGCAGGCGTCGATAGTCTGTGTAATTGCGCAGGTTTGCTTTAAAATGTAGGGGTTAATTGGTATTCACCCCACGTCCAAATAATAGTTTGAGCGGTTATTTAGGGGTATTTTAGGTATTTTAAGTGTGTTTATAAGTCCTAAATACCTAGATGAATTAATTCTTCCAAAGCAAAACCCCAAAATCTCAAAGAAATTATCTAGAACTCCATTGGAGTCAAAACTCAAGGAAGAACTTGGATTGAAGCTTTGATTGGTGATTCATCATCAATTTCGTGTTTATCTCATTCAGGTATGATTTTTCATCCTTGGAACTCTTTTCTTCAAGGAGCCAAACTGAAAACTGATTTTCTAAAGTCTTCAAAAGATGAACTTATCCAATTTCGAAATCTACGAATGAGTTCTCGCATTAAAGATTTTGAATCATTGAATATTGATTTAATTTTTGTTAATTAGATGATTTTAACTCAAAAACTCTATGAACCCATGTAATTCATGTAAGCCTAGATTTGACTACTTTATGGGTGAATTGATTAAGTCTTAATGTTATTGAATTATTGTGTAGATTTATTAGGGGTATTGAATTTTGAATGAATCATATTAGAATTGTTAATATTCTGCCCTATATTTATCAATCTATATTGAATTGATTTAGATTCATTGAGTATTGTTGTTTTTGTATTGAATTGATGTCCATGGCCATGGTTAAGGGCCTTTTGGTATTATATTCGATGATTTAGCTATGGATTGAAGTGGTGAGAATGGATTGGTGGTACGCTACCCTAATTCTCTTTATTTTATGTTAATTTGGTCTTGAATATGTTGTGATTGATATGATCCACTTATGGTGGCGGTGATACGTGCTTTAGTTTTGAATGATGTGGCCACGTCAGCGTTACTTTATGTATTATGATAATCATGGCCTTGTCGGCAACTACTTGGTGTATTATGATGATTTGTGTAGTTGATTTATGTGAAGTATGATCATATTCATCTACTTGTGATTAAGGTGAAAGTATGTGTTCTCTATTGACATTTGGTGATCATGTTAGACAATGACTATGTTATCATGTGTGTAGTCTTAGAGTTGATGCATGATTCTTCCTACTGAACTATATGAGTCTATGATGGTTATATTGTTGATACTATAGAAGTGTAGAGGATGACTAGTAAGTATGCTTAGTTGATCTTATTTGCTTCTAGAATGATATGCATATGTGAAGTATGTTGTTTCTGTTTTGGTAGACTTGTGTCCCTTAATTGATACATGTATAATGTTAATATGAGTTCTTGACTTAGGATGCTAGAGCTTCTTAGTATTGTATGTATGAATGACATATGACCTTGAATGATGCTAAGCAGGTCTTTATATGGAGCCTTCAACCAAGTTTTAAGGTTATGATATTCTTGAAATAGAAATCCACAATGGTATCCTTCTTGTTTGAATAGTGGACTTAGGGGAATGGCATGAAATCATCCTTAGGAAAGTCATTAAGCTATCCTCTTCGACATTGAAAGGCAGACCTAGGGGATCTCTTTGGTAGGGTGAATGTGATAGGGTTATGAACTAGATATGGAACCTCTTCATGTGATCCTTTATGTGAATTACTCTATGAAAAAAAAGGTTAGCACTGAGTGAGTATGATTTGGAAAGTAGCTCTAGTGAAGGATGATACTACAATGCAAAGAAACCCTTCATATTCCTTAACCATGTGCCTACAAGGAATTTGTCCAAGTTCTACCATTGGAAAATAGAACACCCTCCATCGGAGTAGGTTACAACTCCGGATTCAATGCCTAGCTACCATGGTCTATGTTGGTTATTGATTATTCTCATCTTATGGAATACCTACTAGTATTGGAGAAGTTCTATGAAGTTTAGGTGGTGGTATGGGACGCTATCTAGACATTGCACAATAGGCTTTGAGTATGTTAGGGAGTGAGTCCCTAGGTCTTCTACAATACCATTACTGGAATGTCCTTATGTGAAATGAACTAATGAAGATGATGACTTAAGTTAGAAATCATGTAAAATGAATAAGTACTTATCTAGAGTAGTTACGGGTTGTTCACTTAAGGTGTGAAGGGGGAATAAGAATGGTCACTTCGTATATTACCGAGATAAGTCCTAAGAATGACTGTAGTTAAGAAAGTTGGTTGATTAAATATACATGATCCAAACTTAGGTAGTCTTAAGGATTATTTAGGTAATCTTGAAGAGGTCAAGTATGGTGTTACACACTCAAAATGAAATAAGTCAAAGTAGAGCTTCACATGTGTTCCATGAGTTAATAATTTATTAAAATAGTGTATTTTAACATACAAGTCAGTTTGTAAAGTTTGGGAGTGTTTGGAAGTCAAACGTCCAAGACGTCCGAAAACTAGTCCAAGTTGAACTAGTGTGTCGTAGTGTTTTGTACTGAAGTTTTGGGGGATGGTTTGAGGGTGAAATTGAGTATCTATGGTTGCTATGTGTAGACGGACATTTAAAGGGTCTAAAGGTCTGAGAACGACACCTCGGGGACCAGCGTAAGGGTCCCTAAGGAGGACCCAGCATGGGCCATTAAAGCTTCCAGGCAGCCTAGATTTGAAGGCTGATGCGCGACGCGCAGCCAGAACTTGATTGGAAAATTTGGCCCTGCAACGCGAAGACAACACAAACCTTACTGCACTAAAATAATTTCCAGAACCAAGATCAGGAGGTGACCTCGCGACGCGCAGCTAAGTCCCTGATTTTACCGCGTCGTTTTTAAGTCAAATTAGAACTTGGAAAAGGGTCCAAATAGTGTAGGGGTCTTTTGGAAACATTGGGGATCATTTGTGGACTGATTTAGGTCATTTTAAACCTCATTTAACCCACCATTTCAAACCCTAAAGATCAAATAAAAAATCTCTCCAAAACTCTTTCTCCAAAAACCTCCATTTTCAAGAAACTTCAAACTACAAGGAAGAATACCAAGTTCTTCAAGATTATTCACAAAATTTAGTGGGTTTATTCATATTGAGGTATGGTAGTTCATCCTTGACTCTTCTTCCATTCAAGGAGCCCATTTCAAGACTTCTCAAAAAAAGATTTTCAAAATTCAAATCCTTGCATTTTGAACTCTAAGCTTGGGTATTGCATGAAAACGTTTTAGTGAATGTAATATGATATTTTTCAGTGTTATTTAATGATTTAAGGTTAAAAACACAATGACCCTATGCTCAATCCAATTTCTCAACTTTTGGCTTATGAAGTGGGTTTAAGGTGCTTGGTCTGATAATGTTACAACTATGGTTTTCTCTATATTGTGATGTTATTATATACTCCCTGATTATTCTGATTTATGATGTCTTTGGTGAAATATTGAGGAAAGATGGTATAGGATTGAATGTAGGGTAAGTTGTTCTATCTTTGTTAAGTTATATTGAAGTAACTATTGAGTGGTATGGTCCACCTTTGGTGGCGCTGTTTACTTGAAAGTATATGAAGTTATATGTGTATTGTGAGAATGGCCTTGAAGGCATGATATGTGAAATGAATTGATGATTTGATATGTATATGTATGGTATGTGTTAGAAGGTTGACATGAAGTACATATTTGATATGTGGGGTATGATAATGTGTAAATTGTGATAAATGTGGGTATGAGTATGTCAAGAAATCAATGTTATGAATAATGGACATTATGTGAAAGGTGTGCTCACATATATTCACACACACACACTTGAATGCATGAATGAAGTCAATGAATGAAAATGGGGGATTGTAGGGTAAATACTCTTCGTGAATAGAGATGAAGTGTCTAGATCATCCCTACTATTCCTAAGTATTAAAAGGTGGAATTTAGGGTGAACACTTTTCGTGAGTTGAGATAAAGTATTTAGTAGCAACCTCACTATTCCGGATGAGCTTTCCAAAGATATGTTAGAGGTTGGATACGCTTCGTGAGTTGAGATGGGCTATACAAAAATTATCTCTTAAACTATAGTCAATGAATGTTGAAGATTCCGTGGGGGATTTATTCTTAGCACCGAGAGGATTTGAAGAAGAGGTGGGTACACTTTGTGAGTAGAGATGTTGTATCCAATGTACCTCTTGATATGGGTGCTCCTGGTTAGTAGAGAATGAGTTACTTAGTAGCAATCTCCTTATCCCTTACTATGTGCCCGTATATGTGTAGCTATTGGAGAATCCATGTAAAGGCTAAAGAATATGACCCTACCTTAGACAAGTAGGGATCCCTCATCCGGTAAGGGTAGTACCACCATTCAATGTCTAGATCTCATGGTCTATGTCGGTTAAAGCTAGCCCACACAAATTTATGTAAATGAACTAAGTCTTCTTAAGGGTGTACTACTTAGGGTAGATGGTGGAGAGGGACATTCCTATCCGTTGCACAAGTAGAGATTTGGAGGGAGTCTTGGTGTTTCCTTATATGAAATGTATGAATGGGTCATTATATGATGTAAATGGAAGTGTTGTCACTTATGTCTAATGTTAAGGAAGCATGTTGATATTATGATTTGCATAATGAAAGTTATTTATGTGATGAATGTGAAGTACGTAGTCTAAGGTATTTCCGAAGGAACACTAAATGGAAGTGGTAGTATGGGATGGTACTTTCACATTGCACTAAGTGTTACCTGGGAGTTGTCTTGGGGTATTGCTATTATGTGAAGTTCCTAAGCATATATATGTTTTCATGGTGTCTTTGGTATTTAATGGTGACTTGTATAAATTAAATGAAGTATGCTTATCGTTAGTAGTCTTAAGGATGTCTTAGGTAGATATTCAGGAGATTGTATAGGCAATCTCTTGATGTCCTACTTTGGTGAGCCTTAGGATAACCTAGGATAGGACTAGTTCATGTGAAATTTTAAGTTTACTGTAAGTATGCTCTTATTTAAGAAAAATTAAAGTTTTACCTTATGTGCTAAACGATGATACTATATGAGGTTTTGTAACTTAATGCATGAAGGTTTTTATCAAAATAGAATGACTTGTATGTTTCAACTAAATTGTCCCTTTTTTCATGATTTTTCATAATGCCATACTTAGTACAATGTTTGTACTAACCCCATACTTTTCTATACTCTATAAGTATAGGTTGGAGGCAAGTTGAAGGTTAGAAGTCATGCTTGGGAATCAACTCTCTCAATAATAAGTATGTCCTCATATATTCGAGGGCATAGTCTATGTTTCTTTAGCATATTCTTTTAAGACATGTATAAAACTATTTATGTATTTCTTTCATAAAGGGTCGTGTCCCTAAGATGTTTAAGGTGTGTCTTTAAGACTTGCTTGTGACAATGAGACTTATTCCTTAGCCTTTATAAAAGATGTTTCTTATTTTTATATTCTTGTGAACGGTTTTATTTCCGCACTAATTTTCATACTTTATGTGATGAATGATAGCTAAGAGGCTTGTGCAAGACCTCCGTGAGGTCGAGTACGCCGTGTTCTTACTCAAGAGTACTCCTTTTTTCGAGGGTGTACTTGCGGGTCGTAACATATTGACATTCTCTTCTTGATTTACTTAAGTAAGTCTTTTGATAACCTTTGGGAGGAGAATATCATATTATATGAATGTTATTGCATGAAGTGAGAATGATCTTATCTTAGGTAATCTAAAGGATCTCTTAAGTGTGTGTGAAGGGATTGTATGAGTTGTTGCTTCACAACTCACTCAAGGGAACCTTAGAATCACCTTTGGTAGGAACATATCATGTGTATGTGTTTGGTGTATTCTAAGTGTATATATCTCATTATTGGTGGTCTTAAGGATCATTTAGGTGTGCCTAGAGAGGGTGTATGGGCGGTCTCTCTTTGTATTAATTAAGTGAGTCTTAGGGTAGCTTTTAGTGAGAGGATTGCATGCTAGAAAGTATTCACTATGAAGTTGAAATACTTCACTGTTACAGTGACCTAGTTCACTCTACTGCCATTAAAAAGTGATAAAATTTCTACGTGATATCTTATGTGTTTCTAAGCTGTTAAATGTGGTTCTTATTTTTATGATATGATGCTTTAATAAAAAAAATCATATTTCTAATAAATGTCTATTTTAATGATTTTATGCGTTAAGCCATACTTAGTACATGTTTTTGAAGTAATTCCATATATTTTATTATATCTAAAGGTGTAGGTGGAAGGTGAAAAGGATCTTGAAGGAAAGCTTGGATTCTAGTTATCGTTCAAGCAAAGTTTAAGTATGTCCTCACTTAAATCGACGGAATAATAGTCTTTAGATGTCTTTTAATTTCAAAGTATTGTAATAGATATTTGATTGTTATATTGTATTGTATGGGCCGTGTCCCAAGTATTTCTTGAGTCTAAGAATGTCATATGTTGAGACTTACAGTTTTCTATGATTTTTATATGAAAGATGTTTTAAGATATTTCGTGTGAATTTTTTTAATTCCGCACTACTTTTCATACATGTATGCAATGAATGATGTCAAAGGGCTTGTACAAGACCTCCGAGAGGTCAAGTACACCGTGTCGCACTCCATGAGTGCCCTAGCTTCTAGGGTGTACTCTCGGTAAGTGACAAATATAAGTAAAATGACCCTAAGTAACTGACCAACTTATTTTAGGAAGGCTCCGTGAATTACCCAAATTATCTTTGGGATGGCCGAGACACCTGCAGAAAATCTGCAGGTGCCAATCGAAGGACCAGTCTATAGGGTGTCGACCCATTGACGGTCTGTGCTGGCAACCTTCGATTGGGTCCGAGCCTTGAAAATGAGAGCTCGAGCTCCCTATACTAAGTACCCATCGACGCCACTACCTACGGGACGTCGACCAGCATAATGGGCGTCGATTGTTCTCCATAGGTAGGACTGTTTTTGACAGTCTTAGCTCACACGATGGGTCCTCTTCAAGGACCCCTCGGTTGGTCCTTGGGGAGTTTTCCCAGACGTTTCCAATCAAAATATAGTAGTACATCTTTTAGGACCCCCCTACATAAATTTCATCAAAAACGAACATGTAAAACTCGACGAAACACACTAAGGCACACAAGCACGTTTTTAAGCAAACCTTTCAAACGTCATGGATGTTCTTGGACATTTGACCTATAAACTTCACCAAACATTATAAAATTCCTCTTAACATCATTATAACCCATTTTAGCACTTTAAAACATCAATACACAAACTTTAGGCTCTAGTTTCACCTAAGTCGTTTTAAAGGTATTACATTCTCCCCCACTTGGACAACATTCGTCCTCGAATGACAGTTGCTTCAATTTAGACACTATCAAGAGACAAGAAACTCAATACTAGCAGCACATAACCGTACAACACCATGCACAATACACACATTTAGAAAGAACACCAATTTCACATACTTAAGAGACTCAAAACACAACAAGAGGATAGAAACTAATCTATTACGCATTATGCATCAAGACTCATATTCTTCATTTCAAAGAGTAGGATATCCTTATCCATTCATTATCATGCTTATATACATCAATCCTATACACATTACAACAATTTTCAACAAAAGAACAATTTAGTCAATTTTCCAAAATTTTCAGAGTGTGCTGCTAGGCATTACAGTGAACAGGCTCAAAATTTCAAAAATGCAACTTTTAAGCAATAGATGATGGAAACATTACAATATGAAGATAAAAACCATATAAACTCATTTCACAACATAACTATAACTTCATAAATGAACAATTAAAGGAATCAATGAAATTCAATTTCAACAAGACTTCTAAACATCATGAAACATGCAACATGCTACCATGACATTCTAACTCTCAAGCTTGAGTTGAATGGAAGAGAAGAGACAACAATCAAACTCCACTACTCAGCAGGCTCCCCCACTATAAGATCTGAAAATGACATAGGTGAACTAGAGCCTAACATGTTGGTCATGAATGTATAAGGTCTTAAATAGGTCTATAATTAGTTAATGAGGAAGTGTCTAAGATTTAAGGTGCATTGGAAGTCAAACATCAAGGGACGACTAAGACGTTCGACGACTAATCATCTATGTCCCTCATATGTGGTTTTATGTATTTATATGTGATTAGTGAGGTTATAAGGTCCTTAAATGATTTATTATGGTGTATATAGGCAGTGTGTCAAATTTCGTGAAGTTTGGAGGGCAAACGTCCAAGAAGGTCATTGACGTTTGAATGTTTTGCCTTGAAACGACCTTGTGTGTCTAAGCATGTTTCGTCAAGTTTTACGTGTTCGTTTTGGATTGAATAGACGTGAGATGATCTAAACTCATATACAAACATGTTTGGGATGGAAACGTTTGGGAAAACATCCCCAAGGACCATCCAAGGGTCCTTGAGGAAGGACCCTTCAAGATGCCCACAAGGACCCTTCAAGATGCCCAAGACTGCCCAAGACAGCCCAACCAACGGTTGGCAACCGACGCCCAGTGGGTCAGTCGACGCCCCGTTGGTGGTGTCTCGTAGTTTGGGACTTAGTCAAGGGATAGGTGAGTCCAACTACAAGACTCATTCCAAGACCACTGACCAACAGGATGGTCCATTGGTCAAAGGACTGGCCGTCGTTTGTCAACCGTCTGTGAAGACTGGTTCCCTACGCAAGTCACTATAAGTTGAGGGGTGAAATGGTAATTTCATCCCACGTCCAAATAAGAGTATTGGCGGTTCCTTAAGGGTCTTTTGGGTATTTTAAGTATGTTTATAATCCTAAAACACTTAGAAGATCTTATTTTTCAAAATCAAAAACCCAAATTCCCTTAGAAATTCCCTAGAATTCCATTGGAGTCAAAACTCAAGGAAGAGCTTGGATTGGAGAATTGAGTGGACATTATTCACCAAATTGAATAATTAGCTTCATTGAGGTATGGTTTTTCATCCTTGAAACTCTCTTCATCAAGGAGCTTATCTTTCAAAGATGTTTTCTTAAGTTTTCGAAGTTGAATTGTCCAATTTCATGATCTATGCGTGGGTTCTTGCATTAATGGTTTTTGAACATTGATTATGGATTGAATTTTTATTAATTAGATTGTTTTAACTCAATTAACCTATGAACCTATAAATTTGATGAACCCTAGTTTTTTTATTAAGTTATGGGTTTCTTGATATTGACCTAATTTTTATGAATTCTAGTGTAGTTTTCTATGGGCTATTGATTGAAGTAATAATTGTAGTAAATTGATATCTAGGTTGTATTAGATTGAAGAATATGTAGTTAATTGAACTAGTTTCATTGATTATTGTTATAGTTGCATTGAATTATTTTTCATGGCCATTGGTAAGGGCTTTATGATATTGAATTGGGTGATGTAGCATTGGATTGAGGTGTTGAGGATGGAGTGGTGGTACGCTGCCCTATTTCCCTTTTATTTTATCTATTTTATACTTCAATTATATTGTTATTGGTATAGTTCACTTATGTTGGCGGTGTTATGTGCTTTACTTGCAATTGATGTGACCTTGTCGGTGTTATTTTAAGTATTATGATGATTATGGCCTTGTCGGCAACTACTTGAAGCAATGTGGTTATTTGCGTAGTTTATTATGTGAAGTATGATTATATATACCTACATTATAAGTAATGTGAAAGTATATGTGTTCTTTTATTGATGATATTTAGGTGATCATGTTAGACTATGACTTTGGCTTTGTGTGTATAGCCTTAGGGTTGATGTATGCTTATACCTACTTGACAATATGAGTCTATGATGGTCATATTTATGATGATATGATAGTGTATAAGATGACTTAAAGAGGATATGGTTATGTCTATGTGTTTCTAGAATGATATGTAATATGTGTTAAGGTGAAGTGTGTTGTGTCTTGTCTTGGATGACTTGTGTCCCTTACTTGATGCATGTATTAAAGTGAATATGTGATGTCTTGACTTAGGATGCTAAAGTTTCTTATTCTTGTATGTATGAATGATATGATACCTTCAATGATCTTAAAAGGGTCCTTTATGTGAAACCTTGAACCTAGTGGTAAGTTTATGAATGTTGAAGTCGAAAGTCCTAATGGTATCCTTCAAGTAAAGGAATGATAGACTTAAGGTTGATTGGCTGGAACGACATCATATCAAACCTTAGGAATGTCATAATGAGCTTCTTGTCTCCATTGTGAGGTAGACCTAGTGGACCTTTCCTTGGTTGGGTAAATGTGAAGGGGATATGAACTTGATATGGAACCTCTTTATATGAACCTTAAGTGTAAATTACTCTATGAGAATAAAGGCTAGCACCGAGTGAGTATGGTAAGGGAAGTAGCTCTAGTTAAAGAATGAGACTAGATTACAAAGCATACCCTTCATATTCCTTAACCATGTGCCTAAATGGGATGTGTCTAAGTTCTACTATCTGCAAGTAGAACACCCTCATCGGAGTAGGATAGAACTCCGGATTCCATGTTTTGCTATCATGGTCTATGTCGGTTATTTCCTATTCTCGTCTTATGGTATACCCACTAGCATTAGAGAAGTTCTATGAAGTTTAGGTGGTTGTATGGGACGCTATCTAGACATTGCACAATAGGCTTTGAAGGTGTTAGTTTGAGTCCCTAGGTCTTGTCCAAGATAATTATTTGAATGTTCTTATGTGATAAATGAGTCTTTAATGAATTAATGAATATAATGACTTAAGTAAGAAAGTATGCTAATTGAATAAGTACTTATCTAGAGTAGTTAAGGGTTGTCTATTTAAGGTGTGAAGGGGGAATAGGAATGGTCACATCGTATCTTACCTAGATAAGTATTAAGAATGACTCTAGTTAGGGAAGATGTTGATTATGTAGACATGATCTAAACTTAGGTAGTCTTAAGGATTATTTAGGTAGTCTTGAAGAGGTCAATCATGGACGTTATCTTCTTGATTTTCTTAAGTAAGTCTTTTGATAGACCTTGGTAAGAGAATGTCATATTATCTATATATTGTTGTGTTAAGTGGGAATGATTCTATCATAGGTAGTCTATAGGATCTTTGTAAGTGTGTATGTGTCTTATTATAAGTAGTCTTGAGGGTCATTTAGGCATGCATAGGGAGGTTGTATGGGCGGTCTCTCTTTGTGTTGCTTAAGTGAGTTTTAAGATAACTTTTAGTGAGAAGACTACATGCTAGAAAATGTTAAAAGGAATAAGAAAGAACTTCACTGTAACAGTGAAGCAATTCACTGTACAATGAATATAGCTCACTGTAAGGTTACTCTTCAAAATGCTTTAAATTGATTAAATGTTCTCATGTGCTTCTAAGTTGATAAATGTTATTCTTATGATTATGATATGATTTTTAAATGAAAAGATGCATATTTCTAATAAATGTCCATTTTCATGATTTTCATGCATAATGTCATACTTAGTACATGTGGTTGTACTAATCCATGCTTTTATCTATATCTATATTTGTTGGTAGGTGAGGAGCATTTGGGAAGCAAGACTTGGATCGTAGCATTGTTCAAGTGAAGTTGAAGTATGTCCTCAATTGACTCGACGGCATATGTAGATGTCTTTTATGTCTTTTATTTCAAAGTATTGTCCTTCCTTCCCTTAGATGAATTAGAAATATAATCTCTCACCTTATGACCATCTTCACCACAACCATAGAAAAATACGGTACCGGCTAGACACTTAGCAACATGCTTCTTCCCACAAGTAGAACAAGTAGGCTTAGAAATTCGAGAACCACCATCTTTCTCAAGCTTGCACTTAGAAGCACCAACCCTACCTTTATTTGGGTCCCTCTTCTTGAACTTAATTTGTTTCTTCTCATTGGATTTACTCCTCTTCAAAATCCTTGTGCTTATCCTAAGTTTGGATTCTTCAACATCCACATTATCTCTCCTAAGATCAATGAACTCTCCAACCTTCACCTCCCTCTTCTCCCGGGGAAAGTACTTTCCTAAGAAGGCCTCCTTAAACTCCTCCCAATCTATGGGACCAGACTCCACCGGCCTATTATCTTTCCAGTGAGTGTACCATATTGAGCAACCTCCCTCAATTGGAACGAAGCTAACTCCTTCTTCTCCCTAGAAGTCACTCCCATGGAACTCAACACCTTATAAACACCATCAAGTAACTCTTGGGGATCCTATTCCACCCTAGAGACAAGATAGTGTCACAACCGAGGAGTACACCATAGACGTAACCGGTGTCGTCATCCTCGAAGAGGATTTAGACTAGCCTCTTAGCATTCGTCATAACAAATCATAGGTTAAATTGCGGAAAATTTAGAACTTTTCATCTATTTCTATATTGAGGTTTAGTTAGATCTCTTGCTTACACATAAAATATATATATAGGAAGTTTACGTAGACTCCTCGCAATAGGAAGCACTACACAGGCTTCTACTTTTATTTCACATACATAATATAACCATATAAATTTATAAGAAGTCTAGGATACGTCTCATATTAAAAATCATCTAGAACAAGTACAACATTGGGCATAGCCCATACTTCATAAAATAAAAGCCACATATTGGCATATGCAACATTAGTCTTCAAATGAAAGAGAATGAACAAAAGTGTCTTTAAAACTAAACAATATCCCTAAGGAAGATATGGACATCGTCCTCGGAAAGTGAGGACCTACCAAACTTGGAGAATAACAATCCAAGTCTTCTTTAATGGCCCTCTAAAAGCTCAATGGCCAGAACCTACATAATTTTGGAAAACATAGAGAATGGGTTAGTACACCACTTGTACTATGGAAACATACACATAAAACATTTGAAAGAATGCATGAGAAAGGGACATTTTCTTTAGAAATCATGCTAAGTAATTTGAACATTAAAGAATCCATATAAGACAATAACCACATACTCATTATGATAAGATCATATCTACCACAAGACTAGCATCATCAAGCATAATGAAGTCAACATGTATAATAGCATACTTGAATACATAGTCAAAACAACTTTAACATCATGCTATAATAACAAAGCACATATAAGAGTTCATAAATTTCATCATATACAAGACCCTTACTCATAACCCAACATCAAGTTTATATGTGCAATGACCAGGCAAAGCCCCATAACCTTATTCAACCAAGTAAACCAAACAAAGGATCACAAGCAATGTCTATCTTCACATAACATAGCCTTAAGAGTAATCATCATCGTATTTAGCAATATAGACCACAATAATGTTCATAGGTGAAACTAACATCATGTAGGATAATCAACATGAGTAGTCAACATATACAAAAGATTACATAATATTACATAAGAACAACCTCCTAGGACATCTCTCAAGGCCAAATAGTGCAATGTATAGGTAGAGTACCATACCCCTACCTACACTAGGTCAAACCCCTTAAGTCACCCTAGTTAGTGTTCACTTCATTACTTCATTTTACTTTCACGAACACTTGCCTCAACCGGCATAGACCGCAAGAGCTAAGTGTGGAATCCAGTTTCATGCAACCCGACACTGAAAGAAGGCAGACTACTTTCCAAGGTAGTAACAAAACATGACATAGAATTCTAGGTGGATCAACTAGCTAGTATTCCTATGGGGCCAACATAGTTCAAGAACTAGGAGATATGTTTGGGACCCTCTTTATGCACAATGCATCATAGTCTCCACCAACGAGGGCAAATAACTGCCAGTGGTCAAACCAACGGCCGGTCGACTTTCCCCGTCATTTGGAACTGAAAGGTAGGCTATCCATGACAAAAATGAAGAGAATTATCAACCCACAAAACCCCACCAATGGAACGTTGATGGACAAAAGGTCCATTGGTTGCATCCGTCGTTTGAAGACTATCTAAAAGCTATTTTTCGTGTAATGACTTGGGGTG
The DNA here is from genome assembly GCA_022817965.1 of Solanum lycopersicoides. Lineage (NCBI taxonomy): Eukaryota > Viridiplantae > Streptophyta > Magnoliopsida > Solanales > Solanaceae > Solanum > Solanum lycopersicoides. The sequence goes on from CM040623.1 coordinate 17,731,174, forward strand.
TTTGGTAAATTCACCCCTAGTATTTTATGAACCTAGGAATTCATTTTTAGGTGTTTTTATGTACATTAAAGAGTTCCAAACCCTAAGACCTAGTTTTAGACTCGATTTCTTAAAACCCAGAACCTCTCTCTCTTAAAAGACTCTCTCAAGTCACCATGGAAGCTAGAAGTCAAGAAGGGCTAGAAGGGGCTGTTGGTGGTCTATTTCTTCATAAAAAATCATTGGGGTTTATCCTATATAAGGTATGGTATCCATCCTTGAACTCTCTTTCATTCAAGGAGTCACTTCTAATGGATTTTCAAAAAGGGTTTTCAACCCTAGTTTCCTCTATCTTCAACTCTAAATATGGATCTTGCATGAAAACGTTTTGAATGATTTAAAAATGATGTTTCTAATATTAGTTGATGATATTAATGCTAAAACCTCAATGAAATAATGTTAAAGCTTTTTATCAAATTTTGGCTTAAGAAATGGGTTGAATGAGCATGATATTGTAGTCTTTGAGCTTTGGTTTCCTTTTATTGATATTGTTGTTTATCTACTACCCTATGGTCTATATGAAGTAGGCTAGAGAGTATTCCTTAATGAATTTAATGATTATATGAAGTATGTTAAAGTGTGTGATGTGATAAATGAAGGTCTAAGCATGTATAGAATTTAATGTAAATTAAATGATGCTATTGTGCAAGGTGTGCTCACATGTACACACACATACACACACTTTGAATGAATGAATGAATGAAGTTAAAGAATGTGAATGAAAGGGGGAGTTTTGGGGTGAACACTCTTCGTGAGTTGAGATGAAGTTTTTAGTAGCAACATCATTATCTTCCGAGATCTTTTTAAGATAGGTAGGAGGATGAATGCCCTTCGTGAGTTGAGATGTGGTGTTCACTAGTTATCCTTAACCTATTTTATAAAATGTTGAGAATATATGGGGAGTTATGCCTAGCACCGTGAGGATATGAAGAAGAGATGGTTACACTTCATGAGTTGAGATGTTGTATTTGAATGTACCTCTTGAGATAAGTACTCCTCGTGAATAGATAGTTAGTTACTTAGTAGCAATCTCCTTATCCCTTAACTATGCGCCCACATAGGTGTAGCTATTGGGAATGCCATGTAAAAGCTAAAAGAAAAGACCTCACTCTACGCAAGTGGGGGGACCCTTCTCCGATAAGGGAAGTATCGGCATTCCATGTCTAGCTCTAATGGTCTATGTCGGTTAAGCTTACCCCCACAAAAGAAAGTGAAACTATTAAGTCTTCTAAAAGAGTGTACTACATAGGGTAGGTAGTGGAATGGGACGGTATCTATCCATTGCACTAGGTAGGCATTCCAAAAGGGAAATCTTTGTGAATCTTATTTGAATTGAATGAACTATGTCTTCTAAAAGAACGTACTACTTAGGGTAGGTGTTCGTATGGGATGTTATCTATCCACTGCACTAAGTAGACCTTCCGAAAGGGGAGTCTTGGTGCTAAGCCTTCTAAAAGAGTGTACTACTCAAGGTAGGTGGTGGAATGGGAAGCCATCTACTCATTGCACTAAGTTGGAATTCTAATATTTTTGTCATGGAGTGGGGACTTGTTCTCCCGAGGCTAGTAAGCCTAGACGGGGTAGTCTTGGGGATCACCTAGGTGTGCATTTGTAACAACCCTAAAAATGAATAGGATCAAGACTTAGGTGTTTCAAGAATGCTTGCGATTAGACCAAGGTCCACACGTATTGATACGCGTAGAACCAGACCTCAGAACCCTTACTACGACCAAGCCAACTAACTTGGGGAGTTAATTGAGCTTGGAAAGGTTGGAACCAACCATGTGAGGCTCACAAAAACGTAGATTTAATCGAAAGAGTTTTTACCGGACTCAAAAGAAGAAATTTTAAGTTTTGAGGGTCCAAGGGTAAAATGGTCTTTTCCAGGCCAAGGGTAATATTGTAATTACCCTGAGTAATTAATTATTAAATTAATTAAGTTCAAAAAAATAATAAAATTCGGGTGGGGCAACCCGAAGTGACCCATTTTCGCAAAATGGGGTCACCCGGGTTCGAACCCCACTAAGAGCAAGATTGAACTTGCTTTTATTTTAATGTGTTAATTTAGTTTTAATAAATAATTAGTAATATCTGATTTAGGAAAAAGTAATCAGATTTTTTATTAATTTTTATTAATTAATAAATTGACTAATTCAAACCCACAAAGTCCTACCTACACTAGACTTCTATCTCCCATTTCCCCCACTCTCTCTCTCTTTGCACGATTTCTCTCTCTCTTTCACTCTTTTCTTTCTTGGCTGAAAACGTGAGAAAACAATCAGCAAAAAGGAAAATAAAGTAAAGGCAAAAGTTCATCAAGAACTTGAAAGATAGAAACACAAGAGGAAGCAATCCGATAACGTTAAGCAGAACATACTACACTAGTCGGGTGAGGTGTGAGTGTGGGCGTTTGGACTGATTTGTGGAGGTGTTTCTTGGGCAGAATTCTAGACATTTAACAAGAAAACAAGGTATGGGTCTTCTTACTCTTGGTCCTTTCCCAAGAGACCCTTAGGACTCAGACAATTCTATTTCGAAACTAGGATTGTTCCCCTTTTCATGCTCCCTGTCATTAGCTCCCAACGAATGTAGGTTGGTATGAATGCTGGTAGACTTAGGATTATGTGATGTTTATGTTGAATGTCATGTATTGGATGTATGTTAATTCATGAAAAGACAACTATGTATGTGGGTTCGAATTAAGAAAAGAAAAATGTATGGCATGTTGAGTCTCGGCCTAGAGGCTTAATTTTGTTAATGTTTTGTTTGTTGTTTTATGTACACAAATTGAAGTAAAATGTGATGTTCATGTGACATGAAGTGCGGCTGAATTGAGGAGTAAACCTTTTGGTTAAGAATTTGTGAAAAATTGTAGTAAAGAACGTACCAAACGAACTATGTATTGTCCTACGAATTTATTAACAAAAGGAGATAAAAATGAGTAAAGAAATTACTTTGAATTTCCAGCATTTTTGTTGATATATGCTGCCAAATTAAGATGTCTAAAATTCCAAGAAAAATAAGGAAGATTTGGTGAGGTCTTTGAGGGTCGACCCCGAGACCTCACCCCTTTAAAAATCAAAAAAAAAAATATAAATAAAGAAGAAGAAAATTCGTGTGGTGAGGGGGATTAGAACCTGCCTTGGCTGGGAAATATGTGTGAAGAAAAAGAAATTAAGAAATGAGAGGGGTGGGATTCGAACCCACACCCTCTCGGTTAGAAACTAAGGAAAGGAAAAATAAAGAAAAAGTTTTGAGAGGCGTGGGATTCGAAACCACGACCTCTATGCGGATGAGGGAGATAATATAAAAATAAAATGAGGTTGTGGGGATTCGACCCCACAACCTCACAGTCAACTCAAATAAGTCAACTTTTAAAAAGGAGAATAAATAAAGAGGTTGTGGGGGTTTGAACCCCCAACCTCTCGGCCTAAGCGAATGGATGGGAGGAGAAATTAAAAGATAATTTAGTGTGGCTGAGGGGACTCGACCTCGGGTCCCAAAGCCTCACATGAACCGAAATATATTAAAGAAAAACGAAAATGGGGTTGTGGGGGCTTGAACCCCCAACCCCTCGGCCAACACAAGAGGGATATTTAGTAGAAAAGTAAACCTTCCATGTGAATATGATGATTTAACTTAGAGTTAAAATGTCATGACTATTAGTATAAAATCTATTAATAAGGTAAATGATATTTAATTGATTCAAGACTTGGGATTCCTTGCCCAAACTTCCGTTTGATACATAAGTCATACGTGAACAAAACATCCAAGAAAAATGCCACCTATTTAGATCGAAATCAAGATCTTGGCGTATATACAAGATACATAAGTCTTGTACTATATAATCTTAGGAATGTATGAATCACTTAACGAATTATGAATGAAGCCTCATGGCTTGTGTGTATAGACTCATAAGTCTAACATACGTTCAAAAGTAAGTGAACCTAAGATGTATGAACAATGAAATGATGAAATGAACAATGATATGATGAAATTAACAATGATATGATGAAATGAACAATGAAATATTGAAATGAACAATGAAATGATGAAATGAACAATGATATGATGAAATGAACAATGATATGATGAAATGAACAATGAAATGACGAAATGAACAATGAAATGATGAAATGAACAATGAAATGATGAAATGAGAAATGAAATGATGACACCCTATAAGGGTTAAGTAAGGGTGTGAAACACACCAAATGGCCAAGTGCATTGGCATATGATGAAATGAACATTCACGTAAAAAGAGGTGAATAACTATGAAAAGCAAAGATGCTAATGATGATGAATGTGGTGACAACATGATATGAGGCTAATGTAAATGATGAGAGCAATCTCAAATGAGCCTAAGTAAATGTTACCAATACGTACTCACCTATGAGAGTGTAAGATAATGAAGAGACCAGTCTCTATGAACACTCTAATGAGAGTATTGAGCTTAACACACTCAATACGAATGATGAGATGAGAAATCATCTAATGAGCTATGATGTCCTCATACTAGAAGCCAGCTTCCATGACGTATGAGATGAATGTAATGGAACTTTATACTGAGCACCGATAGACTAGCTATGAGCGGTGATGCCTTCTTTCGGGAAGGGCGGAGGTTCACGTAACTCTCATGAGATGAGACTGTCCGGCTTGCCGGGTATGGGTCTCCTGAAATCTCCTAGTCTTCGAACCTATACTGCCAATATAGGGATCTGGCGGGGTTAAATTACCATGTACGCTAGCATGTTATTGGATCACTTTGGCCGGTGATTCCACCTCTTTTCGGTGTGGGGGATACACTGGATTTCATGATGCTCACATGATCTATGTCGGTTAAAGTTAAAGTTCCCAATGAATGAATGAGGCCAGCCTCAAATGATGCACATAATGAAATGAATGATACCAAAGGTGTTAGGATAGGATAATCAAAAGGTGAGTTAGATTTAAGTAATGACATTAGGTCATTCTTGGTCATTGCACAACGAACCTAATGAAAGTCTTAAACTACATTCTAGGTATAACTGGTATTTACACTGGTCTATGAATGAAATGAACTGGAGTACGTATGAATGAACGAAGCAGACTTTGTGTTTGCTAATGAAGACTCCCTAGTTGAGGTCCCAAATGTTGAGCCCTCATTTTGGAAAGTCTTAATGTCAAGTCCATGATTCCAAGGTCTCATGTCATATGAATGAATGATATGAAAGAAGTTATGTGCTACATGTGAAATGTAATGTATGCCCTATGATGTGTGCTATGTGTAAATGTGATGTGATGTGTGCAAATGTGAAAAGTATGATGTATGATTATTCTCATGGCATAACTTTCCTATTCCCAATATGGAAAGCTCACTGACTTTCCTAATCCAGATTTGAAAAGATTATTTACTTTCCTAATTCAAATTAAGAAACTTTCCTAATCTCAATCTGGCAAGTCCACTTACTTGACTTCCAAAAATCATGTTGTTAGGAAAGAGCTATTCTTTATCATGCATGTCCTTGGTGTGTGCTTGCATATACCCATACTTAGTACAAGTGTGTACTAACCCTATACAAACTCTACTATTTTAGGTGAGGCACAGGTGGACGGTAGAGCTACAGGATCATCGCTGCAATTATCCGGACGTCCAGCATTCATCCGGTTTTGGTAGGTCCTCATGCTTTCGAGGATGCTACTGTTTATGTTCTAGCTTAGTTTAGGAGTTGAGCTAGTGGAGCATGTTCCACTAGCGTTTCTTTCTTATTTTATTCGGACTATGTATGGGTGCCATTTTGGCAATTATACAATTATGTTATTGAACTATTTCTTTCATTTGATTATCTCTTAATGACTAGATGGTTGATGTTGAACGAATTACGAATGTATTAGAAATGTTTAGTAAGTAATGTTTAGAAACAAAAAGTTTCAAATTTTCCGCTAAAAATTAACCTATGTAAAGTAAGAATGACGTAAGTAGGCTTGTCTGCGACCTCTGAGAGGTCAACGACGCCGGTCTCGTCTGGGGTCTAGATTCCGGTCGTGACAAAGTTGGTATCAGAGCACTAGGTTAAATTACGAAAATAATAAGTTCACATCAACCACATTGAGTAGTTTCTAAGTCATGGTAGTGAAGTGCACCACTATCCTGAATTAGAGACTGCATGATGCGTAGGAAAGTTTCCCTTCATCTGATCTTATCGTGCTTTTCCGAATGTCTGAATTCTTGGTGTTATGAGCGTGTCTGACATCAACCCGTTTTGTTTTTCCAGAGAGTGAACACTAGGAGAGGATTTGGTCAGAGGAGAGGTGGAGCAGCTTCTAGGGGTAATCAGAATCTACCCTAGGCTCCAGCTGAAGGAGTGGCCATACCAGTTAACCCAGCTGGGTTGACTGATGCTGAGGTGCGGGCATCTTTGGACCAAATGGCACAGGCCATTACAATGAAGGCCCAGGCTATGACTGCCCAAGTCAACAGACAGGATGTTCAGAGGGAGAACCCACCGGTCCGTAGCATGGCTGACAGACTGAGGGATTTCAGGAGGATGAATCCTCCCATCTTCACAGGGGTTAAGACATCGGAGGATCCTCAAGAGTTTGTAGATGAGGTGCATAAGATCCTGGTGGCTATGGGGGCCACTGACATTGAGAAGGCTGATCTGGCTTCCTATCAGCTCAAGGATGTAGCACAGACTTGGTGCAAGATGTGGCAAGATAGTCGTGTCTTAGGTGGAGTACTAGTCACATGGGAGTTGTTCAAGACAGCATTTCTGGAGAGATTCTTTCCCAGGGAGATGAGGGAGGCCAAGGTTGAGGAATTCATCAGCCTCAAACAAGGCTCCATGACAGTCAGGGAGTATTCCCTGAAGTTCGTTAAGCTGTCAAGGTATGCTACTTCCCTGGTTTCTACCAGCAGGGATGAGATGAGCAGGTTCCTCACAGGAATCAATGGAGATCTGGAGGAGGAGTGTCGATCTGCTATGCTCCATGACAATATGGATCTTTCCAGGTTGATGGTGCATGTTCAGCAGGTAGAGGACAGCCGCAGAAAGAGAGGTGTTCGTGATGCTAGGAGGCCTAGGCCTCAAGATCAGGCAGGACCCAGTCATGGAGGCCACAGGAACAACTTTGGCGTCCGTGAGCAGCCCAGGTTTAAGAAGGGGCTCTCCCACCAAGGGGAGTCAAGTTTATCCAAGAGTCGCTATGATAGGGATTCTGAGTCCAGAGTTAAGAGAAACAATGGAGTAGATACACCTCAGGAGAGGCCACCTTGCAGGAACTGTGGCAAACTGCATGGAGGAGAGTGTATGATGGGCTCTAATGCTTGTTACAGCTGTGGAAAACCGGGCCACATGGTGAAAGATTGCCCGAATAGGAGGAGTCAAGAACAAGGGAAGGAGAGAGTTCAGACTAATGGCCCGAATGAAGAGGCTCCAAAGAGGCAACGATTCTTCGCACTCAAGTCCAGGGGTGCAGGGGAAGGCACTTCTGAGGAAGCCTCGGGTGCGTAACCTTAATTAGCCTTTCATATATTTGACTGTATATGGTGTTTATGCCCTAGTATGAGGTTAATAGGTTTGAAGTCATCATATTGGTTGCAGATGTATATGATTTTTATGTTGACTTTGTGTTGTATCCTTTGATGAGACTAGTTAGGGAAGAATTCTTTAGTCTATTAATGTAAAGCTACTAGTAGGTTTCAAGGAGGTGTTCCATCATGTTAATATGTGAATAAGATATTCACCAGTGAAAGTATTGAGGTACCTATGTATGCGTAGGTTCTATAGATGACATACTTATTGTTAGTAAAGAGTAGTGTCATTCGGGACGAATGTTCCTAAGGGGGGATAATGTAACAACCCTAAAAATGAATAGGATCAAGACTTAGGTTTTTCAAGAATGCATGCGATTAGACCAAGGTCCACACGTATTGATACGCGTAGAACCAGACCTCAGAACCCTTACTACGACCAAGCCAACTAACTTGGGGAGTTAATTGAGCTTGGAAAGGTTGGAACCAACCATGTGAGGCTCACGAAAACGAAGATTTAATCGAAAGAGTTTTTACCGGACTCAAAAGAAGAAATTTTAAGTTTTGAGGGTCCAAGGGTAAAATGGTCTTTTCCAGGCCAAGGGTAATATTGTAATTACCCTGAGTAATTAATTATTAATTAATTAAGTTAAAAAAATAATAAAATTCGGGTGGGGCAACCCGAAGTGACCCATTTTCGCAAAATGGGTCACCCGGGTTCGAACCCACTAAGAGCAAGATTAACTTGCTTTTATTTTAATGTGTTAATTTAGTTTTAATAAATAATTAGTAATATTGATTTAGGAAAAGAAATCAGATTTTTTATTAATTTTAATTAATTATAATTGACTAATTCAAACCCACAAAGTCCTACCTACACTAGACTTCTATCTCCCATTTCCCCCACTCTCTCTCTCTTTGCACGATTTCTCTCTCTCTTTCACTCTTTTCTTTCTTGGCTGAAAACGTGAGAAAACAATCAGCAAAAAGGAAAATAAAGTAAAGGCAAAAGTTCATCAAGAACTTGAAAGATAGAAACACAAAGAGGAAGCAATCCGATAACGTTAAGCAGAACATACTACACTAGTCGGGTGAGGTGTGAGTGTGGGCGTTTGGACTGATTTGTGGAGGAGTTTCTTGGGCAGCATTCTAGACATTTAACAAGAAAACAAGGTATGGGTCTTCTTACTCTTGGTCCCTTTCCCAAGAGACCCTTAGGACTCAGACAATTCTATTTCGAAACTAGGATTGTTCCCCTTTTCATGCTCCCTGTCATTAGCTCCCAACGAATGTAGGTTGGTATGAATGCTGGTAGACTTAGGATTATGTAATGTTTATGTTGAATGTCATGTATTGGATGTATGTTAATTCATGAAAAGACAACTATGTATGTGGGTTCGAATTAAGAAAAGAAAAATGTATGGCATGTTGAGTCTCGGCCTAGAGGCTTAATTTTGTTAATGTTTTGTTTGTTGTTTTATGTACACAAATTGAAGTAAAATGTGATGTTCATGTGACATGAAGTGTGGCTGAATTGAGGAGTAAACCTTTTGGTTAAGAATTTGTGAAAAATTGTAGTAACAAACGTACCAAACGAACTATGTATTGTCCTACGAATTTACTAACAAAAGGAGATAAAAATGAGTAAAGAAATTACTTTGAATTTCCAGCATTTTTGTTGATATATGCTGCCAAATTAAGATGTTTAAAATGCCAAGAAAAATAAGGAAGATTTGGTGAGGTCTTTGAGGGTCGAACCCGAGACCTCACCCCTTTAAAAATCAAAAAAAAAAATATAAATAAAGAAGAAGAAAATTCGTGTGGTGAGGGGGATTAGAACCTGCCTTGGCTGGGAAATATGTGTGAAGAAAAAGAAATTAAGAAATGAGAGGGGTGGGATTCGAACCCACACCCTCTCGGTTAGAAACTAAGGAAAGGAAAAATAAAGAAAAAGTTTTGAGAGGCGTGGGATTCGAACCCACGACCTCTATGCGGATGAGGGAGATAATATAAAAATAAAATGAGGTTGTGGGGATTCGACCCCACAACCTCACAGTCAACTCAAATAAGTCAACTTTTAAAAAGGAGAATAAATAAAGAGGTTGTGGGGTTTGAACCCCCAACCTCTCGGCCTAAGCGAATGGATGGGAGGAGAAATTAAAGATAATTTAGTGTGGCTGAGGGGACTCGACCTCGGGTCCCAAAGCTCACATGAACCGAAATATATTAAAGAAAAACGAAAATGGGGTTGTGGGGGCTTGAACCCCAACCCCTCGGCCAACACAAGAGGGATTTTAGTAGAAAAGTAAACCTTCCATGTGAATATGTGATTTAACTTAGAGTTAAAATGTCATGACTATTAGTATAAATCTATTAATAAGGTAAATGACATTTAATTGATTCAAGACTTGGGATTCCTTGCCCAAACTTCCGTTTGATACATAAGTCATACGTGAACAAAACATCCAAGAAAAATGCCACCTATTTAGATCGAAATCAAGATCTTGGCGTATATACAAGATACATAAGTCTTGTACTATATAATCTTAGGAATGTATGAATCACTTAACGAATTATGAATGAAGCCTCATGGCTTGTGTATAGACTCATAAGTCTAACATACGTTCAAAAGTAAGTGAACCTAAGATGTATGAACAATGAAATGATGAAATGAACAATGATATGATGAAATGAACAATGATATGATGAAATGAACAATGAAATGATGAAATGAACAATGAAATGATGAAATGAACAATGATATGATGAAATGAACAATGATATGATGAAATGAACAATGAAATCACGAAATGAACAATGAAATGATGAAATGAACAATGAAATGATGAAATGAGAAATGAAATGATGACACCCTATAAGGGTTAAGTAAGGGTGTGAAACACACCAAATGGGCAAGTGCATTGGCATATGATGAAATGAACATTCACGTAAAAAGAGGTGAATAACTATGAAAAGCAAAGATGCTAATGATGATGAATGTGGTGACAACATGATATGAGGCTAATGTAAATGATGAGAGCAATCTCAAATGAGCCTAAGTAAATGTTACCAATACGTACTCACCTATGAGAGTGTAAGATAATGAAGAGACCAGTCTCTATGAACACTCTAATGAGAGTATTGAGCTTAACACACTCAATACGAATGATGAGATGAGAAATCATCTAATGAGCTATGATGTCCTCATACTAGAAGCCAGCTTCCATGACGTATGAGATGAATGTAATGGAACTTTATTACTGAGCACGATAGACTAGCTATGAGCGTGATGCCTTCTTTCGGGAAGGGCGGAGGTTCACGTAACTCT
>CM040623.1:17742078-17889243 GCA_022817965.1 Solanum lycopersicoides
TAACGCCATGAATGAGAACTGTCCGCTTGCCGGTAATGCTCCTGATACTCCTAGTCTCGAAACCTATACGCCAATAGAGGACTGGCGGGGTGTAAATTACCATGTACGCTAGCAGTATGGATCACTTTGGCCGGTGATTCCCTCTTTTCGGGTGGAAAGCAACTGATCATAATCCACATAATCTAGGCGTTAAAAGTAAAAAAGTTCCCAAAAAATGAAATGAAATGAGCCAAGCCTAAGATCACATAAGAAATAATGATACCAAAGTTAGGATAGAAAATTCAAAAGTGAGTTAGAATAAATAAGACATTAAGGTCATTCTTGGTCATGCAACAACGACCAATGAAACTAAACTACATTCAGTGTATAACTGGTAACTACACGGTCAGGTGAAAGAACGATACGTATGAAGAACAAGCAAGACTTTTGCTAATAAAACCCGAATGAGGTCCCAATTGACCATCATTGGAAATCTAAATGTCAAAGTCCAGTGATCCAAGGTCCTGAATCGTCCATATAATGAATATATGAAGAAGTATGTGTACATGTGAAATGTAATGTAGCCTAGATTGTCTTTAAATGTATCTATGCAAATAAAAAGTAAAGATGATATCTCAAGAGAACTTTCCCATCCCAATCGGAAACTACTGACTTTCCTAATCAAGATTTGAAACAATATTACTTCCTATTCAAATAAGAAAACTCCTAATCTCAATCTGGCAAGTCGCCTCTTACTTTACTTCCAAAAATCATGTTGTTAGGAAAAGAGCTATTCTTTCTCATGCATGTCCTGGTGAGGTCTTGCATATAACCCATACTTAACAAGGTACTAACCCGAACAAACTCTACATTTAGTGCAAGGCACAGGTGGACGGAAGCACAGGACACGCGAAATCCGTACTCCAGCATCATCCCGGTTGGTAAGGTGTCCTCATGCTTTCCGAGGATGCACTGGTTAGTTCTAGCTTATTTAGATGAGCAGGAGCATGTCCAATAGCGCTTTCTTATGTTATTCGACAGTTGGCCATTTTGGGCAATATACAATATGATATTAACTATTTCTTCATGATTACTCTATACTAATGGTGATGTTGAAGCGAATTACGAATGATAAAAGTTTAGTAAGTAATGTTTAGAAAAACAACAAGATCTTGGCATAATTACAAGATACATAAGTCTTGTACTACGTATAATCTTAGGAATGTAAGAATCACTTAACGAACTACGAATGAAGCCTCATGGCTTGTGTGTATAGACACATAAGTCTAACATACGTTCAAAAGTAAGTGAACCTAAGATGTATGAAATGAAATGATGAATGAAGGGTTAAGAAGTGATGATGTGTAAATACACTAAATGGAAGTGCATGTGGCAATGATGATGAAGATGAACAATGAAATGATGATGAATGAACAATGAAATAAAATGAAAATGCCCTAGAAGGGTTAAGTAAGGGTGTGAAACACACCAAATGGCCAAGTGCATTGGCATATGATGAAATGAACATTCCGTAATAAGAGGTGAATAACTATGAAAAGCAAAGGTGCTAATGATGATGAATGTGGTGACAACATGATATGAGGCTAATGTAAATGATGAGAGCAATCTCAAATGAGCCTAAGTAAATGTTACCAATACGTACTCACCTATGAGAGTGTAAGATAATGAAGAGACCAGTCTCTATGAACACTCTAATGAGAGTATTGAGCTTAACACACTCAATACGAATGATGAGATGAGAAATCATCTAATGAGCTATGATGTCCTCATACTAGAAGCCAGCTTCCATGACGTATGAGATGAATGAAATGGAACTTTATACTGAGCACCGATAGACTAGCTATGAGCGGTGATGCCTTCTTTCGGGAAGGGCGGAGGTTCACGTAACTCTCATGAGATGAGACTGTCCGGCTTGCCGGGTATGGGTCTCCTTATATCTCCTAGTCTTCGAACCTATACTGCCAATATAGGGATCTGGCGGGGTTAAATTCCCATGTACGCTAGCATGTTATTGGATCACTTTGGCCGGTGATTCCACCTCTTTTCGGTGTGGGGGAGACACTGGATTTCATGATGCTCACATGATCTATGTCGGTTAAAGTTAAAGTTCCCAATGAATGAATGAGGCCAGCCTCAAATGATGCACATAATGAAATGAATGATACCAAAGGTGTTAGGATAGGATAATCAAAAGGTGAGTTAGATTCAAGTAATGACATTAGGTCATTCTTGGTCATTGCACAACGAACCTAATGAAAGTCTTAAACTACATCCTAGGTATAACTGGTGTTTACACTGGTCTATGAATGAAATGAAATGGAGTACGTATGAATGAACGAAGCAGACTCTGTGTTTGCTAATGAAGACTCCCTAGTTGAGGTCCCATATGTTGAGCCCTCATTTTGGAAAGTCTTAATGTCAAGTCCATGATTCCAAGGTCTCATGGCATATGAATGAATGATATGAAAGAAGTTATGTGCTACATGTGAAATGTATGTATGCTATGATGTGTGCTATGTGTAAATGTGATGTGCTGTGCAAATGTGAAAAGTATGATGTATGATTATTCTCATGGCATAACTTTCCTATTCCCAATCTGGAAAGCTCACTGACTTTCCTAATCCAATTTGGAAAGATTATTTACTTTCCTAATTCAAATTAGAAACTTTCCTAATCTCAATTGGCAAGTCCACTGACTTGACTTCCAAAAATCATGTTGTTAGGAAAGAGCTATTCTTTCTCATGCATGTCCTTGGTGTGTGCTTGCATATACCCATACTTAGTACAAGTGTGTACTAACCCTATACAAACTCTACTATTTTAGGTGCAGGCACAGGTGGACGGTAGAGCTACAGGATCATCGCTGCAGTTATCCGGACGTCCAGCATTCATCCGGTTTGGTAGGTCCTCATGCTTTCGAGGATGCTACTGTTTATGTTCTAGCTTAGTTTAGGAGTTGAGCTAGTGGAGCATGTTCCACTAGCGTTTCTTTCTTATTTTATTCGACTATGTATGGTGCCATTTTGGCAATTATACAATTATGTTATTGAACTATTTCTTTCATTTGATTATCTTTTAATGATTAGATGGTCGATGTTGAACAAATTACGAATGTATTAGAAGTGTTTAGTAAGTAATGTTCAGAAACAAAAAGTTTCAAATTTTCCTCTAAAATTAACCTATGTAAAGTAAGAATGACGTAAGTAGGCTTGTCTGCGACCTCTGAGAGGTCAACGACGCCGGTCTCGTTTGGGGTCTAGATTCCGGTCGTGACAAAGTTGGTATCAGAGCACTAGGTTAAATTACAAAAATAATAAGTTCACATCAACCACATTGAGTAGTTTCTAAGTCATGGTAGTGAAGTGCACCACTATCCTGATTAGAGACTGCATGCTGCGTAGGAAAGTTTCCTTCTTCTGATCTTATCGTGCTTTTCCTAATGTCTGAATTCTTGGTGTTATGAGCGTGTCTACATCAACCTTTTTGTTTTTCCAGAGAATGAACACTAGGAGAGGATTTGGTCAGAGGAGGAGGCTGCTAGGGGTAATCAGATCTACCCAGGCTCCAGCTGAAGGAGTGGCCATGCCAGTTAACCCAGCTGGGTTGACTGATGCTGAGTGGGCGGGCATCTTTGGCCCAAATGGCACAGGCCATTACTATGCAGGCCAGGCTATGACTGCCCAAGTCAACAGACAGGATGTTCAGAGGGAGAACCCACCGGTCCGTAGCATGGCTGACAGACTGAGGGATTTCACGAGGATGAATCCTCCCATTTTCACAGGGGTTAAGACATCGGAGGATCCTCAAGAGTTTGTAGATGAGGTGCATAAGATCTGGTGGCTATGGGGGCCACTGACATTGAGAAGGCTGAGCTGGCTTCCTATCAGCTCAAGGATGTTGCACAGACTTGGTGCAAGATGTGGCAAGATAGCCGTGTCTTAGGTTGGAGTACCAGTCACATGGGAGCTGTTCAAGACAGCATTTCTGGAGAGATTCTTTCCCAGGGAGATGAGGGAGGCCAAGGTTGAGGAATTCATCAACCTCAAACAAGGCTCCATGACAGTCAGGGAGTATTCCCTGAAGTTGTTAAGCTGTCAAGGTATGCCTACTTCCCTTGGTTTCTAACCAGCAGGGATGAGATGAGCAGGTTCCTCACAGGAATCAATGGAGACCTGGAGGAGGAGTGTCGATCTGCTATGCTCCATGATAATATGGATCTTTCCAGGTTGATGGTGCATGTCAGCAGGTAGAGGACAGCCGCAGAAAGAGAGGTGTTCGTGATGCTAGGAGGCCTAGGCCTCAAGATCAGGCAGGACCCAGTCATGGAGGCCACAGGAACAACTTTGGCGTCCGTGAGCAGCCCAGGTTTAAGAAGGGGCTCTCCCACCAAGGGGAGTCAAGTTCATCCAAGAGTCGCTATGATAGGGATTCTGAGTCCAGAGTTAAGAGAAACAATGGAGTAGATACACCTCAGGAGAGGCCACCTTGCAGGAAGTGTGGAAACTGCATGGAGGAGAGTGTATGATGGGCTCTAATGCTTGTTACAGCTGTGGAAAACCGGGCCACATGGTGAAAGATTGTCCGAATAGGAGGAGTCAAGAACAAGGGAAGGAGAGAGTTCAGACTAATGGCCCGAATGAAGAGGCTCCAAAGAGGCAACGATTCTTCGCACTCAAGTCCAGGGGTGCAGGGGAAGGCACTTCTGAGAAGCCTCGGGTGCGTAACCTTAATTAGCCTTTCATATATTTGACTGTATATGGTGTTTATGCCCTAGTATGAGGTTAATAGGTTTGAAGTCATCATATTGGTTGCTGATGTATATGATTTTTATGTTGACTTTGTGTTGTATCCTTTGATGAGACTAGTTTAGGGAAGAATTCTTTAGTCTATTAATGTAAAGCTACTAGTAGGTTTCAAGGAGGTGTTCCATCATGTTAATATGTGAATAAGATATTCACCAGTGAAAGTATTGAGGTACCTATGTATGCGTAGGTTCTATAGATGACATACTTATTGTTAGTAAAGAGTAGTGTCATTCGGGGACGAATGTTCCTAAGGGGGGGATAATGTAACAACCCTAAAAATGAATAGGATCAAGACTTAGGTGTTTCAAGAATGCTTGCGATTAGACCAAGGTCCACACGTATTGATACGCGTAGAACCAGACCTCAGAACCCTTACTACGACCAAGCCAACTAACTTGGGGAGTTAATTGAGCTTGGAAAGGTTGGAACCAACCATGTGAGGCTCACGAAAACGAAGATTTAATCGAAAGAGTTTTTACCGGACTCAAAAGAAGAAATTTTAAGTTTTGAGGGTCCAAGGGTAAAATGGTCTTTTCCAGGCCAAGGGTAATATTGTAATTACCCTGAGTAATTAATTATTTAATTAATTAAGTTAAAAAAAAATAAAATTCGGGTGGGGCAACCCGAAGTGACCCATTTTCGCAAAATGGGGTCACCCGGGTTCGAACCCCACTAAGAGCAAGATTTAACTTGCTTTTATTTTAATGTGTTAATTTAGTTTTAATAAATAATTAGTAATATCTGATTTAGGAAAAAGAAATCAGATTTTTTATTAATTTTTATTAATTAATAAATTGACTAATTCAAACCCACAAAGTCCTACTACACTAGACTTCTATCTCCCATTTCCCCCACTCTCTCTTGCACGATTTCTCTCTCTCTTTCACTCTTTCTTTCTTGGCTGAAAACGTGAGAAAACAATCAGCAAAAGGAAAATAAAGTAAAGGCAAAAGTTCATCAAGAACTTGAAAGATAGAAACACAAAGAGAAGCAATCCGATAACGTTAAGCAGAACATACTACTAGTCGGGTGAGGTGTGAGTGTGGGCGTTTGGACTGATTTGTGGAGGAGTTTCTTGGGCAGCATTCTGGACATTTAACAAGAAAACAAGGTATGGGTCTTCTTACTCTTGGTCCCTTTCCCAAGAGACCCTAGGACTCAGACAATTCTATTTCGAAACTAAGGTTGTTCCCCTTTGCATGTCCCTGTCATTAGCTCCCAACGAATGTAGGTTGGTATGAATGCTGGTAGACTTAGGATTATGTGATGTTTTGTTGAATGTAATGTATTGGATGTATGTTAATTCATGAAAAGACAACTATGTATGTGGGTTCGAATTAAGAAAAGAAAAATGTATGGCATGTTGAGTCTCGGCCTAGAGGCTTAATTTTGTTAATGTTTTGTTTGTTGTTTTATGTACACAAATTGAAGTAAAATGTGATGTTCATGTGACATGAAGTGTGGCTGAATTGAGGAGTAAACCTTTTGGTTAAGAATTTGTGAAAAATTGTAGTAACAAACGTACCAAACGAACTATGTATTGTCCTACGAATTTACTAACAAAAGGAGATAAAAATGAGTAAAGAAATTACTTTGAATTTCCAGCATTTTTGTTGATATATGCTGCCAAATTAAGATGTTTAAAATGCCAAGAAAAATAAGGAAGATTTGGTGAGGTCTTTCAGGGTCGAACCCGAGACCTCACCCCTTTAAAAATAAAAAAAAAATATAAATAAAGAAGAAGAAAATTCGTGTGGTGAGGGGGATTAGAACCTGCCTTGGCTGGGAAATATGTGTGAAGAAAAAGAAATTAAGAAATGAGAGGGGTGGGATTCGAACCCACACCCTCTCGGTTAGAAACTAAGGAAAGGAAAAATAAAGAAAAAGTTTTGAGAGGCGTGGGATTCGAACCCACGACCTCTATGCGGATGAGGGAGATAATATAAAAATAAAATGAGGTTGTGGGGATTCGACCCCACAACCTCACAGTCAACTCAAATAAGTCAACTTTTAAAAAGGAGAATAAATAAAGAGGTTGTGGGGGTTTGAACCCCCAACCTCTCGGCCTAAGCGAATGGATGGGAGGAGAAATTAAAAGATAATTTAGTGTGGCTTAGGGGACTCAACCTCGGGTCCCAAAGCGTCACATGAACCGAAATATATTAAAGAAAACGAAAATGGGGTTGTGGGGGCTTGAACCCCCAACCCCTCGGCCAACACAAGAGGGATTTTAGTAGAAAAGTAAACCTTCCATGTGAATATGTGATTTAACTTAGAGTTAAAATGTCATGACTATTAGTATAAAATCTATTAATAAGGTAAATGACATTCAATTGATTCAAGACTTGGGATTCCTTGCCCAAACTTCCGTTTGATACATAAGTCATACGTGAACAAAACATCCAAGAAAAATGCCACCTATTTAGATCGAAATCAAGATCTTGGCGTATATACAAGATACATAAGTCTTGTACTATATAATCTTAGGAATGTATGAATCACTTAACGAATTATGAATGAAGCCTCATGGCTTGTGTGTATAGACTCATAAGTCTAACATACGTTCAAAAGTAAGTGAACCTAATATGTATTAACAATGAAATGATGAAATGAACAATGATATGATGAAATGAACAATGATATGATGAAATGAACAATGAAATGATGAAATGAACAATGAAATGATGAAATGAACAATGATATGATGAAATGAACAATGATATGATGAAATGAACAATGAAATGACGAAATGAACAATGAAATGATGAAATGAACATTGAAATGATGAAATGAGAAATGAAATGATGACACCCTATAAGGGTTAAGTAAGGGTGTGAAACACACCAAATGGCCAAGTGCATTGGCATATGATGAAATGAACATTCACGTAAAAAGAGGTGAATAACTATGAAAAGCAAAGATGCTAATGATGATGAATGTGGTGACAACATGATATGAGGCTAATGTAAATGATGAGAGCAATCTCAAATGAGCCTAAGTAAATGTTACCAATACGTACTCACCTATGAGAGTGTAAGATAATGAAGAGACCAGTCTCTATGAACACTCTAATGAGAGTATTGAGCTTAACACACTCAATACGAATGATGAGATGAGAAATCATCTAATGAGCTATGATGTCCTCATACTAGAAGCCAGCTTCCATGACGTATGAGATGAATGTAATGGAACTTTATACTGAGCACCGATAGACTAGCTATGAGCGGTGATGCCTTCTTTCGGGAAGGGCGGAGGTTCACGTAACTCTCATGAGATGAGACTGTCCGGCTTGCCGGGTATGGGTCTCCTGAAATCTCCTAGTCTTCGAACCTATACTGCCAATATAGGGATCTGGCGGGGTTAAATTACCATGTACGCTAGCATGTTATTGGATCACTTTGGCCGGTGATTCCACCTTTTTTCGGTGTGGGGGATACACTGGATTTCATGATGCTCACATGATCTATGTCGGTTAAAGTTAAAGTTCCCAATGAATGAATGAGGCCAGCCTCAAATGATGCACATAATGAAATGAATGATACCAAAGGTGTTAGGATAGGATAATCAAAAGGTGAGTTAGATTTAAGTAATGACATTAGGTCATTCTTGGTCATTGCACAACGAACCTAATGAAAGTCTTAAACTACATCTAGGTATAACTGGTATTTACACTGGTCTATGAATGAAATGAACTGGAGTACGTATGAATGAACGAAGCAGACTCTGTGTTTGCTAATGAAGACTCCCTAGTTGAGGTCCCATATGTTGAGCCCTCATTTTGGAAAGTCTTAATGTCAAGTCCATGATTCCAAGGTCTCATGTCATATGAATGAATGATATGAAAGAAGTTATGTGCTACATGTGAAATGTAATGTATGCCCTATGATGTGTGCTATGTGTAAATGTGATGTGATGTGTGCAAATGTGAAAAGTATGATGTATGATTATTCTCATGGCATAACTTTCCTATTCCCAATCTGGAAAGCTCACTGACTTTCCTAATCCAGATTTGGAAAGATTATTTACTTTCCTAATTCAAATTAAGAAACTTTCCTAATCTCAATCTGGCAAGTCCACTTACTTGACTTCCAAAAATCATGTTGTTAGGAAAGAGCTATTCTTTCTCATGCATGTCCTTGGTGTGTGCTTGCATATACCCATACTTAGTACAAGTGTGTACTAACCCTATACAAACTCTACTATTTTTAGGTGAAGGCACAGGTGGACGGTAGAGCTACAGGATCATCGCTGCAATTATCCGGACGTCCAGCATTCATCCGGTTTTGGTAGGTCCTCATGCTTTCGAGGATGCTACTGTTTATGTTCTAGCTTAGTTTAGGAGTTGAGCTAGTGGAGCATGTTCCACTAGCGTTTCTTTCTTATTTTATTCGGACTATGTATGGGTGCCATTTTGGCAATTATACAATTATGTTATTGAACTATTTCTTTCATTTGATTATCTCTTAATGACTAGATGGTTGATGTTGAACGAATTACGAATGTATTAGAAATGTTTAGTAAGTAATGTTTAGAAACAAAAAGTTTCAAATTTTCCGCTAAAAATTAACCTATGTAAAGTAAGAATGACGTAAGTAGGCTTGTCTGCGACCTCTGAGAGGTCAACGACGCCGGTCTCGTTTGGGGTCTAGATTCCGGTCGTGACAAAGTTGGTATCAGAGCACTAGGTTAAATTACGAAAATAATAAGTTCGCATCAACCACATTGAGTAGTTTCTAAGTCATGGTAGTGGAGTGCACCACTATCCTGAATTAGAGACTGCATGATGCGTAGGAAAGTTTCCCTTCTTCTGATCTTATCGTGCTTTTCCGAATGTCTGAATTCTTGGTGTTATGAGCGTGTCTGACATCAACCCTTTTTGTTTTTCCAGAGAGTGAACACTAGGAGAGGATTTGGTCTGAGGAGAGGAGGAGCAGCTGCTAGGGGTAATCAGAATCTACCCTAGGCTCCAGCTGAAGGAGTGGCCATACCAGTTAACCCAGCTGGGTTGACTGATGCTGAGGTGCGGGCATCTTTGGCCCAAATGGCACAGGCCATTACCATGTAGGCCCAGGCTATGACTGCCCAAGTCAACAGACAGGATGTTCAGAGGGAGAACCCACCGGTCCATAGCATGGCTGACAGACTGAGGGATTTCAGGAGGATGAATCCTCCCATCTTCACAGGGGTTAAGACATCGGAGGATCCTCAAGAGTTTGTAGATGAGGTGCATAAGATCCTGGTGGCTATGGGGGCCACTGACATTGAGAAGGCTGAGCTGGCTTCCTATCAGCTCAAGGATGTAGCACAGACTTGGTGCAAGATGTGGCAAGATAGTCGTGTCTTAGGTGGAGTACTAGTCACATGGGAGTTGTTCAAGACAGCATTTTTGGAGAGATTCTTTCCCAGGGAGATGAGGGAGGCCAAGGTTGAGGAATTCATCAGCCTCAAACAAGGCTCCATGACAGTCAGGGAGTATTCCCTGAAGTTCGTTAAGCTGTCAAGGTATGCTACTTCCCTGGTTTCTACCAGCAGGGATGAGATGAGCAGGTTCCTCACAGGAATCAATGGAGATCTGGAGGAGGAGTGTCGATCTGCTATGCTCCATGACAATATGGATCTTTCCAGGTTGATGGTGCATGATCAGCAGGTAGAGGACAGTCGCAGAAAGAGAGGTGTTCGTGATGCTAGGAGGCCTAGGCCTCAAGATCAGGCAGGACCCAGTCATGGAGGCCACAGGAACAACTTTGGCGTCCGTGAGCAGCCCAGGTTTAAGAAGGGGCTCTCCCACCAAGGGGAGTCAAGTTTATCCAAGAGTCGCTATGATAGGGATTCTGAGTCCAGAGTTAAGAGAAACAATGGAGTAGATACACCTCAGGAGAGGCCACCTTGCAGGAACTGTGGCAAACTGCATGGAGGAGAGTGTATTATGGGCTCTAATGCTTGTTACAGCTGTGGAAAACCGGGCCACATGGTGAAAGATTGCCCGAATAGGAGGAGTCAAGAACAAGGGAAGGAGAGAGTTCAGACTAATGGCCCGAATGAAGAGGCTCAAAAGAGGCAACGATTCTTTGCACTCAAGTCCAGGGGTGCAGGGGAAGGCACTTCTGAGGAAGCCTCGGGTGCGTAACCTTAATTAGCCTTTCATATATTTGACTGTATATGGTGTTTATGCCCTAGTATGAGGTTAATAGGTTTGAAGTCATCATATTGGTTGCTGATATATATGATTTTTATGTTGACTTTGTGTTGTATCCTTTGATGAGACTAGTCTAGGGAAGAATTCTTTAGTCTATTAATGTAAAGCTACTAGTAGGTTTCAAGGAGGTGTTCCATCATGTTAATATGTAAATAAGATATTCACCAGTGAAAGTATTGAGGTACCTATGTATGTGTAGGTTCTATAGATGACATACTTATTGTTAGTAAAGATTAGTGTCATTCGGGGACGAATGTTCCTAAGGGGGGGATAATGTAACAACCCTAAAAATGAATAGGATCAAGACTTAGGTGTTTCAAGAATGCTTGCGATTAGACCAAGGTCCACACGTATTGATACGCGTAGAACCAGACCTCAGAACCCTTACTACGACCAAGCCAACTAACTTGGGGAGTTAATTGAGCTTGGAAAGGTTGGAACCAACCATGTGAGGCTCACAAAAACGTAGATTTAATCGAAAGAGTTTTTACCGGACTCAAAAGAAGAAATTTTAAGTTTTGAGGGTCCAAGGGTAAAATGGTCTTTTCCAGGCCAAGGAAAATATTGTAATTACCCTGAGTAATTAATTATTAAATTAATTAAGTTCAAAAAAATAATAAAATTCGGGTGGGGCAACCCGAAGTGACCCATTTTCGCAAAATGGGGTCACCCGGGTTCGAACCCCACTAAGAGCAAGATTGAACTTGCTTTTATTTTAATGTGTTAATTTAGTTTTAATAAATAATTAGTAATATCTGATTTAGGAAAAAGAAATCAGATTTTTTATTAATTTTTATTAATTAATAAATTGACTAATTCAAACCCACAAAGTCCTACCTACACTAGACTTCTATCTCCCATTTCCCCCACTCTCTCTCTCTTTGCATGATTTCTCTCTCTCTTTCACTCTTTTCTTTCTTGGCTGAAAACGTGAGAAAACAATCAGCAAAAAGGAAAATAAAGTAAAGGCAAAAGTTCATCAAGAACTTGAAAGATAGAAACACAAAGAGGAAGCAATCCGATAACGTTAAGCAGAACATACTACACTAGTCGGGTGAGGTGTGAGTGTGGGCGTTTGGACTGATTTGTGGAGGAGTTTCTTGGGCAGCATTCTAGACATTTAACAAGAAAACAAGGTATGGGTCTTCTTACTCTTGGTCCCTTTCCCAAGAGACCCTTAGGACTCAGACAATTCTATTTCGAAACTAGGATTATTCCCCTTTTCATGCTCCCTGTCATTAGCTCCCAACGAATGTAGGTTGGTATGAATGCTGGTAGACTTAGGATTATGTGATGTTTATGTTGAATGTCATGTATTGGATGTATGTTAATTCATGAAAAGACAACTATGTATGTGGGTTCGAATTAAGAAAAGAAAAATGTATGGCATGTTGAGTCTCGGCCTAGAGGCTTAATTTTTTTAATGTTTTGTTTGTTGTTTTATGTACACAAATTGAAGTAAAATGTGATGTTCATGTGACATGAAGTGTGGCTGAATTGAGGAGTAAACCTTTTGGTTAAGAATTTGTGAAAAATTGTAGTAAAGAACGTACCAAACGAACTATGTATTGTCCTACGAATTTACTAACAAAAGGAGATAAAAATGAGTAAAGAAATTACTTTGAATTTCCACCATTTTTGTTGATATATGCTGCCAAATTAAGATGTTTAAAATGCCAAGAAAAATAAGGAAGATTTGGTGAGGTCTTTGAGGGTCGAACCCGAGACCTCACCCCTTTAAAAATCAAAAAAATAAAAAATATAAATAAAGAAGAAGAAAATTCGTGTGGTGAGGGGATTAGAACCTGCCTTGGCTGGGAAATATGTGTGAAGAAAAAGAAATTAAGAAATGAGAGGGGTGGGATTCGAACCCACACCCTCTCGGTTAGAAACTAAGGAAAGGAAAAATAAAGAAAAAGTTTTGAGAGGCGTGGGATTCGAACCCACGACCTCTATGCGGATGAGGGAGATAATATAAAAATAAAATGAGGTTGTGGGGATTCGACCCCACAACCTCACAGTCAACTCAAATAAGTCAACTTTTAAA
Organism: Solanum lycopersicoides; assembly: GCA_022817965.1. NCBI lineage: Eukaryota > Viridiplantae > Streptophyta > Magnoliopsida > Solanales > Solanaceae > Solanum > Solanum lycopersicoides. The sequence goes on from CM040623.1 coordinate 17,755,127, forward strand.
AAGGAGAATAAATAAAGAGGTTGTGGGGGTTTGAACCCCCAACCTCTCGGCCTAAGCGAATGGATGGGAGGAGAAATTAAAAGATAATTTAGTGTGGCTGAGGGGACTCGACCTCGGGTCCCAAAGCCTCACATGAACCGAAATATATTAAAGAAAAACGAAAATGGGGTTGTGGGGGCTTGAACCCCCAACACCTCGGCCAACACAAGAGGGATTTTTAGTAGAAAAGTAAACCTTCCATGTGAATATGGTGATTTAACTTAGAGTTAAAATGTCATGACTATTAGTATAAAATCTATTAATAAGGTAAATGACATTCAATTGATTCAAGACTTGGGATTCTTTGCCCAAACTTCCGTTTGATACATAAGTCATACGTGAACAAAACATCCAAGAAAAATGCCACCTATTTAGATCGAAATCAAGATCTTGGCGTATATACAAGATACATAAGTCTTGTACTATATAATCTTAGGAATGTATGAATCACTTAACGAATTATGATTGAAGCCTCATGGCTTGTATGTATAGACTCATAAGTCTTACATACGTTCAAAAGTAAGTGAACCTAAGATGTATGAACAATGAAATGATGAAATGAACAATGATATGATGAAATGAACAATGATATGATGAAATGAACAATGAAATGATGAAATGAACAATGAAATGATGAAATGAACAATGATATGATGAAATGAACAATGATATGATGAAATGAACAATGAAATGATGAAATGAACAATGAAATGATGAAATGAACAATGAAATGATGAAATGAGAAATGAAATGATGACACCCTATAAGGGTTAAGTAAGGGTGTGAAACACACCAAATGGCCAAGTGCATTGGCATATGATGAAATGAACATTCACGTAAAAAGAGGTGAATAACTATGAAAAGCAAAGATGCTAATGATGATGAATGTGGTGACAACATGATATGAGGCTAATGTAAAGGATGAGAGCAATCTCAAATGAGCCTAAGTAAATGTTACCAATACTGTAACGACCTGTTTAGTCGTTTTTGAGCAACAGATTTTATTTCTGGAAAAACTGGCTGAGACAACGGATCCCACGACGGACCGTCATGGGCACGACGGACCGTCGAGGGGGTCTTGTTCCAAAACACTTAGAATACTGAAATCGAATCTCTGAACTCTGTGACGGACCTGCAGGACGGACCGTCACAGACACGACGGACCGTCATGAGCCTCCGTTCCAAAACACTTCAACTCTTGAAAATTGGGTACTGGGAGCAAGTCTCTGAACTCTGCGACGGAAGCAGCAGGACGGACCGTCGCAGGCACGACGGGCCATCACAGATTGCGTAATCCCAGGCTGGGTCGGATTTCTGTAAATATTTCAAGGGGCGTTTTGGACTATTCCTGCTTATAATTATAAAGTGAGTGGTTTAATATTAATAACTCAATTACTTGGGGGTTAAAAGAGATAACCTTGAATTAATTAGTGGGTTATTCTATCATCTTTTATATTTAATTATATGTTAATTAGGGTAAAAGAAAGAGGGTTTGAACAAGAAAAATAGAAAGAACAAGAGAGGGAGAAACGATCGATCGAGAGAGAGGAAAAACGCAGCCTTGGGGAAATTGCTTGCTTGATCACGAATTCTTCGGTGGAGGTAGGTTATGATTTATGCTATTCGTAGTAAACTCTTAATAGCGAATGATATGTATTGGTCGTATTGTAAACCCTTCTATATGCTTAATTGTATGCTTGCATGAATGTGATTATATAATTATGATAAACTAAGCATGATTAGGCTATTGAATCCTAAATCTTGAAAAAACCTAATCTACTTTGTTAATGATGATGCCTTGGTATAAAAGAAGGCTTGATGAATGAAAGTAGTGAGATTAGGGGATCGGGTGTCACGTTCCGACACCAGGATAGTAATAGAGGATCGGGTGCCACGTTCCGGTACCAGGATAGTATATGAGGATCGGAGTGTCACGTTCCGACACCAGGATAGTAATAGAGGATCGGGTGCCACGTTCCGGTACCAGGATAGTATATGAGGATCGGAGTGTCACGTTCCGACACCAGGATAGTATATGGATCGGAGTGTCACGTTCCGACACCAGGATAGTATATGGATCGGGTGCCACGTTCCGATACCAGGATAGTATATGAGGATCGGAGTGTCACGTTCCGACACCAGGATAGTATATGGATCGGAGTGTCACGTTCCGACACCAGGATAGTATATGGATCGGGTGCCACGTTCCGGTACCAGGATAGTATATGAGGATCGGAGTGTCACGTTCCGACACCAGGATAGTTTATGGAGCAGAGTGTCACGTACCAACACGAGAGGAATAAAGATAATGAATCTTCAAAGATGTTAATGTACTCAATTTAATGAACCTAATTCCCAAATGAGTATGATGGGGAGGCGTGAGTCCTCATTGATGTGCTTGGTGTTGTGACCAAGAGTTATGGTAATTGTAAATGCCGCATGTTAAGGATATTAGTTGATTTTATGATATTATCTGATATATACTGTTTTCTATTTTGAGTTGGCCGATGATACCTACTCAGTACTCGTGTTTTGTACTGACCCCTACTTGTATGTTTCTTTCTTTGTTATTTGTGGAGTGCAGCAAACGTACCGTCGTCTTCAACTCAACCGCAACTCTAGCCAGTCTACATTACATCGGATTTCAGGGTGAGCTAATGCTTCTAGCTTGGACTGGATCTTCTTCCTCATGTCTTGATGCCTTGAAGTTCCGGCATGGACTAGCTTTTTATTTATTTTAGCTTCTTAGAATACTCTTAGTTTAGTAATTTGATCATAGATGTTCTTGTGGTGATGACTTCCAGATTTTGGGGATAATGAGTTATAAATTTAGAAGTTATTAATTTGATTTCGTTAATGAGTTTTAAGTCTTCCGCATTGTATTTTGTTCATTATGTCTTGAAATGTTGGGGTTTAGATTGGTTGGTTCGCTCACATAGTAGGATAAGTGTGGGTGCCACTGCGCGGCCCGATTTGGGTCGTGACAAACTTGGTATCAGAGCATTAGGTTCGTTGGTCTCATCACACAAGAACGAGTCTAGTAGAGTCTTAAGGAACGGTAGGGGGACGCCTTTAATTTTCTTTGAGAGGCTATAAGACTTTAGGAAAATTCCATTCTTTCATTCTTTCTTTCGTGCTATTACTTGGATCCAATTGGTATCTAGGTGATACAAATTGGTATCTGACCATCTTCACTCTATTTCGCAGATGGTTAGAACTAGAGCAACAACTGCGCCAACACCAACACCGGCAAGACAAGATGCATCTGAGCCAGCCACTGGGGCTGTAGCTCGGAGAGGAGCAGTGGCAAGAGGCCGTGGTAGAGGTCGCGGGAGGACGTCCTCTAGGGGAAGAGGACAAGCACCTAGCCCATCTAGTACCAGGGCGGTGACTCCTCCACCTACTGAAGAAGTGATAAGAGAGGGTGAGAAAGGGGAGACTAAACAAGTGCAGAATGAGGAATTACCACCCCAACCTACCCCAGAGATGATCAATCAGGTTCTTGCTTATCTTAGCGGGTTATCTGATCAGGGCCAGACACCTCCAGTGTTTTCTGCACCAGCACCTCAGGTTCCGGAAGTACAACATGCAGCTACTGTGGCTCCCCGCATTGATGCCTCATTGGAAATAGGCACGTTTCGTCGTCTGACTACAGGGCCTATAATGACAAATGATCAGCATGAACTTTTCAGTAAGTTCTTGAAATTGAAACCTCCAGTCTTCAATGGTGCTGAATCTGAGGATGCCTACGAGTTTCTGGTTGACTGTCATGATCTACTACACAAGATGGGTATAGTAGAACGGTTTGGTGTAGAGTTTGTGACTTATCAGTTTCAAGGGAACGCCAAAATGTGGTGGCGGTCACATGTTGAGTGTCAACCAACAGAGGCACCACCTATGACTTGGGCCTCATTCTCTAGCTTGTTTATGGAGAAGTATATCCCCCGGACTTTGAGGGATAGGAAAAGAGATGAGTTCTTGAGCCTAGAGTAAGGTAGGATGTCGGTTACTGCATATGAGGCTAAGTTTCGTGCATTATCCAGGTATGCCACCCAACTTTGTTTCAGTCCACAAGAGCGGATTCGCCGTTTTGTGAAGGGGTTGAGGTCAGAATTGCGGATTTCATCCTTACAGGTAGCGGCTACGGCAAAATCCTTTCAAGAAGTGGTAGACTTCGTGATAGAGGTGGAAGGAGTGAAGCCAGATGACTTCACTATGGCATCGACATCAAAAAGGTTTCGAAAAGGAGGTGAGTTTAATGGTTCTTACTCTAGAGGACAGGGTTGAGGAGGTTACTCAGTCCGACCAATTCAGTCTTCACTACAGACTGTAGTTGGGGGTCCACCTCAGACCGGCCAACATTTCTCTGAGGTTGGAGGTTATTCCCAGACTTCGTCATTCTCACAGAGACCGATGCTTGAATCCAGAGAGTGTTATGGATGTGGGGAGACTGGACACATTAAGAGGTATTGTCCAAAACAGAGTTACAGACCTCCCATAGTCAGAGGTAGAGGTGGTCATGGAAGAGGCCGTCATTCTGGAGGACGTGGTGGTCGAGGTAATGGTGGTCATCAAAACGGCCGAGATGATGGGCAAACTGGAGCTACTACAACACCACATGGTAGGGGCAACGGGCAGACAGGTGATAGGGCCCATTGTTACGCTTTCCCCGGGAGGTCTGAAGCGGAAGCATCTGATGCTGTTATCACAGGTAATCTTTGGGTTTGTGATTGCATGGCTTCTGTATTATTTGATCCTGGCTCCACATTTTCATATGTATCTTCCTCATTTGCTACTGGTCTTAATTTACATTGCGGATTGCTTGACATGCCTATTCGTGTTTCTACTCCGGTGGGTGAGTCTGTGATAGTTGAAAAAGTATATAGGTCCTGTTTGGTGACTTTTGTGGGGAGCAACACTTATGTAGATTTGGTTATCATAGAAATGGTTGACTTTGATGTAATTCTGGGTATGACTTGGCTTTCTCCGAATTTTGCGATCTTAGATTGTAATGCAAAAACTGTAACGTTGGCCAAGCCTGGGACAGATCCGTTAGTGTGGGAGGGTGACTACACTTCCACTCCGGTTCGTATCATCTCCTTTCTTCGTGCTAAGAGAATGGTTAGCAAAGGGTGTTTATCTTTCTTGGCACATCTCAGGGATGACACTACTCCAGTACCTTCAATTGAGTCGGTTTCGATAGTCCGTGAGTTTCTGGATGTGTTCCCTGCAGATCTTCCTGGTATGCCACCGGATAGAGATATCGATTTTTGCATTGATCTGGAACCGGGTACTCGCCCCATTTCCATACCCCCTTATAGGATGGCCCCAGCGGAGTTAAGGGATCTAAAGGCCCAACTTCAAGAGTTGTTAAATAAGGTTTCATTAGACCGAGTGCATCCCCTTGGGGTGCTCCGGTGATATTTGTGAAGAAGAAGGATGGGAGTTTTCGGATGTGCATAGACTACCGGCAGTTGAACAAGGTAACTATTAAGAACAAGTATCCCATTCCTCGCATTGATGATTTGTTCGATCAGTTACAAGGTGCTTGTGTCTTCTATAAGATTGATTTAAGATCCGGTTATCATCAATTGAAAATACGGGCAACAGATGTACCAAAGACTGCTTTTAGAACCAGGTATGGGCATTACGAATTTGTAGTAATGTCTTTTGGTCTTACGAATGCCCCTGCCGCTTTCATGAGCTTGATGAACGGGATTTTTAAGCCATATCTGGATCTCTTTGTGATCGTATTTATTGATGATATACTGATATACTCCAGGAGTAAGGAGGAACATGAAGAACATTTGAGAATTGTGTTGGAAGTATTAAGGGAGAAAAGGCTTTATGCCAAATTCTCCAAGTGTGAGTTCTGGCTAGATTCAGTGTCCTTCTTGGGGCACGTGGTTTCTAAGGATGGAGTAATGGTGGATCCTTCTAAGATTGAAACAGTGAAGAATTGGGTAAGACCTACTAATGTGTCAGAAATAAGGAGCTTTGTTGGGTTAGCTAGCTATTACCGTCGATTTGTCAAAGGATTCTCTTCTATTGCTTCCCAATTGACGAACTTGACTAAGCAGAATGTTCCATTTGTATGGTCGGATGAGTGTGAGGAAAGCTTTCAGAAACTCAAGACCTTGTTGACTACTGCACCAATCCTTACCCTGCCAGTGGAAGGTAAGAATTTCATTGTCTATTGTGATGCATCCTATTCGGGTTTGGGTGCAGTGCTAATGCAAGAGAAGAATGTAATTGCTTATGCTTCGAGGCAATTAAAGGTGCATGAACGTAACTATCCGACCCATGATTTGGAATTGGCTGCGGTAGTGTTTGCATTAAAGCAATGGAGACACTATCTATATGGGGTTAAGTGTGAAGTCTATACGGATCATCGTAGCCTACAGTATGTCTTTACTCAGAAAGATTTGAATTTGAGACAGAGGAGATGGATGGAACTACTGAAGGACTACGATATCACTATTCTGTATCATCCGGGAAAAGCTAATGTTGTGGCAGATGCTTTAAGTAGGAAGGCAGGAAGCATGGGGAGTCTAGCTCACTTGCAAGTTTCTAGACGCCCGTTGGCTAGAGAAATCCAGAACTTGGCTAATGACTTTATGAGGCTAGAAGTAAATGAAAAGGGAGGATTTTTGGCTGGTGTGGAGGCGAAATCTTCTTTTCTTGACAAGATCAAGGGAAAACAGTTTGATGATGAGAAACTAAGCCGAATTCGGGATATGGTGTTGCGAGGAGAGGCTAAAGAAGCAATAATTGATGAGGAAGGTGTTTTAAGGATTAAGGGAAGGGTATGTGTGCCCCGTGTTGATGATTTGATCCACACTATTCTTACAGAGGCTCATAGTTCCGGATATTCTATACATCCTGGTGCAACCAAGATGTACCGTGACCTAAAGCAACACTTTTGGTGGAGTAGAATGAAGCGCGACATTGTTGATTTTGTTGCCAAATGTCCAAATTGCCAGCAAGTAAAGTATGAACACCAGAGACCTGGAGGAACACTTCAGAGAATGCCCATTCCTGAATGGAAGTGGGAGAGAATTGCAATGGACTTTGTGGTTGGTCTTCCAAAGACATTGGGTAAGTTTGATTCTATTTGGGTAATTGTGGACAGATTAACTAAGTCTGCTCACTTCATTCCGGTCAAGGTGACCTACAATGCAGAAAAGTTAGCCAAAATCTATATCTCAGAAATTGTTCGATTGCATGGAGTTCCACTTTCTATCATATCAGATAGAGGTACACAGTTTACTTCTAAGTTTTGGAGAACATTGCATGCGGAGTTAGGTACTAGGTTGGACCTTAGTACTGCATTTCACCCTCAGACCGATGGTCAGTCGGAGCGAACGATTCAGGTATTGGAGGATATGCTTCGTGCATGTGTGATAGAATTTGGTGGTCATTGAAAAGATACCATGGGGATGGAAACTACATCATTCGTTGGGATTCAGTTCTTCTTGATGAAAACTTGTCTTATGAGGAGGAACCTGTTGCTATTCTAGATAGGGAAGTCCGCAAGTTGAGATCAAGGGAAATCGCATCCATCAAAGTTCAATGGAAGAATCGACCAGTTGAAGAGGCCACTTGGGAGAAGGAGGCTGATATGCGAGAAAGATACCCACATCTGTTTACAGATTCAGGTACTCCTCTTCGCCCTTGTTTTTATTCTTGTGATCGTTCGAGGACGAACGATGGGTAAATTGGTATCTATTGTAACGACCTGTTTAGTCGTTTTGAGCAACAGATTTTATTTTCTGGAAAAACTGGCTGAGACAACGGATCCCACGACGGACCGTCATGGGAACGACGGACCGTCGAGAGGGTCTTGTTCCAAAACACTTAGAATACTGAAATCGACTCTCTAAACTCTGTGACGGACCTGCAGGACGGACCGTCACAGACACGATGGACCGTCATGAGCCTCCGTTCCAAAACACTTCAACTCTTGAAAATTGGGTACTGGGAGCAAGTCTCTGAACTTCGTGACGGAAGTGCAGGACGGACCGTCGTAGGCACGACGGACCGTCACAGACCCTTAGTAAAAAGTTAGTCTCTGAACTCTGCGACGGAAGCAGCAGGACGGACCTTCGCAGGCACGAAGGGCCGTCACAGATTGCGTAATCCCAGGCTGAGTCGGATTTCTGTAAATATTTCAAGGGGCGTTTTGGACTATTCCTGCTTATAATTATAAAGTGAGTGGTTTAATATTAATAACTCAATTACTTGGGGGTTAAAAGAGATAACCTTGAATTAATTAGTGGGTTATTCTATCATCTTTTATATTTAATTATATGTTAATTAGGGTAAAAGAAAGAGGGTTTGAACAAGAAAAATAGAAAGAACAAGAGAGGGAGAAACGATCGATCGAGAGAGAGGAAAAACGCAGCCTTGGGGAAATTGCTTGCTTGATCACGAATTCTTCGGTGGAGGTAGGTTATGATTTATGCTATTCGTAGTAAACTCTTAATAGCGAATGATATGTATTGGTCGTATTGTAAACCCTTCTATATGCTTAATTGTATGCTTGCATGAATGTGATTATATAATTATGATAAACTAAGCATGATGAGGCTATTGAATCCTAAATCTTGAAAAAACCTAATCTACTTTGTTAATGATGATGCCTTGGTATAAAAGAAGGCTTGATGAACGAAAGTAGTGAGATTAGGGGATCGGGTGTCACGTTCCGACACCAGGATAGTAATAGAGGATCGGGTGCCACGTTCGGTACCAGGATAGTATATGAGGATCGGAGTGTCACGTTCCGACACAGGATAGTAATAGAGGATCGGGTGCACGTTCCGGTACCAGGATAGTATATGGATCGGAGTGTCACGTTCCGACACTAGGATAGTATATGGATCGGAGTGTCACGTTCCGACACCAGGATAGTATATGGATCGGGTGCCACGTTCCGGTACCAGGATAGTATATGAGGATCGGAGTGTCACGTTCCGACACCAGGATAGTATATGGATCGGAGGTGCCACGTTCCGGTACCAGGATAGTATATGAGGATCGGAGTGTCACGTTCCGACACCAGGATAGTTTATGGAGCAGAGTGTCACGTACCGACACGAGAGGAATAAAGATAATGAATCTTCAAAGATGTTAATGTACTCAATTTAATGAACCTAATTCCCAAATGAGTATGATGGAGAGGCGTGAGTCCTCATTGATGTGCTTGGTGTTGTGACCAAGAGTTATGGTAATTGTAAATGCCACATGTTAAGGATATTAGTTGATTTTATGATATTATCTGATATATACTGTTTTCTATTTTGAGTTGGCCGATGATACCTACTCAGTACTCGTGTTTTGTACTGACCCCTACTTGTATGTTTCTTTCTTTGTTATTTGTGGAGTGCAGCAAATGTACCGTCGTCTTCAACTCAACCGCAACTCTAGCCAGTCTACATTACATCGGATTTCAGGGTGAGCTAATGCTTCTAGCTTGGACTGGATCTTCTTCCTCATGTCTTGATGCCTTGAAGTTCCAGCATGGACTAGCTTTTTATTTATTTTAGCTTCTTAGAATACTCTTAGTTTAGTAATTTGATCATAGATGTTCTTGTGGTGATGACTTCCAGATTTTGGGGATAATGAGTTATAAATTTAGAAGTTATTAATTTGATTTCGTTAATGAGTTTTAAGTCTTCCGCATTGTATTTTGTTCATTATGTCTTGAAATGTTGGGGTTTAGATTGTTGGTTCGCTCACATAGTAGGATAAGTGTGGGTGCCACTGCGCGGCCCGATTTGGGTCGTGACAAATACGTACTCACCTATGAGAGTGTAAGATAATGAAGAGACCAGTCTCTATGAACACTCTAATGAGAGTATTGAGCTTAACACACTCAATACGAATGATGAGATGAGAAATCATCTAATGAGCTATGATGTCCTCATACTAGAAGCCAGCTTCCATGACGTATGAGATGAATGTAATGGAACTTTATACTGAGCACCGATAGACTAGCTATGAGCGGTGATGCCTTCTTTCGGGAAGGGCGGAGGTTCACGTAACTCTCATGAGATGAGACTGTCCGGCTTGCCAGGTATGGGTCTCCTGAAATCTCCTAGTCTTCGAACCTATACTGCCAATATAGGGATCTGGCGGGGTTAAATTACCATGTACGCTAGCATGTTATTGGATCACTTTGGCCGGTGATTCCACCTTTTTTCGGTGTGGGGGATACACTGGATTTCATGATGCTCACATGATCTATGTCGGTTAAAGTTAAAGTTCCCAATGAATGAATGAGGCCAGCCTCAAATGATGCACATAATGAAATGAATGATACCAAAGGTGTTAGGATAGGATAATCAAAAGGTGAGTTAGATTTAAGTAATGACATTAGGTCATTCTTGGTCATTGCACAACGAACCTAATGAAAGTCTTAAACTACATTATAGGTATAACTGGTATTTACACTGGTCTATGAATGAAATGAACTGGAGTACGTATGAATGAACGAAGCAGACTCTGTGTTTGCTAATGAAGACTCCCTAGTTGAGGTCCCATATGTTGAGCCCTCATTTTGGAAAGTCTTAATGTCAAGTCCATGATTCCAAGGTCTCATGTCATATGAATGAATGATATGAAAGAAGTTATGTGCTACATGTGAAATGTAATGTATGCCCTATGATGTGTGCTATGTGTAAATGTGATGTGATGTGTGCAAATGTGAAAAGTATGATGTATGATTATTCTCATGGCATAACTTTCCTATTCCCAATCTGGAAAGCTCACTGACTTTCCTAATCCAGATTTGGAAAGATTATTTACTTTCCTAATTCAAATTAAGAAACTTTCCTAATCTCAATCTGGCAAGTCCACTTACTTGACTTCCAAAAATTATGTTGTTAGGAAAGAGCTATTCTTTCTCATGCATGTCCTTGGTGTGTGCTTGCATATACCCATACTTAGTACAAGTGTGTACTAACCCTATACAAACTCTACTATTTTTAGGTGAAGGCACAGGTGGACGGTAGAGCTACAGGATCATCGCTGCAATTATCCGGACGTCCAGCATTCATCCGGTTTTGGTAGGTCCTCATGCTTTCGAGGATGCTACTGTTTATGTTCTAGCTTAGTTTAGGAGTTGAGCTAGTGGAGCATGTTCCACTAGCGTTTCTTTCTTATTTTATTCGGACTATGTATGGGTGCCATTTTGGCAATTATACAATTATGTTATTGAACTATTTCTTTCATTTGATTATCTCTTAATGACTAGATGGTTGATGTTGAACGAATTACGAATGTATTAGAAATGTTTATTAAGTAATGTTTAGAAACAAAAAGTTTCAAATTTTCCGCTAAAAATTAACCTATGTAAAGTAAGAATGACGTAAGTAGGCTTGTCTGCGACCTCTGAGAGGTCAACGACGCCGGTCTCGTCTGGGGTCTAGATTCCGGTCGTGACAGCATTGAAGGAGATGTATGGGCGTTTCCTTCATGTATTATCTTGGTGAGTCTTAGGATAACCTTATATGGGGAAACTCCTACGAAAATGAGTTCACTTCCTTTTGGCAATACCTTGGGAGTTCACTTTTTTTGATAATGAGTTAGTTTACTGTAAAGTCAAATTGAATTCACTGTAACTTTGGGAAGTTTACTATAAAATGCTCCCTTTTTCTAAAACTTTGGAAATCTTTCTCTAAGTGTTAAATGTTGTTTCTTATGTTGTTTTTATTCTATATTCATGAATGTTTTACTTCATTAGCATGAAACTGTAATCTTACTAAAATGACTCTTTTTTCATGTTTTTGCATATGCCATATTATTTGTACTAACCCCATACTTTTCTTTACTCTATAGTATAGATTTGGAAACAAGGTTGAAGTCTAGAAGGCAAAGCTTGGGAAAGATTCTCTCAAAACAAAGTATGTCCTCATATATTCGAGGGCATAGTTCTTAATTTTTTTAGTTTTTTATAAGTTCTTATTATTTATTTATTTCAAATGTAAAGGTCCGTGTCCCTACGATTTTTATGTCGTGTCTTTATGATGGCTTGTGACGATGAGACATTCTGAGTATTTATAAAAGATTCCTTTTTATATTAAATTTCATGAAAATTTTTAATTCCGCACTACTTTTCATGTGTTATTAACGATAGTTAATATGCTTGTACAAGACCAAAAAGGGTCAAGTACGCCCTGTCATGACCCAAGGGTTCTCACTAACTTCTAGTGGGTACTTTTTGGTCATGACATAACCAACCTATATAATAACATCTTAAGCATAATCTAACAATCAAATAATCAAGAAATTTAAATTTCATCATCATTTCAACCCTATCTAATTCAATCACAAGACATGCTTCAATTGTACTTCATCACAAAGTAAAAGCCATCATAATTGAAGTAAAGGTTCAAGATCACAAAGTCATACCAATTTCTCCTTCAAAAGCCATCATATATGGTCTTAACCTTAACAAATCCAATTCCATCCAAAATGGGTATAACAACATCATACAATAGTAATTAACACAATAGCTAACTCAATTGTAGCAATACTAATTAAGTCAACATGAGTTCATTACCGAGGGTAAGGGAATTTGGGTCAATTCATGATCTATTCCATATACTTGGTTAATTCATCAAGAACCAATGTAGTTGAACAATAAAAAATTGTATTCTAATGATAATAATCAAAATAAATTATAAACAATACAATTTAGAAGATCAAATTCGTATAAGGAAGAAACCCATATGAAATCATCGTTGTGAAAACCAATATTTGAAGAACCCTTTGGAGAAAGGAATCCCAACGGTGAAAGGTTCCCATACCTTGATATTTTATGAAGATTGATGGAGAAAAGATGACTTCTTGCTGACTTATTACCTTGACCTAGTTATCCCATGGAATTCTTCTTTGGGAGAGAGAAAGTAGAGAGAAGGAAGTGTGATTTGAGTTTGGGAATTCTGAAGTATTAAGTTGGGTTTAGGATTAGGGTAGTTTATATAGTCATTTAAATAACTCAATTAACCACCCCTTAAACCCTAATTAAACCCCTAACTAATCAACTAATTAAATGGACATCACTTAAAACAAAAAAGTATAACAAGACTTTACCTACGAGACCTCGACCTACGGTCCTTTGGTCAGTCAATGCATACTCCCTCCCCCCACCGTACTGCACATCCGTAGTTTGATTTAGAGACTGTGCATTTTGTCCATTTTTGGAAAATCATTTTGGGAAAATGGATAAGTGTCCATAAACGGAGGCATCGACGCCCCGTCGATGGCAAGCGTAGGTAGCCACTGCATTTTGATAGTTTTTTCCAAAATGGAGGGTCCTCCTCAAGGACCCTTAGGGTGGTCGTTGGGGAGTCGTAACCGGATGTTTCGACCCGAATTATTTTATAATACTATTTTGACACTATTCAACCAAATTTAAACAATGTCCTACTCTTAAAACTTTGTGAAATAGGCTAAAGCAGACTAGCACCTCTTTCAGAAATCTCCGGACGTCATGGACGTTTGTTGACGTCTTGACTCTAAAACCTCCTAAATGACTCATAAACATTATTTTTTTTAACTTAAAATAGTATTACAACCCTTTGACACTCATGTGATGCTCTAGATTAGGTTTGTGATTTTCGTAGTGTTACATTATCCCCCCCTTAGGAATATTCATCCCCGAATGACACAAAAATCTTTTGAAAGGAAATGATAGACTCAATACTAGCAGACCAACCAACAACGACATAATCAACATGACTTACAACTCAATCGACAAAACAACATGGCATTTACACATAGCAACTAAAAACATCATTTACTACTTAGAAGAGCTCAACTTCACAACATGAGGAATTTTCTTTCAATGTGAACATAGCTCAACAATACACAAAGAGTCACTTATGCCAAAAACTAATTTCAAAACACATCAACATGCTCAATAAAACTTCATAAAGGCAACAACATACCAAAATACACCAAATAAGGGCAAATTAAGTAAAAAGAGCATGTTTCCATGAAAACTCATTTTAGCATAAACCTTTACCATAAATATGCATATTTTTGCAAAATAAATGAAATTCAAATTTATTCATTATTTTCATGTTTAGTATGAACAACTAACCTTATTTAGCTAAGAGATGAGGATAACGGGACTTATGTCGGCCTCGGCCTCCCATGTTGCTCCTCAAACTAGGTTGTTTTTCCATAAAAACTTTATAGAGGACACCTCTTTGTTCCTTAATCTCGTCACTTGACGATCAAGAATTTCCACCGGAACCTCTTCATAGGAGAAATTATCATCCACTCATAGACATTCAATAGGAAGAATGGACTCGGGGTCACCAATGCACTTATTAAGCATGGATACATGGAAAACTGGGTGAACCAAAGCTAGCTCACTAGGTAGTCTCAACTCATATACAACCTTGTCAACCCTTTGCAAAATTTCATAGGGACCCACATAACGAGGACTTAACTTTCCTTCCTTACCAAATCTCACTACCTTTTTCATGGGTGAAACTTTCAAGTACACCTTATCACTTTCTTTAAATTGTAATTCTCTTCTCCTATTGTTGGCTGTTACGATCCAATTTCGAGAACTAAAAGGTTTCGAAGACTATTTCGCAACTTTGGCCAATTTTGTTAGAGGTTTTGAAATAAAATTATGATTTTGGGAAGTCGCCACTTAATTTTTTAAGGAAAATTAAGAAAACCGTTTAAAAGGGTAATTTTAAAAGAAAACTTTTAAACAACAAAACAAGAGTTTTGGGTAAGGGTTCAAATAATTCACTAAGGAAGGGATTAGGCACCTTAGAGAATCCGCTAACACGCGGTTTACCGACGAATTTTAGAAGCTTGGCTATTTTTGTAAAAAACATTTAAATTACTTGAAAAAATCTTATTTATTTATTATTATTATTTTTGAAAAAATGAGAAATATTTTGATACTTGTAGATTTTTATTATCCCAAATAATGAAATAATCCAAATATTACAGTGTCTAAAGTAAAATTCTAACTTAACAATTTATCCGAGTCATGTTTTTAGTCGAATAATCAACACAATAACTTAAACATGGATTTGAAAGATAAATACTAACTATGAAAGAATATAAATAATTCTCAAGTTAGTCTCGAAGCTTAGAGCGTTTAACTTAAAAGAGTTTGAAAATTCAAATATTTAAAGTAAACAACTAACGAAATAAAGAGTTATTTAGAAACTCCCAAGGATTCATATAAGTTAGATAAAATAAAAGTTAGAAGTTAGAAGAAAATATCACAAAATCACAATATAATGAAAACAAAGTGTGAATGAAACTTGGACATCAAGTCCGTTTGAAATATCACAAAATCACAATATAATGAAAACAAAGTGTGAATGGAACTTGGAATTCAAGTCCGTTCGCTGCCGCTGCTGCCCGGATTTGAACTTTTTAAGTCCGAAAATTCCCAGTTCTAGTCCCCTTAAGGGACTGCTGCTACTGCTGCTAGTTTGTCGGGTTTTAACCCAATAATACTAGCTCTGTTTTCTTGACTCCGACGAGGTTGATTCGAAGAGAGGACAATGCAAGAGAGGGTAGTGCATTGGACTCATTCGGAGAGAGTGTTCATGAAGAAAAAAAAGAAGAAAATGATAAGGATAAATATGAGTATAATGATACCACAACAAATTAAGCAATGTTTCACCACCAAACACTAACTCAAACAAGTTAAAATGATCCAAGCAGTTAAACAGAAACCTTGAATGACATATTGGCGTACAAAGAGATGAAATTCACTATATGAGAAACACTTACTAAACCTTTAGAAATAAACCATGAGAACTCAAACCTTAACAGAGGAGAAAGATTTTCTAAAGCAAACAATGAAATAAATGATTTTTGAGCAGATCTGGAAAGCATAAAAAAAAATTTTAAAAAACTTTCTAAGTTATAAAATATGCTCTAAGACGAAAGTTATAGGGGCTTTTGCAATATGTGGAAGTTGAACATAATCACCAACTTAAATGACTTCAACAAGACATATTTTAATCCTAAAACCTTTCTTTTATATTCAAATTAAAACAAACCATAACTATAATTTCATTCACAGAAAGAATATCAAAAAATAATTGAGGAAAGACAACAAATATTCTATCAAAAATTCTAAGAGTTGCGCTTAAGTGTTATAGATTCACCTTGGCAAAGAAAAATCAGACAGGTGATGGAAACATAATCTTGTTTGCATATGGACACTCAGCCAAATAACGAGATATACCAAGATATAAACAGCTTTAGAAAGAGTTAAGCTAACACTCCAAGAGAGGAAAGAATACTAGACATAAATCTAACTATCTTAACTTAGAAATGAAATAGTCATGACAAAGATCAAGACAACTGAAAAGGAAGACTAAATACGCATCATATAACGCCACTAGAATACTGTTCCATCTTAAAACTACATGCCTGACCTAAAGAATTTAAGGCAAAAATCGTAAAAAATAAGAAGAGACAACCAGCAACTTAAAGGAAAAAATGCCAAAATCTTGGAAGAAAAGAAAAGCTATAAAGTATTGTAAAGGGCCGGTACACAATTGTGGATCAAAGAAACTAAGGCAGGAACTTAAGATACTTTTACATTGAAAAATCAATCAGAGCATCTTAAAGGCAGTAAAGAAACAAACCAGCAACTAGCTTTACCCTAATTATCAATGCAATATCTACTAGAGATAGAATGAAATAACATAGCAACTAAGAGACTAGGAACTAACACAAACAATTTAAGGAAGATCTTAATAGACTCACACCGAAATTATGACCATATTAACAGTAGATGAAAAATTCAACGTGATTGATTTAAAAACTGATTATCGACGAGTCTATTGCTTAAAACGGAAAAGAGAGTAAAAAATTACACAGCACAACCTGATGTAACTAGTTAAACACCACCTAATTCATAAGATGTTAAGCTAACACAAGCCTCCATTCTTGAGCATTGAGGTTAAAGCAAAAGACAAGATCTAAAACTTACAAAGAGTGCTAAAAATTGAAGTTAAATCTAAATACTTTTATTTAGTTAACTCGATTAGGCATACATGATCGCTAAAAGCCAACTAAACACAACACAGAACATCACATTAGGAACTAACAATAAATATAAATAGACTAATCACAACAAAGAACATCACATAACAACAAACAATTAATATAAATGGACTAAACACTACACAGAACATCACATTAAGAACAAACAGTTAATATAAAACTAAGAGAACTAAAAGGACGATTGGTACCTAGTTCTGGGCAGCGAACCAGACAACGAGTTTGACGGAGGACGATTCCTACCACCTCTTCCAACTCGAATAAACTCAAATTTTAAAACTACTGAGACGAAAATTACAAAACCTTTTCAGGGGTACTCTCCATTCTCCAAACTCATTCCTGTGAACAGTGAATGAGAAGGGTATGTATAGGGGTTGAGAAAATCTAAAAATCACAGCCCAGAGCCGATGTGGGAAGAGCCGATGTGGGACTGTGAGTAATTTTAAAATTCCAGAGGATAAGGCAGGAGCTGGAAGTAGTACTAATTCCATGGGAAAATTGATGAGGGCCGCTTGATTTTGAGCAAGGACGAGAGACACGCGATATTGCATCACCTTGCTAAATTGAGTACGATTCGCGTACGAACGGATAAGAAGAGAGGAAGAGGACGAATCTCTACTGCTCGCTATACTCGAACGACTGGATCTCGGGTCGATTTCTTGGTTTTGGTGGCTCGTTCTTTTTGTCTCGGAGAAGAAGAAGGGTGTTTTGAGTTTAAAGGGGAAAAGGGTCGGGTATGAGCTAATTGGGCCAGGGAATTGGGTTTTCTTTTGTTTGAATTGAAAAACTTAGGTCCAATTTGATTTCAAAGGGAAAAGGACCCTTGGTCTTGAAAAATAATAAGATGATACTATTTTGAATGAAATAAATTATATATCTAATCAATTAATAAGCTTCTTGATTTTATAAAATGTGAAATAGTTAACTAATTATCAAAACTAAGACTAATTGCAACACTAATTAAAATTTTGATTAGTTTAAGCAAAAATAAGATAAGTATTAAGTTAATTGTTAAAATAAATGTGTATCCAAACTCGCACACAAATTTATAGGTATATAAATATAGAAATATATTATTGCCTCTAAAAATAAAAACAAAAACAAGCCCCAGTTTCCTCTGAGGTCTGTAGTTTGAAACAGTAGGAAGTCTGAATCCTTATATAGGATTGCCTACGCATCTTGATGGAACAATAAATCAGGTCTGACGTAGTTCGAACCTAAATCTTAAAAGAATTTAAAGAGAAAAAAACATTTGTTACAGAAAAGACAAAGGATTAGAAATAATGGAGCGCAAAACCTGTTAACGTAAAAACAGATGATAAAAGGGCTTGTTGGATTGGATCCTCGGTGTCGAGAGACCTTCATAAGAACGTCTTTGGATAAGGACTAGCGCGTGTCCTTTGTCTGGTAAACGTCTGGCTTGATCCTCTAAAAATTGAAATGACCTTTGGAAATTTTGAATCCAATTCTAATGAAACCTGCAGAGTTCAAATGTAATTAGTAACAAAATAAAATTAACAAAGTAAAAGATAAGTTTTTAAATGAAAATTTTTAGCTTATATTGGTCTGGATAACGTCTTATGGTCTTCGTCATTTAGCCAAGCTATTCCATCTGGTAAAAATACAGAATGTGTAAGTCACAATGAATTGAAAGGAAAATTTTAGAAGCTGAGCAAGAGTAGAAATCATCTGAGTTATGACGAGGCCACTTTGGGTCTAATGATGCCTTGTAACTTTATAGTTCCTGCATCCAAAGAAAAATTCTTAGTTTTGATAGACTGATTCATATTGGTTTTGCCTTGCCATCCTGATGCTCCTTTGCCTTCTGGATTACAAGCTTGTCTGGTCTTGAAATACCGCTTGATGAAATTTTTGAGGACCTCCTCAAAAATTTTACCCCAGTTTAAAAGATAACATAAACTTGTAACTTCTATAGTTTTTAGTTGAATTTTTGAGTGAATCTCAAAAATTCTGCCCCCAGTTCCAACTTTTAAGTGATCCTTGATTCTGGCTTGTCAAATAAGATTTTCTTTCTAATGAATTTTGAGATCCCCTCAAAATTCTGCCCAGTTTTCATTATAAAGAGAAACGAAAAACTTACGGGGACTATGACCAAGCCGGTGTGGCGCCTACGTATCCCGTTGAGCAGGAATCAGGTCAAACGTAGTTCCAAGTACAAGAAAACATTAAAAAGGGATAAAGGGGTGATCGAAACCGACATAGGCCGCCTACGTATCTCATTCTTCAGAATTCAGGTCAGACGTAGTTCATTACAAAGATACTTAAAAGGGAAATCAAATCCAAACAAACGCTTACAAAGAAACAAGGCGATAAAAGTGCGATTACAGAGAAATAAAACAACAAACTCCAAATGCAAGGCTAAAAGATGCCAAAAGTGCAACTTCCAGGAAACTTGCATCTTCTATGCAACTGGTCATGCTAACAACTACTCCTTATGCTTGGGTAGCGATTGGTGTTCACATTTGGTGGAGCTTGAGAAAGTTTAACCACCTCATTGTCAATCAAATCCTGAATTTGTGTTTGAGAGTGATACACTCCTCGGTATCATGACCAACAACCCCTGAATGATAAGCACAACACTCACTTTGGTCATACCACTCGGCTGAAGTATTCACAGTCTTGGCTTCCACTGGATGAAGTATTCTTGCCTCTTTCAATCTCTCAAAAGGTTGACTATGTGTCTCGTTCAATTGAGTGAAGACTCTGGGAGGTTTTTTCTCAAAATTAGGACGAGGTGCATTGGTTTGAAGATTTTGCATTGGTCGTGGAGAACGATATGTTGATTTATTTTTGCAAACATAGTATTGTGAATAAGGATAGCCTGGAGGTGGTTGGCGGTTATATGATGCATCCCCTCGGGTCGTTAACATCATAACTTCTGCAGCTTTGATAACTTCTGCAAATGTCTTTCCACCTATTGTCACCATTCGCTCATAGTATTCTGAGTCTTGAGCCTGAATAAAGTAGGTGATCATTTCTGATTCCTCCATAGGTGGGTGAACCGTAACAACTTCTTCTCTCCAACAAATGGCATATTCTCGAAAGCATTCAGTCGACTTGGGTTTTATCTTGGTAATAGAGATTTTATCAGGAGCGATCTCAACATAAAACTTGTAGTGATTTACAAAAGCATTCGCCATATCATCGCAAGTACGCCATTTGGTCACATCTTGCTTATTGTACCACTCCAATGCTTTTCCAGTCTGACTTTGATTGAACAACTTGATTCTTCTCGTTGTTTCCAACGCCAATAAACTTTTCATAGTAAATTTTCAAGTGAAAGAACGAATTTCCTAATCCACTAAACTTCTTAATCTTTGGAATCTCATAACCGGGTGGCAACTCAACCTCAGGAAATATGCACAATCTTCGTATCTAACAATATGGCTACTATCGAACCCACGAAGACCTCTCATAGCATCCTTCAAGCTTTTCATCTTCTTATTCATCATTTCAGCATCAATTGATTTTCCATCACCCTCAATTTCAATATAATGATTAACATCTGGGCGGTTAAACTCTGGAGTCTTGGTCATATGTGGAGAAGTGACATAAGTGTACACTGGCGGAGTGTGATGTGTTACCGTTGGAGCTTTTGGAGGATCAAATGTGTACACAAGAGGAGTATCCTGAGTTGAATTAGTGAGTGAGACGCTTTGAGTTTGCTGAAAGGTGGCAAAGTGATCTCCTTGATGAAACTCAGTCGAAGTCGGATACATAGGTGGCATGGGCCCCTTTTGGCGAGCATCAGATGGTTGATTCATAGAAGCAGCATGGTATTGAGCAACCAGGATAATCAGTGTGCTAATTTGCCGCTCTAAACGAGCAATGACTTCCATAGGTGATTATGTTGCTACCGAGGCACTAGGATTGGCCGGGATAGATGAAGTGGGGATCATTTTTGATGAAACAACCGTGCTGATAGTGGAATCCAATTTTTTGATCGAGTTCTTTTAACGACCCGTATTCTTGAATCCAAATTGCCACCGGTATCGTTGACCTCTCAGATGTCACAAGCAAGCCTCATATTGCATTCATCACATTCATCTCGTTAAATTTGCGGAATATTTAAAACTTTTTATATGTATGAAGTTTATTTACACTTCATATAGTCATTACATATTTACAACATATACTAAGCTCAACATAAAGAGAACAACCATCTATCATAAAGAATCAATTCAAAACTGAAGATGAATATATCATAAATAGTTTGCCAAACACGACCTTATTACAAAGCTTCGAAATGAAAGTACGAACGAAACTCTAGGGACAACATCCACTATCTATATCAAAAACTAAGGAGAGACTAATGTGTGTAGTATCCTCGAAATTGAGAGGACGTACCAAATGGTCTGGGGAAACGCTGAAATCCAAACCACTGCAAGTGACGTCAATCTGCCCTCTGACCTGCACCTATAAAATAGTAAATAGTAGGGGGTTAGTACACCACTTTTACTAAGTATGGGTGTATGCACACATACACATAAAGCTATGCATGATCAATGAAAGCTCTTCCTAAGCAACATGCCATTTCTGGAAAGTCTAGTCCTTAGACTTTCCTAATTCGTTAGTTGTGAATTGTGGTATGAATATGATGCATTTTAATGAATTCAAAGTACACAAATCATTTTCTATATGATTACAAGCCATTAGTATCATCAACATAATTTTAGAACCTCTCGGGCGAGGATTTGAAAATTTGATTGCCCAAACCTGAGAGCTCCTCTTTGGGTACTTAGTTTTATTTTCAATCTTTTTCTTCTTCTTGTTGTGTAGTTCAATAATTCCTTTGGTCCTATGTTCTACTTACAAGTGCAATGATTCATTATATTCCCATACCCACACTGAATCGATGTAAGTAAACCAAGGACTAAGGAATGATTTCCCAACCTTATAGTGAGTCATTCCTTACACTATATACTCATTAACATCTTGTACGCCAGTCTCTATTGGCTATGACACATATTTCATTACTTTCATGTTAGGGAAGTCATTAGGTAGTTATTTAACATTAGGTTTCTATTTCCCTTTATTGGCATCATATAAGAAGTCATTATAAGCCAATCCTTTTTTGGTTGTGCCCATTATTTGACAAAACTTCATGAGTGTGATATTGGCACTTGACATTATTAAGCTCTTCATCATTACTCACATTGAACATACGTTCCATCATCATCATTCATTCTCACTTTCACAGAGACATCATGAGGAATAAGATCATGTGAGCTAACATGAAATCCAGTGTCTGCCCCACACAAAAAAAGGGGTGATTCACCGGTTAAAATGAATCTAGACCATGTGAGCTACTCATGGAATCCAGTGTCTGCCCCACACATGGAAAGGGGTGATCCCCGGCTAAGGCGAATCCATCTCAAGTGTTCACTCCACACCAAAAAGGAATGGCTCACGGCTATAGTGAACCAAGAACATACCGTGAGCGTTAACCGACATAGATCATGTGTAATATTGAGAGTCCAAGGGTAAAATGGTCTTTTCCAAGCCAAGGGAATATTGTAATTACCCTGAGGAATTATTAATTAAATTAATTAATAAATTTATTTAAGGTATTTTGGGTGGGGCAACCCGAATATACCCATTTCTCGCAAATGGGGTCACTCGAGTTCGAGCCCCACTAGAAGCAAGATTTAACTTGCTTTTATTTTAATTAGTTAACTTAATTTTAATAAATAATTAATATTAGCTGATTTAGGAAAAAGAAATCAGATTTTTAATAATTTTAATTATTTATTTAAGTTGACTAAGTCCTACCAACAAATCCTATTTCTACTAGACCACTATCTCCCATCCCCCACTCTCTCTTTCACGACTAATCTCTCTCATTCTCACACTCTCTCTGGATGCAAACGTGAACAAAAGTCAGAAAGAAAACAAAAATTCTTCATGCTTGAAGAATTCACAAGCAAAACAGAAAAGAGAAAGCAATTCGGTAACGTTAAGCAAAGCATACTACGCTAGTCGGGTGAGGTGTGAGTGTGGGTGTTTGGACTGATTTTTGGAGAGGTTCTTGGGCAGCATTCTGGAGATTTAACAAGAAAACAAAGGTATGGGTCTTCTTACTCTTGGTCCCTTTCCCAAGAGACCCCTAGGACTCAGTATATTTGGCTCAAAAACTAAGGTTGTTTCCCCCGTTGCATGTCCCTGTCATTAGCTCCCAACGAATGTAGGTTGGTATGGATGCTGGTAGACTTAGGATTATGTGATGTTGTGCTGGATATGAATGTGTTGTATGTAAGTTAATTTATGAAAAAAATGATAATCCACGTATGTGTTTCGGAATTTTGTAAAAGTGTGTGAGAATATGACCATTGTTTCGGCCTTGTTGCCTTAGTTGTGAATATTGTGGTTGTTAATTTTACGTACATAAAGTCATGAAGATCGTGATGTTCATAAAAAGGAAATGAGGCTGATTTGAATGAGAATCCCATAGTCAATTGATTCTATGAATGATGCACTTGAAATTACGTCAAAACGGAATTCATGAATGTAACTTTGTGCTAAGAAGTGCCTTAATGTTATGAGTTAGAAAGTGACCAAAAATCCCAGCATTGTACAAGTTATTTAAGACTAAATAAAAATGCATATGAATCTGGAAATTTTAAATAAAATAAAAGAATGAGGCCACTAGGAATTGAACCCGTGACCTCATCCTTGGGCGAAATAGACACGGAAAAGGGTGAGGGCTGGGGGGTTCGATCCTGGGTCTGAGCAAGGGTATGAATAAGAGAAAAATTAATGAGGGGAGTGGGATTCGAACCCACCACCCCTCGGTCAGAATTCATGAAGAGTAGAATGGAAACTAAAAAGAAAAAGGTGTTGGGGCTAAGGGGATTCGAACCCCTTAGCTACTGCCCGCGAAAATTAAATGATAAAACAAGTGAGGCCATGGGGGTTCGATCCCATGACCTCACTGTACATGCTCCTAACTTAGAGAAAATATTAAAAATATAATTATGGGGCTATGGGGGTTCGAACCCACCACCTCACAGCCCTTAGCAAAAATTTATTAAAAGAAAGGAGGCTGTGGGGGTTCGAACCCATAACCTCCTTACTTGGGCGAAATTAAGAGAAAAATAAAAGAGGCTGTGGGGGTTTGATCCCACAACCTCTTGGTTAAAGAAAGAATAGGAGAATATTATGCTAATGAAAAATAAAAAGTGGGGTTGTGGGGACTCGAACCCACAACCCATCGGCCAATGCAAGAGAGATTTAAAATAGAAAAGTAAGCCTTCAAATTAAATATTGTTATTTGACTTAGAGCTTAAAATGTTATGAATATTAGAATAAAATCAATTAAAAATGTAAATGATATCCAATTGATTCAAGACATGGGATTCCTTGCCCAAATTTCTGTATTGATACGTAAATCATACGTGAACAAAACATACAAGAATAAATGCCACCTACTTAGATCTAATTCAAGATCTTGACATAAATACAAGATACATAAGTCTTGTACAACATAATCTTAGGAATGTAAGAATTACTTAACGAACTACGAATGAAGCCTCATGGCTTGTGTGTATAGACTCATAAGTCTAACATACGTTCAAAAGTAAGTGAACCTAAGATGTATGAAATGAAATGATGAACCCTAGAAGGGTTAAGTATGAGTGTAAATACACTAAATGACCAAGTGCATTGGCATATGATGAGATGAACAATGAAATGATGAAATGAACATTCACATAATAAAAGGTGAGTAACTATGAAAAAGCAAAGGGGCTAATGATAATGAATGTGGTGACAACATGATATGAGGCTAATGTAAATGATGAGAGTAATCTCAAATGAGCCTAAGTAAATGTTACCAACACGTACTCACCTATGAGGGTGTAAGATAATGAAGAGACAAGTCTCTATGAACACTCTAATGAGAGTATTGAGCTTAACACACTCAATAAGAATGATGAGATGAGAAATCATCTAATGAGCTATGATGTCCTCATACTAGAAGCCAACTTCCATGACGTATGAGATGAATGTAATGGAACTTTATACTGAGCACCGATAGACTAGCTATGAGCGGTGATGCCTTCTTTCGGGAAGGGCGGAGGTTCACATAACTCTCATGAGATGAGACTGTCTGGCTTGCCGGGTATGGGTTTCCTTATATCTCCTAGTCTTCGAACCTATACTGCCAATATAGGGATCTGGCGGGGTTAAATTCCCATATACGCTAGCATGTTATTGGATCACTTTGGCCGGTGATTCCACCTCTTTTCGGTGTGGGGGAGACACTGGATTTCATGATGCTCACATGATCTATGTCGGTTAAAGTTAAAGTTCCCAATGAATGAATGAGGTCAGCCTCAAGTGATGCACATAATGAAATGAATGAATACCAAAGGTGTTAGGATAGGATAATCAAAAGGTGAGTTAGATTCAAGTAATGACATTAGGTCATTCTTGGTCACTGCACAACGAACCTAATGAAAGTCTTAGACTACATCCTAGGTATAACTGGTGGTTACACTGGACTATGAACGAAATGAAATGAAGTACGTATGAATGAATGAAGCAGACTCTATGTTTGCTAATGAAGACTCCCTAGTTGAGGTCCCATATGTTGAGCCCTCATTTCTGGGATGTCTTAATGTCAAGTCCATGATTCCAAGGTCTCATGGCATATGAATGAATGATATGAAAGAAATTATGTGCTACATGTAAAATGTATTGTATGCTATATGAAATGTGCTATGTGTAAATGTTATGTGCTGTGTGCAAATGTGAAAAGTACGATGATGTATGTTATTGTCATGGTATCACTTTCCTAATCCAAATTTGGAAAGCTCACTTACTTTCCTAATCCAAATTTGGAAACTTTCCTAATCCCAATTTGGCAAGTCCACTGTCTTGACTTCCAAAAATCATGTTGTTAGGAAAGAGCTATTCTTTCTCATGCATGTCCTTGGTGTGTGCTTGCATATACCCATACTTAGTACAAGTGTGTACTAACCCTATACAAACTCTACTATTTTAGGTGCAGGCACAGGTGGACGATAGAGCTACAGGATCATCGCTGCAGTTATCCGGACGTCCAGCATTCATCCGGTTTTGGTAGGTCCTCATGCTTTCGAGGATGCTACTGTTTATGTTCTAGCTTCGTTTAGGGGTTGAGCTAGTGGATCATGTTCCATTAGCGTTTCTTTCTTATTTTATTCATACTATGTATGGGTGGCATTTTGGCAATTATACGATTATATTATTGGACTATTTCTTTCATTTGATTATCTCTTAATGTTTAGATAGTTGATGTTGAAAAAATTACGAATGTATTAGAAATGTTTAGTAAGTAATGTTTAGAAATAAAAAGTTTTTAATTTTCGCTAAAATTAACCTATATAAAGTAAGGATGACGTATGTAGGCTTGTCTGCGACCTCTGAGAGGTCAACGACGCCGGTCTCGTCTGGGTCTAGATTCCAGTCGTGACAAAAGTTCTCTTGGAGAATGAAGTCCAGGAGGGAAACCCATACCTTGAGTAGAACTTCATCTACGAAGACCACTTTTAACGAGACCTTGAACCTACCTTGAATTCGCCCTAGAGATCGATGAACTTTTTCATGTTTAAGAATTCTTGATACTGCTTTTGCGTTCTGTGAAAGTCTAAGTGTTTTGATCGTGAATAATTAGGTTTAGGAACTGACTTTGACTTATTAAACTGAGGTTATTTTAGTAAATTAACCAACTGATTAGTAAATTACCAAAACGCCTTTCCTAAGTTGACTAAACATAGGAAGATGTTGACTTTGACCAAAATCTGGAAACCGCCATTGACCCTTGTTTCGGTTAACATTTTGACTTTTAATTAATTAATTAAATCCTTTAGTTAGGTACTAGGTTGTCCCAAAGTTAGTTAGGTGCCACTCGACCAAGTCCTAGGTTGTCGGGTGCATTAGGGGGTCCAATTCGGTTAATCCTAGGTTAGTTGTCTAGTTAGGATAGTTGGTTAGGACTTAGGGATAGTCAGGCTGGCTGGTCCCACATGGAGACACCCGCCCGTGCGTGTCTTGCCTAACCGCCCTAGCCGAATTCGGTTAGGATGGTCCCGTGGTCCCCCTTGGCCGACTCCTTCACATGTGATGCCCATGTGCATGCACATGGGTTTGTTGCACTTTCCTAACTAATTTATCTAGATGGCTCATTTGGGAATGTTTACTTATTGTCCCAAGGACCCTAACCATGTCCTTGGGCACTGCTTAATTTACATGATCATTTCAAATGGTCATGTGCTATGGTATATAGGCTTGACACTTGGATGCCTCATACCTCACACGTTGGTTGTGGGTCTATATGTACATAGTGCTAATTATATTAGATTAGGGTCTTCATTGTAGGTAATTTATTGAACATCAATCTTGTATTGGGGTATGGCAACCCAAAAAGTGTATTTCATATTCGTATATAGAAAATTGGCTAATACCTCTTAGCCAATTTTTCTATACTATGCCAAATATTTCTCAATATTGGGCATTGGGGTGCCTATGTAACCCTAATAGGCTATCCTAAGGGCTTGCTGGGCTCTTCATTAGACGTATGATTTTCCGGAATGTTACATTATTCCCCCTTAGGAACATTCAGCCCCGAATGACACACATCATTTAAACAAAAAGGGTGATTTTCGAAAGTTACTTTATCATGCTTAAACTTTTCTCTTTTGTGAATATCTGATTCACACTTATTTGGATGATGCATAACATTCAAGCTTATCTGAAGCTTCATATTTGAAATTGAGGAATTTCCTTCTCAATCACACTTAACTTAATGCACATCACAACTCATGCAATACAAAAATCATGTCTATGCTACACAAAAACAGCAACATGAAATGCAAACATGACTAAATTTTAACTCACATAGTGCTATTATAAGACATATGATTAGTGACCTACCTCACCAAATCGACTAAAGCACCTATACTTAGAGTTTTCTTAAACATAAACCAGACTTAGGAAGAGAATATCTAACCTTAAGAACTGAACAAATGAGGGTAGAGGATCTCATATCGGCCTCGGCCTCCCACGCTGCTCCCTCAACAAGATGGTTCTGCCATAGGACCTTCACGGTGGCAACTTCCTTGTTCCTTAGCCGCTTCACTTGGCGATCTAAAATTTCGACTGGAACCTCTTCATAAGAAAGGTTCTCATTAACTCCTAACCCCTCCACATGCAGGATGGATGCTGTATCGCCTAGAAATTTTTTAAGCATAGAAACGTGAAACACTGAATGAAAAGAAGCCAAGTCTTGAGGTAATTTCAGCTCGTATGTAACGTTTTCCACTCGCTGTAAGATCTCATAAGGACCTATATACCTCGGACTCAACTTGCTTTTCTTACCAAACTTCATCACCCCTTTCATGGGTTATATCTTCATGTAGACTTGATCATCACCTAAAACTCAAGAGCTCTCATTCGGTTATCTGCATAGGATTTATGACGTCTGTAAGCAGTAGCCAATCTGTCCCTAATCATCTTCACCTTCTCCACTGACTCATGCACGATCTCGGGACCAAGGATGGCCGATTCTCCTACTTCGAACCAGCCAATCAGAGATCTACATCTTCGGCCATATCATGCTTCGAAAGGTGCCATTCCAATACTGGAATTGTAGCTATTATTGTAAAAGAACTATATCAGCGGCAAGTGATCATCCCTACTCCCCTTGAAGTCAATCACACATGCTCTCAACATGTCTTCAAGGGTCTGGATGGTACGCTATGCTTGCCCATCTGTATGCGGATGGAAAGCAGTACTA
Source organism: Solanum lycopersicoides (assembly GCA_022817965.1). Classification (NCBI taxonomy): domain Eukaryota; kingdom Viridiplantae; phylum Streptophyta; class Magnoliopsida; order Solanales; family Solanaceae; genus Solanum; species Solanum lycopersicoides. The sequence goes on from CM040623.1 coordinate 17,784,027, forward strand.
AACTTCACCTGTGTACCCAAACTTCTCTGGAAAGATTTCCAAAAATGAGAAGTGAATTGGGCCCGTCTTTCCGAAATGATAGATAGAGGAATCCCATGCCATCTCACTATCTCATCTATAGAAAGCTTGGCATAGTCTTCGGCCTTGAAGGTAGACTTCACAGGTATGAAGTAAGATGACTTGGTTATTCTGTCAACAATAACCCAAATGGAATCATGTAGTTTCCTAGTCTTTGGAAGACCAACCACAAAATCCATGTTAATAGCCTCCCACTTCAACGTTAGGATCTCAATCGTCTGAGTGAGACCTCCAGGCTTAAGGTGTTCGGCCTTAACCTGTTGGTAGTTTGGACACTCCTCCACGAAATTAGAAATATCTCACTTTATGCCTTCCCACCAATAGACCTCTTTAAGGTCTTGGTACATTTTGGTGGCACGTGGATGGGTGGAATATCGGGAACCATGAGCTTCTACCAAAATACTTGACCTCAAATCATTCACATTGGGCACACATAATCTGTTCTGATATCTGAGTACGCCATCTCCAACTAACGAGAATAACTCGTTCAACTTACTCAATACCGAGTCTTTCAACTCCATGAGTACTGGGTCAAGGTGTTGATTGGCTTTAACATCTACAACAAATGAGGATTCGGAACTTGAGTGAACCGAAACACCCCCACTTGGTGCATGTGTCAGTCGTACACCCAATCTTGCCAATTGGTGCACCTCTTTAACCAGCTCCTTGTTCTCATCATCAATATGTGAAACGCTTCCCATGCTTAGTCTCCTCAATGCATCGGCCACCACATTGGCCTTACCTAGGTGATAGCGCACACTCATATCATAATCCTTGAGAAGTTCTAGCCATCTCCTCTAACGAAGATTCAACTCCCTCTGTGTGAATACATACTGAAGACTCTAATGGTCAGTATACATATAAACATGTACACCATATAAATAATGTCTCCACATCTTCAACGCAAAGACAACCGCGGCTAGTTCAAGATCGTGAGTAGGGTAGTTCTTTTTGTGGATTTTCAATTGTCTTGATGCGTATGCAATCACCTTACCATTCTGCATGAGAACACATCCGAAACCTACTCGGGAAGCATCACAATATAACACATACCCCTCACCACTTCTCGGCAACATCAACACTGGGGCCGAAGTGAGTCGGTTCTTGAGTTCTTGAAAACTCTTTTCACATTTCTCGGACTACTCAAACTTCGCCTTCTTCTTTGTCTATTCGGTCAATTGTGCAACAATAGTGGAAAACCCTTCCACAAACCTGCGATAATAATTGGATAAACCGAAAAAGCTCCGAATATCTGTAGGAGTAAGGGGTCTCGGCCAATTCTTCACCGCCTCAACCTTCTTAGGATCAACTTCAACACCTTGGTCGGTCCTAACATGACCAAGAAAGGTCACTGATCTCAACCAAAATTCACATTTGCTGAACTTTGCATACAGCTGATGCTCTCTGAATACTTCCAATGTCTTTCTTAAATGTACATCATGCTCTTCTTTAGACTTAGAGTATATGAGAATGTCGTGTATGAATACTATGATGAAAGAATCAAGGTACTCACATAAGACCCTATTATTAAGGTCCATAAACACGGCTGGTGCGTTAGTGAGACCGAATGACATGACCAGAAACTTATAGTGCCCATACTAGTACGAAAAACCATCTTAGGAATGTCTTCTCGCCTCACTCTAAGCTGATGGTAGCCTGAACGAAGGTCTATCTTTGAAAATAAACTTGAACCTTGGAGTTGGTCAAACAGATCGTCGATTCTGGGAAAAGGGTACTTATTCTTTATAGTGACATTGTTGAGCTGCCGAGAATAAATGCACATTCTAAGGGTTCCATCCTTTTTCTTTACGAACAACACTGGAGCACCCCATGGGGATATGCTCGGCTGGATGAAGCCCTTATCAAGTAGATCTTTTAACGGCAACTTCAACTCTTTGAGTTCAGCTGGTTCCATCCTATACGGGGGAATAGAAATTGGCTTGGTGTTGGGATCTAAATCAACACCAAAGTCAATCTCACGTTCAGGAGGGACTCCTGGTAAATCCTCCTGGAAGACATCTGGGAACTTATTCATTATTGACATAGAATCTATGGAAGGTATTTCTTGATCTAAGTCATTGAATCTAACTAAGTGGTATAAATACCCCTTATATATCATCTTATTGGCCTCTAAGTTTGAAACAATTTGGCCGACTGGACTTGAACCACGCCCTTCCCATTCCAGTTCTAACTCATTTGGAAACTGAAACCTTACTACCCTATTTCGACAGTCTATTGTGGCATAACAGTTGTGAAGTCAATCCATACCAAAGATTATGTCAAAATCGAGCATGGCTAACTCCACTAGATAAGCATGAGTGACTATATCAAGGACGTTAATTGGGAAATTTTTGTACACTCTCTCGGCTCTAATGTCGTCCCCTATGAGAGTACTTACTAAAATTAGATCATGCAAGATTTCAGGAAGCACATCAAATCTACTAGCTATCAATGGAGTGACTAATGATATAGCGGATCATGGATCTAAGAATGCATACACAGGGAAATTAAATACATGCAACGTACCCGTGACTACATCAGCTTACTTCTCTTGATCTTCTCTACCTTTCAGTGCATAAAACATGTTCCTCTTGGGAGGTTCAGCTGCAGCATTTGCATTCAGCCGAGGCTGAGCATTTACCTTGGCTTGATTATTCACTTGAGGACAGTCTCGGACCATGTGTCCACTTTTGCCGAACCCGAAACAGGTGTTAGTACCTACCAAACATTCACCTCCATGTGAATGCCCACACTTTCCACAAGGCTTGTTGGTTCACTTGACGTTACAGTCATTGCCCTTTCTTGGGCCAGACGTATTCTCCTTAGCTCTTGAATTACCTGAAGTAGTGGAGTTACCTGAGTGCCTCTTGAACATAGGCCTATTTTGGACTCCAAATGAGCCCCTACCCGAGCTCGAACTAGGCTAGTCCGCGGCCTTAGGCTTCTTGCCTTCGTGAATTCGCCTCTTGCGGTAGCTCTCCTCTACTTGCTGAGCATGTACCATCAATTTGTCCAAATCCATGTTGTCATGCAGCATGGATGCCCGACAATCTTCTACCAGATCCTCAGATACGCCAGTAACGAATATGCTCATCTCATCCCTTCTATTTGCCACCGGAGAAGAAGCATACTTTGAAAGTTTAACAAACTTCAAGGAATACTCCTTGACAACCATACCTCCCTGCCTCAGGTTGATGAACTCTTAAACTTTGGGTTCCCTTTTCTCTCTGGGAAAGAACCTCTCCAGAAAGGCAGTCTTGAGAACATCCCAAGTGATGGGCACATCTTCTCTATCTCGGCCATCAATCCACATCCGGTACCAAACCTGTGCCATATCCTTGAGTTGATGTGCAGTCAACTTAGCCTTTGCCTCCTTATCAACTCCCATGGCTTACAGAATCTTGTGGACCTCATCTATGAACTCCTGAAGATCCTCGTTGGCCTTGGACCCGTAGTACACTGGGGGATTCATCCTGGTGAAGTCCCTCAGCCTGCTAGCCATGGTACTATCATGCGGGTTCTCTCTGGGAGCACCTTCTCTCGCGGCGTGAGCCATGATGTCTTGAGCCTGAGCCTGAGTCGTGATGGCTTGTGCCATTTGCAGCAAAGCATTCCTCACTTCACCTTCTGTCAATCCAGATGGGTTGACAGGCACTTGTGCGGCAGCAGCTGGGGCTTGAGGAGGAGCTTGATTCCCTTTCGCAGCTGCTTTCTCAACTCTTCTCACGGCATTCCTCCTTGTGTTCATTTTCTACACGTATACACAAGAAGAGATTTAGATCCTCAAAATGACATAAAATGTCACAACTCTACATGGCACAATAAAGTGTAGAAGAAGGGAGAATTTCCTATCACCGCGTAGTCTCTAAGTCATGATTGTGGTGCGCTTCACAACCATAAGCTAGAAACTACGTAACGTGGTTGTGTTGAGCTTTAGATCCTAGGTAATTTAACCTCATGCTCTTATACCAAGTTTGTAACCACCCGGATTCTTGAATCATAATCGCCACCGGCGTCGTTGACCTCTTAGAGGTCAGAGAAAAGCCTCATCTTGCACTCATCACATTCATCTAGTTAAATTTGCGGAAAATTTAAAACTTTTTATATGTATGAAGTTTACTTAGACTTCATATAGTCATTACATATTAACAACATATACGAAACTCAACATAAAGAGAACAACAATCTATCATAAAGAATCAATTCGAAACTGAAGATGAATATATCATAAATAGTTTACCAAACACGGCCTTATTACAAAGCTTCGAAATGAAAGTACGAAAGAAATGCTAGGGAAAACACCCACTATATATATCTAAAACTAAGGCTATACTAATGTGTGTAGTATCCTCGAAATCGAGAGGACCTACCAAATGGTCTGGGGAAACGCTGAAATCCAAACCACTGCAAGTGACGTCAATCTATCCTCTGACCTGCACCTATAAAAATAGTAAATAGTAGAGGGTTAGTACACCACTTTTACTATGTATGGGTGTATTCAAACATACACATAAAGCTATGCATGATCAATGAAAGCTCTTCCTAAGCAACATGCCATTTCTGGAAAGTCTAGTCCTTAGACTTTCATAATTTGTTAGTTGTGAATTGTGATATGAATATGATGTATTTTAATGCATTCAAAGTACACATCTCATTTTCTATATGATTACAAGCCATTAGTATCATCAACATATTTTTAGAACCACTCACGCGAGGATTTGAAAATTTGATTGCCCAAACCCGAGAGCTCCTCTTTAGGGACTTAGATTTATTTTCAATCTTTTTCTTCTTCTTGTTGTGTAGTTCAATAATTCCTTTGGTCCTATGTTTTACTTACAAGTTCAATGATTCATCGTAGTCTCATACCCACAATGAATCGATGTAAGTAAACCAAGGACTAAGGAATGATTTCCCTACCTTATAGTGAGTCATTCTTTACACTATATACTCATTAACATCTCGTACGCCAGTCTCTATTGTCTATGCCACATATTTCATTAGTTTCATGTTAGTGAAGTCATGAGGTATTTAGTTAACATTATGTTTCTACTTCCCTTTATTGGCATCATATAAGAAGTCATTATAAGCCAATCCTTTTTGGGTTGTGCCCATTATTTGCTGAAACTTCATGAGTGTGATATTGGCACTTGACATTCTTAAGCTCTTCATTATTTCTCACTTTGACCATATGTTCCATCATGATCATTCATTCTCACTTTCATAGAGACATCATAAAGAATAAGATCATGCGAGCTAACATGAAATCCAGTGTCTGCCCCACACCAAAAATTGGTGATTCACCTGTTAAAATGAATCTAGACCATGTGAGTTACTCATGAAATCCAGTGTCTTCCCCACATAAGGAAATGGGTGATCCCATCTAAGGCGAATCCATCTCAAGTGTTCACTCCACACTGAAAAGGAGTGGCTCAAGGCTATAGTGAACCAAGAACATATCGTGAGCATTAACCAACATAGATCATTTGAGATAATCATGAAATCCTGTGTCTTCCCCACACCGAAAAGGGGTGGATTCACCGGCCAAGGTGAAACCGTACATGCCTAGCTCGCTTAGCTGGAAACCACTGACTAGTTCCTATGTTGGCTAGACATAGCTCGAAGACTAGGGACTTAATGAGACTACTTATCCACCTCGGTGGTAGCCTCGTCGCATGAGACTTACACGTGCAAGCACATGCTCATAACTAGTCTATCGGTGATGTGCTCACTTTCATTAACTTCTTTATATTTTAGAGTTGACTCAAGCATTATAGACGCTTGCTTCTAGATTGAGATTTACTTACTCTTTTGATGACTTGCCATCCTTACTTTACAATGATGAAATGTGAATTGTCGTTACATAACATCATTACTTTACATTGATGAAATGTGAATTGTCCTTACATATCATCCTTACTTTACATTGATGAGATGTGAATTGTCCTTACATCTCATCCTCACTTTACATTGATGAAATGTGAATTGTCCTTACATATCATCCTTAGGTGTTAATGAGACTAGTCTCACACATTCTAACACCTTCATTCGTGAGTATTCTTTTAACATAGTAGCTTAGGTGTAAGTTAGACTTGTCTCACTTTTTTTAACACCCCATTCTGGTCACTTATTTAGTTTAGACCCCTTTAATTATTTTATAACTCGCGTTACTTCTTTACTTTAGTGTAGAAGCTTCATATCATCGTTTATGGACGATGAGCACTTCATTCAATGAATTTCATATGTTCATAGTTCATTCTTTTGGAGCATGTTGGGAGTTGTCCCAATGAATGGCATGCCCTTGGTTATGGATTCATTGACTTACATTAGAAGTGCTTATAATATCATTTGATATTCTAACTACACAAGATTGGCATATGATTATTATTGGCATAATCATTTGGGATGTTATACTAGCAAATCATTTTTATTGGCATAAGCCAATTTTATGTATGTTCATATTTAAATTAATAATGTATGAACCTTTAGCCAATCTTTCAATCATTTACATAAGCTCCTAGCCATTAGCATGCATTCGTTTTGACAATGTGGTGTTAGCCAACTTTATTGGCATCAGATAGTTAATTCATTGAAGATGTGATTTCATAGATGTCTTTGAGCCAATTCTTAGTTCATGACCTTAGGGTAACGTTTTTAAGACATATTGGACAACATCATATTAGCATTTGACGACTTTAGCATCTTCATAACGTTAAAAAACAACAAGTCAACATTTGTCACACACACATCAACACTTGACATTTACGGACGTAACTAACATATGATCGGTTCGTAATTCACGTTGTAAACATTAGCTTTATACGATTTTAAGTTCATAGGTTCATGTACATTCTTCAGTGAAGAACAGTACACATAAAATCAACCAGCACCACATACCAACAACATGATCTCTAACCTATTCAACATGGAATCGAAGAGGATACTAGGGACAAGAAGCTCGACGAGAACACGGGAACAACCCTAGTTTTCAAGATCGTTGAATCGTTGGAAAGAAAGTTCTCATGGAGAAAGAAGTCCAGGAGAGAAACCCTTACCTTTAGTAGAACTTAATCTACGAAGACCACTTTGAACAATACCTTGAAGCTACCTTGAATTCGCCCTAGAGATCGATGAAATTTTTTCCCATTTTAGCATTTTTGATAATGCTTTTGCGTTCTGTCAAAGTCTAAGTGTTTTGATCGTGAATAATTAGGTTTAGGAACTTACTTTGACTTATTAAACTAAGGCTATTTTAGTAAATTAACGAACTGATTAGTAAATTACCAAAAGGCCCTTCCTAAGTTGACTAAATATTGGAAGATGTTGACTTTGATCGAAATCTGGAAATCGGCATTGACCCTTGTTTCGATCAACATTTTGACTTTTAATTAATTAATTAAATGCTTAATTTAATTAATTTAGGGACCTAGGGAAATTACCAAAACAACCCTAAGTCACTAGGACCATAACTAACAACTTTGGACCATCCTAGGTTAGGTACTAGGTTGTCCCTAAGTTAGTTAGGTGCCACCCGACCAAGTCCTAGGTTGTCGGGTGCATTAGGGGGTCCAATTCGTTTATTCCTAGGTTAGTTGTCTAGTTAGGATAGTTGGTTAGGACTTAGGGTTAGTTAGGCTGGCTGGTCCCACATGGAGGGACCCGCCCGTGCGTGTCTTGCCTAACTTCCCTAACCGAATTTGGTTAGGGTGGTCCCGTCGTCCCCCTTCGCCGGCTCCTTCAGTGTGATGCCTATGTGCTTGCACATGGGTTTGTTGCACTTTCCTAACTAATTTATCTAGATGGCTCATTTGGGAATGTTTACTTATTGTCCCAAGGACCCTCACCATGTCCTTTGGCACTGCTTAATTTACATGATCATTTTAAATGGTCATGTGCTATGGTATATAGGCTTGACACTTGGATGCCTCATACCTCACACGTTGGTTGTGGGTCTATATGTACATAGTGCTAATTATATTAGCTTAGGGTCTTCATTGCAGGTACATTTATTGAACATCAATATTGGATTGGGGTATGGTAACCCAAAAAGTGTATTTCTTATTCGTATATAGAAAATTGTCTAATACCTCTTAGCCAATTTTTCTATACTATGCCCAATATTTGGGTGCCTATGTACCCCTAATAGGCTATCCTAAGGGCATGCTGGGCTCTTCATTAGACATATTATTTTCCGATACGTTACAATTATCTTAGTAGTCCAAGTAAGAAATGAAGAGTCTGTAGAAATTCCCTTGACCTTGGACCGTGTAAAATATGAATGTTCTGCCAGCGAGTACTTTGATGAATTGAGCAAGTTTGATTACCAACACGAATCAGTCTCTTCTTCTAAAAACAACTCAAAAAATAAGAGAGTTAGTGCTTTAGTCATTATAATCAACCAAGAATAATATAAAACGAATAACATTTGTTTTTCTTAAAACAAATTAGTCCAAAATTCTAGGGGGCGGAGACTTCAAAAGTGATCAAATGGATAAAATTTGATCATATGTGAACTCAAATTTTGACGAAAGAAAGGTATTTGAACAAAACAAACTACATGATTTGAGTAAAAATTCAAATGTTTATTTTTTGGGAAGTTCAACTGAAAAGCTCTTATAATTGACTAGAAACTGACGTAAATTTTAGTAACGCCGGCTAGGTAGGTATAGATAATTATTTTCAATAAGCAACGAGGTCAACGTGAATTTGAATGATGACCTAATATTTTTTAAAGCTCTATTGAACCTAGAACTTGAGTGATTTTCAACGTATTTTTGTAATGGAGTTAAAGTATTTTGGAAGGTTTGAAAAATTTGATTGATGTTCTAAGACATTGGAATGGAATAATGGACAAATTATGCTAAAAGAAAAGCATATGTATATAAACACATAGGTTAAACAAGCACAAATGAAACAAATTTTGTAACATTTAACACACAAACAATATATAACACAAATAATATATAACGCCTCCTAACATACATGTGACCTTTTAAGCCAAAGGTAAGCATAACTTTTGAAAGACGTGTACATCGTTTGTAAAACGTTCCATTGCCCAAAAATATTTATACAAAACTTATAAAATAAAACAAACGGGGATACATAATAGAGGGGAAGGAAATAAATATCAGTCCCACGGAAGGGTAAAGTGGTAAATTAAACTAATATTCCATATGAAATCTTCATTCTCAAACTTCTTGATGCTTTTGAATTTCTTTTTGATGAGGAGAATCTTCCTTTGACTTAAATAAAGAAACTACCTATATATAAAAAAAATAAAAAAATAAAAACCCGACACCAAGGGACAATGGTACACACAAATCGACATACATGTCCTTCAAATTTAACTAAGAGTTGGATGATCGTCTTATGTTGACGGTGGGTCAATTAGACTCAAGGTAGTCTTGTAATGGTCCCAATACGCCTTGGGTAGTCAGTCGTCTTAGTTTAATGCACCTAAAAAGATGGTTTTGGTTGAGATCTAACTTAGTTGACTAAGAGTTGGTTCAAAGACTAGACATGGTTACCCGTGTTGGACAAACTACGGGCTGAAGTATAATAAACGACATTGGATGACCCCAAGCCAACTATTCGTTTATCACTTCAAAAGAGTTCGAAGATTCTTTTCTGAAGGACAGTCGTGGTAAGCTACATAACCGCCTTTGTCCTAATGCATTCTATTTCCCATTTGGCGGAAATTATGTCATGATATGCAATATGAAAATAGTACATTAAGAATTTAAACAAATAATAGAAAATTAACAATTAATACAAATAAATAGTTAGCCAAATAATAAAATCATTTTGGTTAAAACCTAGATGAATGACCAGCGGATTTCGCCATTCTATTACGATCCAATTTCAAAAAATAAAAGGTTTCGAAGCCGATTTCGCAACTTTGGCCAATTTTGATAGAGTTTTAGAAAACAAATTGTAATTTTGGGAAGTCACCACTTAATTTTTTAGAGAGAATTAAGAAAACCATTCAAAAGGGTAATTTTAAAAGAAAACATTTAAACAAAACTAGAGTTTTAGGTAAGGGTTCAAATAATTCACTAAGAAAGGGATTAGGCACCTTAGAGAATCCGCTAACACGCGGTTTACCAACGAATTTTAGAAGCTTGGCTATTTTTGTAAAAAAAAACATTTAAATTACTTGAAAAAATCTTATTTTATTTATTATTATTATTTTTGAAAAAATGAGAAATCTTTTGATACTTGTACATTTTTATTATCCCAAATAATGAAATAATCCAAATATTAAAGTATGAAAAGTAAAATTCTAACTTAACAATTTATCCGAGTCAAGTTTCGAGTCAAATAATCAACACAATAACTTAAACATGGATTTGAAAGCTAAATACTAACTATAAAAGAATATAAATAATTCTCAAGTTAGTCTCGAAGCTTAGAGAGTCTAACTTAAAAGAGTTGGAAAATTCAAATATTTAAAGTAAGAAACTAACGAAATAAAGAGTTATTTAGAAACTTCCAAGGATTCATCTAAGTTAGATAAAATAAAATTTAGAAGTTAGAAGAAAATATCACAATATAATGAAAACAAAGTGTGAATGGAAGTTGGACATCAAGTCCGTTTGCTGCCGCTGCTGCCCGGATTTTGACTTTTTAAGTCCGAAAATTCCCAGTTCTAGTCCCCTTAAGGGACTGCTGCTGGTTTGTCGGGTTTTAACCCAATAATACTAGCTCCGTTTTCTTGACTCCGGCGAGGTTGATTCAAAGAGAGGACAATGCAAGAGAGGGGAGTCCATTGGACTCATTCGGAGAGAGTGTTCATGAAAACAAAAAACAGAAAATGATAAGGATAAATATGAGTATAATGATAACACAACAAACTAAACAATGTTTCACCACCAAACACTAACTCAAACAAGCTGAAATGATCCAAGCAGTTAAACAGAAAACTTGAATGACATATTGGCGTACAAAGAGATGAAATTCACTATATGAGAAACACTTATTAAACCTTTAGAAATAAACCATGAGAACTCAAACCTTAACAGAGGAGAAAGATTTTCTAAAGCAAACAATGAAATAAATGATTTTTGAGCAGATCTGGACAGCATAAAAAAAACAAAAAAAAAACTTCTATGTTATAAAATATGCTCTAAGACGAAAGTTACAGGGCTCTTGCAATATGTGGAAGTTGAACATAATCAACAACTTAAATGACTTCAACAAGACAAATTTTAATCCTAAAACCTTTCTTTTATATTCAAATTAAAACAAACCATAACTATAATTTCAGTCACAGAAAGAACATCAAAAAATAAGTTAGGAAAGACAACAAATATTCTATCAAAAATCCTAAGAGTTGCACTTAAGAGTTCTAGATTCACCTTGGCAAAGAAAAATCAGACGGGTGATGGAAACATAATCTGGTTAGCATATGGACACTCGGACAAATAACGATAGATATACCAAGATATAAACAACTTTAGAAACAGTTAAGCTAACACTCCAAGAGAGGCAAGAATACTAGACATAAATCTAACTATCTTCACTTAGAAATGAAATACTCATGAAAAATATCAAGACAACTAAAAAGGAAGAATAAATTTGCATCATATAACGCAACTAGAATACTGTTCCATCTTAAAACTACATGCCTGACCTAAAGAATTTAAGGTGAAAATCGAAAAAAAGAAGAAGAGACAACCAGCAACTTAAAGAAAACAAATGCCAAAATCTTGGAAGAAAAGAAAAGCTATAAAGTATTGGTACACAATTGTGGATCAAAGAAACTAGGCAGGAACTTAAGATACTTTTACATTGAAAAATAAATCAGAGAATCTTAAAGGCAGTAAACAAACAAACGAGCAACTAGCTTCACCCTAATTATCAATGCAATATCTACTAGAGATAGAATGAAATAACATAGCAACTAATAGACTAGGAACTAACAGAAACAATTTAAGGAAGATCTTAATAGACTCACACCCAAATTATGACCATATTAACAGTAGATGAAAAATTCAGTGATTGATTCAAAAACTGATTATCGATGAGTCTATTGCTTAAAACGGAAAAGAGAGTAAAAGATTACACAGCACAACCTGATGTAACTAGTTAACACCACCTAATTCCTAAGATGTTAAGCTAACACAAGCCTCCATTCTTGAGAATTGAGGTTAAAGCAAAAGATAAGATCTAAAACTTACAAAGAGTGCTAAAAATTTAAGTTAAATCAACATACTTTTATTTAGTTAACTGGATTAGGCATACATAATCAATAAAAGCCAACTAAACACAACACAGAACATTACATTAGGAACTAACAATTAATATAAATAGACTAATCACAACAAAGAACATCATATTAAGAACAAACAATTAATATAAATGGACTAAACACTACACAGAACATCACATTAAGAACAAACAATTAATATGAAACTAAGAGAACTAAAAGGATGATTGGTACCTGGTTCTGGGAGTGAACCAGACAACGAGTTTGATGGAGGACGATTCCCACCACCTTTTCCAACTCGAATAAACTCAAAATTTTAAACTACTGAGACGAGAATTCCAAAACCTTTTCAGGGGTACTCTCTAGTCTCCAAACTCATTCCTTTGAACAGTGAATGAGAAGGGTATTTATAGGGGTTAAGAAAATCTGAAAATCACAGCCCAGAGCCGATGTGGGACTGTGAGTAATTTGAAAATTGCAGAGGATAAGGCATGAGCTGGAAGTAGTACTAATTCCATGGGAAAATTAATGAGGGCCTCTTGATTTCGAGCAAGGACGAGAGGCACGCGAGATTGCAACACCTGGCTAAATCGAGTATGATTCACGTACAAACGGATAAGAAGAGAGGAAGAGAACGAAGCGCTACTGCTCGCTGGACTCGGACGACTGGAGCTCGGGTCGATTTCTTGGTTTCGCAAGCTCGTTATTTTTGTCTCAAAGAAGAAGAAGGGTGTTTTGAGTTTAAAGGGGAAAAGGGCCGGGTATGAGGTAATTGGGCCAGGGAATTGGGTTTTCTTTTGTTTGAATTGAAAAACTTAGGTCCAATTTGATTTCAAAGGGAAAAGGACCCTTGGTCTTGAAAAATAATAAGATGATAATATTTTTAATGAAATAAATTATATATATAATCAATTAATAAGCTTCTTGATTTTAAAAAAAGTGAAATAATTAACTAATTATCATAACTAAGACTAAATGCAACACTTATTAAAATTTTGATTAGTCTAAGTAAAACTAAGATAAGTATTAAGTTAATTGTTCAAATAAATGTGTATCCAAACTCGCACACAAATTTATAGGTATATAAATATAGAAATATATGATTGCCTCTAAATATAAAAACAAAATCAAGCTTTAAACATTTTGTATTTTTTTGAAAAAAATTTATTTCCAATTTTTTAAAATTTAAGAAGCTTAAAAATTAATCAAATTGTGGAGGGTCAAAATTGGGTGTGTCACAACCCAAAAGCATACCCTAGAAGATAGGGTACAATCTTGGATTGTAACCGGCGTCGTCTAGGGTATGCTTTTGGGTTGTGACAAACTTGGTATCAGAGCATGAGGTTTATGTAGCAGTTTTAGGTTCTAAAAGTCTCATATTGCCACGTCTAGTAGAGTCACGTAGCATTGGTGGTGAGTCGCGACACATCAAATGGTACGAGAGGCCATAGGACGATAGAGTTTCCCTTCTTCATCATTCTCATATCGTGCCATAGAACCTAACTCTATAAGGTATCTCTCTTATGTTTTCTTGTCCGGTAGTTTTTTAGATGTGATTGCTTGGATGAGATTGCTCTATGCTTGAGGGAGAAAAGGTGAGTTTAAATGCTTATCTTTGTTTTATGTTTCGAATGAGTATGTGTGAAGGTGACACTTGTCCTTATTTGATGATGTATATACTAACTAGGGAGACTTGAAGGGGTAACTAGAAATAGGTAGGGGTATGGGACTCTACCTATATCTTGCACTAGTTTGCCTTGATGGAGACCTTAGGAGGTTAATACTATGCATGTGTATGATGATAAATGTGAATGTCCTTATGTAATGATCTCTATGCTTATAATCATGTAAATATCCTAGTGTGCTAAAGATATGGAGTTATACATGTATGAAGGTTATAAATGAGTGGAGTATGGTGCTAATTGTAATTCCTGTTGAGTAACTTGATTTAGTAGAATTATGGGGATTTACTTGATCATTTCACATGATGACTCTATGGAGATTATGATTGGTTATCTTACCTTGCTATGTATGAAATATCTCTTATTTGATGATGTGATGCCAATTATGGCAATATATGAAATCTATGTTAAATAGCATGTTATTTCGAATGACGTATGTCATGATATAGTTGAAGCATGCTAGAAGTTATGGTGGTTAAAGTGAATTCTCTTAGATTGTTGTATTCCTATATGGTTTTGTATGATGTTAGCCAAATATTAGGATTTGAACTTGGATTTTTTAATAACTACTTATGGAGGTATGCTATCCTATGAGTGTATGTGATTAAAAGTGTGCATTGTTTTCCTTTGTATATAAGTGGTACTTAATGAGTTGCTAGTATAAATTGGAGTCTTTTGTAGAGACTTGAGTTGTAAATATAGTATGCATGCTTATGAAGAATGAGTTGGTAAAGCTTTGTATCTTATAATTCCATACTTGTTACATTAAATGTCTAAATGTTGCACTTTTGGGTATTTGGAAGCATGCTCGTTGTAAAGACTAGGCAATTTATTGTATCATGTTTGGAGAACCTACTAAATTGTCATTTGATTGAATGTTGTTGAAATATGTGTAGAATTTATGAATATGAACATGATAAGGAATGTGGAAAAGAGTTTTTGCTATTTAGATTGAAGCATGAGAATCTTATGACATGATGAGTAGTAGATTGGTTTCTAACTTCTTGTTATGTTATGAACTTCCTTGTTGTTTTCCACTAATGATGTATGATCTTAGTGTATATTTCATTGTAGAAAGACCTTATGTGAATTGAATAGTATGATAAAAAATTGATGGTTGAGGATGATTTGCCTAAAATGATAAGGTTTAGAATGCCTTAGAGTTGCTAAATTGAATTAATGAAAATTATCTCTAAAGTAGAAATTACTTTAAGTGATGAATATGAAGGTTGTGTAGTTAAGATCCTCTATATGATGGGTTAAGTTGCTCTTAATTGGGTTTACCCTAAGTGGGGGATGGTGTTTGAGTAGTGATATTGTAGAAATTGTCTACATTGTTCTTCTATTCTTACTTGAATTGGAAAATATGAATTCTTAGTATGCTTGTTCATGAAAATAGTCTTGCATAAAGTGTGAATGACATGGTCTTTATATGATTGGTATGAATTGATTGACATCATCTTGGAGACATGGTGAATTTCCCAAAGAGCATGAAAAGAAATTTTTGGATAAAATCCATGTTTTCTCTTGTTGACTTGCATTTTAATGTGCTAATTGTGAAGTTGACTTCATGAGGTAAGACAAGGAATTGGTAATAGTCACTTGTAGGGTAAATTGTTTAGCCTTGCAATAGAATTTGAGTCTCTTTTACAATGAAATATGTTGACTCTCTTGAAAATTTAGTGATTTGATGATTTGTAATGCAAAATTGTAGGCTCATTCTTGAAAGGTGAAAGCATGTTAAGCTAAGAGTCCATGTGTATGCCTATGATTTGTGTTATTTTTCCAAAATGAGGCTTACTATAAAGGTGAGTATTATGTTAAGAAAAGAGACTTGTGGAATGACTTCCTATTTTGTTGTGATGTACTTGGTGTGATTTGCCATTTAGATTTCACTAGGAAGAAAAATGTATGCATGTCTTGGCTTGAAAGTTGAGATTTCTCATTTTTTTTTTAAAAAAGAAATTGAACTTGTGCTTTGCTAAAGGGTGTAAAGTTGTGTTCCTTTTAAAGGTTGGTGCATGAACTCCTATGTGATTATGTTATATCATATATGAACTGCTCTATGATGCATTAAAGTCCTTGATGTGATTAAAGAAGTCCTAAGTGTCTTTCGAGGACGAATGTTCCCATGTGGGGGATATTGTAAGACCTCGAAGAATGAGATAAGGTGTCTAGATCCTAACATGTTCATTTTAATTTTATGAGGTCCTAAAATGCCTTATTATGTGATATAGAGGCAGTGTGCAAAGTTTGAAGTGATTTGGAAGTCGAACGTCAAGGGACGTCCAAGATGTTCGACGAATAGTCGCGTATGTGCCTCATGTGTGTATGCATGCCTAAATTGTATGAACTGAGTCTAATAAGTCTTGAAATGGTTTATAATGATGTTTAATATTATTGTATGATGTTTCGCGAAGTTTGGAGGACAAACGCCCAAGAACGTCCAAGGCGTTCGAAAGATAGCCCCTAAGACGTTCATCGTATGTCATGTTGGGGTCAAGGCTGTTTGGACGTCTTGTAGGTGTTTGTTTTGGATGAAATTTATGTGGAAGGTCTATAACATGTTAAGGTTTGTAATTGCGTTGGAAACGTCCGGGTACAACTTCCGGGTACAACTTCTAAAGGGCCCCGCAAGAGGCCCCAAAAGAAGGACCCCAAAGCTGCCTAGACACTGCCTGGGCAGTGTCCCTTGACGGACCCAATGACGGATCGTTGGGCCACCAACGGACCGTCAAGAAGGTCTAGTTGAAGGGGGCTTGCCTTGGGCAAGTATTTAGCCAAGAATATCGCTAAGTCATGGGCGACGGAGGGCATGATTATTGAGGGTTTAGTTAAGTAATTATGGGTGTATATAAGTCTTCTAAAACGTGATCCACTCATTCATAAATCCTCTAACATGTTTAAAGCCTTTCCCCTCCAAAATATTCTCTCTAGAACCTCCATGGTTTTTGAAGCTCAAGAACAGCTTGTAGATTGGATTCTTATGGGTTCTTCATCAAGTTTTATAGGTCTTCATGAAGATTAGGTATGGTGATCTTCATCTGTAGTTATCTTTTCATCTAGAGATCCATTCTCAATGTTTTTCAAAGAAATCTCATGATCAAGTTTCTAATCTTCCAATCTAGCCATGGGTTCTTTCTCAAAACATTAATAATGATTAAATCATGATGAATTGAAGTTAATACAGTGATTTGAATGTGATTTCACTCCAATTGCATGATGAACCCATGTTCCTTCCAAAATTGGTTTACTTTTGCATGGGCTTTGTGATTATGGCTTGTTCTTGATTAATTGGTGATTCTCTTACGTTGAATTGCTTGTGTTTATTGTTAATTACATTAATTGATGGTGAATTGATGATGATCAGTCCATGATGATAAATATATGACGTTTTGAGCATGAATAGCCTATGTTTCTACATATTGTCTTGAAGTCGATTGTGAGATCGGTTGTGTAGACACTTGATTGTGTATGAACTGCTGTAGCTACTGTTTTACGGTGATATAATGGATGAATTTTGTAGGTATAAATCCTTAATGATCAAATTAAGAAGGGATTGCATGAATGGATATAGATTCCTTTAGGCAATGAAGTCAAGAGGTTAAGTGGGTGATGTATCTTGAATTGTGATTAGATGAAGCATGATTTAGTCTTGATTTCTTATCTAATTAGCTAATGCCTAATGAGTATATTATTGATGAAACATGAATGATGATCAAACCCTTATATAATTCATAGTATTGATAAAGTCTTCCATACTCTAGCAAAATCGATAAGCCTAAGTGCCTATGTTGTAGCCTAAATCTTGAGAGTATGTAATCACGATTTCAATATGGTTAAATGTACGTTTAGCTACTGCCATAGACTTATATATGTATGAACTATGATCTAAAAATCAATGTAAGGGAAGTTAGCTAATGATCTATGTTCTTCTACTTTCCTAGTATGTTGATATGTTGTATTATGTTATGGTATAATCTCGTATTGATTTGTACATGGTTTCTTATGTGTGTACAGTACATTTAGCTACTGTCATATATGTGTTTTATTGATTAATAAGGTGTATTGATCAATGATGATCAAAGGGTGAGAAATTGGTAAGAATACTTATTTCCTCTACTCTTCTACTTCTCTACTCCTTTATAGTTATGTTGATGAAGCCTTGTGTGGCATTGTGTGGTATGGTCCACTTATGGTGGCGGTGTTTACTTTATTGTTATTATATATGTGTCGACCATGGCATTGAAGGTAAATTTATGAACTTATGAACATGTGCTTAAGATGATACTATGAGAAGCTTATGCTTACTTTCCTATTGTAGTTGTGATTTAGGTTGTATGGCTATTGTTTGAGAATGTGTATAATCATGATAGGGTATTGTATAGGAGCTGCCATTGATGTGTTAAAGTTGTTAATAGCCTCTACCCATGTACCCCTTATATGAAAGTGTAAATAGCTAAAGTTAGGAGTCTTGATTACATTGTGTATATTGTCCTCTCTCCTATGCTATTATGTGTTGTGTGCTATGTGCTTGAAGTGTAATGTGGTCTAATAGGGTGGCTGACTTAATAAGTTATTGATAGCCATTATGTGATCATGTTGGTCAATGTACACACACTCTCACTTACATGCACATTACAAGTAGTACAAGTCATTGTGTCTAAATGAAAGGTAGTTCTCAAATTCACTAATGTCTACTACTATGCATGTTAAGGTGATGTTCATGAATGTATGATTTGTATTCCTTTAATAGGATGACTTGATAGGTATACTGTTATGGGCAAGGGTATGGGACCTTGTCTATGCATTGCACATGTGTATCTTGATAGGATAGTTCCTAGGTTTGGTTCTTATGCATATGAAGGATGATTATATGAACATGTTATGAATATGAAATAATGAAGTATGAATGTGTATAGTGTCTTAGTAGGTTTATATGAAAGTATTGCTCATATAGTTATGCCTATAGACTTATGCATTAATATATGAACATGTGTGATCTTATGTGTTATGTGAAAGGTTTGCTCACATCTATGTATACACTCACAAACATGGATGATCTAGTTAGTGAGAAGAGGCCTTGTTAGGGGTGCCCATGAATACTCCAAAACTAGATAGGTGCTTGAATATGCTATAAGCATATGAATGATGAATATCCTAAGCTTATGTTTTTTTATAAACAAACGTAATAAAGTATTTTCAATAAAGGGAACCTAGCTTAGCACCGAGTGAACTTGACATTGAGAGGTGTTGACTTTCCTTGGAGGAATATTCACCATTTGTCCCTTATAGAGTGTTGACTTCCCTTAGAGGAATAATCACCTATGGACCTACATAAGGTGTCGATTTCCCTTAGAGGAATACTCACCTATGGACCCACATGAAGTGTTGACTTTCCTTGAGGAATATTCACTCATGTTTTCTAATGAGGTTAGGCCCCATTACCAAATGGTATATAGAGGGAATACATATCTCTTACTTCGATAAACTATGCTTGCCACATAGGATCTAGCAAAGTGATTTCACTTAGGATGCTAGAATGTATGTTAATGTTCTACCTTGGCTAGGTAGGAACACCTTCCTTTGGTGTAAGGCTCTACAACACCAAATTCCATGTTTAGCACCCATGGTCTTAGTGTCGGTTAAGGCTATAGTTTCCCTAAAGATAAAATGGACAATGGAAGTAATTGAATAGGATCCTAACTAGGAGGACTTAAGGTAAGTTACTTAGGATAGGTGGAAGTAATGAACCCATCTAGACATTGCACAAGTGACTCCTTAGGAAGTCTTAGGAAGGTGCCCTAATGCATATGATTGTGTATGTGTCCTTTATGTATGATATTGTAGTCTTGGTTTGACTATGTTTATCTTGTACTATACTTCTATGATGTCATGTGTTGTCTTGTGTAGATGCTATGTATGGTATTCTCTTGTGTTCCTAAGGTGATGCATTGCACCAAGTATCCCTAAAGGATTAATTAGGAGGCTAATTAATTGAAAGAGAGGGTTAATGTTAAGGAGAGTGAATTCACTGTAAAGTGACCTCAAATGGGGATTTAATTCTATATGTGTTTTCTATGATGTTTGGCCTTTGATTGTGTTTCTATGAAGTATGTGGATGATATAAATGCTATTGATAAAGGTTTTATGATGATTTACTCAAAATGGCATGAAGTATGATTTCAAAGGAAATGTCCCTTTTAGATGCATGTTTTTGCATGGTTGCCATACTTAGTACATTCTTGTGCTAATCCCATTCTTCTTTTATTTTCACACAAAGTGTAGGTTATGGAATGCTTAAAGGAGATCTATAATTGAGGAGCTTGATAGGTGATTTCCCAAGCTCAAGGAAAGGAATCCTTAAGTTCAAGGATGTCCTACTAATGTCTTTAATGTAAAGTCTTTAAATATTGTATAGTTATGTAAGGTGTCGTATGGGCCGTGTCCCTAATGTATTCTAAAGTTATTGAGTCTAAGATGGAAAAGAGACTTAGAGTCTAAATATGTATTATGATTTATGTTTTATATATATATGATGTGATGTTTCTAGCATATGATGTGCTATGAAAAGTTTTAAATTTTCCGCTAAATTTACTATGCCAATGCAATAAACGATATGAGAGGCTTGTCTTAGACCTCCGAGAGGTCGACGACGCCGGTTACAATCCAAGATTGTACCCTATCTTCAAGGGTATGCTTTTGGGTTGTGACAACTTTGTCACAACCCGAAACCATACCCTAGAAGATAGGGTGCAATCTCGGATTGCGACCGGCATCGTCGAACTCTCAAAGTACTAAGATAAGCCTCATTCATATCATTCATCGCATATACATAGTGAAAAGTAGTGCAGAATTAAAACTTTTCACAAAAACATAATATAGTCTTTAAAAGCCTCTTTCATATAAAAGTAATAGAAATGCTAAGTCTCAATCTCATAATCTTAATACACAAGAGTACTTTAATACGAAAATAGAAATAACATAGTCTTATTACAATACTTCATAAAAGAAACATAAGATGACATATATGCCCTCGATACAAATGAGGACATACTTCAATTCTTCTACTCGGACGATCCTTCTAAGCCCAAGTCTTCTTCTCCAAAATCTCCTTACCTACCAAGGACTATAGATAGAAAATAAAGCATGGAATTAGTACAACCACATGTACTAAGTATGACTATATGCATAAAATCATGAAAACGGACATTATTGGAAATATGCATCTTTTCATTTGGAAATCATAGTTTAAACATAAGAACATCATTTACCAATTAAGAAACACATAAGATAACATTCAATCAAAAATACCATTTAAAAGGCTCACTGTACAGTGAAGTCCATTCACTGTTACAGTGAAGTCCAAACCTTCCCTTTTAACATCTCCTAGCATGTAATTCCCTCACTTAAAGTCATCCTAAGATTCACTTAAGTCACACAAATAGAGACCGCCCATACACCATCTCTAGATGTGCCTAAACGACCCTTAAGATTACCTACGATGAGTCACATACATACTTAGAAAACAATCATAACCATCTATGTAAGATTCATCTACCAAAGGTCAATTCCAAGTTTCACTTGAGTAAGTGTGGAGTGACCGCCCATACAATCTCTATCACACACACACTAGAGATCCTATACACTACCTCAAATAGAATCATTCTCACTAAACACACCAACACTTAGATTAGAAGACATTCTCCTTCCAAATCCTATCAAAAGACCTACTTAGGTAAATCGAGAAGATAAAGTCCATAGTACAATGACCTCTCCAAGATTACCTAAATAGTCCTTAAGACTTCCTAAGGTTTAGATCATGTCAACAAGATTAGCCAACTTCCCTAACTAGAGTCATTCTCAAAACTTCCAAAGATAAGACATGAAGAGACCATCCTTTGATGTCCTCCTCACACTTTAGCTAAGGAATACTTAAGTCACTTTAGATTAGGTACTCAACCATTTACATAGTTACTACATAGGTCATTAGTTCATTAGTTCATTAAGACTCATACATCACATAAGACACTCACATAAAGCATCACATAAGACACTCACATAATGGATCACATAATGGTCTTTGGACAAGACATAGGAACTCCACATAACACCTTCAAAGTCTATTGTGCAATGTCTAGATAGCGTCCCATACCACCGCCTACACCTCATAAACTTATCTAATGGTAAAAGGTATTCCACATGATGAGAATAGGCAATAACCGACATAGACCATGGTAGCAAGACATGGAATCCGAAGTTCTATCCTACTTCAATGAGGTTCTTCTACTTGCCAATGGTAGAACTTGGACACATCCCATGTAGGCACATGGTTAAGGAATATGAAGAG
Organism: Solanum lycopersicoides; assembly: GCA_022817965.1. Classification (NCBI taxonomy): domain Eukaryota; kingdom Viridiplantae; phylum Streptophyta; class Magnoliopsida; order Solanales; family Solanaceae; genus Solanum; species Solanum lycopersicoides. The sequence continues at coordinate 17,806,342 of CM040623.1, forward strand.
CTTAATAAGCATTCAGTCTGTTCTTTAACTGAATCCACTTAACCCTACTCATATTCACTCGGTGCTAGCCTTCGTTCTCATAGATTAGTTCACATTAAGGTTCATATAAATAGGTCCTTATCTAGTTCATGACCCCCTTTACATTCACCCTACCAAAGCAAGTTCCACTAGGGCATATCTCACTTTAGCGATAAGAAGCTCATAGCGATTTTCCTAAGGTATGATATGATGCCGTTCCAGCCAACCATCCCTAAGCCCATCACTCATAACATGAAGGATACCATTACGGCTAACTACTTCACAATTCATAACCTCGCCACTAAGTTCAAGGTTCCACATAACATTGACCTTCTTATCATTAAGGCCTCACTTATATTTATTTATTCAAGACTAAGAGTTATAACACCCTATATCAAGACATCACATATCCATAATCTTATATACATCAAGCAAGAGATACAAGTCAACTAAGACAAGACATCACATACTTCACTTTTAACCCATAATACAAGCCATTCTAGAAACACTTCTAAAACAACCTAACATCTTCAAGTCATCCTATATATCATCATAACATCATTAAAATACTCCATATAGACTCATAAAGTCAAGTAGGAATAACCAAGACTTAACCTAACACTACACTCATAATGTCAAGTCAAAGTCTAACATGATCACTTAAGGCAACATAAGTAGAAGAATACATACATGATTATATAACTTCACATGTAGATAAGTAATGACATACTCACATCACCAACTACACAAATAGCCACATAACTTCAAGTAATTGCCAATAAGGCCATGCTCATAATATTGCATAAAGTAACGCCGCCAAGGCCACATCAATTGCAAATAGAACACATAACACCGCCACCATAAGTGGACCATAACAATCACAACAATATCAAAGTATAATTAATATCAAATTAAGGAAAACGGGGCAGCATACCTTGATCCCCTTATCCACACCGCAATTCAATGCCAAAACAACCAATCCAACATCACAAGGCCCTTACCCATGGCCATGAACAATAATTCAAAGCAATAACCATAAAACTCAATGAATCTACATCAATTAAATCTAGTTTTAACAATATAATATCAATTACATATCAATTGAACACAATTCTTATATCATTAGAAAGCCCATAAGAAACTACACAATAATTCATCAACATTAGCTTAATATCAAGTAACCCAATAAGTAGTCAAAGCTAGGGTTCATCAATTTACATGGGTTCATAGGTAATTTATGTTGAAATAATCAATACAATATCAATTAGATCATAATTCAATGTTTAGAAATCATTTATGCAAGAACCCATGGTAGAATCCCGAAATTGGACAATTCACTTTAGAAAACTTTGTAAAACACTTTGAGGATTGGGCTCCTTGATGAAATAAGTTTCAAGGATCAAAAGTTATACCTCAAGGATGATAATTCTTCACTTTAATGAAGAATCTCCTTCAAAACGCCACACCAAGCTGATCCTTCAAGTTGGACTTCAATGGAGTCTTTGGGATTTCTAAGGGACTTTGGGGTTTTGATTTTAGAAGAATGAATTATTCTAAGTGTTGAACACTTATATACTCATCTAAAATACCCATAAGACCCTTAAACCGCCTAAACTATTATTTGGACGTGGGGTGAATTTACCAATTCACCCCTTACTTGGCAGAAAATCTGCGCAGCAGACATTGGCTGCGACGACCTGCTTGTGACGGGGCGTCACGGGTGCAACGGCCCGTCATGGACCTCCGTTGCAACCTCCAGTGGCTTGTCAAGGGTTCCACCTACAACCTTGTACAAGGCCCCCACGACGGAACCTTGTGACGGGGCGTCACAGCCACTACTGGCCGTCGACTGCTCTGTCGCCAAGGCTGCCTGGGACAGCCTGCCATCAGGTTTTGGGTCCTTCCTCAAGGACCCTTTAATGGTCCTTGGGGATAATTTCCCGGACGTTTCCAACCCAAATATGATCATCTATGAGTTTAACACCTCTCACATGAATTTCATCCAAAACGAACACGTAAAACTCAACGAAACTCGCCTAGACGTACAAGGTCAACTCAAGGCACATCTTTCGAATGCCTTGGACGTTCATAGTCGTTTGACCTCCAAACATCACGAAACTTTAACCACTGCCTATACATACTATAATAACTCTATTAAGAACCTTAAAATACCATGAAACACACATAAACACATAGAACCACATAAGAGACAATTAGGTGACTTAGTCGTCAAACGTCTTAGTCGTCCCTTGACATTTGACTTCCAACACCTCTAATATTTAAGCTACTGCCTCTATACCACATATTAAACATATTTAGTACCTTAGAACACTAATACCAACAGGTTAGGCTCTAGTTAACCTATGTCATTTTCGAGGTCTTACAATCTCCCCCACTTGGACACATTCGTCCTCGAATGACACTTGCCACTCTCCGAACACTTCCAAGATTAGAGACTCAACTAGAAGCACATAACCAAACCATACAACACATATCTAAGAAGAAATCATCGATTTCACATAATCAAGAGATTCACAACACAACAAGAAACTAGAGAACAATTCTATAACTCATTATGCTACAAACCTCACATGCTTCAATCCAAATAGCAAAAACTCATTTTATATTCAACATCATACTCATATACATCAGTTCTAACCACATAACAAGAATTTTTGACCAAAGAATCAAATAGTCATTTTTACAAAAAAATTACAGTGAACAGTTCATAAAGAAACAGTGATTTTAGCAACTTTTCCAAAAATGCAATCTTTAGGCAATTATCTATATAAACATTCTAATATGCAAGATAACATCATGTAAACACATCATACAACATGCTCAAAGCTTCATAAAACACACAATGCAAGAAGTAAATGAAATTCAATTTCAACCAAACTCCTAACCATCATGCACAAGCAACAATTCAAGAACTTCTATCCCATCTACAAACCATACTCCCCCACTTAGAAGGAACTCATACTATAAAAATAGAAACAAGAACTTACCAACATCATAATCACCATCACCCGACTTCTCAATTCTAGTACGGAGTGCATAGAAACGCCTCTTAGTTGGAGCATCTTCCTTTGGAACACTAGGCTCAACCCTCTTGCCCTCCTTCCTAGAAGCAATGTTTGGACAATCTCTCACTTTGTGCCCATCCTTTCCACATCCAAAGCAACTATCGGTACCCAATAAGCACTCACCATAGTGACTCTTGCCACAATTTGCACAAGTAGGCTTGCTATCCTTAGAACCACCTCCTTTCTCAAACTTCTTCTTAGGAACTCTAGGTCCACCTTGAGATTGAACTCTTTTCTTGAACCTAGGTTGCTCTTGATCACTAGCAACACCCCTTTTCAAACTTCTAGCCATCCTTCTAAGTTTAGACTCCTCAATAGATTGTGCATACACCATGAGTAAATCATCATAAAACCTTTATCAATAACATTTATATCATACTTCATGCCATTTGAAATCATACTTCATGCCATTTTTAGTAAATCATCATAAAACCTTTATCAATAGAATTTATATCATCCACATACTTCATAGAAACACAATCAAAGGACAAACATCATAGAAAACACATATAGAATTAAATCCCCATTTGAGGTCACTTTATAGTGAACTCACTCTCCTTAACATTAACCCTCTCTTTCAATTCATTAGCCTCCTAATTAATCCTTCAGGGATACTTGGTGCAATGCATCACCTTAGGACCACAAGAGAATACCATACATAGCATCTACACAAGACAACACATGCCATCATAGAAGTATAGTACAAGATAAACATAGTCAAACCAAGACTACAATATCATACATAAAGGACACATACAAAATCATATGCATTAGGGCACCTTCCTAAGACTTCCTAAGGAGTCACTTGTGCAATATATAGATGGGTTCATTACTTCCACCTATCCTAAGTAACTTACCTGAAGTCCTACTAGTTAGGATCCTATTCAATTACTTCCATTGTCCATTTTATGTTTAGGGAAACTATAGCCTTAACCGACACTAAGACCATGGGTGCTAAACATGGAATTTGGTGTTTTAGAGCCTTACACCAAAGGAAGGCGTTCCTACCTAGCCAAGGTAGAACATTAACATACATTCTAGCATCCTAAGTGAAATCACTTTGCTAGATCCTATGTGGCAAGCATAGTTTAAGGAAGTAAGAGATAGGTATTGCCTCTATATACCATTTGGTAATGGGGACTCACCTCATGAGAAAACATGAGTGAATATTCCTCAAGGAAAGTCCACATTTCATGTGGGTCCATAGGTGAGTATTCCTCTAAGGGAAGTCGACACCTTAAGTAGGTGCATAGGTGATTATTCCTCTAAGGGAAGTCAACACTCTATAAGGGACAAATGATGAATATTCCTCCAAACAAAGTCAACACCTCTCAATGTCAAGTTCACTCGTTGCTAAGCTAAGTTCCCTTTATTGAAAAGACTTTATTACGTTTGTTTATAAGAAAACATAAGCTTAGGATATTCATCATTCATATGCTTATAGCATATTCAAGCACCTATCTAGTTTTGGAGTATTCTTGGGCACCCCTTACAAGGCCTCTTCTCACTAACTAGATCATCCATGTGTGTGAGTGTATACATAGATGTGAGAAAACCTTTCACATAACACATAAGGTCACACATGTTCATATATCAATGCATAAGTCTATAGGCATAACTATATGAGCAATACTTTCGTATAAACCTACTAAGACACAATACACATTCATACTTCATTATATCATATTCATAACATGTTCATATAATCATCCTTCATATGCATAAGAACCAAACCTAGGAACTATCCTATCAAGATACACATGTGCAATGCATAGACAAGGTCCCATACCCTTGCCCATACTAGTACACCTATCAAGTCATCCTAGTAAGGGAATACAAATCATACATTCATGAACATCACCTTAACATGCATAGTAGTAGACATTAGTGAATATGAGAACTACCTTTCATTTAGACACAATGACTTATACTACTTGTAATGTGCATGTAAGTGAGAGTGTGTGTACATTGACCAACATGATCACATAATGGCTATCAATAACTTATTAAGTCAGCCACCCTATTAGACCACATTACACTTCAAGCACATAGCACACAACACATAATAGCATAGGAGACAGGACAATATACACAATGTAATCAAGACTCCTAACTTTAGCTATTTACACTTTCATATAAGGGGTACATGGGTAGAGGCTATTAACCACTTTAACACATCAATGGCAACAACTATACAATACCCTAACATGATTATACACATGCTCAAACAATAGCCATACAACCTAAATCACAACTAGAATAGGAAAGTAAGCATAAGCTTCTCATAGTATCATCTTAAGCACATGTTCATAAGTTTATCAATTTGCCTTCAAAGCCATGGTCAACACATATATAATGACAATAAAGTAAACACCGCCACCATAAGTGGACCATACCACACAATGCCACACAAGGCTTCATCAACATAACTATAAAGGAGTAGAGAAGTAGAAGAGTAGAGGAAATAAGCATTCTTACCAATTTCTCACCCTTTGATCATAATTGATCAATACACCTTATTCATCAATAAAACACATATATGGCAGTAGCTAAATTTACTTTAAACACATAAGAAACCATGTACAAGTCGCTATGAGATTATACCATAACATAATACAACATATCAACATACTCGGAAAGTAGAAGAACATAGATCCTTAGCTAACTTCCCTTACATTGATTTTTAGATCATAGTTCATACATATATAAGTCTAAGGCAGTCGCTAAACCTACATTTAACCATATTGAAATCATGATTACATACTCTCAAGATTTAGGCTACAACGTAGGCATTTAGGCTTATCGATTTGCTAGAGTATGGAAGACTTTATCAATACTATGAATTATCTAAGGGTTTGATCATCATTCATATTTCATCAATAATATACTCATTAGGAAGTAGCTAATTAGATAAGAAATCAAGACTAAATCATGCTTCATCTAATCACAATTCAAGATACATCACCCACTTAACCTCTTGACTTCATAGCCTAAAGGAATCTATATCCATTCATGCAATCCCTTCTTAATTTGATCATTAAGAATTTATACCTACAAAATTCATCCATTATATCACCCTAAAACAGTAGCTACAGTAGTTCATACATAATCAAGAGTCTACACAACCGATCTCACAATCGAATTCAAGACAACACGTAGAAACATAGGCTATTCATGCTCAAAACTTCATATATTTATCATCATGGACTGATTATCATCAATTCACCATCAATTAATGTAATTAACAATAAACACAAGCAATTCAATGTAAGAGAATCACCAATTAATCAAGAACAAGCCATAATCACAAAGCCCATGCAAAAGCTAAACCAATTTTGGAAGGAACATGGGTTCATCATGCAATTAGAGTGAAATCGCATTCAAATCACTGTATTAACTTCAATTCATCATGATTTAATCATTAAAAACGTTTTGAGAAAGAACCCATGGCTAGATTGGAAGATTAGAAACTTGATCATGAGATTTCTTTAAAAAACATTGAGAATGGCTCTCTAGATGAAAAATTAACTAGAGATGAATATCACCATACCTTAATCTTCATGAATACCTATAAAACTTCATAAAGAACCCATGAGAATCCAATCTACAAGCTGTTCTTGAGCTTCAAAAATCATGGAGGTTCTAGAGAGAATATTTTGGAGTGGAAAGGCTTTAAACATGTGAGAGGATTTATGAATGAGTTGATCACGTTTTAGAAGACTTATATACACCCAAAATTACTTAAATAAACCCTCAATAATCATTTTAGGACGTGGGGTGAATTTCCCATTCACCCTTTTAAGTGGCAGCACGCAGGCAGTCAAACCTGCAGGTACCCGCGATGAGGTTCTCGACAAGGCGTCATGGGCATGACGGGGCGTCATGCCCTCCTTCGCCCATGACTTAGCCAAATTCTTGGCTCAAGACCTGCCTAAGGCAATCCCCCTTCGACGAGACCTTCTTGACGGTCCGTTGATGGCCCAACGATCCGTCATTGGGTCCGTCAAGGGACACTGCCCAGGCAGTGTCTAGGCAGCTTTGGGGTCCTTCTTTTGGGGCCTCTTGCAGGGCCCTTTAGAAGTTGTACCCGAAAGTTTCCAACGCGATTACAAAACATAAAATGTTATAGACTTTCCACATAAATTTCATCCAAAACAAACACCTACAAGACGTCCAAACAGCCTTGACTCCAACATGACATACGATGAACGTCTTAGGGGCTATCTTTCGAACGCCTTGGACGTTCTTGGGCGTTTGACCTCCAAACTTCACGAAACTTCATACAATAACATTAAACATCATTATAAACCAATTCAAGACTTATAATACTCAGTTCATACAATTTAGGCATGCATACACACATGAGGCACATAAGCGATTATTCGTCGAACGTCTTGGACGTCCCTTGACGTTCGACTTCCAAATCACTTCAAACTTTGCACACTGCCTCTATATCACATAATAAGGCATTTTAGTACCTCATAATATTAAAATGAACATGTTAGGCTCTAGACATCTTATCTCATTTTTCGAGGTCTTACAGTGTGTCAACATCGACATAAAACTTTTGCCGGCTAAAGGCTGTTTGCAATCGATTCATTATGAAATGAACTTTCTCCAAGGTATTATAGATCAAGTCGGGACAATGAATTGAAGACTCACCAACTTTAAATTATCCAATCAGAGATCTGAACCTCCTACCATACAAAGCTTAAAAAGGAGCCATTGCTAAAGACGAATGTAACTATTGTTATAACAGAACTCTACCAAAGGAAAGTGCTCATACCAACTTCCCTTAAAGTATATCACACAATCTCTAAGCATATACTCAAGAGTTTTAATAGTATGCTCCGCTTGACCATCCATTTGAGGATGAAAAGCGGTGCTCAACTTCACTCTTCTACCCAACCCTTTTTGAAACGATATCCAAAATCTAGATGTGAATTGTGCGCCCCTATTCGATATGATGGATAACGGAATATCATAGAGACTCACAATCTCATCTATATAGATCTTGGCATAATCCTTTGCCGAGTAAGTGGACTTAAAGGGAATAAAGTGAGTGGACTTTGTCATCTTATCCACCACCACCCATATAGAGTCATTTTGCCTTCGAGTATGAGGCAATCCCACTATAAAGTCCATATTAATTTCTTCCAACTTAAAAGTGGAAAATTGGATTTGTTGATGTAAACCACCAGGCTTTTGGTGTTCGGCTTTCACTTGTTGGCAATTTGGACACCTTGCAACAAATTCTACTGTGTTCCTTTTTAAGAATCCCAAAAAATACTTATCTAAGGTCATGATACATATTAGTAGAACCCGGATGAATTGAATAACGAGAACCATGATCTTCCTCTAGGATCCGATTTCTCAAATCATCCACATTGGGCTCATACAACCTTCTTTAGTACCTCAAAACCCCCCCTCCCCCCATGAAGAATGTCTCATTAAGATTACCAAGAACCGATTCCTTCAACTCCATCAATTATTGATCAAGGTGTTGCTTCGAATTAACCTCTACCACCAAACACGACTCGGAGTTACGATTAACATTAAAACCACCATTTGGAGAATCTTCCAATCGAACACCAAACGAGCCAACCTATGAACATCTTTCACTAGGTCTTTCTTTCCCTCTTCGACATGAGATACACCACCTATAGTACTACTACATAGAACATCTGCAACCACGTTATCCTTTCCAGGGTGGTAGAGAACACTCATGTCATAATCTTTCAACTACTCTATCCATCTTCGTTGTCGGAGGTTCAACTCTTTTTGGGTAAACACATTTGAAGACTCTTATGGTCGGTATACAGATCAACAGGAATACCATATATGTAATGCCTCCATATTTTCAAGGCAAACACTAGGGCCGCTAACTCAAGATCATGAGTTGTGTAGTTCTTCTCATGATGTCAACTCCGAGGAGTACCCCCTAGAAGCAACCGGTGTCATCGTCCTCGAATAGGACTAAGACTAACCTCTTAGAATTCGTCATTATATTTCATACGTTAAAAAGGAATAAAATTTAAAATTTTCATCTATACTACTTCAAGAGGTTTACTTACACTTCTCGCTTACACATAATATATTAGTAGCGAGTATTCATAGACCCTTCGTATAAGAAGTATACGTAGTCTTCTACTTTTATGGAATATATATATATATATATATATATATATATATATATATATATATATATAAGATACATAACATAGTCTTAAAACGGATGTCTCATATTAAACAATCTAAACAAGAATATAACAATTGGGCATAGCGCATACATCAATACCAATAAAGCAACGTATAGGCTATACAATCATAGTACTCAAATGAAAGAGAATGAATAAAGTATCTTTAAGACTAATCAACATCCAATGCTAGAAAGTGGCACTGTCCTCGAATTCGTGAGGACCTACCTAACTTGGAGAATGAGCATCCAAGTTTTCATCAAGAGTCGACACGAACATTTCAATGACTGTAACCTAAAATGTTGGGGGAAATGGAGAAAACTGGGTTAGCACATCACTTGTACTAAGTATAGGACCATATTCACACACAACATAGAAATCATGCTAAAAAGGGACATTTCATTAAAGCATGCTAATTTACATTGAAAACCGATTATGCTCATCCAAGAACCAATACAAGTCAGTCGCACATATTCTTCAAGTTAAGACCATGCACATCAGAAGACCAACAATACTACCAACAATACTAAGTCTAGTCAAGTTAACATGCATATCAACATAATTAAGCACATAATCAAGACAACTCTATCATCATGATATAATATCAACAAGCATGTATAAGAGTTCATAGCATCATTACCAAAGCAAGACCCTTACTCATGAACCCTCATTATGTCCACTAGCGCAATGACTAAGTAAAGCCCCATAACCTCACACAATCAAGTAAACCCAACAAGAACCATAATCAATTCCCACTTCACATACTATATCATTAATAGTAAACATAATCGTACTCTAAAAATAGAGACCAACCACATGTTCATAAGTGAAACCAACATCACATAGTTTCATTAACATGTAAGATCAACATATACATAATATTTACATTTATAAGTATAGATCAATAGGAATTGCATGAGAACACCTTTCATTACAACCCTCAAATGTTATATTAGCACATTAACATCATTATATCATAGTAAGACACATAGGTACTTCATCACCAACCTTATATTATTACATCTTAAGCATAATCTCAAAATCACATAGTCAAGACATTTCAATTCAACATCATACCAACCCTAATCATTATTATCATAAGGTATACTTCAAATTTCATCACTAAACCAAGTAATCATAATTGAAGTAAAATTTTGATATCACAAGACTTACCCCAATTCAACCCAACATTGCGTGTAATATAATCATCAAGGTTATACCATCAACCTTCCGATTCAAACCAACATTGCGTGTAATATCATCCCACAATAGTAATTAACACAATGATGAAGTCAATTGAATCACTCCACAACAATTCATCACTAGTTCATAGCTTAGGGTTAAACACTTAGGTCAAATTCATGATCTACTTCACAACATTTGTTAATTAATCAAGAACTAATATAATTGGATTACAATAGATCATAATATACTCATAACTATCTAAAAAATCATAAACAAAGTAACTTAGACGATCAATTTCGTAATAAAAGAAAATCCACATGGAACCCATCTTTTTGAAATCAATTTTTTGAAGAACCCTTTGGGGAAAGGATCCCAAAGGTGAAAGGAATCCAATACCTTGTTAATTGATGTATAATAATGAATAAAATCCACCTTATTGAAGACCTTATACCTTGACCTATGCTTAAATGGAGTTCATCTATTTGGGAGAGAGAAAGAAGAGAGAAGGAAGAGCAATTGTGTTTTGGGATTATGAGAGTTAAGTTAGGTTTTACACTTAGGGAAGGTTATATAGTTAATTAAATAACCTAAATAACTAACCCCTAATCACTAATTAAACCCCTAACTATTTAACTTAATCAATTGACCCAACTAAAACTTAAAAGTAAAACAGTTGCAGGACCTATGAGACCTCGATCGACGGTCTATAGGTCAACCTACTCCCTTGCCCCCCACTATCCTGTACATCCGTTGATGGTGTTATAGAATTGTCCAAATGGACCCTTTGCCAAAATGGCTAAGTGTCCAACTATGGTGGCCTTCAATGCCCCGTAGATTGGCCAACGCCTCGTGGGTTGGCAATAGTCGATGACTACTATCTCAAGACAACTTTTAGGCACAAAGCAAAGGTCCTCCTCAAGGACCCTTTTGTTGGTATTTTGGGAGTCGTACTCGAACGTTTCGACTATAAGCTAACTCTTATACATTTTATACACCTTCTCACCAAATTCGATCATTTTTCGACTGTTAAAACCTTCTTAATGTCTTATAATTGTGTTTATTTATGTTTAAATGTGATTCCAATGCTTATGATATGATGTTTTAATCAAAAAGGCATATTTCTAATAAATGTCCGTTTTCATGATTTTATGCATTAAGTCATACTTAGTACAAGTGTTTGTACTAATTCCATATATTTTGTTATATCCAAAGGTGAAGGTGGAAGGTGAGAAGGATCTTGAAGGAAAGCTTGGAATCTGGTTATCGTTCAACCAAAGTTGAAGTATGTCCTCATTTGACTTGAGGGAATAAATGTATTTAGAATTCTTTTATTTCAAAGTATTGTAATAGGCTAAGTATTTCTATATTTGTATTGCTTGCGCCGTGTCTCAAGTATTCTTGAGTCTAATATTGACACATGTTGAGACTTAGTGTTTTCTATGATTTTAATATGAAAGATATTTTAAGATATTTCATGTGAAGGTTTTTAATTCCGCACTACTTTTGTTGAAGGAATCATTATGGGTGATTAAAGCTTGGATTAAAGGGTAAGTTGCTTATATTGTTTAGCTTTAATTATGGAATGCTCTTGAGTGGTATGGTCCACCGTTGGTGGCGATGTTACTTGGTATATATGTGAATGGGAAGGTACTTTTGAATTGTGAATGAGGCCTTGTATGCATTTTATGTGAAGTAAGATGATAGTGATTTTATTCTTGATAAATGTGCTTTATGAAGATTATTATGTGAAGTAGGCTAGAGACTATGCCTAAATGAATTTAATTATTATATGAAGTATGTTAAAGTGTGTGATGTGATAAATGAAGGTCTAAGCATGTATAGAATTGAATGCAAATGAAATTATGCCATTGTGCAAGGTGTGCTCACATGTACACACACATACACACACTTTGAATGGATGAATGAAATGAATTTAAATAATGTGAATGAAAAGGGGAGTTTTGGGCTGAACACTCTTCGTGAGTTGAGATGAAGTTTTTAGTAGAAACCTCATTATCTTCCAAGAGCTTTCTAAGATAGGTAGGAGGATGAATGCCCTTCGTGAGTTGAGATGTGGTGTTCACTAGTTATCCTTAACGTATAGTATAAAATGTTGAGAATTCGTGGGGAGTTATGCCTAGCACCGAAGAAGAGGTGGTTACACTTCGTGAGTTGATATGTTGTATTCCAATGTACCTCTTAAGATGAGTATTCCTCGTGAGTAGAGAGTTAGTTACTTAGTAGCAATATCCGTATCCCTTAACTATGCGCCCGAAAAGGTGTAGGTATTGGGAATGCCACGTAAAAGCTAAAAGAAAAGACCTCACTCTACGCAAATGAGGGGACCCTTCTCCGATAAAGGAAGTATCGGGATTAGATGTCTAGCTCTCATGGTCTATGTCGGTTAAGCTAACCCCCACAAAAGAAATGAAAGTGCTAAGTCTTCTAAAAGTGTGTACAACTTAGGGTAGGTAGTGGAATGGGACACTATCTATCTATTGCACTAGGTAGGTATTCTGAAAGGGGAGTCTTGGTGAGTCTTATATGAATTGAATGAACTAAGTCTTCTAAAAGAACATACTACTTAGGCTAGGTGGTCCTATGGGACGCTATCTATCCATTGCACTTAGTAGACCTTCCGATAGGGTAGTCTTGGTGCTAAGCCTTCTAAAAGAGTGTACTACTTAAGGTATGTCACATCCGGGTTTACCCCCTAGACGCAATCGGCGTCGTTCTCTTCTTTGAGGACTGAGACTAGCCTCTAAGTTTTCATCATTACATTCATAAGTCAAAAATACGGAAGAATTTAAAACTTCTCATTATTTCTAATTGAAGGTTTACATAGACCTCTACATATGCATAATATATATATGTATCGAGTATACATAGACCCTTCGTATAGGAAGGTTACATAGCCTTCTACTTTTATTGTACATACATATTTCATATATATAAGATAGAACATAGTCTAAAAAATTTCTCATCTCATAACCATATAAAACGATCATAACGAATTTGGGTATATACCTACATCAATGTAAAGAAGTCACATATAGGCATATACAAATCGTACTCAAATTAAAATAGAACGAACATAAAAGTCTTTAGAACTAAACAACAACATAAGCTCGATAATGGTATCGCCCTCGGGATGTGAGGAACTACCCACTTGGATGGTAGAGAATATCCAAGTCTTTTTCAAGTCGTCTCGAATGAGCCTTCAACAATGGAAACCTAAAATGTTTGGGAAATGGGAGAAAATGGGGTTAGTACGCCACTTGTACTAAGTATGAGACCATATGCACATATAATGTGAAATCATGCTAAAAAGGACATTTAGTTAAATCATCCCATTTTATCCTTTGAAAGTCTTATGCATAATCAAACAAACCATACCAAGCAACAAGACATATTCATTAAGGCAAAGTAAGTAATATGCATGCCAAAAAAATTGAACCCATTATCTACTACAACCCTATCATCAAGGAATAACATCACAAGCATGAATAAGAGTTTATCATAGCATAATAAGCAAGACAAGTACTCATTAATCCCTATCAAGTCAACAAGTGCAATAACCAATCAAAGCCCCATAACCTTACTCAATAAAGTAACCCAACAAGAATCCATAACGAATGTCCATCTCCACATATATAACCTTTAAGGATACTTAACATCATACCTTAACAATATAGACTAAGTACATGTTCATAAGAATAACCATCATCACATGATATCATTTACATGTAAAGTCAACATATTATCATCATTCACATCAATAGCATATACATATATAAAGTCAACTTCCTAAAGCTTCCATCAAGGCAAGCTAGTGCAAGGCATAGGTAGAGTCCCATACCCCTACCTAGGCTAAGTCAAACCTCTCAAGTCACCCTAGTTAGTGTATACTATATTACTTAAATTTTAGTTTAGGTAACAATTTCCTTAACCGACATAAACCACAAGAGCTAAGTATGGAATCAGGTGTTGTAAAACCTTACACCGATGGAAGGTGGTCTACCTGCCAAGGTAAAACCCAACATGAACATAGCATCTAGGTGGATCCACTAACTAGTATTCCTATGGTGGCAACATAGTTTAAGGAACTTGGGGCCGTATTGGAAACATCACTCTACACCCTATTTGGGTCATGATGCTATCCACCCCGTGAGAACCGTAGTGAACCCTACCTTCCCTACTTGGGAAAGTGTCAACCCCTCACATACAAGATAACTCGGTGCTAAGCTAGGTCCCTTTATTGAAATGTCTTTAGAGTCTTTAATTATCAATCATAGCTTAGTTTAGGTCATAGGGTCTAGCCCTTGTATATTCATCATCATCAAAGCTCAATAAAAATTGCATGAGTATAGTCCTTTCATTACAATTCATATAAGTGAGGTTAACACATTACATATCATTTCATAGTAAGGCACATTGGTAAGCATCAAAATCCTTATAACATTCATATCTTAGTAAACCTCACAATCATAATCAACACATTCCAATTTAACATCATACTAACCCTACCAATCCTAATCCAAGGAATACTCCAATATAACATCATGAGTCAATCATAGTTAATCATAAATTGAAGTAAAGAATAAGGATTAAAAGACTTACCAAGTCTTCTTCACAATTCATCATCAAGGTCTTACCATAAACCCTTAGTTCAACTCAATTAGGTCATAAATTAATCTTAATTCAATAACCAACATAATCACAATGCTAAACAAATCACTATATCACAATTCGACACTATATCAAAGCTTAAGATTAGGTCAATTCATCATAACCTAGATCACTTCTCAAGAATTAGCATGTAAGACTACAAATCATCCTAATTTTTTCATGATTAGTGTAACAACATCATCTAATAGCAATCCAACCAATAACCAATTCAATTGAACCAATCACAACCTAATTCATATCAAGATCAAACCTAGGGTTAAGGGTTGAGGGTCATCATCTATAAACTAGACCAAACAATCAAGATATATCATAATTAACTTAGAATCCATCTTAATCTATTCATATTATCCAAAATAAACCATAAACAAATCAATTCGTAACATGCTTTTCTAGAATGAGAAGAACCCACATGAAAACTCAACTTTTGAAAATACTTTGAAGGAACCCCTTGAGGAAAGAAGTCTCAAAGGTGAATAGATCCCATACCTCAACGTTTAATGAAGATTTGATGGTGACATCGTCCCTTTTCAGCCCCCAAATCCTCTCATAGCTTATCTTCAATGGTGTCTTCCAATAGAGAGAGAAAGAATAGAGACATAAGAGAGTTTATTTTATGCGTTGTATTTAGTCTAATATGGGTTGGGCACTTTATATGGGAGGTTAAATGACTTAATTAGACTCCCTTAAACTCCTAACTAATGACCTAAACCATTAATTAATTAAATGTGACTATGTTAAAATGTGCAGGAAAGTTGCAGACCCCATCGACGGATCGTTTGTCCATCGACGGGCAGGCCTCCCTCCGTGCTGCACAATTGTAATTTTGGTTAGATACTTGTGCAGGCGTGGGCTTCCACCATTTTTCTATGTGTTGGTTGATGGTTGGCATCGACTCCCCGTCGATCAACACACGTTCCGTCCTTTGAGTCTCGTTGGTGCACATTGCCGAGGCACTGTTGCCTCCTACGTGCTAGGGTCCTCCTCAAGGGCCCTTGGGGAGTCATACCCGGACGTTTTGACCATGAATCAACTTTAATACATGTTATACACCCTTCCACCATATTTCATGCATTTCCGACTCCTAAGATAGTCAAATAGGCTAAGACACGCTTGTACCTCCTTCAACTACATTTCCGAACATCATGGACGTTCTTGGATGTTTTGGTTTCTAAACATCCTAAATGACCTATATTCAATACAATGGACTTAAAAACAGTGTATAGACCTCGTGAAATTTATTTTAGGCTTTACGACACATCTTGGATTTTTGAGGTGTTACGTTATCCCCCCTTAGGAACATTCGTCCCCGGATGACAATAAAACTCTTTTCGAAGGAAGGAATAGACTTAAGACTAGAAGCCTAACCAACAACAATACAAGACAACATAAATCATACCATTTCAACAAGGCAATCCAAAACTTCATTTACCACACATAAGGCTCAAACATTACATCATGAGGCATTTCCTTCTCACAACACACAAGACCTCAACATATTTTCTATGAGTCAGTTAGGACAAAGTTCAACTTATCAAAATGCTACATAACTTTTCATAAAGACTCACCATGTCAAAAGGAACAACATAACTCAAACAACCAAAAAGGCAATGTTTCAAGTTTAATGCACCAATTCACTGTTAAGTAACTGTAATGAAAGTAAAAAATTCATATTTCGCAAGACTTCTTCAAAAATCAAGAAACTTCAATTTCTAGTCATTATTTTCATTATTAATAAAAGTAACTAACCTTAGTTATCAAAAATATGAGGGTAACGGGACTTCATGTCGGCCTCGGCGTCCCATGTTGCACCCTCAACTGGGTGTTTTTTCCATAAAACTTTTACTGAAGCCACCTCTTTGTTCCTCAACCTCTTTACTTGCCTATTAAGGATTTGAACCGGATGTTCCTCATAGAGAGGTTATCCTTCACACCAAGACCCTCAATAGGATGAATAGACTCAGGATCACCGATACACTTCTTTAACATAGAAACATGGAAAACATGATGAACCGAAGCCAATTCACTAGGAAGTTTCAATTCATAGCCAACCTTACCAACCCTTTGCAAGATTTCATAGGGACCCACGTATTGAGGACTCAACTTCCCTTTCTTGCCAAATCTAACCACCCCTTTCATAGGTGAAATTTTTAAATACAACTTCTCACCTTCTTCAAACTCCAAATCCCTTCTCCTATGATCGGCATAAGCATTTTATCTACTATAAGCCGTTTGCAACCGTCTCCTTCTGATATGAACTTTCTCAAAGTCCTATAAATCAAATCGGGACAGAGATGCGAAGGCTCACCCACTTCAAACCATCCAATAGGAGACCTACACCTCCTACCATACAAGGCTTCATAGGGAGCCATGGAAATTGATGAATTAAAACTATTATTATAAGCAAACTCCACCAAAGGAAAATGCTAATCTCAATTTCCCTTGAAGTCAATAATACAAGACCTAAGCATATCCTAAGGGTTTGAATTGTGCGTTCCGCTTGACCATCCGTTTGGGGATGAAAAGCGGTACTCAACTTCACCTTAGTACCCAACCTTCTTGGAATCACCTCCAAAACCTACATATGAATTGTGCACCCCGATTCGATATGATGGATAACGAAATACCATGGCGACACACAATCTCATCTATGAAGATCCAAGCATAATCGTCCGCCGAATAAGTAGAATTGTTGGGAATAAAATGAGAGGACTTGGTCAACCTATCCACAATCACCCATATAGAGTCATATTGTTTTATGAGTTTGAGGCAAACCCACTACAAAATCCATATTAATGTCTTCCCACTGTCAAGTAAGAACTTGATTTCTTGTAGTAAGCCACTCGACTTTTGATTTTCGACATTTACTTGTTGGCAATTTAGACATTTAGTGACAAACTCCGCTATGTCTTTCTTCAAACCATCCCACCAATATGTTTTCCTAAGGTCATGGTACATCTTTGTTGCATCCGGATGAATGGAGTAGCGGGACCCATGAGATTTTTCAAGGATCTTTTCACGACCGGAATCTATACCCCAGACGAGACCGGCGTCGTTGACCTCTCAGAGGTCACAGACAAGCCTTCATACGTCATTCTTACTTCATCTAGGTTAATTTTAGCGGAAAAATTTGAAACTTTTTGTTTCTTATCATGCATAAAGATCATTCTACTTACATTCATAATGTTCACAAGAAACCATCTAACATTAAGATTATCAACTGAAAGAAATAGTTCAATACTGCATTAAAAGTATAATTGCCAAAATGGCACCAATACAATGTCTGAAATAAAAATGGAAAGAAACACTAGTGGAACATACTTCACTAGCTAAACCTTACATCTAAGCTAGATAATAACGGTAGACATCCTCAAAAGCATGAGGGCCTACCAAGTCCGGATGAAAGCTCCACGTCCAGATAGTTGCAACGTCAACCTGTAAGCTCTAACGTCCACCTGTGCCTGCACCTAAAAATATAGAGTTGTATGGGATTAGTACACACTTGTACTAAGTATGGGTATATGCAAGCACACACCAAGGACATGCATGAGTAAGAATAGCTCTTTCCTACAACATGATCATGGAAATTTAAGTCAGTGGACTTGCCAAATTGGGATTAGGAAAGTTAGTGAGCTTTCCAAATTTGGATTAGGAAAGTCAGTGAGCTTTCCAAATTTTGATTAGGAAAGTCAATGAGCTTTCCAAATTTGGATTAGGAAAGTCATGCCATGAGAGTAACATGCATCATCATACTTTTCATATTGCACACTACACATAACATCTTACACATAGCACATATCATATTACATATAGCACATAACATCTTTCATATCATTCATATGCCATGAGACCTTGGAATCATGGACTTGACATTAAGACTTCTTTAAATGAGGGGTCAACATATGGGACCTCAACTAGTGAGCCTTCTTTAGAAAACACAGAGTCTGCTTCATTCATTCATACGTACTTCATTTCATTCATTCATAAGCTAGTGTAAACACCAGCTATACCTATGATGTAGTTTAAGACTCTCATCGGGTTTGCTTTGCAATGATTAATAACCTAGTGTCATTACTTGAGTCTAGCTCACCTCTTGATTATCCTATCCTAATACCTTTGGTATCGTTCATTTCATTATGTGCATCATTTGAGGCTGGCCTCATTCATTCATTGGGAACTTTAACTTTAAACGACATAGATCATGTGAGCATCATGAAATCCAGTGTCTCCCCCACACCAAAAAGAGGTGGAATCACCGGCCAAAGTGACCCAAAATATGCTAGTGTATATGGGAATTGAACCACGCCAGATCCCTATATTGGCAGTGTAGGTTCGAAGACTAGGATATATAAGAAGACCCATAACCGGCATGCCGAACAGTCTCATCTCATGAAAGTTACGTGAACCTCAGCCCTTCCCGAAAGAAGGCGTCACCGCTCATAGCTAGTCTATCGGTGCTCAGTATAAAGTTCCATTTCATTCAACTAATACGTTATGGAAGCTGACTTCTAGTATGAGGACATCATAGCTTAATAGATGATTTCTCACCTCATCATTAGTATTAAGTTTACATTATTCTCAATACTTTCATTAGAGTGTTCATAGAGACTGGTCTCTTCATTAACTTTACACTCTCATAGGTGAGTACTTTTTGGTAACATTTTTTTAGGCTCATTTGAGATTGCTCTCATATTTCACATTAGCCTCTTATCATGTTGTCACCACATTCATTAACATTAGCACATTTGCTCTTCATAATTACTCAATTCTTTTTTTTCCGTGAATGTTCATTTCATCATAAGCCAATGCACTTGGCCATTTGTGTGTTTCACACTCTAACTTAACCCTTCTAGGGTTTTATCATTCCATTACATGATTTTCATTTCATCGTATGCCAATACACTTTGCCATTTAGTGTGTTTTACACTCGTAATTAACCCTTCTAGGTTTACATCATTTCATTACATACATCTTAAGTTCACTTATTTTTAAACGTATGTTAGACTTATGGGTCTATACATACAAGCCATGATGCTTCATTCATAGTTCGTTTAAGTGATTCATATCTTCCTAAGATTATGTGGTACAAGACGTATGCATCTTATATGTATGCCAAGATCTCGATATCGATCGAAGTAGGCAGCATTATTCTTGAATATTTAATTCACGCCTGACTTATGTATCAATACGGAATTTGGGCAAGGGAACCCGGTGTCGAATCCCTTGGACAACACATTACATTTTTCTTTTTATTTATTTTCGGTACACATGACATTGGGACCCTAGATCGAGCCCCAACATCAACATTTCCTTTTTATTTCTCCCCTTTGAAATTCTCTTCCTTGGACGAGGGGTTGTGGGATCGAACCCCCACAGCCCCTTTTATTTTTTTATTTATTTTTCCTTGACTATATTGAGTTGACCATGAGGTTGTGGGATCAAACCCCCAAAGCCTCACTTTATTTTTCTTGTAATTCTCCTTTACTGCCTAGAGGTCGTAGGTTCGATTCCCATGCCTCACATTTCTTTTCTTTTCATTTTCTTTTAATTCTCCTTTACTGCCTAGTGGTCGTGGGTTCGATTCCCACGCCTCACATTTCTTTTCTTTTCAGTTTTCCTTAAGCTGTCTGAGAGGTTGAGGGTTTGAATCCCACTCCTCTCATTTCTTATTTTCATAGCTTATTTTACAGCCAAGACCACGGTTCGAATGCCCTTCACCACATTCGTTTTTACTTCTTTATTTTCATGGTTTTTAACATTGTGAGGTAACGGGTTCAATCCTCCATGACCTCACTTGTTTTAATTCATTTTGCACAACATTTTGAACCCTCTTTACTTGACCGAAATTCATCATTTGAAGCTGGAATTTTTTTTGAAATTTTTCAGCATACTTTCGTCAACATTTATACGTAAATTCATAGGGTAATTCGTAGATCATTTAATACGTTCTTAGGTGCATTTTTCATGGATTCGTTTAGCCAAGAGATTATAACTTAAATCAGCCACATTTCAACTCATATGAACATCACGATTTACATAACCATGTGTACATGAAATACAACCACAACATCACATTTTAGAGCCTTAACCCAAGGCACATAGTTACGGTTCACATTACACACACGTACACATAGTTTCGGATCACATAGGTGATCCTCCATACGATTTCAAACACACATTCATAAAATATTCATCACGAAAACACAACACACGCCTAATATCTACCAGCAAACATACCCAACCTACAAATCATTGGGAGCTAGTGACAGGGGCATGCAACGGGGAACAACCCTAGTTTTCGGAATAGATTCGTCTGAACCTTAAGGGTCTCTTGGGAAAGGGACAAGAGAGAAGAGAACCCATACCTTTTTGACGTTCAAACCTCGACTTGTTGCCCAAAAACGTCTCCAAACACACGTGCAACACCGAAAGTTCAACACCCCACTCGACGGAAAACCTTCTCTTTGACTACGTGATTGATTAACGTTTGTTTTTCTTATTTTTTCGTGTGAGTTCTTCAGTATGAAGAACCTTGGTAAATTTTCAATTCTTGAATGTTATTTGGCAGAGAGAAACGTGAATTAGAAGAGAGAATGATCGTGTGTTGAGAGATAGGCGTAAGAGGAGAGAGTTATATTAGACTTAGGAGTCTAGTTTAGGACTTAGTCAAATAAGGTTTAGTTAAATATTAAAAAAAAATGATTTCCCTTTTATTTTAAATGAGCCAATAAATATTAAATATTAATTAATTTCATTAATTTACCAACTTAAATAAAAACAAATTTAATTCATTGCTTCCACCTAGGTTCGAACTCGGGTGGAGCAAGACCTCACTCTAAGAGCCAATTTTTGGCCCTCTCTCCCCAAAATGCCCCTCCACCTTATTAATTAAATATTTAGGGTAATTACGATACTACCCTTATCCTAGAAAAAGACCATTTTACCCCTAGAGCCTCCAAACGTAAGATTTTCCCTTTTTAAGTCCGGTAAAGACTCCTTCGAGTAAATCTTCGTATTCGAGATCCCTACATGGCTGGACCCAACCTTTCCTAGCTCAAATAACTCCCTAAGTTAGTTGGCTTGGCTGTAGCAAGGGTTCAGAGGTCTGGTACTTACGCGCATCACTCCGTGTGAACCCGGTCTAATAGTAGGCATTCTAGCCACATTAAGCATTACTTATCACATCCATTTTTAGGGTTGTTACAGATCTGGTCCCTCAACCCATCTACCTTGGTAACACACAATCTCCCTTGGTACCTCAAAACACCATCCCCCCCTAAAGTGAATGATTCATTTAGCTTACCAAGAATCGACTCTTTCAACTCCATCAATGGTTGATCAAGGTGTTGTTTGGACTTCACCTCAACCACTAATGATGACTCGTAATTATGATGGACCGTGAACCCACCATTCGGAGAATCTTCCAACCTCACACCCTACCTAGCGAACCTATGAACATATTTCACTAGGTCTTTCTTAGTTTAATCAATGTGTGACACCCTACCCATTGTCATACGACTTAGAGCATCTGCAACCATATTGGCCTTGCCAGGGTGATAGAGGACACTCATGTCGTAATCTTTCAACAATTCTAACCACATTCGTTGTCGGAGATTCAACTCATTTTGGGTAAACACATATTGGAGACTCTTATGGTCGGTAAAGACATCGATATGGACACCATACAAGTAATGACTCCATATTTTCAAAGCAAAAAACACGGACCCTAACTCAAGGTGATGAGTTGGATGGTTTCTCTCATGCATCTTAAGTTGCCTAGAAGCATACGCTATCACCTTCCCGTGTTGCATAAGCACACACCCCAAACCCACTCGGGATGCATCACAATACACAACCAAACCCTTTGTACCCTCCAGCAAGGTCAACACCAGAGCGGAGGTAAGACTATCTTTTAAGGTTTGGAAGCTCTTTTCACATGCCTCCGACCACTCAAACTTCTTACTCTTTTAGGTCAAAGTAGTCAAGCGAGATGAAATGGACGCAAAACCATCCACAAATCTCCGATAGTAACCCGCTAGACTAAAGAAGCTCCTAATGTCGGTTGGAGTGAATGGTCTAGGCCAACTTTTCACCGCTTTCATTTTCCTTGGATCAACCTCAACTCCTTCACTAAAGATGATGTGACCAAGAAATGTCACCGACCTCAACCAAAACTCACATTTGCTATACTTGGTAAACAATTGATGTTCTTTAAGGGTTTGCAATACCACCCTCAAATGACCCATGTGATCACTCTCATTTTTCGGATATACCAAGATGTCGTGTATGAAGACAATGACAAATGAATCTAGGTAAATTTGAAACACCGTATTCATTAGTTCCATAATTGCTGCCGGAGCATTAGTGAAACCAAAGGACATTACTAGGAACTCATAATGACCATATCTAGTCCAAAATGTCGTCTTTGGTATATCCTCACCTCTCACCCTAAGTTGGTGATACCCCGACCTCAAATCAATCTTAGAAAACTAGCTTACCCCTTGGAGTTGATCAAACAAGTCATCAATCCGAGGGAGAGGATACTTATTCTTGATTGTGACTTTATTGAGTTGGCAGTAATCAATAAAATTCTTAAGGACCTATCCTTCTGCTTTACAAACAAAACAAGAGCACCCCATGGAGAAATACTAGGCCTTATGAATCCTTTGTCTAGTAAATCTTTGAGTTGAGCCTTCAACTTTTTCAATTCGGTCGGAGCCATTCGATAAGGAGGAATTTAAATGGGATTTGTATTCGGTAGCAAATCGATACCAAAATTAATTTTCTGCTCTGGAGGAATACCAGGAAGATCATTAGGAAAGACCTCCAAAAATTCACTAACTACGAGGACCGACTCAATGGGAGGAATTAAGAAGTCTAAATCTTGGACTTTTACTATGTGATGTAAACAACCTTTAGATATCATTTTGCATGCTTTTAGACAAGAGATGATACGACCTCTAGGATCGAATTTCACCCCTTCCACTCTACAATGGGTTCATTTTGGAAAGTTAAACTTAACCACCCTTCTCCTACAATCAATTGAGGAAAAGCAACCATGCAACCAATCCATACCCAATATAATATCAAAATCAAGCATATCAAGTTCTACTAATTCAACATAAGAAACTCTATTGGGCAACATTATTGGACAAATTCTATTCACCCTTTTTGCAAAAACCGACTCACCCACTGGAGTTGACACTATAAAAGGTTCATGCAAAATATCACGCAAAATGTAAAAATTTTTGGCTACTAGAGGGGTAAAAAATAAAGGGTAGCACCGGGATCAAGTAAAGCATATACATCAATAGAGAATACTTTCAACATACCGGTAACCATGTCAGGAGAAGTCTCTTGCTCACCCCTAAAGTGGACAGCATAGAACCGGTTCTTCTTAGGAGCATCACTAGAACCACCTGCTTGGCCACTCTTCTCTCGACCCTTCGCATTAGGGCAATATCGAATCTTGTGCAAAATATTACCACAACTATACCATTTGTCCATCCCAAGGAGGCAAGCACCATAGTGCTTTTTTCCACATTCACCACAAGTTGGCTTCTCGTTCGGGGAACTAGTGCCTCTTCCCTTTTCAGGCTTAGGGTTTGCAACTTTATCACCACGAGCCTTACGGAACTTGGAAGGAACTTGGTTAGAAAGACGCTTCTTAAATCTAGGCTTGTATTGTATCTCAAGCCTATGAACTTGGTTAGAAAGACGATTCTTAAATCTAGGCTGGTCTTGTATCTCAAGCCTATTCTTTGAAGAACCTCCATCAAAAGATCTTACCCTCTAAGCATCTCTACTCTTCCTCTTAGCCCTTGCCTCTTCCACATGTTTGGCATGCACCATAAGGCGAGAAATGTTCATGTTGTCATGTAGCATATCCGAATGACACTCCTCTTGCAAATCATCTGACACCCCCGTCACAAAGCGGATCATTTCATCTCTAGGATCGGAAACCAAAGAAGGAGCATATTCTGACAATTTAGTGAATTTCAAGGAGTATTCATGAACACTCATACCTCCTTGGCAAAGGTTGATGAACTCCACCACTTTAGCTTCCCTCATCTCCTTAGGAAAGAACCAATCAAGAAAAGATTTCTTGAAAATCTCCCAAGTCACCGGACCACCCCTTAATGTCCTATTATCCCTCCATTGGACATACCATACTTGAGCCACATCCTTGATTTGATAAGTGGCTAACTCTGCCTTCTCACTAGTGGATAACCCCATACCCAAGAGTATCTTATAGACTTCATCAATAAACTCTTGGAGGTATTCTTCAACCTTAGACCCGTAGTAAGTAGGAGGATTCATCCGAGTGAAATCCTTTAGACGGGAGGCCATGGTAGTAACTTGTTGATGAGGACGGGGTACAATATACCGGTTAGCTTGAGCCGTCATATCTTGGGCTTGAGCATTGACGGCTTGGTCCAACTGGATAAGGGCATCCCATATGTCACCATCCGTCAAAGGTGGAGGATTGACCGGAGCTTGTTCAACATTAGGTTTCTCTTCAAGAGGAGTAGTTTGATCACCACAGGGAGGAGCTCCCGCATTGGCAATCTCCTCTTCAAGTCTTCGTGTTGCATTCCTTCGAGTGTTCATATTTCCTATAATCAGAACAATAGGATTAGACGCAAAAACACACCATAAGTATACTCTAATGACACGATATTAGATTTCCAAGAAAATGAGAGTTTCCAAGGCATCATGTATTTCCTATACATAAGTGTGGCGCGCTTCATAATTATGATTACGAACTTACATAGACGTGGTTGAGAGAGACATTGACTTTAAGATAATTCAACCTCATGCTCTAATACCAAGTTTGTCACATCCGGGTTTACCCCCTAGACACAACCGTCATCGTTGTCGTCGTCCTCTTTGAGGACTAAGACTAGCCTCTTAGTTTTCATCATTACATTCATAAGTCAAAAATACGGAAGAATTTATGACTTTTCATTATTTCTAATTGGAGGTTTACATAGACCTCTACATACACATAATATATATCCATATCGAGTCTACATAGACCCTTCGTATAGGAAGGTTACATAGTCTTCTACTTTTATTGCACATATATATATATATATATATATATATATATATATATATATATATATATATATAGATAGAACACAGTCTTAAAGATTGTCTCATCTCATAACCATCTAAAATGATCATAATGAATTTGGGTATAGCCCTACATCAATGTAAAGAAGCCACATATAGACTTATACTAATCGTACTCGAATGAAAATAGAAGGAAAATAAATGTTTTTAGAACTAAAGAACAACATAAGATCGATATTGGTATCGCCCTCGGGAAGTGAGGACCTACCCACTTGGATGGTAGAGAATATCCAAGTCTTCTTCAAGTTTTCTCAAATGAGCCTTCAACTACCGGAACCTAAAATGTTTGGGAAAAGAGAGAAAATGGGGTTAGTACGCCACTTGTACTAAGTATGAGACCATATGCACATATAATGTCAAATCCTGCTAAAAAGGACATTTAGTTAAATCATGTCATTTTATCCTTTGAAAGTCTTATGCATAATCAAACAAACCATACCAAGCAACAAGACATATTAATTAAGGAAAACTAAGTAATATGCATGCCAACATACTTGAACCCATTATCTACTACAACCCTATCATCAAGGAATAACATCACAAGCATGAATAAGAGTTTATCATATCATCATAAGCAAGACAAGTACTCATTAATCCCTATCAAGTCAACAAGTAAAATAACCAAGCAAAGCTCCATAACCTTACTCAATCAAGTAACCCAAAAAGAATCAATAACCAATGCCCATCTCCACATATATAACCTTTAAGGATACTTAACATCATACCTTAACAATATAGACTAAATACATGTTCATAAGAATAACCATCATCACATGATATAATTTACATGTAAAGTCAACAGATTATCATCATTCACATCAATAGAATATACATATATAATATCAACATGCTAAAGCTTCCATCAAGGCAAACAAGTGCAAGGCATACGTAGAGTCCCATACCCCTACCCAGGCTAAGTCAAACCTCTCAAGTCACCCTAGTTAGTGTATACTTTATTACTTCATTTTAGATTAGGGAACATTTGCCTTAACCTACATAGACCACAAGAGTAAGTGTGGAATCCGGTGTTGTAAGACCTTACACTAATGGAAGGTGGTCTACCGCCAAGGTAAAACCCAACATGAACATTTCATATAGTTGGATCCACTAGATAGTATTCCTATGGTGGCAACATAGTTTAAGGAACTTGGGGCCGCATTGGAAACGTCACTCTACACCCTATTTTGGTCATGAGTCTATCCACCCCGTGAGACCGTAGTGAACCCTACCTTCCCTACTTGGCAAAGTGTCAACCCCTCACATACAAGATCACTCGGTGCTAAGCTAGGTCCCTTTATTGAAATGTCTTTAGTGTCCTTAATTATAAATCATTGCTTAGTTTAGGTCATAGGGTCTAGCCCTTGTATATTCATCATCATCATAGCTCAATAAGAATTGCATGAGTATAGTCCTTTCATTACAATTCATATAAGTGAGGTTAACACATTACATATCATTTCATAGTAAGGGACATTGGTAAGCATCACCATCCTTACAACATTCACATCTTACTCAACCTCACTACCATAACCAAGACATTCCAATTTCATTTCATCCCAGTCCTACCAATCCTAATCCAAGGAATATTCCAATATAACATCATGAGTCAATCATACTTAATCATAAATTGAAGTAAAGAATAAGGATTATAAGACTTACCAAGTCTTCTTCACAATTCATCATCAAGGTCTTACCATCAACCCTTATTTCAACTCAATTAGGTCATAAAGTCATCATAATTCAATAACCAACATAATCACAAGGCTAAAAGAATCACTACATCACAATTCGACACTAGATCAAAGCTTAATATTTGGTCAATTCATCATAACCTAGATCACTTTTCAAGAACTAGCATGAAAGACTACAAATCATCCTAATTTTTTAATGATTAGTGTAACAACATCATCTAATAGAAATTCAACCAATAACAAGTCAATTGAACCAATCACAACCTAATTCATATCAAGATCAAACCTAAGGTTAAGAGTTGAGGGTCATCATCTACAAACTATACCAAACCATCATAATAGATCATAATTAAGTTAGAATCCTTGTTAATATATTCATATTATCCAAAAGAAACCATAAATAAATCAATTCATAACATGATTTTTGAGATTGAGAATAACCCACATGAAAACTCAACTTTTGAAAATACTTTGAAGAAACCCCTTGAGGAAAGAAGTCTTAAAGGTGAATAGATCCCATACCTCAATGTTTGATGAAGATTTGATGGTGAAATCGTTTAATTAGACTCCCTTAAACCCCTAAATAATGACCTAACCCCTTAATTAATTAAATGTGACTAAGTTAAAACGTGCAGGAAAGTTGCAAACCCCATCGACGAGGCCACGATCCACAGATCGTTGGTCCATCGACGGGCAGGCCTCCCTCCGTGTTTAACTATCATAGTTTCAGTCATAGACTTGTGCAGGGGAGGGCTTACACAATTTTTCTAAGTTTTGGTCGACGGTTGGCATCGACTTCCCGTCGATCAACACATGTTCCATCCTTTAAGTCTCGTTGGTGCACACTTCCCAGGCAGTGTTGCCTCCTACGTGCTAGGGTCCTCCTCAAGGGCCCTTGGTTTGTTCTTGGGGACTCGTACTTGGACGTTTTGACTATGAATCAACTTTAACACATTTTATACACCCTTCCACCATATTTCATGCATTTTCGACTTGTAAATGCTAGTCAAATAGGCAAAGACACGCTAGTACCTCCTAGAATTACATTTCCGAACGTCATGGAAGTTCTTGGGTTTTTTGGTTTCTAAACATCCTAAATGACCTATATTCATTAAAATTGACTTAAAAACAGTGTATATACCTCATGACACTTATGTTAGGCTTTACAACTAGTCTTGGATTTTCAAGGTGTTACAGGGTAGGTGGTGGAATGGGACGCCATCTACTCATTGCACTAAATACGAATTTTTAAAGGGAAGTCTTGGTGTGTTTTTTGAGTGTTCTTCTAATGGTTTTTTCATTCAGTGGGGACTTGTTCTCCGGAGGTGAGTAAGCCTAGACGGGGTAGTCTTGGGGATCACCTAGGTGTGCATTGAAGGAGGTGTATGGGCATTTCCTTCATGTATTATCTTGGTGAGTCTTATGATAACCTTAGCTAGAAAAACTCCTACGGAAATGAGTTCACTTCCTCTTGGCAATACCTTGGGAGTTCACTGTTTTGAGAATGAGTTATTTTATTGTTAAGGTAAAATGAATTCACTGTAACTTTGGGAAGTTCACTAAAAAATACTCCCTTTTTCTAAAACTTTGGAAATCTTTCTCTAAGTGGTAAATGGTGATTCTTATGTTGTTTTTCTTCTATATTCTTGAATGTTTTACTGAATTGGCATGAAAGTGTAATTTTACTAAAATATCCCTTTTTCCATGTTTTTGAATATGTCATATTATTTGTACTAACCCCATACTTTTCTGCACTCTATAAGTATAGGTTTGGAAGCAAGGTTGAAGTCTAGAAGGCAAAGCTTGGGAAAGATTCTCTCAAGACAAAGTATGTCCTCATATATTCGAGGGCATAGTTCTTTATTCTTTTAGTTTTGTATAAGTTCTTATTATGTATTTCTTTCAAATGTAAAGGGTCGTGTCCCTATGATTTTTATGTCGTGTCTTTTAGATTGCTTGTGACAACGAGACATTCTTAGTATTTATAAAAGATTCCTTTTTATATTAAATGTCGTGAAAAGTTTTAATTCCGCACTACTTTTCATGTATTATGTAATGAACGATAGTTAAAGGGATTGCACAAGACCCCAAAGGGTCAAGTACGCCCTATCATTACCCAAGGGTTCTCCCTTACTTCTAGGGGGTACTTTCTGGTCGTGACATAACCAACCTTATATAATTACATCTTCAGCATAATATAACAATCAAATAATCAAGATATTTAAATTTCATCATCATACCAACCCTATCTAATTCAGTCACAAGATATGCTTGAATTGTACTATATCACAAAGTCAAAGCCATCATAATTAAAGTAAAGGTACAAGATCAGAAAGTCATACCAATTTCTCCTTCAAAATCCATCATCTATGGTCTTAACCTTAACTAATCCAATTCCATCCATAAATTGGAATAACAACATTATACAATAGTAATTAACACAATAACTAACTCAATTGTAGCAATACTAATCAATTCAACATGAGTTCATCACCGAGGGTTAGGGAATTTGGGTCAATTCATGATCTATTACATATACTTGGCTAATTCATCAAGCACCAATGTAATTGAACAATAAAAAATCATAATCTAATCATAATAATAAAAATAAATGATAAACAATACAATTTAGAAGATCAAATTTGTATTAGGAAGAAACCCATATGAAATCATCTTTTTGAAAACCAATTTTTGAAGAACCCTTTGGGGAAAGGAATCTCAATGGTCAAAGGTTCCCATACCTTTATATTCTATGAAGATTGATGGAGAAAAGATGACTTCTTTCTGACTTATTACCTTGACCTAGTTCTCCAATGAAGTTCTTCTTTGGGAGAGAGAAAGTAGAGAGAAGGAATAGTGATTTGAGTTTGGGAATTGTGAAGTGTTAAGTTGGTTTAGGCTTATGGTACTTTATATAGTCATTTAAATAACTCAATTAACCACCCCTTAAACCCTAATTACACTACTAACTAATTAACTTATTAAATGGATAACACTTAAAACAAAAGAGTAAAACAAGACCTTACCTACGAGACCTCGACCTACGGTCCGTTGGTCAGTCGATGCATACTCCCCCCACCGTACTGCACATCCGTAGTTTGATTTAGAGACTGTGCATTTTTTCCATTTCGGTAAAATGGATAAATGTCCATAGACAGAGGCATCGACGCCCCGTCTATGGAAAACGTAGGTAGCCACAACATTTTGACAGTTTTTTGCCAAATCGGAGGGTCCTCCTTAAGGACCCTTAGGGTGGTCGTTGGGGAGTCGTAACAAGACGTTTTGACCCTAAACATGTTCTAATACAATTTTGACACCATTCAACCAAATTTAATCAATTTCCTACTCTTAAAACCTTGTGAAATAGGCTAAAGCACACTACACCTCTTTTAGAATTCTCCGGACATCATGGACGTTTCTTGACGTCTTGACTCTAAAACCTCCTAAATGAGTTGTAAACATTATTTTTGACCTTAAAACAATTTTAAAACCCTTTGAAACTCATGTGATGCTCTAGATTACGTTTGGGACATTCGTAGTATTACATTATCCCCCCCTTAGGAACATTCGTCGCCGAATGACACAAAAACCTTTTGAAATGAAAGGATAGATTCAATACTTGCAGCCCAACCAAGAACAACATAATCAACATGAGTTACAACTCAATCGACAAAACAACATGGAATTTACACATAGCAACTAAAAACATCATTTACTACTTAGAAGAACTCAACTTCACAACATGAGGAATTTTCTTCTCTATGTGAACATAGCTCAACAATACACAAAGAGTCACTTATGCCAAAAACTCATTTCAAAACACATCAACATGCTCAATACAACTTCATAAAGCCAACAACATACCAAAATTTTTACCAAATAAGGGCAAATTAATTAAAAAGAGCATTTTTCCATTAAAACTTATTTTAGCATAAACCTTAACCATAAATATGCATCTTTTTGCAAAACAAGTCAAATTCAAATTCATTCATTATTTTCATTATTAGTATGAACAACTAACATTATTTAGTTAAAACATGAGGATAACGGGACTTTATGTCGGCCTCGGCCTCCCATGTTGCTCCTCCAACTAGGTTGTTTCTCCATAAAAACTTTATAGAGACCACCTCTTTATTTCTCAACCTCGTCACTTGACGATCAAAAATTTCCACCGGAACCTCTTCATAGGATATATTCTCATTCACTCATAGACCTTCAATAGGAAGAATGGACTCGGGGTCATCAATACACTTCTTAAGCATGGATACATGGAAAACAGGGTGAACCAAAGCTAGCTCACTAGGTAGTATCAACTCATATACAACCTTTCCAACCCTTTGAAAAATTTCATAGGGACCCACATAACAGGGACTTAACTTACCTTTCTTACCAAATCTCACTACCCTTTTCATGGGTGAAACTTTCAAGTACACCTTATCACTTTCTTTAAATTCTAATTCTCTTATCCTATTGTCGGCATAAAACTTTTGTCGACTATAGGATATTTGCAATTGATTCCTTATGAAATTAAGTTTCTCCAAGGTCTTATAGATCAAGTCGGGACAATGAATTGAAGATTCACCAATTTCAAATTATCCAATCAGAGATCTGCACCTCCTACCATACAAAGCTTCAAAAGGAGACATTGCTATAGACAAATGGTAACTATTGTTATAAGAGAACTCCACCAAAGGCAAGTGCTCGTACAAACTTCCCTTAAGGTCTATCACACAATCTCTAAGCATATCCTCAAGAGTTTGAATAGTGTGCTCAGCTTGACCATCCGTTTGATGATGAAAAGTGGTGCTGAACTTCACTCTTGTACCCAACCCTTTTTGAAACAATTTCCAAAATCTAGATGTGAATTGTGCGCCCCTATCCGATATGATGGATAAAGGAATACCATGGAGACTCACAATCTCATCTATATTGATCTCGGCATAATCCTCTGCTGAGTAAGTGGACTTAAAGGTAATAAAGTGAGCAGACTTTGTCATCCTATCCACCACCACCCATATAGAGTCATTTTGCCTTAGAGTCTGAGGAAATCACACTATAAAGTCCATATTAATGTCTTCCCACTTCAAAGTGAAAAATTCTATTTCTTGAAGTAAACCACCTGGCTTTTGGTTTTTGGCTTTCACTTGTTGGCAATTTGGACACCTTGCAACAAATTCCGCTATGTCCCTTTTCAAGCATCCCACAAAAATACTTCTCTAAGGTCATGATACATATTAGTAGAACCCGGATGAATAGAATAACGAGAACCATGAGCTTCCTCTAGGATCCGATTTCTCAAATCATCCACATTGGGTGCACACAACCTTCTTGGGTACCTCAAAACACCAACCCCCCATGGATAATGTTACCAAGAACCGATTCCATCAACTCCATCAATGATTGATCAAGGTTTTGCTTCGATTTCACCTCTACCACCAAAGACGACGTGGAGTTATGATGAACCATAAAACCCCCATTTGGAGAATATTTTAATCGAACACCCAAACGAGCCAACCTATGAACATTTTTCACTAGGTCTTTCTTGCCCTCTTAAACATGAGACACATTACCTATATTAATACGACATAGAACATCCGCAACCACGTTGGCCTTGCCGGGGTGGTAGAGAACGTTGATGTCGTAAGCTTTCTACTACTCTAACAATCTTCGTTGTTGGAGGTTCAATTCATTTTGGGTAAACACATATTGAAAACTCTTCTGGTCGGTATACACATCAACATGAACACCATATAAGTAATGCCTCCAAATTTTCAAGGCAAAAACCACGGCCGCTAACTCAAGATCATGAGTTGGGTAGTTCTTCTCATGATATCACCTCTGGGAGTACCCCCTAGAAGCAACCGGTGTCGTAGTCCTCTAATAGGACTAAGACTAACCTCTTAGAATTTTTCATTACATTTCATAGGTTAAAAACGCGGAAAATTTAAAACTTTTCATCTATACTACTTAATGAGGTTTACTTACACCTCTCGCTTACACATAATATATTAGTAGCGAGTATACATACACCCTTTGTATAAGAAGTATACATAGTCTTTTACTTTTATTTTGCACGCGCGCGCGCACACACACATACACACACACACACACACACAAATATATATATATATATATAAGATACATAACATAGTCTTAAAACGGATATCTCATATTAAACCATCTAAAAAAGATATAACAATTAGGCATAGCGTATACATCAATACCAATAAAGCCACATATAGGCTATACAATCATAGTACTCAAATGAAAGAGAATGAACAAAGTGTCTTTAAGACTAATCAACATCCAATGCTAGTAACGAGCATTGTCCTGGAATTGGTGAGGACCTACCCAACTTAGAGAATGAGAATCCAAGTTTTCTTCAAGAGTCGTCACGAATCCTTCAACGATTGGAACAAAAAATATTGGGGGAAAAGGGAGAAAACGAGGTTAGCGCATCACTTGTACTAAGTATAGGACCATATGCACACACAACATAGAAATCATGCTAAAAAGGGACATTTCATTAAAGCATGCTAGTTTACTTTGAAAACGCATTATGCACATCCAAGAACCAATACAAGTCAATCGCACATATTCTTTAAGTTAATACCATGCACATCACAAGACCAACAATACTAAGTCTAGTAAAGTTAACATGCATATCAACATAATTAAGCACATAATCAAGACAACTTTATCATCAAGTTATAATTTAGCATGTATAAAAGTTAATAGCATCATAACCAAAGCAAGACCCTTACTCATGTACCCTCATTAAGTCCACTAGTGCAATAACTAAGTAATGCCCCATAACCTCGCACAATCAAGTTAACCTTATAAAAACCATAAGCAATGACCACTTCACATACTATATCATTAAGAGTAAACATAATCATACTCTAACAATAGAGACCAACCACATGTTCATAAGTGAAACCAACATCACATAGTGTCATTAACATGTAAGATCAACATATACATATCATTTATATTTATAAGCATATAAGTATATAAGAACATCCTTCTAAGACTTCCCTCAAGGCTAACTAGTGCAATGTATAGGTAGAGTCACATACCCCTACCTAGACTAAGTCGAACCCTCAAGTCATCTTAGTTAGAGTCCACTTTATTACTTTATTTTACTTTCGGGAACATCTTGCCTTAACCTACATAGACCACATGAGCAAATTTTGAATCCGGTGTCATGGAACCCGACACCGAAGGAAGGTGGACTACTATCCAAGGTAGTACAAAAAAATGAACATAGCATCTACATGGATCAACTAGATAGTATTCCTATGGGGCGGAGATGTAGTTGGGACACTCTTTATGCTACATACATTATAGTTTCCAATCTCATGAGTACATTAGTGACCCTACCTTCCCTAAGTGCGGAGGGACACTCTTCACTACTAGTTCACTCGGTGCTAAGCTAGAGTCCCTTTTGAAATGTCTTCATTAATAATAATGACTTAGTTTAGGTCATAGGGTCTACTCCTTATATAGTAATAGTCATAGATCAATAGTAATTTCATGAGAACACCTTTCATTACAAACCTCAAATGTGAGATTAGCACATTAACATCATTATATCATAGTAAGACACATAGGTAGTTCATCATCAACCTTATATCATTACCTCTTAAGCATAATCTCAAAATCATATTATCAAGACATTTCAATTCAACATCATACCAACCCTAATCAATATTATCATAAGGTATACTTCAAACTTCATCACTAAACCAAGTAATCATAATTGAAGTAAAGGTTTGAGATCACAAGACTTACCCCAATCTCCTTCACAAGTCATCATCAAGGTTTTACCATCAACCATCCAATTCAAACCAAAAATGGGTGTAATATCATCCCACAATAGTAATTAACACAATAATGAAGTCAATTGAATCACTCCACAACAATTCATCACTAGTTCATAGCCTAGGGTTACTTAAATCAAATTCATGTTCTACTTCACAACCTAGGTTAATTAATCAATAAATAGAATATTAGATTATAATACATCATAGTATACTCATAACTATCTAAAAAATAGTAAACAAAGTATCTTAGACGATCAATTTCGTAATAGAAGAAAACCGACACGGAACACATCTTTTTGAAATCAATTTTTGGAAGAACCCTTTGGGTAAAGGATCCCAAAGGTGAAACCCATACCTTGTTAATGGATGGAGAATGATGAATAAAGTCCCCCTTATTGCAGCCCTTATACCTTGACCTAGCCTTCAATGGAGTTCTTCTATTTGGGAGAGAGAAAGAAGAGAGAAGGAAGAGCAATTGGGTTTTGGGAATTATGAGAGTGAAGTGAGGTTTTAGACTTAGGGTAGGTTAGATAGTTAATTAAATAACCTAACTAACCACCCCCTAATAACTAATTAAACCCCTAACTACTTAACTTAATCAATTGACCCAACTAAAACTTAACTGTAAAATAGTGGCAGGACCTACGAGACCTCGATCGACGGTTTGTAGGTCAACCTACGCCCTTGCCCCCCACCATCGTGTACATCCGTCGATGGTGTTAGAGACTGTTCCAAATGGACCCATGTCAAAAATGGCTAAGTGTCTAACTATGGTGGCCTTCAATATCCCGTCGATTGGCCGACACCTCGTGGTTTGACAATTGTCGATGGCTATTGTCTTAAGAAATCTTTTAGCCACAAACCAAGGGTCCTCCTCAATGACCCTTTTCTTGGTCCTCGGGGAGTCTTACTCCGATGTTTCGACTATAAACTAACTCTAATACATGTTATACACCTTCTCACAAAATTTCATCATTTTTCGACTCTTAAAACCTTGTTAATGTCTTCTAATTGTGTTGTTTTGTGTTTAAATGAGATTATTATGCTAATGATATGATGTTTTAATCAAAAAGAGCATATTTCTAATAAATGTCTGTTTTCATGATTTTATGCAATAAGTCATACTTAGTACAAGTGTTTGTACTAATTCCATACATTTTGTTATATCTAAATGTGTAGGAGGAAGGTGAGAAGGATCTTGAAGGAAAGCTTGGAATCAGGTTATCGTTCAAGCAAAGTTTAAGTATGTCCTCATTTGACTTAAGGGAATAGATGTCTTTAGAATTCTTTTATTTCCTAGTATTATAATAGGCTAAGTATTTCTATATATATATTGTTTGGGCCGTGTCTAAAGTATTCTTGAGTCTATGATTGGCATATGTTGAGACTTAGTGTTTTCTATGATTTTAATATAAAAGATGTTTTAAGATATTTCGTGTGAATTTTTTTAATTCAGCACTACTTTTCGTACATGTATGTGATAATTGATATCAAAGGGCTTGTATAAGACCTCCAAGAGGTCAAGTATGCCGTGACATGACCAAGGAATACACTAACTTCTAGGGCATACATGCAGGTCGTGAAAAACGTGGTATTAGAGCATATGTTATGAAAGCGGTCTTAGGAATAAAAAAGTCTCATTAAGCCACGTCTAGTCGAGTCTTGACATCCGTATGAGTCACGACATATCTATGGGTGAGAGGCTATAGGACAATAGAGTTTCACTTTCTTCATCAATCTTGTGTCGTGCCTATAGAGTTGAGGTTGTATGTCTATATTCTTAATCTCTTTTCTTGTGTTTGTAGGAGATGCATACTAAAAGGATGGCCGCTAGAAGGTTGGAAGAAGGAAGGATGGATGAAGAAGTTCCTCCTCAAGATGAGAAAGTTTAGAAAGTTCCTCAAAGTGCTCTAATTCCTCCATAAGGTGTTCAAGTCCTTATTGGAGGTGGATAATGAGTTTGCGGTGGTTCCCTCGGAAATGGCTAATGGGGAGATTAGACAGACTTTACTTACTTTAGCTCGAGCCTTGACTACCCATGTGATTAGGGGTATTGAACCTATAGTGAATGTTGTGGACAGCTCTATGACCTATAGATTGAGAGACTTTGTGAGAATAAATCCTCCTATATTTCTTGGCTCTAAGGTGGGAGAGGATTCCCGAGATTTTCTAGATGGTGTGTATAACATGTTGAGTGCCATGGGAATTACTTCTAGGGAGAAGGCGGAGTTAGCTTCTTACCAATTGAGGGAGGTTTCTCAAGTGTTGTACAAACAATGGAACGATAATAGGCCGGTTGAGTCGGATCCTATAGAGTGGGAAGAGTTTAAGGAGGCTTTCTTAGGAAAGTACTTTTCCCGTGAGATGAGGGAGGTGAAGGTTAAGGAGTTCATTAATCTCAAGCAAGGCAATATGAGTGTTGATGAGTATTCCTTGAAATTCACTAGGTTGTCTAGGTATGCTCCATTCTTGGTGTCTAACCCTAGGGATGAGATGAGTAGGTTTGTGATCGGTGTTGCCGACCTTGTGAAAGAAGAGTGTCGTACGGCCATGCTCCATGGTGACATGAACTTGTCTAGACTCATGGTGTATGCTCAATCCATTGAATAGTCCAAACTTAGTAGGATCTCAAGGAATTTGAAGAGGAGTGGATGCAATGAGAAAAACCAATATAGGATCAAGAAGAGGGATCAAACTCAAGATGAACCTAGAGATCCTAAGGTCCAACTTGAAGAAGGTAGTGGTTCTCAAGGTGGTAAGCCTACTTGTGCTACTTTAGGGAAGAAGCACTATGGGTAGTGTCTAATTGGTACCGAGAATTTATTTGGTTGTCGTAAGGATGGACTCAAAGTGACGGATTGTTCTACTATTGCTTCTAGAGGAAAAGAAGGTAAGCAAGTTACTCCAAGTGTTCCGGGTAATGATGCTCCAAAGAAGAATCGTTTCTATGCACTTCGGTCAAGAGGGTCAAAGCCGGATGATGATAGTTTCTTTGTTTTAGTTGTTTTTAGTTCTTTCTATGTATGGGAGTATAATTAGTAGTGGAGTTTTGATTGATTGTCTCATCTCTTCTATTCAACTCAAGCTTGAGAGTTAGAAAAGTCATTGTAGCTTGTTGCATGTTGCAATGTGTGTAGGAGTCTTTTTGGAATTGAATTTCATTGATTCCTTGAATTGAGAAATTTATGAAGTTATGATTATGTTGTAAAATGTGTGTATATGGTTTTATCTTGCATATTAGCATGTTTCCATCATAAATTGCCTAAATGTTGCATTTTTGGAATTTGGACTAAATCATTATGTGGTTAAAAATTGTTGTAATTTGTATATAAATGATGTATATGAGCATGATAACGAATATAAAAAGAGTTCATGCTATTTTAAATGAAGAATGTGAGTCTTATTGCATGATGAGTCGTAAATTGGTTCTAGCTTCTTGTTGTGTTGTGAGTATCTTAAATATGTGAAATTGGTGTTTTTCCTAATTCAGTATTGTATAATGTGTTATGTGTTATGGTTAGGAGTTGTTAACTGACATGACACACATATATACCCTAGAAGTTACAGTATTCTTAGATCGTGGCACGGCATACTTGACCTTTCAGAGGTCTTGTACAAGCCCTTTGACATCATTCATTACATACATGTATGAAAGTAGTGCGGAATTAAAACTTTTCACACGAAATATCTTAAAACATATTTCATATAAAAATCATACAAAGATCTAAGTCTCAATATATGCAAATCTTAGACTCAAGAGTACTTGGGACACGGCCCATATAATACGAATATAGAAATTCTTAGTCTATTACAATACATTGAATTAAAAGACATCTAAAGACGATTATGCCCTCGAGTCAAGATTATGCCCTCGAGTCAAGTGAGGACATACTTCAACTTTGCTTGAAGGATAACTAAAATCCAAGCTTTCCTTCAAGATCATTTTCACCTTCCACCTACACCTTTATATAAAACAAAATGTATGGAATTAGTACCGGAAAAGGGTTTAAAATACCCTTAAAGTATCAGAAATGGTACAAAACTACCCTCCATCCACCCATTGGCTCAAAAATATCCTTTACATCCATCTATTGGCTCCAAAATACCTTTGTCATCCACCTTTGGGTTCAAAATTGACCACTTATTTAATGATTTTATATTTAAGATATTTAAATATTTTTTTAGTACATGATGCTAAACTATTTGTTATAATTCAATTTATTATTATAATTTATAAATCAATCTACTACCCATCCATTACTAATTAAATCACATCCAATTAATAAACCCGACCCATTACTAAATGCAAAAAAAAATAATATTGTCAATGTGTGTTTCTAAAAATTTGAGGCGAAAATATCGATTGAAGTACATTATCATACATTCAAGTTCTCAATCAAAACATATTATAATTCAAGTGTCTAAAACAAAAATACCGATAAACTTAAAAGTCTGACTATGTTCATCTTAATTATTCATTCCTATCAATTGTGTGTTATTACTTAATAAAAAACTTTTTAAAAAAAGAATATATCAAAGTTTTAATATTTAAAACATATAATAAATATTTATAAAATTATATTAAAAAGTGCATGAAGTAATTCGGGATGTACTACTTTTTTACCTTTAATCATAATATTCGAATTCAAGCTTGAAAGAGAATCCTATGGAAAGTGTCTTCCTAAATAAGTGGCTCAACGTAAATTTAATTAGGGATTCAATTCGGATTGAATAATTTTGGATGTCATTTTCAGGAATCTATATTTTGGTCCTGTTTTAGTAGCGTTTAGGGTGATTTTGATATTAGAATTAGTTTATTAATTGGGTGGAGTTTAATTAGTAATGGGTGGGTAGTGAGTTGACTTATAAATGATATTAATAAATTAAATTATATCCAATAGTTGATCGCCAACTATTTAAAAAAAATATTTAAATAATTTAAGTTTGAAACCGTTAAATAAATGGTCAATTTTGAACTCAAAAGGTGGATGACAAGGATATTTTGGAGCCAATAGGTGGGTGAAAAGGGCATTTTGGAGCCAATAGGTGGATGGAGGGTATTTTTGTACCATTTTCAATACTTCGAGGATATTTTAGGCCCTTTTTCGGAATTAGTACAAACACGTGTACTAAGTATGGCATAATGCATAACATCATGAAAATGGACATTTATTGAAAACATGATTTTTTTCATTAAAACACTATATTATAAGCATAAGAACAACATTTAACATCTTAGAAACACATAAGATATTACATAAGCATTTTATAACTTTTAAGGAACATTATAGTGAACTAAGCCATGTTACAGTGAATTAAATCCAACATTACATTGAACTAACTTAACTTCACAGTGAACCCATTTAACATGCAATCCCCTCCCTAAAAGCTATCCTAAGACTCACTTAAGTAAGACAAAGAGATACCTCCCATACAACCTCTCTAAGCAACCGCCCATACAACCCCTTCACACACACTTAAGAGATCCTTTAGATTACCTAGGATAAGATCATTCTCACCTTATAAAATAACATATATATAATATGACATTCTCCTCCCAAAGGTTATAAAAAGACTTACTTAAGTAAATCAAGAAAAGAATGCCCATACTTGACCTCTCAAAGATTACCTAAATAATCCTTAAAACTACTTATGTTTTGATCATGTCTAATGTACCAACCAACATTCCTATCTAGAGTCTTTCTTAAGTCTTACCTAGGTAAGATATGAAGTGACCATCAACCCTTAAACTACTCTAGGTAAGTACTTATTCATTTAACATGCTTTATAACATAAGTCATCATCTTCATTAGTTCATTCAAGAGACATTCATCGCATAAGGATATTCAAGTAATGGTCTTGGAGAAGACCTAGGGACTCACTCACTAACATCTTCAAAGCCTATTGTGCAATGTCTAGATAGTGTCCCATAACACCACCTAAACTTCATAGAACTTCTCCAATATTAGTGGGTATGCCATATGATGAGAATAGACAATAACCGACATAGACCATGGTAGCTAAGTCGTGAATCCAGAGTTGTAACCTACTCTGATGGAGGGTGTTCTACTTGACAATGGTAGAACTTGGACACATCCCATGTAGGAACATGGTTAAGGAATATGAAGGGTTTCTTTGTACTCTAGCCTCATGCCTAACTAGAGCTACTCCCCTTACCATACTCACTCGGTGCTAGGTTTTTTTCTCATAGAGTATTTCAATAAAGAAGTACATGAAGAGGTTCCATATCTAGTTCATAACCCAATCACATTCACCTTACTAAATAGGTCCCCTAGAGTTGCCTTAAAATTGTCAATAGGATAGCTTAATAATTTTCCTAATTATGATTTCCTGCCGTTACAGCCAATCAATCCCTAAGTCTACCATTCACACAAGAAGGATACCATTACGACTTTCAACTTTAAGTATATCGTAACTTTACAACTAGGTTGAATGCTCCACAAAAAGGACCTTCTTAGAAATATTCAAAGTCACATGTTATTCATACATACAAGATTTATAGTCTCTAGCATCCTAAGTCATGAAGTCACATTATCATTATACATGTATCAAGTAAGGGACACAAGTGTACCAAAACAAGACACAACATACTTCACATATAACATGTAGCATATCTTCAAAGTAGCACATAAGAACGACCAAATAAACTTAAAGTCACCCTATACACTACCATAGAATCATCAACACAATCATCACAAGACTCACATAGTTAATTAGGAAGAATCTTGCATCAACTCAAAGACTACACACATAATGACATAGTCATAGTCTAACATGATCACCTAATGTCAATAGAAGAACACATACTTTCACATTAGTTCACATATATATAGATATGATCATACTTCACATAAATCAACTACACAAATCTTCATAATATATCAAGTAATGCCGACAAGGCTATGATCATCATAATATATAAAGTGACGCCGATGAGGCAACATCATTCACAAACATAGCACCGCCACCATAAGTGGACCATACAAATCACAACATAATTCAAGATCCACATTACATAAAATAAATAGAATTATGACAGCGTACCACCAATCAATTATTACCACTTCAATCCATAGCTAAATAATCCAATACAATACCAAAAGGCCCTTACCCATGACCACGAACATCAATTCAATACAAAAATCATAATACTCAATGAATCTAAATCAATTCAATATAGATTATCAATCTAAGACAGCCTATACATCATTCCAATACAATTCTTACATCATTTGATAGACCAATGAAAACTACACTAGAATTCATAAGCATTAAGACATAATCAATTTACCCATAAAGTAGTCAATAACTAGGTTTACTTGAATTAAATTGGTTCATAGTGTTTTTGAGTTAAAATCATCTAATTAACAACAATTCAATCAATATTCAATGATTCTAAACCTTTAATGGAAGAACCCATGGATAGATTACAAAATTGGACAAGTTCATCTTTTAAAGACTTTAGAAATCTCTTTGAAGATTGGCTCCTTGAGGAAAAGAGTTTTAAGGATGAAGAACCATACCTTTAATGATGTTAATCAATGAAAATTGAGAGAAATTGGTGGAGAAATCAAACTTCAAGCTTCAATCTCTATTCAAGCTTCAATGGAGTTCTAGATAGCTCTTTAAAAGTTTTGGATTTTTATTGAAGAGTGAATTCATATAGGTATTTAGTATATATAAACCCTATTAAAGTACCTAGAATACCCTTACGAAAACTCCCAATGAATTATTTGGACGTTGTGTGAATTGGTAAATTCACCCATGCATTTTACAGTGAACTGCGCAGAAGACGCCTGCCCATCGACGGCTCGTCAGTCAGATGACGGACCGTCCGCTCTAGTCGTCATTTGGTTCAGAGGTTGTACTTTGGGATATTAATCTCCCTAGGCTAAGTCTTCACTCACGCCTTCAATCGACGGGGTTTTGACCAGCCTACTTGTAATACCCTAAAATGAACTAAGGTGAAGTAGAGCTTTGTAAATGTTTCATTAGTTAAATTTGAGTTAAAATGAGTTATAATGATTTTCTTAGGAAGTGTGAGATGTTTTGTGACATTTGGAGGTCAAACGTCCAAGAACGTCCATGACGTTCGGAAGGTGTGCCTTAGAAAGTGCTTGTGTGTCTTCATGTGTTTTAGTGAGCTTTATGTGTGTGTTTTAATAGAAATTGATGTGGTATGTTCCTAAGACCTATAAAACTATGTGTAGGGGTTTAATGTACAGGTAAGACCCCACATAGGACCCACGAGGGTTCCTAGAAGAGGGCCCAAGACTTAGCACCCAAGCTGCCAAATCACTGCTCAATCGACGCCTAGCAGCCTACTGGTCGTAGTCAAGACGACACCCCATCGTATAGAGGCGTAGGTCAAGACTTGGCGTGGGAGATCAACACTACAGCTTCAGATGAATACCCAAATGACGCCCATGCAGCACGGGCCATCATTCAGTCAACGCCCCGTTGCTTGGGTCCGTCGATGGGTCGTGCAAAAGCTGTGACGTTTTCACTGTGTTGGCTTGGGGTATTTTGTAAATTAACCTGAAGAATTTTATGGACCTAGGATGATATATTTAGTGGTTTTAAGGTATATTAAATTAGTTTTAAGTCCTAGACCTAGACAAGACCCCTCATTTCAAATATTTAAACTCTCTCTCTAAAAAAAACTCTCTCAAGTCACCATTGAAGTTAAGACTCAAGGAAGAGCTAGGAGGGCTGGTTGTGAAAGTTTCTTAATCAAGAATCAGTGGGTTTTCCTTCTCTTGAGGTGTGGTAGTCATCCTTGAACCCTATTCCATTCAAGGAGTCATTTCTAAAAGATTTCAAAAAGTGTTTCCAAACTCTATCTTCTCCTAGTTTTGATTTTAAGCATGGGTCTTCATGTAAAAGCATTTTAATAATTCAAATATGTTGTTTCAAGTATTAATTGATGATTTTAATTTCAAAACCATAATGAACTCATG
Source organism: Solanum lycopersicoides (assembly GCA_022817965.1). Lineage (NCBI taxonomy): Eukaryota > Viridiplantae > Streptophyta > Magnoliopsida > Solanales > Solanaceae > Solanum > Solanum lycopersicoides. The sequence continues at coordinate 17,851,151 of CM040623.1, forward strand.
CTTATGCATATTTCGAACTTTTAGCTTAAGAAATAAGTAAAATGAACATGTTTGTGTAGGGAATGAACTTTGGTTTCCTTATGTTGTTATTATGGTTTAGCTACTGCCCTAAGGGCCATTTTATGATGAATCATTGGAGAATTGGTTATATCTAGTGAAATCTTGGTTAAATGGTGAGTTGGTTATGTTGTATTAATCTTATTATGAAATGCTCTTGAGTGGTATGGTCCACCTTCTTAGTGGTGGGGTTTACTTGATGTAATTTGTTATATTTGCTATGTATTGTGAGTATTGCTTTGAAGGCCTAATGAGTGAAATAGTTATAATAATGAGGTTCATGTTAATATGCATTATGAAGCTTGAATTGTATGTCCTGCTTAGATTATGCCTAAATGAAGTATGTGTATATGTTGAGCATGCAAGTGTGTGAGAAATGATGAATGAAGGTGTAAGCATGTCTAGAATTCAATGTTAATGATAATGGTGATTATATGCAAGGTGTTCTCACATGTACACACACTTACACTTTGAATGAATGAGTGAATGAAGTTAAAGAATGTGAATGCTAAGGGGAGTTTTGGGGTTAACACTTTTTGTTAGTTGAGATGAAGTGTTTAGTAGCAAACTCACTATTCCCAAGATCTTTCTAATATAAGTTGGAGGTTGGATACCCTTCGTGAGTTGAGATGTGGTATTCCAAATGTAACCTCTAGGGATTAGTACCATTTCTTAGTCGAGATGTGGTGATAATTATCTACCCCTTAGTCTATAGTAAAGAATGTTTAAGACTCCATGCGGGAGTTATGCCTTGCACCGATAGGATATGACGAAGGGGTGGTTACACTTCGTGAGTTGAGATGTTGTATTCCAATGTACCTCTTAAGATGAGTATTCCTCGTTAGTAGAGAATGAGTTACTTAGTAGCAATCTCCTTATCCATTAAATATGCGCCCACATAGGTGTAGCTATTGGAAAATCCATGAAAAAGCTAAGAGAATGACCCCACTCTAGGCAAGTGCGGAACACTCATCCGATAAGGGTAGTATCGGGATTCCATGTCTAGCTCTCATGGTCTATGTCGGTTATGCTATTCCCCCAAAAAATAATTAATGAACTAAGTCTCCTAAAAGAATGTACTACTTATGGTAGGTGGTGGTATGGGACGCCATCTATCCATTGCACTAAGTAGACCTTCTGAAAGGGGAGTCTTGGTGTGTTATATATGAAGTATATGAATGAGTTATAATGGAATATGATGTTATATGACTTAAGTTCTAATGTTAAATAAGCAAGTTAAAGTTAATTTTTAAGTAATGAAGTTATGAATGACTAATGTAGTGTGATCAATCCAAGGGAATCCTCAAGGAGCACTAAGTGGGAGTAGTAGTATGGGATGCTACTGTCACATTGCACTTAGTGTAAGATGTAAGTTATATTGGAGAAGGTTACTTACATGAAGTCCTTCTTGTATGAATGTCTTTCAAATGTCTAGCCAAGAGTGTGTACTTGTTTTCCGGACGAGGTAAGCCTATGGTTGGTAGTCTTACGAATCATTTTGGTGTGTCTTGAAGGGGGTGTATGGGCGGTCCCTTCTTGAATTACCTTAGGGAGTCTTAGGATAGCTTGGTTAGGGAAACCTTAAAGGAAATGAGTTCACTATGCTTGGGGTAAAATGTTCACTGTAAGGCTTTATTGTGTTCATTGTAAAGTTTGCTTGAATTTACTATAAATTGACCTCTAGTTCTAAAATTATGAATGTTCTATTGAATGTGATAAATGATGATTCTTATACTATTTTAAATATATAATCATGAAGGTTTTATTTATTTGGCATGAAAGCTTATTTTACTAAAATGTCCCTTTTCGCATGTTTTTGCATATGCCATACTTAGTACATTGTTTTGTACTAAACCCATACTTTTGTATACTTAATAAGTATAGGTTAGAGGCAAGTTGAAGGCTGGAAGACAAATCTTGGGAATCTACTCTCTCAAGACTAAGTATGTCCTCATATATTTGAGGGCATAGTTCTATTTTCTTAGTTTCTATCATTAAGACTTATTGTGTATCTTTCACTTAATGTAAAGGGTCATGTCTCTAAGATATTTATATCGTGTCTTTAAGTTGGCTTGTGAAGACGAGATCACTCCTTAGCTTTAACGAAAGATGTTTCCTTTTTATTAAATTATTCATGAAGAGGTTTAATTTTGCACAACTTTTCATGTCTTATGTAATGAATGATAGGAAAGGCTTGTACAAGACATCCGAAAGGTCAAGTACACAATCGTTCCGACCTAAGGGTTGCCCCCTTCTTCTAGGGGGTACTTTCGGGTTTGTTAAAAACTTGGTATCAAAGCATATGTTATGCGAAGTAGATTAGGGTTTAAAGTCTCACTATCCACGTCCAGTAGAGTCTTGTTCATTGGTGTGAGTCGCGACACATCCATGGATGAGAGGCTATAAGATGATAGAAGTTTCACTTTCTTTATTATTCTAATGTCGTGCCTTAGAGTTGAGTTTTATAAGATGTGTTTCTCAACCTCTCCTATTTCTGTTTATAGGACATGAATACAAGAAGAGCAACCGCTAGAAGGGAGGATGAAGGTGTAGTTAATGAGAAGATCCCTCCCCGTGTTGACCAAGTCCATATAGTTGTCTTAGAGAATGTAAATGAGGTGGTTTCCCCTCCGGAACCTCAAGGACCCCAAGGACCTCAAATGCCCCCTATTCCTCAAGCTCCTCAGGATCCCTTTGTTGAAGGGGATATGACTAATGGGGAGTTGAGGGCTTCCCTAATGAATTTGACCCAACTCATGACGGTTCAAGCTCAAGTCGTCACTAAATATTTGGTTTCCCAAGGTAACCAAGGATATAGACCTCAACCTAATGTGAGTATTCCCGCTTCAAGAATTCGAGATTTCATGAGGATGAACCCTCCTACTTTTCGTGGCACTAAGGTGGATGAATATCTACAAAGCTTCATAGATGAGATATTCAAGGTTGTAGATGCTATGGGTGTGACCCCTAGGGAGAGAGTGGAGCTAGCCGCTTACTAACTCAAAGATGTGGCTCAGGTGTGGTTTGAGAAATGGAGGGATGAGAGACCTTTAAGGGATGGTCCGGTAGATTGGGAAGTTTTCAAAGAGGCTTTTCTAGATAGGTTCTTTCCTTTAGAGTGGAAATATAAGAATATGGTTGAATTCATGAATATTCGTCAAGGGGGAATGAGTGTGAAAGAATACTCTCTCAAATTCACCTAACTATCTAACTATGCCCCGACCATGGTATCCAACCCTAGAGTTAGGATGAACAAATGTGTGATGGAAGTGTCTAGCTTGGTTGAAAAGGAGTGTCGTATGGAAATGCTCCTTAATGACATGGATATCTCTAGACTCATGGTATATGCACAACAAATTGAGTAGTCTAAAATTAGGGAGGTAAGGCAGGATAGAAGAGGCCTAGGTTTGATGAATCTAGTCACCCAAAACCTAAGAAGAGTTTCTATCACCAAGAGTATTCCATGGGGAATAAGTATAGGAAGAACCTAGGTGTGCTACTTGTGGGAAGCAACATTTGGGTAAGTGTCTTGCCGGAATGGATAGTTGTTTTGCATGTGCTAGTAAGAATCACAAGATGATTGATTGCCCTATCATCAAGGAAAAAGGGAAAGAGGTCAATGTCGCGACCCGCAAGTACCCCTAGAAGTTAGGAAGAACCCTTGGATTGGGACAAGGCGTCTTGACCCTTTGGGGTCTCATACAAACCTCTTAACTATCGTTCATTACATAAGACATGAAACTTAGTGTGGAATTTAAACTTTTCACGACATTTAATATAAAAAGGAATTTTTATAAATACTAAGCAAGTCTCATCGTCACAAGCCATCTTAAAGACAAAACATAAAAATCATAGTGACACGACCCTTTACATTTGAAAGAAATACATAATAAGAACTTATACAAAACTAAAAGAATGAAGAACTATGCCGTCGAATATATGAGGACATACTTTTTCTTGAGAGAATATTTCCCAAGCTTTGACTTCTAGACTTCAACCTTGCTTCCAAACCTATACTTATTGAGTATAGAAAAGTACGGGGTTAGTACAAATAATGTACTAAGTATGGCATATGCAAAAACATGCAAAAAGGGACATTTTAGAAAAAAACACATTTTCATGCCAATAAAGTAAAACATTCATGAATATAGAAGTAAAAGAATATAAGAATCGCCATTTAACACTTAGAGAAAGATTTCCATAAGTTTAACCAGAAAGGACCATTTTACAGTAAGCTTTGAAAATAATACAGTGATTTTTTTTTTAATTTACAGTGAACTATCCTTACTCCAAAACAATAAACTTCCAAAGCCAAGTAGAGAGGAAGTGAACTCATTTTCGTAGTAGTGTCCCTAACTAAGGTTATCCTAATACTCGCCAAGGTAAGACATGAAGGAAATGCACATACATCTCCTTCAATACACACCAAAGTGATCGTCAAGACTACCCGTTTTAGGGTTACTCGCCTCGGGAGAACAAGCCCCCACTGAATAACAAGACATTAGAAGAACACTCAAGCAACACACCAAGACTTCCCTTTCAGAATGCCTACTTAGTTCAATGAGTAGATGGCGTCCCATTCCACCACCTACCCTAAGTAGTACACTCTTTTAGAAGGCTTAGCACCAAGACTCCCTTTTCGGAAGGTCTACTTAGTGCAATGGATATATAACATCCCATACCACCACCTACCCTAAGTAGTATGTTATTTTAGGAGACTTATTCATTCCGTTAATATAAGGCTCACCAAGACTCCCCTTTCGAAATGCCTACCTAGTGCAATGGATAAATAGCGTCCCATTCCACTACCTACCCTAAGTAGTACACTCTTTTAGAAGAATTAGGACTTTCATTACTTTTGTGGGGGTTATCTTAACCGACATAGACCATGACAGCTAGACATGGAATCCCGATATTAACCCCTATCGTATGAGGGATCCTCACTTGCCTAGAGTAAGGTCATTCTCTTAGCTTTTACATGGCTTTCTAAATAGCTACACCTATGTGGGCCCATAGTTAAGGGATAAGGAGATTTCTACTAAGTAACTCATTCTCTACTAACAGTCTCATAGTGAGGTTGCTACTTAACACTTCATCTCAACTCACGATCAGTGTTCAATCCAAAACTCCCCTTTTGACTTAACTTATTTTCTTTCATTCATTCAAGTGTGAGTGTTTGTGTACATGTGAGCACACCTTGCACATTAGCATCATTTCATTTATATTCAATTCAATACATGCTTAGACCTTCATTTATCACATCAAACACTTTAACATACTTCATGTAATCATGCAATTAATTAAGCATACTCTCTAGCCTACTTCACATAATAAGCTTCATAAAGAACATTTATCAGGAATAGCATCACTATCATCTTACTTCACATGACATGCCTTCAAGGCCTCATTCACAATTCACAAGTAGCTTCACATTCACATATATACCAAGTAAACATCGCCACCAAAGGTGGACCATACCACTCAAGAGCATTCCATAATTAAAGCTAAACAAGATAAGCAACTTACCCTCTAATCCAAGCTTTCATCACCCATAATAATTCCTTCAACAATTCATCATAATATATACCTTAGGTAAGTATTTAAACAATAACATCAATAAAAGGAAACCAAAGTTCAAAGACTACAATATCATGCTCATTCAACCCATTTTTTAAGCAAAAATTTGATAAAAAACCTTAACATGATTTCATTGAGGTCTTAGCATTAAAATCACCAAATAACATTAAAATCATCATATTTGAATCATTAGAAATGTTTTCATGCAAGACCCATACTTAGAGTCAAAGATAGAAGAAGTTATGGTTGGAAAGGATTTTTGAAATCTCTTAGAAAGGGCTCCATGAATGGAAGAGAGTTCAAGGATGACTACCATACCTCACATTATGAAACCCCATTTATTTTTTATGAAGAAACGTCCACCACCAGCCCTCCTAGGACCTTCTTGAGTTCTAGCTTCTGTGGTTGAGAGAGTCTTTTAAGAGAGAGGGGTTTGGGGTTTAAGGAACTGAAGTCTAAAATTAGGTATTAGGGTTTAAAACATCTTAATATACCTAAAAGACCCTAAAAATATCACTGAAGTTTCATAAAAGACTTGGGGTGAATTTACCCAACACCCCAAGCCAAGGCATCCTTTTTGACAACTTTTGGCAGCTCACAGACAGCTCCAACCAACGGACCGTTTACCAATCGACTGACCATTTATGGAGGGTCGTTGGTTGAGTCTGCAACCTCCAAACATGCAGGACTGCAGGTACAAAATACGGACCAAGTCGACGGGCCCTTGGTTGGACCATTGGCCGTCGTTTGGTCTCGTTGGTGTACACTGCCAAGGAAGTCTTGGGTCCTAGTCTTGGGCCCTTCTCTAGGGCACCTTATGGGTCCTAGGTGGGGTCTAACCCAAACTTTAAACAACTAAACATATTCTTCTAGGTATTAGGAACATCCCACTTCGATTTCAAACAAAACGAACATGTAAAACTCACTCAAACACATCTATACACAGAAGCACTTTCTAAGGCACACTTTGCGAACGTCATGAGTGTTCTCCGATGTTTGACCTCCAAACTTCACACACTGCCTAAGAACACTAATATAACTCATTTTATTACAAATTTAACTCAAGAAACAATAATGAAGCTCTAGTTCACCTTACTTTATTTTAGGGTGTTACATTTTCCCCCACTTGCGCAATTAGACTTTGAAGATGTCAATGAGTGAGTCCCTAGGTCTTATTCAAGACCATTACTATAATGTACTTATGTGATGAATGTCTCTTAATGAACTAGTAAAGATAATGACTTATGTTGGAAAGTATTTTAATTACTAAGTACTTACCTAGAGTAGATTAAGGGTTGCTTAGTTAAGGTATGAAGGGGGCATAGAAATGGTCACTTCATGTCTTCCCTAGAGAAGTCTTAAGAATGACTCTAGAGAGGGAAAATAACTTGAATAAGTAGACATGATCGAAACTTAGGTAGTCTTAAGGATTATTGAGGTAAGCTTGGAGAGGGTGTATGGGCGTTCTCTTCTTGCATTACTTAAGTAAGTCTTTTGGATAACCTTTGGTAGGAAAATGTTTTATATGTATATGTAATGACCCGCAAGTACCCCCTATAAGTTAGGGAGAACCCTTGCATCGTCACAAGGCGTACTTGACCCTTTGAGGTCTTGTACAAGCCCTTTAATTATCGTTCATTACATAAGACATTAAACGTAGTGTGGAATTAAAACTTTGACATTTAATATAAGAAGGAATCTTTTATAAATACTCAGAAAGTCTCATCGTCACAAGCCATCTTAATGACACGACATAAAAATCATAGGGCACGGCCCTTTACATTTGAAAGAAATACATAATAAGAACTTATACAAAACTAAAAGAATTAAGAACTATGACCTCGAATATACGAGGACATACTTATTCTTGAGTGAAACTTTCCCAAGCTGTGCCTTCTAGACATCAACCTTGCATCCAAGACCTATACTTATTAAGTATAGAAAAGTATGGGGTTAGTACAAATAATGTACTAAGTATGGCATATGCAAAAACATGCAAAAAGGAACATTTTGGCAAAAACACATTTGCATCCCAATTAAGTAAAACATTCAAGAAAATTAAATAAAAATAACATAAGAATCATCATTTAACACTTAGAGAAGAATTTCCATAATATTAACAAAAGGAAGCATTTCACAGTAAGCTCTAAAATTTTTACAGTAACTCTTTTGACTTTACAGTGATGTATCCTTACTCCTAAACAGTGAACTTCCAAAGCAAAAAAAGAGGAAGTGAACTCATTTCCACACGAGTTTCCCTAGATAGGGTTATTCTAAGACTCACCAAGGTAAGACATGAAGGAAATTCACATACACCTCCTTCAATACATACCAAAGTGATCCTCAAGACTACCCTTTTTAGGATTACTCACATCGGGAGAACAAGCCCCCACCGAATGACAAGACATTAGAAGAACACTCAAGAAACACACAAAGACTTCCCTTTAAGAATGCCTACTTAGTGCAATGAGTAGATGGAGTCCCATTCCACCACCTACCTTAAGTAGTACAATCTTTTATAAGGCTTAGCACCAAGACTCTCCTTTCAGAAGGTCTACTTAGTGCAATGGATAGATAGCGTCCCATACCACCACCAACCCTAAGTAGTACCTTCTTTTAGGTGACTTAGTTCATTCAATTCATATAAGGCTCACCAAGTGTCACCCGGATCCTAGATCCCAGATGAGACCTGCGTCATTAACCTCTCAGAGGTCGCAGACAAGCCTCTTCTTAGCGTTCATCACAATCATACAGTTAAATTTAGCGGAAAATTTAAAACTTTTATTGAAATGTACTTAGACTTCATATAACTGCATAACAATGATATACTAACAGCTCAAACTAAACAATAGTCTATCAATAGATTAAACAATTGAAATGAAGAATCATAATATTAGTAATATGTTGCCAAATCGGCCTTAATACAAACGCTTGAACAAATGTTTGAAATGAAACGCTAGTGACAACATCCACTAGCTATGTCTAATGTACTAAAGCTAGACGTAAAGCGTATACATCCTCGGATTCAAGAGGACCTACCAAAGTCTGGTGGTACTAGTCAAAACAGCTTCAATGATTCTTCAATTTTCTCAAGGACCTGCACCTATAAAAATAATAATTGTATATGGGTTAGTACACACTTGTACTAAGTATGGGTGTATGCACATAAACACATAAGGACTATGCATGATCAAGGAAAGCTTTTCATATAGCAACATGCCGTTTCTGGAAAGTAAAGTCACTTCACTTTCCTAATTCGTTATTTATGAATCATGCTATGAATATGACATGGTTTCATGCATTAAAAGCACACAACTCATTTTATATATGAGCCTAAGACCTTGGACTCATTAAAATAATTTTAGAACAACTCAAGCAAAAGTTAATAATTTTGCTCCTCTTAGGCCGAGAGCTCTCTTTCCCAGCCTTAGTTTATTTTTTGGTCTTTTCTTCTTTCTTGTTTTGTAGTTCAATGATCTCCTTTGATCCTATGTTTTACTTACAAGGGCAATGATTCATTGTAGTACCATACCTACAATGAATCATGTAAGTAATCCAAAAGACTAAGGAAATGATTTGGCTACCCTACTAATGAGTTATATTGTTTTCATTCTTTTTAAATTGGACATGAAGTCTTTATAAGCCAATAATAATATATATTTACTGGGGCATATATTCATACTCCAATATTGGCATAAACCAATAACTGTTAAAACTTCATTCTTATCAAACATTGATGATTTGATATTCTCATGCTTTGCTTACTTAGTTCACTTTGAACTTACATTTCTTATTCTTTGATATGCTCTTCACTTTGAACATGCTATTGTCTTTCTTTATAACTTTCTTAAAGAAATCTTTAGCATTAACTAATATAGATCATGTGATCTAACATGAAATCCAGTGTCTTTCCCACACCGAAAAGAGGTGATTCATCGGCTAAAGTGAAACCGAATCCAGTGTCTTCCCCACACCTAAAAGAGGTGGTTCACCGGCTAAAGTTAAACCGAATCCAGTATCTTCCCCACATCTAAAAGAGGTGGTTCACGTATAAAGTTAAACCGAATACTTTCTTGAGCATTTAACCGACATAGATCATGTGAGCTAACATGAAATCCAGTGTCTTCCCCACACTGAAAAGAGGTGGTTCACCGTCCAAAGTGAAATCGAATACTGCCTAGCTTTCTTAGGTGGATTCCCCTAGCTAGTTCCTATGCTGGCAACAGAGTTGAGAGACTAGGAGACCTTGGAGACCTTGATCCACCTTCGTGGTGATCTCGTCTCATGAGGCTTATACGTGCTGGCACAAGCTCATTGCTAGTCTATCGGTGCTTAGCTCAGATTTATTATACTTTACAACTTTTAGAGTTGATTCAAACATTATGGAAGCTTGCTTCTAGGATGAGGTATTCTTACCTCAATGAATGACTGGTCATCCCTTTCTTTACTTGATGAGTGTGAACTTAATTCTTACATTATCATCATGGTGTGAATGAGACTTGTCTCACGGTTTCTAACACCCTCTTATGTGAGTGTCTTTGACATAAACGTTTATGTGTAAGTGAGACTTCTCTCACTTTCTTTAACACCGTATATTAGGTCAATTTCATAACTCAAAAGCTTGTATTTATTTACTTACTCACCTTATCTTGTTCAACGTTAATTGATAGTCTTGTACCACTCTTTATGAAAGTTATAAGGACTTATTCAATGTGCTATTATGTTCATAATGTTCATTTAGATAGGGTATGTTGGGACTTGTCCTAATCGTTGGCATACCCTTGGTTATGAGTTCATTGAGTTACATCTTGTCAAGTTAACTTATCAAACATGTCTTTGGCATTACAATACATTGGCCATATAAGATTGGTATGATTTAATATTGGCCAATTCTATTACATATTTTTGGAAATAATATTTCTGGCCCATTTATTGGCATATATCAAACGTTGATATTATCACTAGCCAAGTCAATTAACTTCATGTATATACTATAGTAATCTCATCATGTTAAACAAGCCAACTTTTAACCTTTGATTAACCTTTAAGAACAATTCCATCTTCTCGAACACATTTAGACATTACAACACTTATTATCACATGTAAATAATACCCTAATCATATGGATATAACATATAGGTCTCATTCGACATTATAAATCACAGAAACATACACATAATGATCATTTAGCACCACATACCAACAACATGATGAAGATTTACATTATATATACTACTAGAATCAGAAATAGGGAGAACTAGGGAGATTAACATTCGACAATTTCATTGGGAACAACACTAATATTGGTTTTGTTGAAGTCAATATGATTGAAAAGCCTCATGGGGAAAGGAATCCAAGAGAGAAAACCCATACCTTACTGTAGAATTGAATCTACGAGATCACCATGTTCATTGCACAAAAACCTTGAAGAACTGCCTTGAAATCGCCTATGGTTTTTCACTGTTTTTCAGTCATAGGTTTTCTAATGAATAAACGTGAGTCTAAGTCTTAGGAACTGAATATTGACTAATTCAACTTAGGCTAAATAACTTAATTAAATAAATAAATTATTTAATTACCAAAACGCCCCTCCTAAATTGACTAAAAATAGTAGAGCATTTGACTTAGCCAAAATCTGAAAATTTGTTAAGGGTATCGGTTTGACCATTTAAATTAATTAATTAAGTTGCTAATCCAATTAATTAAGTGGCGTAGGGTAATTACTAAAGTACCCTCAAGTCACTAGGACCATAACCAACCCCTTTGGATCATCCAAGGTTAGGTACTCGGATGTTTCTTTAGTTAGTTACTCGGCTAGTGTCACCCGGATAGGTCTTAGGTTGTCTGGTGCACTAGTTAGTTCATTTTAGCTAGTCCTAGGTTAGTTATCTAGTTAGTTAAGTTAGTTAGAGCCTAGTACTGGTTAGGAAGCTCGGCCCCACGTGGCTTGACCCGAGTGCCTGTCCCCTAACCGCCCTAACTGAATCGGTTGGCCTAGGTCTCTCGGTCGGTAGCACATGTGCTTGCACATGTGTGTCCGTGCACTTTCCTAATCGTACACTCTTTTTGCACTTGGAAAGTTCAGTTCTTGCTGTCCCAAGGATCCTCACTATGTCCATCGGCACTGCTTAATCTACATGATCATTTTAAATGATCATGTGCTATGGTACCTAGGCTTGACACTTGGATGCGTCGTCCCTAATGTGTGTAAGCGATGAAAATAAAAGTTTTAGCTTAGGATCTTCATTGCAGGTACAATTCTTAAACAATCTTAGATTGTATTTTAAGTTACTTGTGAATACATAGAAATTGGCTAACACCCTTAAGCCAATATTCTCTAACATGCCCAATATTACTCAATATTGGGCATTGGGATGCGTATGTACCCTAATAAATATTCTTAAAACCTAATAGACTCTTCACTAAACAAGTACATTTTCCAGAATGTTACATTATCCCTCCCTTAGGAACATTCGTCCCCGAATGACACTACACATCAGTTTAAATCAAAGAGGGTATTTTCGATAAAACACATCAACATACTTAAAACTTTACTCTTTGTGAATATCTGATTCACAACTTACTTTGGATGACGCACATCACTCAAAGCTTATCTGTAGCTTCATATCTGAGATTTAGGAACTTCCTTCTCAATCTTACTTTAAATCAATGCACATCACAACTCATGCGACACAAAAATCACATCAACGCTATATAAAAACAGCATTATAAATGCAAGCATGAACTCATATTAACTCATAAAGTGCAAGTATAAAACACACAGTTATGGACTTAAAACACCAAAACTGACTAATGCAGTAAAATTTAGAGTTTTCTAAACAAACTCAGACTTAGGAAGAGTATATCTAACCACAAGAACTAGACAAATAAGCGTAACGGGATCTCATATCGTCCTCGGCCTCCCATGTTGCTCCCTCAACAAGGTTCTTCCTCAGTAACACCTTTACGGTGGCAACCTCCTTGTTCCTCAGCCGCTTCACTTGACGATCTAAAATTTCAACTGGAACCTTTTCATAAGAAAGGTTCTCATCAACTCCTAACCGCTCCACAGGTAGGATGGATGTTGGACCACCTAGACACTTTTTAAGCATCGAAACATGAAACACTGGATGAACAGAAGCCACGTCGTTTGGTAACTTCAGTTCATAGGCAACATTCCCTACTCGCTGTAAGATATCATAAGGACCTATAAACCTCGGACTCAACTTCCCTTTCTTACCAAACCTCATCACCCCTTTCATGGGTGATATCTTCAGATAGACTTGATCACCTACCTCGAATTCAAGAGCCCTCTTCCTGTTATTAGCATAGGATTTTTGACGACTGTAAGCAGTAGCCAATCTATCCCTGATCATTCTAACCATTTCTGTAGCCTCATGTATGATCTCAGGGCCAAGGATGTAAGACTCTCCTACCTCAAACCACCCAACTATGGACTTACATCTTCTACCATATAATGCTTCAAAAGGCGCCATCCCAATACCAAAATGGTAGCTATTATTATAAGAGAACTCAATCAGTGGAAACTAATTATCACAACTCCCCTTGAAGTCAATAACACATGCTCTCAGCATGTATTCAAGGGTCTTAATGGTACGCTCTGCCTGTCCATCCGTCTGAGGATGAAAAGAAGTACTGAGCTTCACCTGTGTACCCAAGATCTTTTGGAAAGATCTCCAAAAATGAGAAGTGAAATGGGATCCCTATCCGAAATGATAGATAAAGGGATCCCATGCCACCTCACTATCTCATCAATTTACAGCTTGGCATAATCTTCGGCTCTGTAAGTAGACTTCACAGGAATGAAGTGAGCAGACTTAGTCATCCTGTCAGCAATGACCCAAATGGAATCATGCAGTTTCCTGGTCCTGGGCAGACCAACCACAAAGTCCATATTAATAGCCACCCACTTCCATGTTGGAATCTCAATCGACTGGGTAAGACCTCCAGGCTTAAGGTGTTCGGCCTTAACCTGTTGGCAATTGGGACACTCCTCCACAAACTTAGAAATATCTCGCTTCATACCTTCCCACCAATAGATCTCCTTGAGATCATGATACCTTTTGGTGGAACCTGGATGAATAGAATACCTGGAGCCATGAGCCTCTACAATAATATTAGGTCTCAGATTATCAATATTTGGTACGCACAATTTGCCCTGGTATCTAAGCACACCATCCCCCCTAGGGATAATGATTCATTCAACTTACTCAACACTGAGTCTTTCAACTCCATGAGTACTGGGTCGAGATGCTGCTTAGCTTTAACATCTACAACAAATGAGGATTCTGAACTGGAATTAACTGAAACACCCCCACTTGGTGTATCTACCAGCTGTACACCTAACCTAGCCAATTGGTGTACCTCTTTAACCAACTCCTTCTTCCCATCATCAATATGAGACACACTGCCCATGCTCAATCGTCTCAAAGCATCGGCCACTACATTGGCCTTACCTGGGTGATAGTGGACACTCATGTCATAATCCTTGAGCAGCTCTAGCCATCTTCTTTGACGAAGATTCAATTCTCTCTGTGTAAAAACATACTGAAGACTTTTATGGTCAGTAAATACATCAACATGTAGACCATATAAGTAATGTCTCCAAAGTTTTAACGCAAACACCACAAAAGCTAATTCAAGATCATGGATAGGTAATTCTTCTCGTGGATTTTCAACTGTCTTGATGCATATGCAATCACCTTGCCATCCTGCATAAGAACACATCCCAAACCTACTCGAGAAACATCACAGTACACCACATATTCTTCACCACTCCTCGGCTACGTGAGAACTGGGGATGAAGTGAGTCGGTCTTTGAGCTCTTGGAAGCTTTTTTCACAAGTTTGAGACCACTTAAACTTCGCCTTCTTTATTTTTAAAGCTGTTAATGGAGCAGCAATTGCGGAAAAGCCCTCAACAAACCTACAATAGTAATTAGTCAAAGACAAGAAAATCCGGATATCGGTAGGAGTAAGGGGTCTCAGCTAATTCTTTACTGACTCAATCTTTTTTGGATCAACCTCTACACCCTGGTCGGACATAACGTGACCAAGGAAGGTCAGTGATATCAGCCAAAACTCACATTTGCTGAATTTTGCATACATCTAATGTTCCCTGAGTACTTGCAATGTCATTCTTAAATGTTGTTCATGCTCTTCTCTGGTCATAGAGTATATGAGGATGTCATCTATGAATACTATGAAAAAAGAATCAAGGTATTCACGGAAGACACTAAGGTCCATAAACGCGGCTGGTGCGTTAGTGAGACCGAATGACATGACAAGTAACTCGTAATGACCATACCTAGTACGGAAGGCAGTCTAAGGAACGTCCTCTTGTCTCACTCTAAGCTGGTGATACCCTGTCCGAAGATCTATTTTTGAAAAGAAGCTTGAACCTTGGAGCTGATCAAATAGATCATCAATTCTGGGAAGAGGGTATTTGTTCTTTATAGTGACTTTGTTGAGTTGCCGATAATCGATACACATTTTAAGAGTTCCATCCTTTTTCGTAACGAACAAAACTGCAGCACCCCATGGAGCTATGCTCGGCTGGATGTGTAAGATCCCAAAATTTTCTAAGTTAAGCCCTAACAATTCTTAAATTTTTGTATAAGGTCATACTGAGTGACTCTTAATTTTCTTAGGTTTTACGGTAAATTTCTTAGTGTGCGAAAAATATTCAATATCAATTAAGGTCATTAGAAAAACCTTGCACAAAGTAGAGTTGAATGTTTCCTTACCAATTAAGTTTAGACATAAGATTTTATTTGGGTAAACTTCAAACGACCATATCTCTTACAATATTAAGAGTTACGTGAACCATGACTTATCCAATTAAAGGTATTTTAATCCTCTTTCAAACTCCACCAATTTCGCATCAATATAGTTTTTGAGTAAAACGTTATGAAAATTTTAGTGAACAGTATGGTGCAGTCCCGTTTTGGCCGCGGGAAAATAGTAATTAAGGTAATTTCCTCTCCTTTTGCCAGTAGGAAAACCTAAATAAAACGGGTTTCACAAGTCCTATAAAGACTTACATAATCCTAATTCCATCTTTAAATTCATCATTCTCTTCTCTTTCAAACCCTAGGGCAAAACCTCAAGAAAAAAAATAAAGTAGAAGACTCCATTCAAGAAAATTCAAGATTTGTCAAGATTCTTTAAACAAGGGTAATGTTTAAGCTAGGATTGATGTTATTCATTGATTTATTCACCAAATTTCGTGGATTTTCTCCACAAAGGTATGGCTTTTGATCCTTGAAAGTTGTTTGATCAAGCAGCCCAACTTTCAAAGATGTTTTCTAAAGTTTTCAAGAGATGAATTGACTTTTTTCATGATCTACCATGGGTTCTTGCATTAAAGGTTTTTAATCATTGTTTACTGATTGAATTGTGTTTATTAATGTTATGTTAACTCAATTAACCTATGAACCCATTAAATTGATGAACCCTAGTTTTTGAATTACTTATGGGTTACTTGATATTGGTCTAATTTTTATGAATTAATGTGTATTTTCTTATGGGCTTTCTAATGATGTAAGAATTGTATTAAATTGATGTCTAATTGGTCTTAGATTGTTAAATATATATTGAATTGACCTATTTTCATCTAGTATTATGATTTATACTTTGAATTGATGTTCATGGCCATGGGTGAGGGCCCTATTGTATTAAATTGGATGATTTAGACATGGATTAAAGTGGTGCGAATGGATTGGTGGTACGTTGCCCTAATTCTCTTTATTTTATGTTAATTAGACTTCAATTGTGTTGTGATTGGTATGGTCCACTTATGGTGGTTGTGTTATGTGATTGATGTGGCCTTGTCGGCGTTCTTTTAAGTATATTGATTATCATGGCCTTGTCGGCACTACATGAAGTATTATGATGATTTATGTAATTGATTATGTGAAGTATGATTATATCTATCTACATGCTATTAATGTGAAAGTATGTGTTCTTATATGGATATTAGGTGATCATGTTGGATTATGACTATGTGTTTATTTGTGTAGTCTTAAAGTTGATACATTATTATTCCTAGTTGACTATATAAGTATATGATGGTTATATTGATGATGTTATAGTAACATATAGGGTGAAATAAAGATGATAAGGGTAGTTCATAAGTGCTTCAAAGAATGATATGTTATATGTGCTAATGTGAATTAATGATGTGTCTTGTTTTGGTAGATTATGTCCCTTACTTGATACATGTATATGATGAATATGAACATCTTGACTTAGTAGGCTTAGGCACCTTTGTCTTGTATGTGTATGGATGAATGTTTAATAAAAGTCTAGGATCGGTAGACCTAAGATGGTGGCCTTCTAAGCATGACAAATATGTGGAATCTTCTATATAGAAAGAAGGTTAAGAATGAGCTATCCTTATAGACCATTGAATGACAGCCCTAGTGGACCCATCTTTGGTAGGTGCATTATGACTAGTTAATGACTAAGAGATGATAACTTTTCATATGTCCCTTAAATTAAATCTATGAGAACAAAGGCTAGCACCGAGTGAATATGTTATTGTTTGTAGCTCTACTTAAGAAGGAGACTAGAGTACACTGTACCTCTACTTGAGAATGAGACTACAGTACATAAAAGACCTTGAAATTCCTTAACAATGTGCCTACATGGGATGTGTCTTAGTTCTACCCTTGGGAAGTACAACACCCTCCATCAAAGTAGATTTATGACTCCGGATTCCATGCCTAGCTGGTCTGGTCTATGACGGTTATTGCTTATTCTCATCATGTGGGATACATACTAGAGTTGGATAAGTTCTAGGAAATTTAGGTAGTGGTATGTGACGCTATCTAAACATTGCACGACTAGACTTTCAAGATGTTAGTATGTGAGTCCGTAGGTCTTTCAAAGACCATTATGTGAAGTCTATAATGAATGAAATGCCTTCTAATTGACTTAAAGAACGATCACGATTTTAGCTAACATATGAGGAATATAATGTGCTCTATCTAGGGTAGCTTTGAGGGTTACTTAGGAAAGCTTGAAGAGGGTGTATGGGCGGTCTCTTCTTGTCCTACTTAGGTGAATCTTAGAGAACCTTAGGTGGGGAGTTAATAAAAGGAAAAACAGAATGATCTTATCTTAGGATAACCTTTGGTGAGAAGAATGCAAGTTAAAAGAGGTTACTGTAAAGTAGAACTTAGTTCACTGTAATGTTCTTCAATATTTGATAAAATGCTTATGTGATGTCTTATATGTTTCTAAGGTGTTAAATGTTGTTCTTATATTTATATTCTGATGTTTTCATCAAAAAGAGCATGTTTTATACGAATGTCCCATTTTTCATGATTTTATGCATTACGCCATACTTAGTACAACTGTTTGTACTAATTCCATACTTTTTGTCTATCTCTAAAGGTGTAGGTGGCGTTTGAAAAGAGTCTCTAAGTTGAAGCTTGGATTAGTGATCATTGAAGCAAAGAGTTTGGTATGTCCTCACTAGATCCGAGGACATCTTGATGTTTAGTTTTCCTTATTGAAAGTATTGTAATAGACTTAGCTATTTTCTATATTCATATGTCTAAGATGGTGACTTTGAGACTTAGCATTTCATTATATTTTTCTATAAAAGAGATATTTTGGAGTATTATTATTATTTCGTATGAAAAGTTTTAATTCCGCACTGCTTTTCATACATGTATGCAATGAATTGTACGAAAGGGCTTGTCTTAGACCTCCGAGAGGTCGACGACGCTGGTCGCAATCCGAGATTTCACCCTAACTTCTATGGTGTGGTTTCGGGACGTGGCAAGCTTGGTATCAGAGCATAGGTTATGAAAGTAGTCTTACGAATTAAAACGTCTCATCAAGTCACGTCTAGTAGAGTCTCGACCATCGGTGTTTATCGCGACACATCTATGGGCGAGAGTTTATAGGAGGATAGAATTTACTTTCTTTTCTACTCCTATGTCGTGCCGTAGAGTGAAATGTTATGTGTTTCTTTTGCACTCCGGACTAGAGGGGCAAAGCTGGATGAGGGTGATGATGAAGCTGGTAAGTTATAGTTTTCTCTCTTTAGTTATATGAGTTCCTTTTAAGTGGGGGAGAGTATGGTGAGTATTAGAATAGTGATTTTTTGTTTCATCTCTTATATTCAATTCAATCTTGAGAGATAGAATGTCATAGTAGCATGTTGCATGTTGCATTGTGTTTAGGAGTCTAGTTGAAATTGAAATTCATTGATTTCTTGAATTGTGCATTTAATGAAGTTGTGATTATATTTTAAAGTGAGTTTATATGGTTTTATCTCTCATATTGTTATGTTTCCATCATAAATTACTTAAGAGTTGCATTATTTGAAATTTCAGCATGTTTCACGGTAAAGAAATTGGTGTTTACTGTAAAGATTTTGAAAATTTGGCTAAATTGTCTTTCATGAAAAATGGTTATCATGTTTATATAACTGATTTATATGAGCATGATATTATGTGTAGAAGGAAGTTCCTTCTATATGAATTGAAACTGTGACTTTTATAGCATGATGAGTTGTAGAATTGTTTCTATCTTCTTGTGTTGTGATTTTCATGATTATGTGAAATTGATTTTTTCTCCTCGATTGTGTGTTGTATAATGTGTTATGTGGTTTGGTTGAGAGTTGTTAACTGAATCTTTACTCTTGGAAGTGTTCGGAGAGTGAAAAGTGTCATTCGAGGACGAATGTTGTCCAAGAGGGGGAGATTGTAAGATCCCGAATTTTCTAAGTTAAGCCCTAACAATTCTTAAATTTTCGTATAAGGTCATACTGAGTGACTCGTAATTTTCTTAGCTTTTAAGGTAAATTTCTTAGTGTGCGAACGATTTTCAATATCAATTAATGTCATTAGAAAAACCTTGCACAAAGTAGAGTTGAATGTTTCCTTACCAATTAAGTTTAGACATAAGATTTTATTTGTGTAAACTTCAAACGGCCATATCTCTTAGAATATTAAGAGTTACGTGAGCCATGACTTATCAAATTGAGGTATTTGAATCCTCTTTCAAACGCCACCAATTTCGCATCAATATAGTTTTTGAGTAAAACGTTATGACCATTTTAGTGAACAGTATGGTGAAGTCCCATTTTGGCGGCGGGAAAATAGTAATTAAGGTAATTTCCTCTTCTTTTCCCACTAGGAAAACCTAAATAAAACGGGTTTCACAATTCCTATAATGCCTTACATAATCCTAATTCCATCCTTAAATTCATCAATCTCTTCTCTTTCAAACACTAGGGCTGAACCTCAAGAAAAAAAACAAAGTAGAAGACTCCATTCAAGAAAAATCAAGATTTGTCAAGATTCTTTAAGCAAGAGTAAGGTTTAAGCTATAATTGATGTTATTCATTGATTTATTCACCAAATTTGGTGGATTTTCTCCATAAAGGTATGGATCTTGATCCTTGAAACTTGTTTGATCAATGAGCCCAACTTTCAAAGATGTTTTCTAAAGTTTTCAAAAGATGAATTGACCTTTTTCATGATCTACCATGGGTTCATGCATTAAAGGTTTTTAATCATTGTTTAGTGATTGAATTGTGGTTATTAATGTTATTTTAACTCAATTAACCTATGAACCCATGAAATTGATGAACCCTATATTTTGACTAACTTATGGGTTACTTGATATTGGTCTAATGTTTATGAATTAATGTGTAGATTCTTATGGGCTTTCTAATGATGTAAGAATTGTATTCAATTGATGTATAATTGGTATTAGGTTGTTAAATATATATTGAAATGACCTAGTTTCATCTAGTATTATGATTTATACTTTGAATTGATGTTCATTGCCATGGGTAAGGGCCTTATGGTATTGAATTGGATGATTTAGACATGGATTGAAGTGGTCAGAATGGATTGCTGGTACGTTGCCCTAATTCTCTTTATTTTATGTTAATTAGACTTCAATTATGTTGTGATTGGTATGGTCCACCTATGGTGGTAGTGTTATGTGATTGATGTGGCCTTGTCGGTGTTATTTTAAGTATATTGATTATCATGGCCTTGTCGGCACTACTTGAAGCATTATGATGATTTGTGTAATTGATTATGTGAAGTATAATTATATCTATCTACATGATATTAATGTGAAAGTATGCGTTCTTCTATGGATATTAGGTGATCATGTTGGATTATGACTATGTGTTTATTTGTGTAGTCTTAAAGTTGATACATTATTATTCCTAGTTTAGTATATAAGAATATGATGGTTATATTGATGATGTTATAGTAACATATAGGGTGAAATAAAGATGATAAGGGTAGTTCATAAGTGCTTCAAAGAATGATATGTTATATGTGCTAATGTGAATTAATGATGTGTCTTGTTTTGGTAGATTATGTCCCTTACTTGATACATGTATATGATGAATATGAACATCTTGACTTAGTAGGCTTAGGCACATTTGTCTTGTATGTGTATGGATGAATGTTTAATAAAAGTCTAGGATCGGTAGACCTAAGATGGTGGCCTTCTAAGCATGACAAATATGTGGAATCTTCTATATAGAAAGAAGGTTAAGAATGAGCTATCCTAATAGACCATTGAATGGCAGCCCTAGTGGACCCATCTTTGGTAGGTGCATTATGACTAGTTAATGACTAAGAGATGGTAACTTTTCATATGTCCCTTAAGTTAAATCTATGAGAACAAAGGCTAGCACCGAGTGA
This sequence comes from Solanum lycopersicoides, assembly GCA_022817965.1. Classification (NCBI taxonomy): domain Eukaryota; kingdom Viridiplantae; phylum Streptophyta; class Magnoliopsida; order Solanales; family Solanaceae; genus Solanum; species Solanum lycopersicoides. Next base: position 17,872,494 of record CM040623.1, read on the forward strand.
ATATGTTATTGTTTGTAGCTCTACTTAAGAAGGAGACTAGAGTACATTGTACCTCTACTTGAGAATGAGACTACAGTACATAAAAGACCTTGAAATTCCTTAACAATGTGCCTACATGGGATGTGTCTTAGTTCTACCCTTGGGAAGTACAACACCCTCCATCAAAGTAGATTTATGACTCCGGATTCCATGCCTAGCTGGTCTGGTCTATGTCGGTTATTGCCTATTCTCATCATGTGGGATACATACTAGTGTCGGATAAGTTCTAGGAAATTTAGGTAGTGGATGGGACGCTATCTACACATTGCACGACTAGACTTTCAAGATGTTAGTATATGAGTCCGTAGGTCTTTCAAAGACCATTATGTGAAGTCTATAATGAATGAAATGTCTTCTAATTGACTTAAAGAACGATCACGATTTTAGCTAAAATATGAGGAATAGAATGAGGTCTATCTAGGGTAGCTTTGAGGGTTGCTTAGGTAAGCTTGAAGAGGGTGTATGGGCGGTCTCTTCTTGTCCTACGTAGGTGAATCTTAGAGTAACCTTAGGTGGGGAGTTAATAAAAGGAAAAAGAGAATGATCTTATCTTAGGATAACCTTTGGTGTGAAGAATGCAAGTTAAAAGAGGTTAGTGTAAAGATGAACTTAGTTCACTCTAATGTTCTTCAATATTTGATAAAATGCTTATGTGATGTCTTGTATGTTTCTAAGGTGTTAAATGTTGTTCTTATACTTATATTATGATGTTTTTATCAAAAAGAGCATGTTTTATACGAATGTCCATTTTTTCATGATTTTATGCATTACGCCATACTTAGTACAAGTGTTTGTACTAATTCCATACTTTTTGTCTATCTCTAAATGTGTAGGTGGCGTTTGAAAGGAGTCTCAAAGTTGAAGCTTGGATTAGTGATCATTCAAGCAAAGATTTTGGTATGTCCTCACTAGATCCGAGGACATCTTGTGTTTAGTTTTCCTTATTGAAAGTATTGTAATAGACTTAGCTATTTTCTATATTCATATGTCTAAGATGGTGACTTTGAGACTTAGCATTTCATTATATTTTTCTATAAAAGAGATATTTTGGAGTATTATTATTATTTCGTATGAAAAGTTTTAATTCCACACTACTTTTCATACATGTATGCAATGAATGGTGCAAAAGGGCTTGTCTTAGACCTCCGAGAGGTCGACGACGCTGGTCGCAATCCGAGATTGCACCCTAACTTCTATGGTGTGGTTTCGGGATGTGACAAGATTGATATTAGAGCATAGGTTATGAAAGTAGTCTTAGGAATCATAAAGTCTCATCAAGTCAGGTCTAGTAGAGTCTCGACCATCGGTGTTAATCGCGACACATCTATGGGAAAGAGTTTATAGGACGATAGAATTTCCTTTCTTTTCTACTCCTATGTCGTGCCGTAGAGTGAAATGTTATGTTATTCTTTTGCACTCCGGACTAGAGGAGCAAAGCTGGATGAGGCTGATGATGAAGCTGGTAAGTTATAGTTTTCTCTCTTTAGTTATATGAGTTCCTTTTAAGTGGGGGAGAGTATGGTGAGTAGTAGAATAGTGATTTTTTGTCTCATCTCTTATATTCAATTCAAGCTTGATAGATAGAATGTTATAGTAGCATGTTGCATGTTGCATTGTGTTTAGGAGTCTAGTTGAAATTGAAATTCATTGATTCCTTGCATTGTGCATTTCATGAAGTTATCATTACATTTTAAAGTGAGTTTATATGTTTTTAGCTCTCATATTGTTATGTTTCCATCATAAATTGCTTAAGAGTTGCATTATTGGAAATTTGAGTATGTTTCACTATAAAGAAATTGGTGTTTACTGTAAAGGTTTTGAAAATTTGGCTAAATTGTTCTTTCATGAAAAATGGTTATGATGTCTATATAAATGATGTATATGAGCATGATATTATGTGGAGAAGGAAGTTCCTCCTATATGAATTGAAACTGTGAGTTTTATAGCATGATGAGTTGTAGAATTGTTTCTATCTCTTGTGTTGTGATTTTCTTGAATATGTGAAATTGATGTTTTCTCCTCGATTTTGTGTTGTATAATGTGTTATGTTCTATGGTTGAGAGTTGTTAACTGAATCTTTACTCTTGGATGTGTTCGGAGAGTGGAAAGTGTCATTCGAGGACGAATGTTGTCCAAGAGGGGGAGATTGTAAGATCCCGAAATTTTCTAAGTTACACCCTAACAATTCTTAAATTTTTGTATAAGGTCATACTGAGTGACTCTTAATTTTTTTAGCTTTTAAGGTAAATTTCTTAGTGTGCTAACGATTTTCAATATCAATTAAGGTCATTAGAAAAACCTTGCACAAAGTAGAGTTGAATGTTTCCTTAACAATTAAGTTTAGACATAAGATTTTATTTGTGTAAACTTCAAACGACCATATCTCTTAGAATATTAAGAGTTACGTGATCCATGACCTATAAAATTAAAGATATTTGAATCATCTTTCCAACACCACCAATTTCGCATCAATCTGTTTTCGAGTAAAAAGTATTTTGGGGAATAGTATGGTGCAGTCCCGTTTTGGCCGCGGGAAAATAGTAATTAAGGTAATTTCCTCTCCTTTTCCCACTAGGAAAATCTTAATAAAACGGGTTTCACAAGTCCTATAAAGCCTTACATAATCCTAATTCCATCTTTAAATTCACCATTCTCTTCTCTTTCAAACCCTAGGGCAAAACCTAAAGAAAAACAAAACAAAGTAGAAGACTCCATTCAAGAAAATTCAAGATTTGTCAAGATTTTTTAAACAAGGGTAAGGTTTAAGCTAGGATTAAAGTTCTTCATTGATTTGTTCACCAAAATTCATGGATTTTCTCCAATAAAGGTATGTCTTTTGATCTTTGAAACTTGTTTCATCAAGGAGCCCAACTTTTAAAGATGTTTTCTAAAGTTTTCAAAAGATGAATTGACCTTTTTTCATAATCTACCATGGGTTCTTGCATTAAAGGTTTTTTAATCATTGCTTAGTGATTGAATTGTGGTTATTAATGTTATTTTAACTCAATTAACCTATGAACCATGAAATTGATGAACCCTAGATTTTGACTAACTTATGGGTTACATGATATTGGTCAAATGTTTATGAATTAATGTGTAGTTTCTTATGGGTTTTCTAAATGATTTAAGAATTGTATTTAATTGATGTCTAATTGGTCTTAGATTGTTAAATATATATTGAATTGACCTAGTTTCATCTAGTATTATGGTTTACACTTTAAATTGATGTTCATGGCCATGTGTAAAGGCCTTATGGTATTGAATTGGATGATTTAGTCATGTATTGAAGTGGTGAGAATGGATTGGTGGTACGCTTCCCTAATTCTCTATATTTTATGTTAATTAAACTTCAATAATGTTGTGTTTGGTATGGTCCACTTATGATGGCGGTGTTATGTGATTGATGTGGCCTTGTCGGCGTTATTTTATGTATATTGATTATCATGGCCTTATCGGCACTACTTGAAGTATTATGATGATTTGTGTAATTGATTATGTGAAGTATGATTATATCTATCTACATGCTAGTAATGTGAAAGTATGCGTTCTTCAATGGATATTAGGTGATCATGTTGGATTATGACTATGTGTTTATGTGTGTAGTCTTAAAGTTGATACATGATTATTCCTACTTGACTATATGAGTATATGATTGTTATATTGATGATGTTATAGTAACGTATAGGGTGACATAAAGATGATAAGGGTCATTCTTAAGTGCTTCAAAGAATAATATGTTATATGTGCTAATGTGAATTAATGATGTGTCTTGTTTTGGTATAAATAGAGGCTTCAGTCCTCAGAAATAAAATATCAGCATTCCCACACATCTCTCTTCTCTCTCTAATCCGCTACCCCCCCCAATTTGATATCAGAGCTAAGTATCAAAAGAGCTAAGTATCAAACGAGCTAGATATATAAAAAAATAATTATGGAAAACAAATCATCTAACAACGATAAACAAAAACAGGTATGTTTAATTTTGTTTATGAGTAGCTAAACTAAGTTATTCCTGATAATCTCTCTTAGATTATAAGTGTTTATTATGCTATAATAATGTCATAATAGTCATCTCTTAGAAGGTTTGCTATGGAGATATCCTGAGAATAGGTAAGCCCGGACTATGCCATCCTAAGGTGGAAACCGAGAGGCAAGGAGGCCGTTAAGGGGAGTACACGGTGTAGAGGCGTTGTTAGGGTAACTGATTAAAGGAGAACGCCATAGTAATGACTAGATGAGATGAATATTATGCTGTTATTAAGTTTAATAGATACATATAAGCTGTGAAGAGGTTAAAAGGAATAATCTTTTAGTGAAAATAAAATTGATAAAACCATGCCTACTTATTTGTTAGATAATGATGAAAATTACATGATATTATTGTTTTATATATTGAAAGATATTGATGCTGATATTAGAAGAATAATCTATGATAGATTATTAATAAATGAAATAATTGAAGTAACAACTGTTGGTTGGTCTGAAATATTAATAGATGATGATAATGATTATGATTTTGATATAGACTTATATAGTGATCAATGATAAACTATAGATATTTAAGACTTTGGAAAGAAATTAAAGATAAAATAAATTTAGAAGAAAAACTATTATATGAAAATGTAAATAAATATATATATCTTCGAGAAGAAGAATATTTAGAATATATAGAAACTAATGCTAAGGAAATACAAAGATTAAATATAATTAAAAAAGAATATTATGAGAAAATATTCTTTTAATGGATAAAAGAATATATGAACAAGAATTAATAAAAAAATTAAATGAATTAAGATACAAACATAAATTTCAAAAAGATATGTTAATTACAAACATAGTTGCAGGAGTATGTAAACAATCTATATTAATCCAGCAAAGAAATATATTTGAGTTAGAACTACAAATAAATTGTTTAGAATATAAATTACAACATAATTTATATAATAAAAACCAATAAAAATGAATAAAGAGGAATATGCAGTAGAAGAAAAAATATTCGAAAATCCAGAAGGATTAACAATAAAAATAGTATTTTCAAATTTAGGAAGACGATACAAGAAAATAGGAGATAAAATGTATTTAATGCTAGAAAAAGAAACTGCAAAATTAGAAGATAGTTTAACAGCTATGATAAGAATAATGAAAGAAAATGAAGACATAGATAGATCTAATGAAATTAAAAGAATAGAAAAACAAGCAAAGCAAGAAATTCAAAAAATAGAAGAAATAAAAAATAATAGAATAAGTGAATTAGAAAAAGAATTAGCCCAATTAAAATTATTATATGAAACTAAACAAAAAGAAAAACAATTAGTTAAAGAAAGAGAAAAAGAAGTTACATTAGAAACTGAAATAAATAAAATGAAACAAATATTAAATGAAAATGAGAATCTAGAAATAGAAGAAATAAATGAAATTAATGAATTAGAAGAACGAAATTCAGAAGTAAGTGATATAAGTGATACATATACAGAAATTTTAGAGAAAATAGAACAAACAGACAAATTAAAAAATTTAGAAATAAATACAGACGATATGCATAAACCAGGAACATCTAGAGTAAACACTCCAGATAATAGTCCTAGACATAATCCTAGAAAATCAATACCAACTTATTATACAAGAAGTTATGAAAGTTCAGATAGAATAGACTCTATATGGAAAAGTAGATTAAATAAGAATTGGACACCTAAACAAATAACAGAAACAAATAACTTTTTAGATTTAGATTGTGTAATAGATATTAATAAAACAGTCTTATTATGGAAAGGAAATTTAGCAAAACAATTAGTAGACAATAAAATAACAATAAAAGAAACCCCAGGATATATAGAAAGAACACTAATAGGAACAATAAAATTATGGATAGATAATTTATCAGAAGAAAGTAAAGCAGCACTTAGAAGTGATAAAAACCTAGATGGATCAACAACAACATCTAATATAGACATATTAGAAAAATACGAATTAGCTATAAGAAATGAATTTGGAAATATGACCACAGATATAAAAGAACAAAACAAAGAAAAAATAATAAATAGACAGTTACTATCAAAATTAGCTATATGCAATATGTGTTATTTAGAAGAATATACATGTGCATTTAAAGAATTTTACTATAAAGCACAATATACGACAGAAGAAGCTAAAGAAATAAGAAAACAATACTTTATAAAATTACCAGAACCATTTAGTACAAATGTAATTAAAGATTGGAATAATGAAGAAATGACAGATACTTTAGGATCTAGGATAACATATTTAAAACATTGGTTTGTAAAATTATGCGAAGATCAAAGAGAAAAATTTAAAATGGAAAAAGTATTAATTAAAAATCTAAAATGTTGTACAAACAAAGTTGCACCCCAATTTGGATGCAATGATAAATATTATAGAAAACCTAGAAAAAATAAGAAATATAGGAATACTCCAAATAAATATAAATATAAAAATCCGAGAAAAAGAAATTATGTAAAAAACTATAAGGAAAAAGAACAATTTAAAAGAAAAAAGAAATTATCCGATTGTAATTGTTACAATTGTGGTAAGTTAGGACATTTAGCTAGAGATTGTAAGTTACCAAAAAATATGAAAAGAAAACAACTTACAGAAATAGTTATAAATAATGAAGATTATATGCAAATAGATTACATAGATTATGAGTTAAGCGATGATGATAGTATATATGAAATTTCAGATATAGAAATTGAATCTGATAATGAAGAATTAAGCATAGAATCAGATAACAAAGTATAGAATATAATGACTGAAACTGATATAAAAATAATATCTAAGAAGAATATCAAGATGAAGAATTTGAAGAACAAAATATTAATGTAGTTAGTCAAAAAGAACATATTATTGATTGTAAATATACAAAAGGAAAAGCACAAATACCTATACTAAATAAAAGAGTGATAAATCAAGAAATACAACAAATAAAAACAAAAACACCTATAAAATATGTACATTTAGGAGCAACAGAAATATTAATAAAAGCTTGTTTTAGAGAAGGAATAGATACACCAATAGAAATATATTTAGCAGATGATAGAATGATACATCCTATAGAAAAAAGCGTAATAAGTGCAATAAAAGGAAACCTAATATACCAAAAATTTAAATTTATAATAAGCGCAAACTATTCAATTGCTTTAACAGATAAAAATATAGATAAATCATTAGTACTATATTGGAAGCTATCAGGAATAAAACTAGCACCTGGAAGTAAGATATTTACTGTAAGATGTAAAAACTTATATATCTTAACAACAAAACATAAAATAATAGCAGAAAATAAAATAAATAGGATTAAAATAGAAAATCCTTTTGAACAAGTTATTACAATTATAGATAAAAATGATTATAGTTACAAGGATATAGACTTAGAAGAAGATTTACAAATAGTAAAAGATAGAATCAATACTCCAAGTATATTAAGTAGAAGTACCTCATCAAGAGCAAGTACATCAAAAAGAAAATATGAATTAACAGAAATTAAAAATTATTATTATATAACAGGAATTATTAATGATAAAAAATACAAAATATTAATAAATACAGGACAAGAAGATAATTATATAAATAGAGATTTAGTATTAAACGAAGAAGTTATAAGAACAGGACAAGAATGCCCTGAATTACCTAGTGAAATAATGCTACAAGAAGAAATAGTAGAAAAGAAATAATTATAGGAGGAATCTTATTAGTAATACCATTTAAAATAAATAATGAAGAACAGAATATAACTTTAGGAATAAACTGGCTAGACCAATTTATACCATATAAAATTGAAGAAGATAAGTTAATATTAACCTGTCAAATAAAAAGATAATAATACCAAGAACATAATGAAAGAATGAAAATATACATTCTTGCTAAGATAATTGTAGAAGGATATTATAATAGATATTATACACCTATGATAGATACAGGAGCAGAAGCAAATATATGTAAATATAATTGTTTACCTGAAGATAAATGGGAAAAGTTAAATACACCATTAGTAGTAACAGGATTTAATAATGAAAGTAGTTTAATAACTTACAAAGCAAAGAATATAAAAATACAGATATGGGATAAAATATTAACAATAGAAGAAATGTATAATTTTGAATTTACCACAAAAGATATGCTTTTAGGAATGCCATTTCTAGATAAGTTATACCCTCATATAATAACAAAAACACATTGGTGGTTTACTACACCTTGTGGATATAAAATAGGAGCTAAAAGAGTTAACAATAAACAAAGAAAAATAACGGAGTGGATAAAAGGAAATGAGAAAATAAATCAAAAATTGGAAAATATAAATACAAAGGAAATAAATAAACTTGAAATAATAATTTTTACGATAGATAAAATAAAAATGATAAATGAACAACTAGAATTTTTATATAATGAAAATCCATTAGCAGGATGGGAAAAACATAAAACAAAAGTAAAAATTGAGTTAATAGATGAAAATAGTATAATAACTCAAAAACCATTAAAATATAATTTTGATGATCTAAATGAATTTAAAATACATATTGATGAATTGTTAGAAAACAAATATATTCAAGAGACTAATAGTAAACATACAAGCCCAGCATTTATAGTAAATAACCACAGTGAACAAAAAAGAGGTAAAAGTAGAATGGTAATAGATTATAGAAATCTAAATGCCAAAACTAAAACATATAATTACCCAATACCAAACAAGATATTAAAAATACGACAAATCCAAGGATATAACTATTTTAGTAAATTTGACTGTAAATCAGGATTTTACCATCTAAAGTTAGAAGAAGAAACTAAACAGTTAACAGCATTCACAGTACCGCAAGGTTACTATGAGTGGAATGTTTTACCTTTTGGATATAAAAACGCACCAGGTAGATATCAACACTTTATGGATAGTTATTTTAACCAACTAGAAAATTGTATAGTATATATAGATGATATATTGTTATATTCAAGAACACAGGAAGAACATATTAAGTTATTAGAAAAATTTATACACATAGTTAAAATTTCAGGAATAAGTTTAAGTAAGAAAAAGGCAGAAATTATGCAATCACAGATAGACTTTTTAGGAATTCAAATAGACAAAAATGGTATAAAAATGCAAATACATATAGTACAGAAAATAATTAATTTAGATGAAAATATTGATACAAAAAGAAATTACAATCCTTTTTAGGATTAGTAAATCAAGTACGAGACTATATACCTAAATTAGCAGAATATTTAAAACCATTACACAAGAAATTAAGAAAAGATGTAGAATATCACTTTGATAATAAAGATAAGGAAAATATAAAAAATATTAAAAATTTATGTAAAAAGTTACCTAAATTGTATTTTCCTGATGAAAATAAAATATTTAATTATATAGTTGAAACAGATTCAAGTGATCATAGTTATGGAGGAGTTTTAAAATATAGATATGAAAATGAAAAAATAGAACATCATTGTAGATATTATTCAGGATCATATACTGAACCACAAATTAAATGGGAAATTAATAGAAAAGAATTATTAGCATTGTATAAATGTTTATTAGCTTTCGAACCATATATCGTTTATAATAAATTTATTGTAAGAACAGATAACACTCAAGTAAAATGGTGGATAACAAAGAAACTAGACGATTCAGTTACAACAAAAGAAATACGAAGATTGGTATTAAATATATTGAATTGTACATTTACAATTGAAGTAATTACAACTGACAAAAATATGGTTGCAGATTACCTATCAAGACAAAGGTATACAAACTGACCAAGAAAAAGATATGATGGAAGAAATACTAAAATCCATTACTACACTTTGTAATAAAGTGGACAGTATGGACAAAGAGATACAAAAGCTAAAGACTAATGAAGTTAATCTGAAGTCTAAAGCTAAAGATAGTAGTCAGCAGCATGGCTATAAATATGCGGAGCTATGTCGTGAGGCAGACAGTAAACAGCCAGAGCTAAAAGGTGACGTTGAGAAACACCTAAAAACTCAAGTTATTAACAAATTAGCTATTGCAGGTATTGCAGGTACAAGTACAGAAAAAGTTATACAAAGAAATACAAACTTAAATAGCCTATTTTCCAAATCATTTATACCTAAATTCCAAACAGATATCCCAATACCTCAAACCTCTACATATGCAGCTAGTATTCAAAGTGACAAAAAGAGATATAATTATATAACCCAGTCATATATTTAAAATATATACAAGATCCAATCATTTTTGAATCTAAACCCAAGATCCACACAAACAAAAAATACCAATGAAAATTACATTACTCAAAAATTGCAAGGATATAACAAGTTAATTGCACAACCTAAAACTAGTGCAAATCTAGTTAAAACATGTTATAGTTATGGACTTTTAAGTACCGTATATACATTCGACGGTGAAGAAATTACAGGAATACCTGAACTATACAGAGCATTTAGTACATTCAAAAGAATTACAAAAGGGAATTTATTTTTTATTAAATTCTATACAGCACCAGCAGAAATATTACATGACTAAATAAAATCTCCAATTCAAGTCATCAAAATAGGATTGACAAAAGAAATGATTATACCAACGGAGATAGAAAAACAAGAAGAGATACAAAAAATTGATATACCTAGTTTTTATGCTAATAAAAGAATAATTGGCATATTAACTATCATACAAGAGTTAGCAAGCAACTATTTAAATGGAAATACGATATGGAGCTACTATGATAGAGATCAAGTAATGATATACGCAAATTCAAAGGAGTTACGAAAAACAGACATGGATGAAGTACAAAAATGGATTTTATCCTTATTAAAACCAGAAGAACTACCAACTACAAGAGCTTTGAAGAAAAACTTTATTTCGGATGAATTATTAACAAGATATTGCAAATTAATTAGTCACAAATACCCTGATCATCACTGTTCAAAATGCAATGGTGAAGACAATATAATTCCAGATGTAAGTTTGGAATAGAAAGATATTGAAGAAGAAGATAAGATATTGAAGAAGAAGATAAGATCGACAAGATAAGATATGTCGGCCATACGTCCCTTACTTGATACATGTATATGATGAATATGAACATCTTGAATTAGTAGGCTTAGGCACATTTGTCTTGTATGTGTATGGATGAATGTTTAATGAAAGTCTAGGATCGGTAGACCTAAGATGGTGGCCTTCTAAGCATGACAAATATGTGGAATCTTCAATATAGAATAAGGTTAAGAATCAGCTATCCTTATAGACCATTGAATGGCAGCCCTAGTGGACCCATCTTTTGTAGTTGCATTATGACTAGTTAATGACTAAGAGATGGTACCTTTTCATATGTCCCTTATATTGAACTTACTCTATGAGAACAAAGGCTAGCACCGAGTGAATATGTTATTGTTTGTAGCTCTACTTAAGAAGGAGACTAGAGTACATTGTACCTCTACTTGAGAATGAGACTACAGTACATAAAAGACCTTGAAATTCCTTAACAATGTGCCTACATGGGATGCATCTTAGTTCTACCCTTGGGAAGTAGAACACCCTCCATCAGAGTAGGTTTATGACTTCGGATTCCATGCCTAGCTAGGCTGGTCTTAGTCGGTTATTGCCTATTCTCATCATGTGGGATACATACTAGTGTCGGATAAGTTCTAGGAAATTTAGGTAATGGATGGGACGCTATCTACACATTGCACGACTAGACTTTCAAGATGTTAGTATATGAGTCCGTAGGTATTTCAAAGACCATTATGTGAAGTCTATAATGAATGAAATGTCTTCTAATTGACTTAAAGAAAGATCACGATTTTAGCTAACATATGAGGAATAGAATGTGGTCTATCTAGGGTAGCTTTGAGGGTTGCTTAGGTAAGCTTGAAGAGGGTGTATGGGCGGTCTCTTCTTGTCCTACGTAGGTGAATCTTAGAGTAACCTTAGGTGGAGAGTTAATAAAAGGAAAAAGAGAATGATCTTATCTTAGGATAACCTTTGGTGTGAAAAATGCAAGTTAAAAGAGGTTAGTGTAAAGATGAACTTAGTTCACTTTAATGTTCTTCAATATTTGATAAAATGCTTATGTGATGTCTTGTATGTTTCTAAGGTGTTAAATGTTGTTCTTATACTTATATTATGATGTTTATATCAAAAAGAGCATGTTTTATACGAATGTCCGTTTTTTCATGATTTTATGCATTACGCCATACTTAGTACAAGTGTTTGTACTAATTCCATACTTTTTGTCTATCTCTAAATGTGTAGGTGGCGTTTGAAAGGAGTCTCAAAGTTGAAGCTTGGATTAGTGATCATTCAAGCAAAGATTTTGGTATGTCCTCACTAGATCCGAGGACATCTTGTGTTTAGTTTTCCTTATTGAAAGTATTGTAATAGACTTCGCTATTTTCTATATTCATATGTCTAAGATGGTGACTTTGAGACTTAGCATTTCATTATATTTTTCTATAAAAGAGATATTTTGGAGTATTATTATTATTTTTTATGAAAACTTTTAATCCCGCACTACTTTTCACACATGTATGCAATGAATGGTACGAAAGGGCTTGTCTTAGACCTCCGAGAGGTCGATGACGCTTGTCGCAATCCGAGATTGCACCCTAACTTCTATGGTGTGGTTTCGCGATGTGACAAGATTGGTATCAGAGCATAGGTTATGAAAGTAGTATTACGAATCAAAAAGTCTCATCAAGTCACGTCTAGTAGAGTCTCGACCATCGGTGTTAATCGCGACACATCTATGGGCGAGAGTTTATAGGACGATAGAATTTCCTTTCTTTTCTACTCCTATGTCGTGCCGTAGAGTGAAATGTTATGTTATTCTTTTGCACTCCGGACTAGAGGAGCAAAGCTGGATGAGGCTGATGATGAAGCTGGTAAGTTATAGTTTTCTCTCTTTAGTTATATGAGTTCCTTTTAAGTGGGGGAGAGTATGGTGAGTAGTAGAATAGTGATTGTTTGTCTCATCTCTTATATTCAATTCAAGCTTGATAGATAGAATGTTATAGTAGCATGTTGCATGTTGCATTGTGTTTAGGAGTCTAGTTGAAATTGAAATTCATTGATTCCTTGCATTGTGCATTTCATGAAGTTATCATTACATTTTAAAGTGAGTTTGTATGTTTTTATCTCTCATATTGTTATGTTTCCATCATAAATTGCTTAAGAGTTGCATTATGTTAAATTTGAGCATGTTTCACAGTAAAGAAATTGGTGTTTACTGTAAAGGTTTTGAAAATTTGGCTAAATTGTTCTTTCATGAAAAATGGTTATGATGTCTATATAAATGATGTATATGAGCATGATATTATGTGGAGAAGGAAGCTCCTCCTATATGAATTGAAACTGTGAGTTTTATAGCATGATGAGTTGTAGAATTGTTTCTATCTTCTTGTGTTGTCATTTTCTTGAATATGTGAAATTGATGTTTTCTCCTCGATTGTGTGTTGTATAATGTGTTATGTTCTATGGTTGAGAGTTGTTAACTGAATCTTTACTCTTGGATGTGTTCGGAGAGTGGAAAGTGTCATTCGAGGACGAATGTTGTCCAAGAGGGGGAGATTGTAAGATCCCGAAATTTTCTAAGTTATGCCCTAACAATTCTTAAATTTTTGTATAAGGTCATACTGAGTGACTCTTAATTTTTTTAGCTTTTAAGGTAAATTTCTTAGTGTGCTAACGATTTTCAATATCAATTAAGGTCATTAGAAAAACCTTGCACAAAGTAGAGTTGAATGTTTCCTTACCAATTAAGTTTAGACATAAGATTTTATTTGTGTAAACTTCAAACGACCATATCTCTTAGAATATTAAAAATTACGTGAGCCATGACCTATAAAATTAAAGGTATTTGAATCATCTTTCCAACACCACCAATTTCGCATCAATCTGTTTTCGAGTAAAAAGTTATGACTATTTTGGTGAATAGTATGGTGCAGTCCCGTTTTGGCCGCGGGAAAATAGTAATTAAGGTAATTTTCTCTCCTTTTCCCACTAGGAAAATCTTAATAAAACGGGTTTCACAAGTCCTATAAAGCCTTACATAATCCTAATTCCATCTTTAAATTCATCATTCTCTTCTCTTTCAAACCCTAGGGTAAAACCTCAAGAAAAAAAAAACAAAGTAGAAGACTCCATTCAAGAAAATTCAAGATTTGTCAAGATTTTTTAAACAAGGGTAAGGTTTAAGCTAGGATTAAAGTTCTTCATTGATTTCTTCACCAAAATTCATGGATTTTCTCCAATAAAGGTATGTCTTTTGATCTTTGAAACTTGTTTCATCAAGGAGCCCAACTTTTAAAGATGTTTTCTAAAGTTTTCAAAAGATGAATTGACCTTTTTTCATAATCTACCATGGCTTCTTGCATTAAAGATTTTTTAATCATTGCTTAGTGATTGAATTGTGGTTATTAATGTTATTTTAACTCAATTAACCTATGAACCCTGAAATTGATGAACCCTAGATTTTGACTAACTTATGGGTTACATGATATTGGTCTAATGTTTATGAATTAATGTGTAGTTTCTTATGGGTTTTCTAATGATTTAAGAATTGTATTTAATTGATGTCTAATTGGTCTTAGATTGTTAAATATATATTGAATTGACCTAGTTTCATCTAGTATTATGGTTTACACTTTAAATTAATGTTCATGGCCATGTGTAAAAGCCTTATGGTATTGAATTGGATGATTTAGTCATGTATTGAAGTGGTGAGAATGGATTGGTGGTACGCTTCCCTAATTCTCTATATTTTATGTTAATTAAACTTCAATAATGTTGTGTTTGGTATGATCCACTTATGATGGCGGTGTTATGTGATTGATGTGGCCTTCTCGGCGTTATTTTAAGTATATTGATTATCATGGCCTTATCGGCACTACTTGAAGTATTATGATGATTTGTGTAATTGATTATGTGAAGTAATATTATTTCTATCTACATGCTAGTAATGTGAAAGTATGCGTTCTGCAATGGATATTAGGTGATCATGTTGGATTATGACTATGTGTTTATGTGTGTAGTCTTAAAGTTGATACATGATTATTCCTACTTGACTATATGAGTATATGATTGTTATATTGATGATGTTATAGTAACGTATAGGGTGACATAAAGATGATAAGGGTCATTCTTAAGTGCTTCAAAGAATAATATGTTATATGTGCTAATGTGAATTAATGATGTGTCTTGTTTTGGTAGATTATGTCCCTTACTTGATACATGTATATGATGAATATGAACATCTTGACTTAGTAGGCTTAGGCACCTTTGTCTTGTATGTGTACGGATGAATGTTTAATGAAAGTCTAGGATCGGTAGACCTAAGATGGTGGCCTTCTAAGCATGACTAATATGTGGAATCTTCTATATAGAAAGAAGGTTAAGAATGAGCTATCCTTATAGAACATTGAATGGAAGCTCTAGTGGACCCATATTTGGTAGGTGCATTATGACTAGGTAATGACTAAGAGATGATACCTTTTCATATGTCCCTTATACTGAACTTACTCTATGAGAACAAAGGCTAGCACCGAGTGAATATGTTATTGTTTGTAGCTCTAATTAAGAAGGAGACTAGAGTACAATGTACCTCTACTTGAGAATGAGACTAGAGTACATAAAAGACCTTGAAATTCCTTAACCATGTGCCTACATGGGATGTGTCTTAGTTCTACCCTTGGGAAGTAGAACACCCTCCATGAAAGTAGGTTTATGACTCCGGATTCCATGCCTAGCTAGTATGGTCTATGTCGGTTATTGCCTATTCTCATCATGTGGGATACATACTAGTGTTGGATAAGTTCTAGGAAATTTAGGTAGTGATATGGGACGCTATCTAGACATTGCACGACTAGACTTTCAAGATGTTAGTATGTTAGTCCGTATGTCTTTCCAAGGCCATTATGTGAAGTCTATAATTAATGAAATGTCTTCTAATTGACTTAAAGAACGATCACGATTTTAGCTAACATATGAGGAATAGAATGTGCTATATCTAGGTTAGCTTTGAGGGTTGCTTAGGTAAGCTTGAAGAGGGTGTATGGGCGGTCTCTTCTTGTCCTACTTAGGTGAATCTTAGAGTAACCTTAGGTGGGGAGTTAATAAAAGGAAAAATAGAATGATCTTAACTTAGGATAACCTTTGGTGAGAAGAATGCAAGTTAAAAGAGGTTACTGTAAAGTTGAACTTAGTTCACTGTAAAGTTCTTCAATATTTGATAAAATGCTTATGTGATGTCTTCTATATTTCTAAGGTGGTAAATGTTGTTCTTATACTTATATTATGATGTTTTCATCAAAAAGAGTATGTTTTATAGGAATGTCCATTTTTTCTTGATTTTATGCATTACGCCATACTTAGTACAAGTGTTTGTACTAATTCCATACTTTTTGTCTATCTCTAAAGGTGTAGGTGGCGTTTGAAAGGAGTCTCAAAGTTGAATCTTGGATTAGTGATCATTCAAGCAAAGAGTTTGGTATGTCCTCACTAGATCCGAGGACATATCTTGATGTTTAGTTTTCCTTATTGAAAGTGTTGTAATAGACTTAGCTATTTTCTAGATTCATATGTCTAAGATGGTGACTTTGAGACTTAGCATTTCATTATGTTTTTCGTTAAAAGAGATATTTTGGAGTATTCTTATTATTTCGTATGAAAAGTTTTAATTCCGCACTACATTTCATACATGTATGCAATGAATGGTACGAAAGG